>VZRV01005418.1:4158491-4758679 GCA_013398115.1 Falcunculus frontatus
AATATTAGACCAAAAAAATCTAATAAATAACATAATATGAAAAAAATTAATAAAAGCAAAATAAATAAAAATTATGAAGAATAAAACTAATAAATAAATTTAAAACTTAAAAATTAAGAATTAAAATAATAAATAATAAATCAATAATAAAATAAATAAAAATAGAATAAATAAAAGTAAAAAAGGAAAAAATAAATTCAATAAAAAGAAAAGAAAAAAATCAATGAAATAATAATAAAATAAATAAAAAGAAGAAGCTGTATTCCAGAAGCAAAGCATTAATTCTTTGGTTCCTAGCATAGTTCTGACATGAATTCCCACTTACAGAGGCCCAAGTGTACCAAGTAGAAAAAGTATCCCCTTTTATATCTCAGAACTATTCCTAAAAGTCTTTTTGTTGACATTTAAGGTAACAGGAATCGGGCTTCCAGTCATCTCTGACATCTTTGGCTCCCAGTGTTTGTACAAGAAAGTACAACATTTCTAGTGCCAGTGCAACATTTCAAGAATTCTTCCTTAATTTCTCTGTGAGGTGAAAATTCAACCCTGCTATTGCTGAGGGCTCCATCCAAGTAGAAAATCATGTCACGCTTACATTGTGTAACAGAAAATGAATATTCTGTTTTTACTCTGATGTTAATTGCTGCCTTTTCCCTAACTAGATGGCAAGTGACCTTTACACATCGTTACTGCTAAGTGGAAAGAGAGAATAATAATGTTATTTTAATTGATTTGTGAATTATTGAACAGGGTGATGAATTCTGAACCCTCTCTGACTGGGAGAATCGATTGCATATTCTGTTTACAGTTTAGTATTTTGTATGTTTTTTTCTCATGCTCTTGTTTTGCACACATTCAAAAGAGACCTAAAAACAAGAACGTAACATTACCATTTAGTACATTTTGTGTTGTGAATGTGTGAAAATGCTCTCAAGTACAAAACCCCAAATTCTATGGTTGAGAACCATGGGAAAAGCACCTAATAACAGACTATTGTATATCCCTGAAAAATCGGTGGATCATACTACTATAGGCTCGAAAACACCTCAAGTGCTCATTCTATTCCTTCCGGCGAACCACGGTGACATTACCCTTACCCAAATAATTTCTGATATGTTTCTCTACACAATTCTTAAGGTCTTTTAACAGTAAACAACGCTCCCTCTCTTCTCTATGTAAGCTCTTCTTGTGCTTCACAATCTTTACTGCCACATATTTTCCAGACTGAAATTTCAGCCTCCTTTCCTGCAATTTAATTCCTATACTTTTTAAAGAACAGCAGAGTCCTTGATAGCTGTCCAAAGAGAAAGTAAGTTTTTATCAATCACCTCTGCATCCACCTTGTAGTACTTTCATCAGAAAACCCTTCCTTATCTTGCTTTTGAGAAAGCCATGTGAGAAAATATAAGAAGGTTTCCTATGGTCAAAATAAATTGCAACTTGTATTTTTTTCAGGTAGCAGCTACTAGGGAAGCCTTACCTACTGAGTAACTGAAGATAATAGAACTGGGCCTTGCCATTCCTCTTTCCAATTTCCTCTGTGGTGAACCCTGTGCATTCTCTGTGGATACTCTCAGTCAAATTATCTTCTCCCCTGATATCCTCAATGGGTTATTACCAGCTGATTAGAATGAAACCTACAGAGCCTTCCTCTAAGAGTTTGTCTGCCTTCTGTATAAAAATTATCTGAGTGTTGACGTGCTCCATTCTCTGCAGAGGTCTAGGTGTCAAAAACCTTGCTAGCAGCAAGTCCTGGACTGTGTTTTACGTTTCAGCTGCTCATGAAAATACCTTTAACCTGATCTTCTTGTTTTGATGGTTCGAATGAAATGCCCTCCATAATAGTGCTGGGAGGATTTCTGTGGTTCCTTAGCACCCAGTTTTTCACCAGGGCCACCTGGCACTAGGAAGAGGACCATGAAGTGTCTTCACATCGTTGCTTGATGCACATAGGTGCACGCTCTCCCTCATTCTTCACATTCCCTGAATAAGTTCTGCTCACCTGTGTGAACTATGCCAGTGACTTCAATCATTCCAATAAGTCTCAGTTTAATTAATTTAAATTAATCAATTCAAATAATACTTTTGGTTATGTATAAAGAATTGCAGGTCCTTGATCAATTTATAGGCAGTTTTGACATCCAGTAGACAGCTCATGAGTCACCTCATCCCTTCCTGATAAATAGAAAGGGATTCTATTCCAATATTTTTGCTTATCTAATTACACGCAAGCCATTTCCCCCTCTCATTTTCCCTGTATTTCTGCCATTTCTATCCATATAAATACAACATCACTTCACTTAGAGCTATGGTAAAGTTTCTTCATAAGAAAATATCTGTTGTTCACCTCAAAATCTGACTGGACTGAAAGTTTCCTGTGACAAAGCTGCAGAAACAGGACCTTACTCGGCTCACTTACATGATGCAGTCTGCTTACCCTGTCACCCTTTCATGCTCACCATCTCACTGCAGTTCCATGGCAAGTTTAGGTAATTAAATGCTTCTGAATAATTATGTGAGTGCGTGCTACCATTTCCTTAGATATTTCCAACAAAATTTTAGCATTCAATGGAAGTGGCACATCTGTTTTTGAAAACAATTAAATTATTAGACACAGAGTAATTCAGTTAGCCCTACAGATTACTTGAGAATTTTGACATATAATCAATAACCCTGGAATGTGAGAAATGGAAATTAGATTTGGAAGATTAACAAAGCCTGCCATTGAAAGATTGATTTTTTGCATAACAGTTTGCCTTAATCAGAATTCCCAAGGGGCCCAAGTAATAGCTAGTTTATATTGGTCAGAAAAAAATAATAAGAAAAAAAAAAAATTGAGGAATGGAGTTCTCAGCTTCTCTTCCAAGGACACCAAAAATTGTCTTATTTCACACATTTCAGGAAAATAAAAGCATCTGTTTCCTTCTAATTCTGTTGTAGGATACTGTCAATTTTTCAAGTTTCTTTTAGCCAGAGTTTAAAATAAGAACTGAAAACACAGATTTGAAGGGGAAAAAAAAATGTTCTACTGTACTAAAGGCTTAACATCATAAATCAAAAGAAGACTCAAGATTTCTGTGGGAGGAAGCATGGGAAATCAGCACTTTCCCAGCACATCTTTATATTTTGCAATACTACTGCCTTTTTTCAGGGATTCTTTCCACTATTAGAACAGGACCAGCCTGGTGATGATTTTGATTAGGGCCTCTTGCTCGAATTTGATAATCATCTAAATTGTAGACCTTTTAGAACTATTCATGGTGTTAATTCAGGAAACTTAATGAGTCTCTAATGAAACATTTTTAGCTGCAGTATGTTTCTGTTACCATACCTTCCTCTGTTTGAAAGCATAAGCTGTTTCAGTAATAAATGATAACTGCAGGCATGATCGTGGCTGCTGGAGCCTGACTGCCCGAGGTACCAAAGGGTGAGAATGCACCTGTGTGTTTGGGTTGCTGTAATTAGCACGTGCTGTGTGCAATTCCTCAGAGCAGTCTGGCAGCTCAGGGTTTTTGGAGTCCTTAACAGCCCATTTATATAGAGATTCAATTTTGAGACTAATATTTTCTGGAAGTAGAGGCCTTCAGTGTCCATCTGAAACAGTTTAATTAGCAGTGGAGATGCATGAAAGAGGAACAAATTACTCAAGGATTTTGAGCAGAATCATTTCATTATTTGATTTACAGCACGAAGGAATTGCTCCAGTCAACAAACAGCTTCTCAGGTTGTTTCTTTCTTTGTTTTGAAAGGGAATTTTTTTTCAGGATTTTATCATTTATAAGAGCTATTTAAGGAAGGAATCCCCCTCATCAGCCAAATCTCCATAAAAATGTGTGGATCATTTTGTTCTTTTTGTGGTAGACTGATGATGGAGGATCCTTATAATATGAAGGATCTTTCCTCAAGTCAAAAAAATACTTTAACAGATTTATAATCATCTTAAAAAAAAGGATTTGGGAAACAGCAGAAAAGACTATGGTGCAAGTGCAATATTTTAAGCAGATTAAAATATATTTTAAAATAATATTTCCTTCATTTTTTTCTTAATCTAAGACAAATAGAACGGGAGTTTTATCCACCAACTCTATAAATAAGGTCTCTGTGAATTTCTTCTAAAAGCAATCAAATTGCCTTTATTTAGCTTTCTGTGTCAACAAATGCTGAATTATGCATGGAGGCTATGCTATTGTGATACTCACTTTTAGTGACCTTATAAAAGCCAGAGAGAAATCAATATGGATTACAGTACTAAAAATGCTGGAAAAGCTTGATGATCTGAGTAAGCAGCCAAAGTCATGTTAAAAAAAGTCAGTGTCAGATTTCATTTTTAAGATTAAGTGAGCTGAGGCTTCAAAAACTTGGTTGTTTCTTGATGGGGTTTTTTGTCGGTTTTTTGGTGGTTTTTTGTTTTGTTTTGGTTTTTGTGTTTTTTGTTTGGTTTTGGTTTTTTAAAGAAAGGTTGGTCTGTATTAAAAACTTAATAAAGACATCTTTGAAAAAACATTTTTATTTTTGGTCTCTGCTATCACTGCAGCCTCATTAACTTTGCTGTTGACCTTAATTGAGTTCCAAGCTTGCCTTTGTTTTGTTCCAATACTGAGGAAAAGGGAAAAATCGCCAGATACTCCAGGAAATATTTCCCTACCAAAGACAAAGTAACTTTTTGGAGGCAAAGTTTACCTGTGTCACAACAGTAAAGTGAAAATGCGTTCTGAAGAGTTTTGTTCCGTGAGTTTCCTTTCTCTCCTTTCAAATCCATTTTTTCCTTTGTCCTCCGGACATGCTGCACCAATGAATCCACAATTGAATCAGTCTCTGTGCTGAAAAGTTAATCTTTGTTTGCTTAATCTTCGGTTACCTTTTGATTGCAGTGGTTCCTAGTTATTGTGCTGTAAGATAGTGAATACACATTCTGTGTACATTTTTCCTATTATAGTTCATGGATTCCTACCATATACTCTAAAATTCTTTTCTATTTTCTACTCAGCATTTGGTCTATATAAGCCGTTCCATTTTTTCAGATCTGCCTTTTTGCCCTTCTCTGTACTTTTGCTCACGCTGTTAAATCCTTTGGGATGAGATGGCCAGAAATGTGTTCAGTATTCAGGACATAACACAGCCTTAGACAATGGCACAGTGATGTTCTGTGCTTTGTTATCTAATCCTTCAATAATAACTTACAATATTTAATCTGACAACTCATTAGCTTTTGAGATCTGAACTGAGGTTTACAATGAATTATACACAACAAATCAAATATATCTTAAAAAAGCTTCGTCCATATTATAATGCAATAATACTCATAGATCAGAGCTAAAATTTCACAACCACCTGCTCAGAATAGCTAATATATCTCAATAGAGCTCAATATCCATATCCATGGAATAATTTTCAAAACTCCAGCTCTGAAATAAAAGAGACACCTCACTTGATCCAGAGAAGAGAGACATGAATTAGAAAGAGAGCTGAAAGGAAGGGAAAAAATATAATATCGTAGATGAAGTCAGTTGTAAATTAGAGGGAAAAAAGTCTGATTTATTAAAGAGAGTAGAACATAGATGTTATGGTAAATAGTTAATTAATATTCAAAAGAGGAGTCTGACTTAAAGAAATGAGGAGTAGTTTGAGATGCTCATGATGCTTGACCATTTGAAATCTTTGTGATTTATTTAACAAAGTTTCTAGCTTCCAGAGTACAGCTGAACTCAAATTGACATCCTTAGACTTCTTTTCGTCCAAATGGTTCTCTGGCCGGGAGGCTTAAAAATAGATGTGGCTATCATATTTTTTTATAAACTTTCATGCACCCTGCACAGTGGCAACTGCAGGCAGAGAGGAGTGACAATATGTGAGATATTCCCCTGAAGCCTGTGGTGCAGACAGCGGTGAGGCAGGCTGTCTCTCTGCAGCTCACAGAGGTCCACTAGCAAATTCTGTGAAATTTAGTAGCATTTAGATAAGGCCTCAAATATTAAGCATCATTCAATTAAAAATTAGCCCCCTTTTCTTATTTACTTTTTCCCTCATTTTCTGGCATGGTTTTTAGGAAAAAAAAAAAAAAAAGGAGTAGTTCAGCATTTAGGAAGTTTACATCTATCCAACTTTGATTTATGAATCAATTACAGACTTTTTTCTTTTTTTTTTTTCCCCAGAAACCAATAATCATGCAATGAGTCAGAGACCTCATTCCTTCAGTCACTTCCTATTACAGTAACAGCTTTGACTTTGGTGAATCAAAACTGTTGTAAGAGGATATTTCATTCATGACTGGTAGGTATTATGCAAGCAAAAGCTTTGTCAGAACAGTTCTGATAATCCTTCCAAGTAATGGTGATGTATAGTGAGATATAAATAAATATTTCATAGATGGCTCAGTTGACTACTAGATGGATGATGCAAAAGTCCCAATTAATTGCATACAAATAGTTTACTTCAAGAAAACTTCTTGCGGAAGTCTCTAAAACTTGATACCAGGGCTATAAATGAAGATTACTAAATGAAGCAAATCTCCATGCACTTTAATTGACATCAAAAGCTTTGTGAAAGTAAAATTGATTATTTTCTTGGGAGGCTTGGGATGGTTTGTTTCGTATTTTCTGCCAAAATACAATTTTTGCTAGCCAAATTGAGACCTAACTGAAAAAATAAATTACTTTGGTGCGGACTTTGTAACTTGGAAAGAAGATATCAAAGCAGTGAATTATCTTATGAAGGACCTGGTCTTCATTCAACTATTAAAGAAAATGAAAATAATGGAGAGGGTCTGCCGTAGAGCTATCGGGGTCTGAGTGTAACATTTTGAAAAGACAGATGAATATACACTAAGAAGTGCTTGGGTATCTTGCATTTCCCACTGTAATTATTGCTCTAACAAGGGTTCTTCTCATGAGGAATCACTGACTGCTCAGATCTTCTAATGAATATTTAGAATATATGGTAAAAGAGATGTATCTGTTATCACTGGATCTCTTTGAAGGTATAGGCAAGATAATTTGTCTGTCAAAATAGAAAATAATAGAGAAGATTGTTTTCTCCTTGCACATCATGAAAGCATTGATCCAAAAAAATGTTTTAATGAACAAGACTAACACTTACCTTGACATTTGCTAGCATATTAAAGATTGCATGAATAAATAGTGGGAAATAAACATACCTTTAAGCACTACAACTGAACTGAAGCATGACATTTTAATTTCCTTAAGCCTTGGATCTTCTAGTCATTTGCATCAATGACACATCAGAGTGTCTAGGACTCTGTTCTTGGGTTTGACTTTTCATTGTTATTTTGTTTCTACGAACTACATTTTATGGTGTTTTTTAGAAGTCAGTCATTTGCAAAATTGATCCAAGATTTTTCCTTCTCATGCCAAAAAGCAACATGTAATAGCACTGCTGCAGAGTGCACCAATTCCTAGAGGAAGCAGGTTGGGAAAGCTGATTGATGGAGTCAGAAAGCCCCAAGATTGGATGCATTCAAAATTCGTGTAGATTAATTTGTTTATATAGTACATTGTATTCCTACATCTTTTCTCAAGCACAGACCCCTGATCAGAGCACAGCCCTGCAGATCTAGGAATAGAGAAACACTCTTCCTTACTTCCAGGAAATGTCTGGTTCTCCAGCCAACGTGACCCTTTGGGCTGCTAAACTGGGCTCTACACTTTCCTTCACCATTAATTTCTGTCTTATTTCAGATCCCTTGTCCCTCCATAGCAGAAAACACAGTTATACCTTAGAATGGTTGCTTTTCATGGTTTCATTGGGCTGATGAAAGAGTAAGGCAATAGACAGGTTCCACACATTTATCTTCTTAACATAGCACAGAGCCATCAGCCTTCGGCAATAAGTAAGAGCAATTAACAGTCTGGCTAGTCATTTAGCAGGCATGCACTGCATCAGAAGTTATACACTGCTTCAGGCAATTGAGGAAGACATAGACCACAAGAGTCCATCTCCAAATCTCCGATCAAATGCCTTCACTGCAGATCTTGGAGAAATTATAGATCCTAACATATGGCATCATTGCCAATGCCTAATAAAAAAGATATAATGGGACCTTATTTTTTTAACTACTGAGAGACCTGATCAGAATATTTGTGGTTTGTGGTATTTATGGGAAATATGTGCAAATTTTCACTGCAATTCTGATAGCTCAAAATTAATTTGTTACTTTGGAGCACTTTTTTTCTGAATACATTTCCGGTTCAGCATCATTCCTCCTCCTTCAAAGCAGACAGGCTTCAAACTCAATTTGTTTTTATGAGGTTCTTCCCATTCTTCTTGGACCCTGTACAACTTCTTTCCTTGTTCAGCCCCTAATTCTAGAAATGTGAGGGACTCCCCAGGGACTTATAGAGCATGCATTACTGATGCTCAGCAGGCACGATAAGGTTTCATGAGACATGCTCTGAGAAACTGGCTTGAATGTTGTGGAACTTAAACACCAATTTTTTTTTGTCCGCTACAAGTTTTCTTTTGAAAGACACCTGTGTTTCATGCTGCCCCAGTTATAAAATGCTTCAAGACAAACATCATTTCAAACTACATATTTTTTTATTAAAATACAGGATTCTTCAGTGCTTTACAGATTGTGACTTCTCTTGAGTGCAAATAATGTCATTCTTTCATTTTTTGTTTTCAACTTTGTTTTCAAGGCTACATCCAAAGTGCTTCACTTGTTTTCTCTGTTCATAAGACTCCCTTTTTGCTTCTCAGGAGATCAGAACCACTCAACTGAATTTCTTTAGTGTTGGAAACTAGGCAGAATTTGTTCCTCTGCAAAAAAAAACCCTAAAAAGCAACAAACTCTTTCCATCCTTCAAAACACAAAAGCTTTATTCCTCAAGGCACATATTAAATCTATTCATTTTAGCCTTTCACTCAATGGGTTAAAGATGCCAAAAAATTTCCTCCTTCCCAATAATTTTCTTATGGCCACAGAAGAAAATCTTATCCAAAATATCTTTTCAGAGGCTTAGGTCCTTGCTTATGAATGCTACTAAAGACCAGATTCAAAATTACAAATATAGTCATCTCTACTTGCATCTGCCATTGCATCCTCCTGCCCATATTTGTACTGATCTATCATCAAATTCTGAAGGCAGTGTTAAAGCAAATTGATCAACAAGTCCTCTAAAAATGCATTGAAATTCAGATCCTCTTCTGGTGAGTATTACCAGCTGTAAAACAACACTTGATAGAACTCATTTCAGCACCTCAAGGTATTTTCAATAGCATCAGTCACATTCATTTGCAGTCTCAGAATGAGGAGAAGCATCAAACTACGCTTCTTTCATTAAAATTTGAACAGGAACAATCTTTTGACAGCTCAGAATAAAACCAAGTGGCTGGAGATTGCTAAATAATCCCTCACTGGGAGGGCTAAATTCCCTCTCTTCTGCTCCATGCTCTCACCTATATTCTCTTACTTTGTCCCCCAAAAGTTACTTTTACCCTCATAAGCAACCTGCTGTGGACATCACTTTAAAAAATCAACATTCACGCATGCAAATATGTGTCAGTATCCTAAGTGCATCCCAGCCAGGGATTTGCTGTATAAGCCAAATTTGCTGTATATTGCCTAGCTTTCTGCTAAAATTTCTTGAATGTTCTGCTCAGAACTATTTAGAAGCTGCGAATTATAGCTATACTTATTTATTTATTTATTTATTTATTCTTTACAGCTGGAGAGAGACACTGTTCTCACCCTTTTAGGCTAAAATATGTTAGGGTTTTGTTCTTCACTCTCATTTCAAAGCAACGTATTGCAGGGACTCAGGCTGAAATGTGAACTTCCTTTGTTGTTGGCAATCTTCTAGTAGCTATTGTAATTTTCTCAAGTTGAGGACGAAGTTAAGGACGTAAGTAATTAGGCACGCACTAATAACACACATACAAATCAAGATACACCGCTGAGCAGCCTTTCTCTCCATCACTGTTTTTATCTTTGTTGAGTTTAATTTGGTTAATGTTTTACTCTGTTGGCTTTAAATCATCTCCAGGAGCACACAACTCCTTTAAGATCCTCAAGTGATCCAAACAACTGCAGCAATTAGTAGCTATCAGCTACCCGTGAAGCGACTGCCATTGATACAGAACTGGATTAGGGCTGCTCGCAAACAGGCAGTGAAACTTGGAACTTCACCAACTTTATGAAGAAATCAGAACAAAATCATGATCAGTCACGATAGTTCCAAATCTATTGACACTCTCAGTAACTATCACTACTGTTCTTCACAATGTTTTCCCAGTGTTGTACTGAGTACAATTGTTGGAAATTTATGCCATTATATTCTTTGTCAGGCTTTCACTCAGTATTTCATTTAAACTTCCCAAGGCAGGATTCCTCTCTTCCTTGTTCTGCTTGCACGTAAAGTGCCCAGCACAGTAGAGTCCCAACAGTCTGAGATATGGAAATGCTGCCATAGTACTTGAGGACAAGAATTAACAACAGAAACAAAGAGAAAATAACAAAGAGAAAATCCTGGAGCTATCAGGCAGGCTCCTGCTGGAAAACACCATCTTAACACACTGGAAGGGAGGGATTCAAGCTACAAACAGCATGGTTTGGAGCTAGAAAAAACAGTACATGAGCCTATCTATCACTGAAACGAAGGAAGAAGAGTAACAAAAGAGAAGAGTAGGAAAATGTGACCAAAACAAGCAATATCTCTCTAACACAGGTCCACCTCAAATGTGACGGCACTGGCTGAATGCATTAAAACTTAAATATTGATGATTCCCAAAACACGTCCTGAATAGATACACATTCATTAATCAGGGCATAATTCTTCACTGCAACAGATTTAGCTTATCATTCCTGCCTTCAACTAGATTTGCTTTTTCCTCACAGCCCTCTCAAATGGGGCAGGCTATTTGCATAGCTAATGATCAAAACTAATTTTCAAAAGAGTAAAATATTTTAAGAATAAATAACAATAGAATATGTCAGAAAACTAGTACCTATACTAGTACCAGTATAACATCTTTCTGAAAAGCAATCTCAGCTCTTACATCAGATTTCAGACGTGCTTCCATGAAAAATGCCAGACTGTGAGGTTAATATAAAGAAGAT
This sequence comes from Falcunculus frontatus, assembly GCA_013398115.1. Lineage (NCBI taxonomy): Eukaryota > Metazoa > Chordata > Aves > Passeriformes > Falcunculus > Falcunculus frontatus. Next base: position 4,169,566 of record VZRV01005418.1, read on the forward strand.
GATTTATTGTGTTTGAAACTCCCCACTAGTGAACAATCCCTGTCTTAACATTTATTTTAAAGAAGGGTCAACACCCATCCCTGTCCCAAGTCTTTGATGACTGTAGCCTTTAATTAGATTTTTAAAGCTTGTGTACCTAAGCAAAACAATTTACCACACACATAGATCAGAAGATAAAATCTTACCCTCACAGTCTCCAATTTAATTCTTTAGAGGGCATTTCTAGAGGTTGGCAGCTCTGATCTTTGAGCATTGATTCCCTGAACGATGACAGCTTCATAAAGAATTCTTTCTTTTAAAGAGTTTTGTGGGGTCATTTGTAGACAGACTTGTGTTCCAAATAAGAATATCTTTATTCTTCTTTGATTCAGTTAATAAATCACGTCCCTGTCAGTATTGCCAATGTGCTCTATCCACTCTTGTGGTGCCTACAGAGGATTTCAAGTGCTCACTACAGGTCCTACTCTTTTATTTGTGCTTAAACAGCTTGAAAGGGAAGCAGACCTCATTAGAAGACCACTCCTACAGACAAAAATGCTGCTTATTTTCTACTACTGGATGTCTGGGAAGCAATTACCAGCTGTTAATGAACATGGGAGTCCTCCTCCCTCTTCAGACACACAGCAAAGCAAATCTGGATTCTATTCATCCCACACTCAGTCCAGGGGTGCTTCCTCTCACCTTAAAATTGCACCATCCTGTCATGTACCAATGTGTAGAATACTAGTGGTCCCACAGTTCTCGTGAAATTTTCTTACATGAAAAACAAACAAACAGACAAATCAAACAAAGAACACTAAAAAACCCCCAATCTTCTATGATGAATTCTGAGTCTAACTGAGAGTCCAAGATAAGAAGCAATAAGCTCATACTGTAGAATGGAGGAATCAACACAGTCAGAAATAGAAAATTCCTGAATTATAGTAGCGAAACACTGGAATCAATTCCCAGGGAAAGGTGTAGGCAGCCCTGTCGCTGGATGCCTTTATGAAGACAGACACAAGTGGAGTTGATTCTGCGTTGGAACAAGGGAATAGGTGTCCCTGTAGTCCTGTTCCCTGTGATTTAGTGGGAAAGGGCTAGAAGACAATACTAATCAAAATGATCATCAATCTTCTGCGAGAGAAAAAGTTCCAGCAGACCTTCACCTGGCCTTAAAATGTAACAGCCTGGTCTCTTTAATAACCTTAGTCATGATTCAGCATTAAGGCGATATGATAGAATGTGCTTGGTTAAAAAAACATAACTATTTCCTACACACTGTGTTTATGAGCATTTTCAAAACTGCAAGTTTTCTTTCCCCACAGAGAAGGCATGCTGTGATTTATGAACTGTAACAGTGAGCCTAATTGGGAAGGAGATATCATTGTTGACAGCTTTGTCTTCACCTAGTAACTAATGGAATAAATCTGCAGGGAGCATTTACTCACTCCCCATCAGGGTTTCGGACAGTGGCTTTTGGAGGCCACATAATTTCTAATGTCTTTGCAGCACAGTTTGCATGCTGAGGCCATTGCCACTGCATCCACGAGCAGCTGTCCCCAGAGCCCCAGCCTCACCAGCAGGGCTGCTCAACACAGGAACTGGATTACAGAGGGTAAAAGTGCTGGCTCACAGTGCAGATATCCATCTACAACGTGCAGGGGTGTGTCACACAGACATCTCCAACCCTACGAACCTTGAGTCCACTACAAAGTCCAGATCAATCAGTTTGATCAGATGGGTCAAGGGCAATTTGGCCCAGGGATAAAGAGCTTGAAGCAAGCACTACATGAACGGGACATGCCAGAATCCAAATATGAACAGAACTACAGACAATTAGCTTGGCTGTCTGCCAACCATATGCCTTTACTGATTCTAGCTGGGGAGGGGTGTTGTTAAATGGGTCCAGCAGGTTTGACATTTGTTGTTTATTTAGTGACAAAACATTAATTTAGAAGGCAGATATTTCAGCTTTCTCTTGAGCACATTTTCATTGCCATTATAGTTCCTACTAGTGTATTTCCGCTCCACTATGACCAATTTCAGTCATTCAGGACCGAGTTTATGGAGCCAAGGGACCCAAATCAGATACATCCATGTTAAAGGAATGGGGCTCAAATGAGTAGTGTATCATTTTCCCTGTCCACAGGGACACTATCTCACCACGTGTCTAGAGTGGTGAGAGCTTACACCGGGTTGCGTAAGCTGATGCACAGGACATCCTAAATCACAATTCTCTGTTCATAGGACAGACCCTGCAGATTCTTTATGTAAACAGAGGATTCATTGAACTAATGGGCCGCTCGAGTATGTAAACCTACATAATTATTTGCATGACATTGATGCCTTAGGTTTTAACTTTTCTATTTTCAAATTCTGTACTGCTTAGAGTGTAACTCTGAAGTTCCTTGTGGCCTGTAATTCCTGTTCTCTCATACTGGGTAGACATAACAAAGCCTCTCCAGGCTTTGCCTTCAAGGACAACCAGGCTGTTTTTAGGCCCAAAATGTGTAAACTAAAGATTCTAAGGGGGGCAAGCTGAGGGGCGTTACATCGCTAAAACTGGGGCTTTAATTGGAGAATTAACCCTGATATGCAAATGGTCCAAACCTATAAAAGTGTGAAGAACTCGTGACCTGTCGTCCATCTTGGGGTCCAATTTTGGAAGCAGCCTCTGGCTCCCCCAGGGTGTACCTTGAAGGCCCTTCAAATAAATACCTATCTTTATTCCCTTACTCTTGTCTAGTCTCTGTTTCTAGGTGGCTGGAGGAGGCATCAACATCAGTCACAGGCATCTCAGAATAAACTCTGCACTGCTTGTATTGACAAGTGCCTCCTAAATAGCATAGACTGTGGCAGAGACCACTGAATGTCACTGTCATTCTGGGCAATACATTCCTGCCAGTATGAGGGCAGAGATTACTGTCATGAGCTGCAGTCCCTCTTCAGAGTGGGGATTTTAGTTGCCATTGGTTGTCCCAAGATGGTTCAGCTTGCATTGTAAAAGGAGGCTTTTACAGGACAAGTGGAGAAGACACAGATTATAGAAAGAGCTGTAGAGAAACTCTGCACTCCTATAGCTGCTCTTCTTCCCACCCCACTATATATAGGGAATGACAAGCTTTCTTCATATTAGGGTAATCAGATGAATAATTTTCCTTTTTAGAAGAAGAAAGCAGAATTACTCTCTTTCATCTCGTTGCATTCTGATTCCTAAAACCATCTTATTGCTCTCTATGCATTACTGATATACCTACTTCTGGATATCACAAACAGCTCCCTTTCTTTATGTAATTTTTACTCTAAGACTAGGGCCATTTGTGGTCATCCACATTTAGTTAAGGTACCAATCCTTCTTCTTCAGAAGAACGAAAAATTTCTCCTCCTAGTGAGGGAAAGCCTAAAAGAGTTTTCACTGTTACTGCCTTTTATACTATCCTGTCAACCCTCTGAGAAATGGGAAGATTCCCTTCCATAAAATTCAAGGCTCAAGGCTGACATTCTTTGCTCTCTGTTAACATCCTAATGCATGTGAAATGGCAACACAAATTCACTGATTACTCTTTTTGGCCTTGAGTTTAATGATCTGCTGATATTTTTTTCTTTTCTTTCAGTAGAGACTGCCTACTTTTTTAAGACATGAGAGTACGACACACAAATAAAAGCACTTTATTGTATTTTGATATTCCTCTTAGGTTTCTCAAGGTTGTTTTCCTGTACAATTATAACAAGACAACAAAAGAAAGCCTCTTCAAACTGTTCAGGAAAACTAGAAGTAGTTTCTGTGTGATCACAAAAGCCAGGTGTGGAACTCACCGATAGTTATTTACTTGACTGAAGTAGTTTTCAACATTTTTTAATTTACAGCTTCTGTGCAGACTATTACAGTCTAATTTAACTTCACTGGCAACAGGCTTAGCTTTGTTTGTTACATAAAGAGACCACGAGAACAAGTCATTGGGTTCCAGGTAGAAAACAGTGCCTCACAAAAACACTGTATTTCTCATAGCATTAAATGTGAAATTTAAGCCTAGCTGAAAACACAGACGTATGAGAGGTTGTGGAGGGAAACAGTTCACTTCATCTTGTTCCCAGTAAAGCAATAACAATGTTCAGCTGGGCTGATGTTTGATGCCTGAGTTCAGGTAAGATGGGTCAGGTAGGACACTGTAATTCATAGTGAGGTTGGTGCCTACTGATGAAATTTTTCTGAGATCATTCTGACCTCGCAAATCCTTAATTGTGCTCATTGTACAAAGCTCCCACAACAGTTCATTTATACATGGTACACATAAGCTCACAAGCTGGTGTCACACTGAACAAAACCCTACAAGCTTTGAAAGCCACTGCAGAGCCACGATCTGTTTAGAGATCAAGGTTAGAGGAAATTGTTAGGCATGTGTCATATCCACTGAAATCATAATCCCAAACCAGAAATCTAAATTTTACTTATTTTTTGTCCTTCAAAAGTAGAAAAAGTCTACAAGAACAGACCTGCTGATCACTGCCTCCTAGGAGCACACAGACTGAAGTACGAGGAGCTGCTTGTGTCACCTTACTCAAACTTTTCCTGCTCCAGATAATCCACTTGTGATCCTTTTACAAACTGAAATTTCATGATTGGTTTTTTATTTTATGATATTTCATTACTTTGACCTTGTCTTTTAGACAAGTCTTCTTTGGTCAATAGAATAGGTGGTATGTTGGATGTATGAAATGAGGAATGATTGAATATTACATCTGCACTGCTCTATTTGCTCTATTCCCAAGTGACACTGCAGCATTAGAAAGGATTTGAAAAGGAAAGAAAACAAGAGCCTGGAAAGCACTCTTTCATGAACAGAGATTTCAAGTGTTGAGGAAGTTTATTCTAGAAAAGAGACATATAAGACAAAGTGTAATCAAAAAAAACCATGAAAGAATAATCAGTCACCTCAAACTTTGTATTATGAGAGAAGACGAGCAGAATTCTAAATCTAAGATAGGTAGGATCGTGGTGTCTGAAATGCAGTTAAAAAATTTCCACAGGACTATAAACCTCACTGCCGCAGGATATCAGCTGGCAAAAGTGATCGGAAAGTTTCCTAGAGTAACTGACCATTCACAAAGACTTCAAAGACTTCCAATCATTAGTGGTAAAAAGAAACACATCTCAGAAGCAAGATATCTGAAACACCTAAGCCAAACCTGGTCCTTATTTACCTAGAGACCAATGGGATTTTTTTTTTGGGCGCATATAAGAAATAGTGATGATGATAATTCCTACATCTTCTATAAGTTATTATGCCCATCACTGTTGGTTTCAGAAGATGAGTGTTAGAGGCCTTGGGTCTGATCAAGTGTGACAGTACCTAATTACATCCACCCCTTTGGACATGGCATGGAATGGGCACACCATTGCTGTAAATAGCAAACCATGGCAACACAAAGGATAGATAAATGTCATTATTTGATATAATACAGGTAACTAGTATCAATAAACACAACCAAATGCTAAAATATGAGATCTTCGGAAAGACTTATGCTTGTATTTCTTGAGCACTCTTCACACATGACATATCCCTTTTCACTATTTAGCAAAGCACCTTTCACTCCCAGGGAATTTCAGAGGAAAAAAGCAGAATATAGGCAGGTAGATTAGCTAAACTGATGGTTTTAGTGCAATCTTTTTCTCCCTCAGAAGTGAAAAATAATTGCAGGAAAAACCTCTAATAAAATGCAGGGAGACCATAGGCATCCTATTGCACTTCTACATCCAAGCAAGAAATCAAAGAATCTCCTAGTGAATTATATCAGCACAGTAGACTCTTCAGTGGAATCAACAGAAGTTTCTTCTCCTTTCCACATCTACAAGTTGCAGCTAGAAAATGTGAGTCTACTGGAAGGTAAAAAGGCAGAGATATTAACTTGTGTTATACCAATAATATGAAAGATGATTAGTGATGATTCAGATCCCACGGCATCCCTTCTTAGAGATTTGCCAGCTTGCACACCTAATTATATACAGACATTCCTGTTACAAAAGGGACAATAATCATTTATTTGACTAGCACCTCCCTTGAATTCTCAGAGAATCTTCCTAGACAGAGGGTTGTCATCTTTCCCAATTAGCTGTTTTCTGTACCCCATTACCCTCTTCTGCCCCTGTCCTTAATCTTTATTTCAGTAACCTTAACTCCTAGAAAGGTGAGAGAAGCCAGTGGCAATATTTCTTTCTCTAGTTTCAAAATAGGTAATCTCTTGCAATATCATTTTAATAATAGAAGGACAATAAAACATCATCTGAGAAAAGCACAAAGAGCAGAGAAGATGGACAAACATCCATGTTAAAAAAGCAAGGTGGAACAAGTCTTTGAGTGTTTCTTAGGGCATTTTCTCCTTTTTTTGTGTCCATCAACCCAGCAGGACAAGTGTCATTTGGAATTATCCCCTTTCAGGTCTTACAGTTTAGGGTTCAGTAATGAGCTTGTGTTTCAAAAATGGCAACATCCAGGATGTCACTAACTCAATATGCTATAGAGAAAGTGAGCATCTCTTATTTTATTTCAGCGAGACAGGGGCATTCTGCATGGTATAAAGCAAGGCACACCTGAGATTTAGAGGTAGCATATCCAGTGCAAAGCTCTTCAGTGGAAGTTACTTTTATTTTGATCTTCTTGATTTGACTTCATTAATTTGTTATGCTCTTATTTGTAAGGTGGACTGACATCCTAATTACCCCACAATACCTCAGAAAGCAATCAGTTAATTCCTCTTAATTGCTCACTAATTCTTAAATGATTACTTAAGTATGTGTAGATGTTACCCCAGTTTAGAGTGCAATGTTGAGTGCCTTCCTTTAATGGATAATCAGTCTAGATTTTTAGGGGCAGATATTAAGTGCTGTTCAAATTCCAACTTGACTTTGAAAGTTCACTCTGTCTATGAGTCAGATCTCAGTGGATTGACTCCAAAGAGCAAACGAAACACGTGATTACATTCTAAAGAATATTTTAACATTTAAAGTAAGTATTCACATCATCTCACTGACATTAAGACCAAATAGCTCTAACCGTGCATGCAGATTCCAAATTAATCAATATGTCTTCATTAGACTGGGATACATGCAGCTCCTGCAACCTCCAGCAGGGAGCCTGATGGTGACAGACACCTGTCATTCTCACCCACCCTGCACTGCTGCCACCGCAGTCAAAATGAGCCCCACCCAGGTCAGAACTCTCCCTGTAAATGTGTTTGGTACCCGCCTGTCTGCCCTACATGCCAAGGCCCTCTGCATGTTTCTCACCTGCATTTCATACAACCATCACGCCTTTTCTTCTGTTTCCTTATCCCTGTACGATTCTGCTCTCCTGCAGCATCTAAACAGCAACTTCCCCTGACCCCCATTCATTTTGAGTCCTTTTCTGCACTCAGGAATGACTCAGACTTACCCAACACTAACACACCTCATCCTTTACTTGCATTATTTCCTCACCTTTGCAAACTTGTCCGGTGCACAGTTCAAGTTTATATATCTTGCAAAACGTTTACTTACCTCGTATACACAATCCTAAAACAGAGAAGATAAACAACAGTTCTCTTAAGACAGTAGGACCAGATACAGCAGTTTACTTCCTGGGGACTAAGAGAAAAGATTCTAAACGGGGAGCATAAGAACGGAAAATAACATCCTCCATGATTTATGATGCACCCTACAGTCAGAAATTAATTCACAAAATGAAAACTGATGTAACCATGTCTTTAACAATGCTTATGTAGTCAGAAAAATAATCTCTCAAATGTGTGCAATAACTCCACCTGGTGATTCTCAACATGGTATTGTCAGGTTTAAAGCTGCCTCCTATGAGAAAGAGAGGAGCAGAGGTGCTATACCAACTAAAGGCCTAATCTGTAATAATCAGCAGCACAGTTCAGATACAGTACATCCTACACTCTGTTAGCCTTTATTTGGCTCGACCTGCAGATTGCATTTCAAACTAAAATATGTATAAATAGGAATATAGTGCCAGTCCTGCCCACAGAATATATTTTGTATGATAGTAGGAACTATGTACATCCCACAGGAGACTGTTGAACACTTATTTTAGTAATTTCTAACTTTACATTATTATAGTCATGTAAAAAGCATCACCCTTTCTTTCAAAACTTATTTGTCTTCTAGGAATGGAGAATAACAGTGCAGTTGGCATTCAAAATGCAAAGCTGCGAAGAAAATAGACCAAACCACGCCCCCCCACACCCCATTTAAAACACTGATTCCCAGGACTGCCCAAGTTGGTCCTCCAGAGGAAATTGATTTTTGATACTGCCACCAGAGACTATTAAGGATTGAAAAGGAGAGTATTGTTATCCTATAGCTGTAAAAAAACATTTCTCATGCCTTTCAGACTAAGAGGAAAGGTAGTAAGCTAGATTTCTTGCCTCTCACAACCTATTTTAATCTAAAAGTTTTCCAAAGCCTTCACAGATATTTTCAAGGCAATTTGAAAAAGGCAGACCTAATTCTCTACAGTACATTGTAAATTTCTAGGTTTCCAGCCAAATATTGTTTGCATGTGCACACTGACATTTATACATATTTGAGATTCCATTTCCTACAGGTTCTGCTAGTGAGGTGTCTCAGCCTGCTGGTAAGCAACAATATCACACACTTATCAGCAATTATAACGAATCTTGATAAAGCACACAGAAAATCTTTCCTGTGAGCATCTCATAAAATAAGTACAATAAAACTAAAAAAGTCTTGAATCAAAACAAGCTTTTCAAAATATTTTCTTCAAGCAATTCAAATGATATTTTTTTCCCAGTTTTTATGGGAAAGAAAAAAATCTTAAAACATTATCAAAACTCATAGTTTTGCAGAAAATATCAGTAGAAAGCTTTTTTTTAGTAGAAAAATAATCTGACATTAGAAAAAAAGAATCTCAAACACCTTTTACCAATTAGATCGTATTTCAGAGAGCAGTGGTATGAAAATGTAAATCATTGCAGTAAAAGATCCCTGGATAAATACTTATACTGAGATGAGCTAAATAACACCTGGTTTTGCCTGTGGAGTCTCTCTCACCTTTTCTCTGCTGGCTTTCTGTGATGTATTCAGTGTACCTACCAGGGCCCTCCCTTTTAAAAGGAAGAGATCTATCCATACCTACTGCTAAAAGAGATTTCATTTGGTGCAAATATTACAGAATGTTCATTGGGAAAGAAAGGGGCAGGACTTCTGGTAAGTGTGTTTGCCATTAAATTAATAAAGGTACAGAAGGAGGTCCTGCTCAGCTCTGTGACCATGTGAGTGGAAAAATCCAGTGGTGTTGCTCCGCATTTACCCTCATGGAGTAAAAGGCCTCACCCTGCAGTAAGGTGTACTGCCCCAAAGGGCTGCTTTTTCGTATTGTGTCAGGTTCAGAAACAACTCATATAACTGAGTCCATCTGAAAGCCCATCGTGCCCTCTGGAAGGCAGAGAAACACTTGGCAAAACCGTCTTAAAAATAAGAGCTGTGCTAAGTGACTGCTTATTTATGACAGAGAAGCAGAAGGATATTCTGGAGTATCTGAACTTTATACGGGTACAAGCAGCAGCTTAGCATAAATACACTTGAACATTAACTGGCTAGGGAAGTGTAAAGATGGCTGGATGTGGAGGAGGCAACACATTCAAGGGGGAGAAAGATGTTCTACTTCATTAAATTCAGGTTTCTGTTCTCTTTTTCACTCAGGGTTGTTGGTTGAATCTGCAGGTAGCTGAGCAGAATCATAAGGGGAGGAAGTTATGCAGAAAAACCCTCATTTAAGAAAAAGAAATACCACCAAAACAAAAAGCACCCAAAAAATTCCTCAACAACCAATCCAAATTTCATTCAATTTGCTGTAGGATACCCAGAAATATTTCTAATCTCAGGTACTTGTTAGGAAGGGTGGAGGAGGTGGGCAGGGGCCAGTTGATTCTTGTTGGTGCCCTATGCAAGTCCATGTCATTCCATCATTTTTTATATGCCTGTCATGTTCCTCTGGTGGTAAGGCCATTCATACATTTACCTGAACTGTATTTTTCTTTTATTGCAAGGACAAATGTCTAGATTTGTTGAGCACCCTCATTTTTCCTTCAGTGTCATTAATGCTGCCACAAGCCCCTACTGCCTCCGAAGAGAACAGAAGTGCTGCAGATGTGTGCTTCTTGGAACCTTGTGTACACTGCTGAGAAGAAGCCAGAGGAACAGAAAGGTAGTTGAAATGGCTCTTTCAGAAAAATTATTTATTTTCCTTAACACCATACTTGAATTAGAAAGGCAAAGTTGGAGTGTGCTTCATCCCAAATCACCCAAAAGTGTAGACAGAAGAGCTCTTTGCAGTACAGACACACTGAATCATTAATATTTATACAGCAAACTGGCCTGGCTCACTTGCTAATGTGGTTATGCTGTTTCCAAGCTACATGCAGCCTTTCCCTGTTATTGCACAAAGTCATGACTAGACAGTAACTCAGAGTGACAATGCACACAGTAATCACTCTGCAGGGCTCTCAGTGGGCTCAGCCATGGGTATACATTGTTTATTAACTGACTTTGGGGTACATGGCATCCTGGATTCAATAACTCCTCGTTCAGAAGTGCTTCCCACCTTAGACTGATGTACTATTTTCCTGCAATTGGCTCTTTGTAACCAATCCACTTCAGTTTTGAATAACAGTGAATAGCAATGCTCATTTTTCCTACCCCTACCAATACCACTTGTTAGTACTTCTGCTCCTTCACCAGCAGATTTGTCTCAGTTAAGTTCAGCTGTCCAGGGAAAGTGCAGCAGTTTAAGAGTTCACAATCAATGAAAAGAGCCTCTAGAGACCAATTCATGACAGAGATATACCTCAGGATGGACTGACTCTGTTTCCTTCTCTCCATCAATGGCACAGAAGACTGGTATAACACTTTAGACTGAACAACCCTTTGTTGGTTTAAGATAGTTCTTCTGCAGATGATCCATGCATTTAAAACAAATCGATTTTTTAAAAATCATTATTAACAGATATCACAACTTCAACATTACTGTTTGATGCACTTGACTTCTCAAAGTGAAGATATTTTCACCAAGAAATTTGTGGGGTTTTGCCAAGATACTGTCTGATGAATAATATGGCCCCACTCTATAAAAGTAAATGTATCCCTTTCATTCATGGTAGTATTTCTGACTCATTCCACAAGTTCCATCCCTTAAGAATCACCATACAGAAAGGAATTCAGTAATAGCAGTCCTAAGCACTGTGGCACTTTTCAAGGCTGTAACTCCTAAACACATTACTGTGGAAATATCATACACATATATTAAAGCAGATGTAAGCACATTTGCTTTTATTCCTCGCAACAAGCCCATAATGATTTCATTAAAAGATGGAAATTGCATGCAATGTCATTTTATCAAGCATGAAAATTTGACATTTTCTGTAGTTAACCAGTTATTCCGAATGTTTGCTTATTTTTAGAAGTCATCTAGAAAAACCAAACTCATGATGGCCTTCAGCCACATGAGTTATAACAGCCCATGGAAAGCATTCAGTGGCAAAGTATGTGCTGAAGAAATTAGTATTCCTGGATGGGGATGTTGAATTGGTAGAGATAGAAAAGCCTACACACATCAAGCACATAGTACCATCATTTTTACACTCACCCTTGTTTTGCCCTTCTTTTTTCAGATATTTAGTGAGTCCAGCAGGAGCAAACAGGGAACTCTGGGTTCTGAGTATATAGTGTCACTCACTACCACTCCCAACTGTACTGAGCCTCATATTGGTAGCAATTAGTCACTGTTAGCCCTCCTAAATGCTGTGATTTCAGAGGAACTGCCATCTCCCACCCCAGACTGACTCAAGGTCATCAAAGCCCTGAAGCTTTTAACAGTACCCAGCACCATCAGCTTTATAGGAACTTGCAAGAGGCCCTTGAAAATAATGTTAAAGGACAGCTTAAGCTCCTGTCAGGAAATATCTTTCTTCTCACAAAAGTACAGAAAGTCTAGAAACTGGGTATCATAATTTGGAGTAAGAGAGAATCCTCAAAAGCCTGAGGGTCCATGTTCCTGCTTCCACTGAGCTATGAATCTAGAAGTGGCTGGGGTTTGTGTCATACCTAAGAACCACTGTCTTCTGTCTAACAAGTTTATAATACCTCATTTAACTCCTACTTTTAAAGGAAAAACAGTCTGACAGATCAACATAGGAGCTTACCTGTAATTGTGCTATTCTGTTTCCTAGCTGATCTTAAAACCACACTATCCTTTTTATTTATATATCATCATAGATATGCTCAGCTGAGGAAGAAATCAAACCATGAGGGCATTTTCTTTAATCTTGTGCATTCTGTTATTATTTCATCAAACAGGATTGAATCCCAGGTGGTTTCACTATCAGGGAATGGGATGCTAACTTATATTAGTACTTTAATTCTCACATCTCTTTTGGGTTTGATTATTTATAGACAGGCGTAATGCAGAGCTTATGATGTTCTACGAAACAATTAAGAGCTAAAAAGTCAAAACCAGATGGTTTTTGCACTTTGTGAAACTCCAGGGAAAAATGCCTCTAGTTCACTGGAGAAGTCCAAGCTCATCCCAGTGTGTTGAGAATACGCCCCAATATACCCTTATATTCTAAAAAGATGTTATTGATTATCTGTATCCTTCAAGAATTACTGACACACACAAGATTCTGCAATCCATTTATGTATATTGCTAGTTTAAAAAGAATAATCCAGATTCTGGAATCTGCTTTATGCAAGTCACTAAAATTAACGTCAGAAGAAACTGTTACTTTCTCAGTTGAGTAAAATTCCAGAGCTGATCTAACTGAAGGAACAGAAGTGGGAGAGCATAAGTCTCCTTTTTTTCCACAGGCTTCTTGATGTGTTTGAATTTCCAAACTGAACTAAATAGTTTTAGTCAGCATTCCACATCCAACAGCTCACAGACAGCACTGTAGGCTTTTCTAAGACCCAGCAGTGGAATGAGTCAAGAGTTTCCAGATATGATTCCAGGACCTGTTGCACAATAAAAAGATTTTACCCCACAGCCCACAGAAGCTCAAAGCATTTGTTATGTCTTCAGCTAAATGCATCATATTGTTGAATCACCTGTAAATCCACCAAAAGAATTGCAAGGGCTCTAACAGAGGCAAGGGCTTTGCAGAACTTTTTCCAGATGGCTTAAAATGTGACTGACCCCAAATATCATCCCCACAGCCGAGTCTGCAGAGGGGACTGTGTCCCTCTGTTTCAGCACTGGGTTCACTGTCCTGTGTATCACACACAGGATTCAGAGCCTCAGGGGGAGCAGCCCTGCACCCTCCCTACTTTTGCTCAGGGAAGGGCAGTCAGAGTCATGACTTCTTGAAAACACTGGAAGCCTTGGGGCCAGACAACCAAAGACTGAAATGGAGCAGGAGGAGATAACACCAATTTGGCATTCATTATTATTTAATTGGGGCAAGTGTCTTCACCAATGGCTCTTTGGAAAGAGGACAGAAAGGAGGCTAAGCTGGCTGCTGTCATCCCCAGCTGCTAATTTGTACTGAGAGAGAAATATCAACTGCACTGTTAATTTCTATACTATGGAAATTAATCCTCTCATTTGCACAGCAGGAAGCCAAATTACACCATCACATGCATAAATAAATCTGACATTTTGAGAATTTGACATTGCACCACTGAGAGCTGGTTCCAGCAATACCTCCCACCTCACAGAGAGAGTATAAGGGTGTCTTCTCTCAACAAAGATACAGACAGAATATCAGCCAGAGCCTCAGATGACAAAATTTGGCAAAGATCTCCCAGTTTAAAGAGAACAGCTGTGATCTGCCTCCCAGAAAGGCAGATAATAAGGAAATGTTTGTTTTTGAGTGGGGCAATGAACCATTTTTCTAAACTAGCAAGAGAAGTTGCCGCAGGACCTACTAAACCTTCACATTCCAATTTCAGTATATTTCCTCTGTGGGGGTTCTTCCTGTACCTACCATACTAATTTTTTGTACTAAAAGCATAACAACCCAACAGGCAGAACTAAATGAAAATAGCAGAGGTGAAAAAAAAAAATAAACTAACTAAAAAAAAAAAAAAAAAAAAATCTATCTGCAGTGATAGAGCCTGAGAGTTAAATACTCTGTAACAGCCACATTGTCTGTCACTTGATTTGAATGACAGCTACAAAATGCCTGAGGAACATTAGGTTTTATGAAAGAGAGTATTTCAATCATTCTTAGTTAGCTTGAGTTTATTTACTTAAATTTAATTGTTACTCTGTATTTGAGAGTCAAAGACTTTAATATAGATCGCAGATTCCCTGGAGGTGGGGAATAATCATCTGCTGACTGATTTTCACTCATCCATTTTTCTCTCCTTTGCTGATCCTGTCCTCTCAGTGTTTTTATTCCTAAATGTCAACTCTAAAAAGTTACTGAAAAAGCACACAACAATTATTAAATAACAAATAACCATTAAAATGGTCACAGTTTTGTCTTAGTCATTGATTAGTGAGAGGAACTGAAAAATTCATATTTCAGCAGCTGGTATAAATTGTTGACGATAAAGAGCCTGATTATAACCATCCAACACATTCTGCTCATATCCAAAGCACTCCTATAAATTTTATCAAACTCCTACAAACCAGTTAAGATTAAACTTTCACTTAGGAAATGCAATAAAAAGAAGGCCAATCTTTCCCAGCAAACAGGAACCACACCTGCCCATTCAAGCCTAGCATGATCCACATTCCACACTTAGAAATGAAGTAAATAGTCTCACCTGGCTCCAGGATCTTGGGCCTTGGGAAAACATGCACATGCTCTGAAAACAGTAACAAAAAAGAGTTAGCAACACCACCTGAAATTCCATTGAGAAAGGCTGCAGAATGCCACTCCCACCCCCCATTTTCTTCCCCCACAGAAGCTGTTTAAGCATAACCTTGTTTGTAGTTTGTTCTTTCATACAGAAACATAATTAAGATCTGATCTGCAACCACATGCCTTAAATAAAAGGCAGCTGCTCATATGATCTGCTCATTAAGTGCTGTATTCCAAAGGCATACAAAGATGCCAAGGTAATTAACAAGGCACAAAAGCTTTGGGGACTTTGCAATAGGAACTCAGTTGAGACTCATCTTTACATTTACAGGATAATAGCTAGAAGTCTATGAATGTAGATTTCATTTTAAAATCTTTTTGCTCTCAGGGTGACATTCCAGAACTGTTCTTTTTGAAAAGTTACAATTTATTTTCTACTCTTATGGTTCCTAAAAATGGTTTTTTGTGCTTCTAGGATCTATTCCTTCTCCTTTTCTTTAAGCTTCACGGCTTCATGACAACATTTCATAGAAGGATTTAAAGATTTTGAAAGTCTGAAGTTTTCCCATATACCAAGTCATTTTTACATCAACTACCACATCCAAAAGTCTATTTACCACCTTCTCCCCCACTATTCAGCTTCTTTACTTTTCCACCTTTTTTACTCTATCAGCCCTAACTTTTCCAAATCCCCATACCCTTACCTTGCATGGAACAAAACTCCTTCCCGTTGTTATTTCATTTGAATACTCTGTATTTCTTTCTTGGATAATTAAGCAAGCAGCTAGCTAAACCAGCTGTGATAATATAGCTTTTTCTGTAAATAGCACTTAGAGGAAAGAAGAAGCTGTTGGGGGTTTTTTGGGGTTTTTTTCCTTATTTTTAATTAATAGGATTCACAAAGTCTTCTGCAGTAGCATTACCCAGAAGCCTGAATGAAGGAAAATGAATCACGGGAGGAGAATTTAAAAGCCACATCTGCATTAAGGGGAAATAGATTTCTTGCCACAGATGCAATTGCTTCACCTGTAAACGGCAAGAGAAGAGGCTTTCTTACAGACCAGTTAATTGGGTACATTTCACAGTTTTTCCCAGTATCTAGTTTTCATTGTGCCTGAAGCTAAATCCCTGGTGTTCTCCTATCTTTTCAGTAGCAGTGTCATCCTTCCCTATTTTTTTCTTATAAAATTCAGAGTTTTCGTAACACAGTTGAAGACTGAGCAACAGAATTAAAAGTGCTAGAAGAGAAAACTTGCAAAGTAATCATAGTACAGGTTGGAAAATGTCCTTTCTTTATCTAATAATGCAACCCCAAAAATTAAATCGAAATTCAGATAAAGTTTGGAATAAGTGTTTTTAGGGGTTTTTTTCTTGCTTTGTACAGGCAGAAAATTTTTGCTTTCATGTACCTGCAAGGTTTGCAGCAGACTAACCCACCAGAGCATTTATAGGTGTGTGGGATAGTAGACTTATGTTGTCCTAGATTCAGAGAAGGATGTTCAATCAAGTCCTTTTTGTATGTGATCGCCCAGGCTTTACAGGGGAGAAACTCTGTAAGTCTATAATTAATACTCTTCCCAGGCAACAGAAAATATCTCTAGAATCTGCTCAAAATCAAAGACCATAATTAAATGTGACTCCTCCACAGTACAGCAGAGCTCCTTAACTCTGTGATGTACCATGGTTTCTCTTACAGCCCATCCCAAACTATGTGGAACCTCTGATTTTATCACTGTGTGGCTGGGTCAGAGAAGGCTGTGAGCTGATGAGATGCTCAAGCCCGATACTGACCAGGATCCCCCTCTCCTCCTCAGGACTGCAAAAGGAGTCCAGCTGGATTTCACCTCTAAAGCAACTGTTACAGTCATCTTCATAAAATTATGAAAGACAAAAGTGGGCCTTAGAGTCCTTTCAAAGTCTATTTTGTATTCCTATTAGCAAGGTGCAGTAATAAATAGCTTCCTTTCTCTGGACTCAGGAAGGGAGCATCACATGGAGATGAAAGCATTTCAAAACAGATCAAAACTGCAGGATTTCTTCTATTTCCTTAGGGTTCCTGGTCCTTAAGGCCCTTCAAAGACCGAAACACAATTCACAGATGCTGACTTTGCTAAGTTCTCATCTCAGGAAAAAAAAGTCAGAAGAAAAATAAAATACTCTACAGATGTGTCTGCTATATAGAGAAATAATAAATACCAGATATAGATTTTTCCTTCAAGCAAAACAAAGGGGACTGGAAAAGCATGAGCCTTGTTGTTATTTCTTATCAAAATTGGTCAAAATTATCTAACCTACAACAGTAATAATAGCGATAATAATAATCCTGATGATGATGATGAGTCAATAAGGATATTCATTATTTTGAGAAAGACTGACAACAAAATACCTACAATGAACGTGAAAAATGGGAAACGTGGGGCAAAAGAAAACAAATAGCCATTTCATGAAGAATTACAAACACAGGAGATAAGTCATCTGGGTGAACGGTGAAGTAGGGAAAAACAATTAATTTTAAAAGTAGATGTGTTTCCAAGGGCAGAGAGGCAGGAATGAATCAGCAGATGGAAGCAACAACATTGGTGAGATGACCATTAAAATGTTTTGTGACCTCTCTGGAAAGGTGAGAAGCTCAGCAATCTGTGGCAGCGTTTTCTCAAAGCCTCAGTTTGGTTTCTCGGGCTCTCGCTGCCTCAGGGCCCTCCCGGGCAGAGCCCCCGCAGCGCCCGAGGAGCTGCCAGCAGCTCGCGGTGGCTGGAGGCAGAGCGGGGCAGAGGGCACAGGTTTGTGCTGTCAAACAGCGGGATGCAATGGGATCAGACATATCCAACAGCACTCTCACAGCCCATACATATTTATGCATTAATGTGTGACGCTGGAGGGGGAGATGCAAACCCCTTGGAATGAAAACTCCTTGTCCAGAGTTACTTCAGTCAAAAAGCGCTTTCCTGCTTGTCTAATGCTCTGAGGTGGCTGGTAGAAGTATCACTGAAATTGTCCTATTTCAGCCACAGAGAGTAAGTGGTCATATTCATAACTTTGGTCTTTACTTCAAGAACTCACCCCCTGCATTATATATGAGGAATTTTCTTTGTCACAGTAGGTATTCCCCTGTGTCAGCCACCTTTTGTCCCCAGTAGTCTCATTTAAAAAAAAAAAGAAGTTATCCTTAAGCCAGCACATTAAGAAAGAGCTATGTGTGAAGAATAAAGGTGAATAATTCAAACCACTCCTTAGACCTTCATGATCATTTTAAGCAAATAATGATAATTTGATTTACATTGTCTTTTAAAGATGCATTTGATTTTTACTTTTCTTATGACAGTTCCCAGATAAAGCACAGAATTGGACTGCCCATTTTAACAGAATTGATGCCCTAAGGCTTTTTTAATCCTGTTTTTCCAGTCTTGTAAAAGCCTTACCTCCAAGGGTGGGAATCCAGTTCTGATGCATCAGGCTTTCTGCAGATGGTGCAAGCTGAAATGTTGGTTTTGACAAAGGGGCATCTCGTTTCTAATAGATAGAAATAGACTGAAAATGTTCAAGGTATCTTGCCAATGCAACTAAATGTTCAGTAACAATTTTTTGTCTCTTCCAAGTTACAACAAAATCAATGATCTAGAAGGGAAAAGCTCACAAGGCCATTACTATGTTTCAGCCCTTCCTCACTGCTTTATTCTCTCATCTCTTTGGTCATTCAGTTTCCAGCATCCTCCAGAATCTGATAGATATTTAAGAGCAGATAAGTCAGAGAAAATCTTACAATAAAAATGCTGATTGCTAAAGAAATACAATGTTCTGGCTGATGGGAGTCCAAGACATCTCTGTAACAACGGGTCACCTACTTTAAACTATTTTCTCTCTTGCAGTGGGTAAAATATAACTAGGTTTTTTTGAGGTTACTGCCCCTACAGTAACAACAGTCCTATCTCCTCCTACGGTCTCATGCCTCATCTTTGCATCAGCAGAAAATCTCATTTCTCACTTCTGCATGTCATTCCCTTTCTTGAACACACAAATCCCACAATCTAAATGTGACAGATTTTTTTACCTATGCCCTCAGAATATCCAGTGCTGGAGATTTAGTGCTTTGCAACAACTCTGGGAACCTTGCTGCATGCCTCCTTGGTAGGCTGGGAAAATACATTAGAAGAGACTTGCAAAAATAAATCAAAGTGTGAGATACTTTACTAAACTAAAGCAATTTTTTATAGCATTTAGATGATACTGAAGCACTGTTAACCACAGTGTAAATGATTGAACAGGTGATGAAACCCTTAGAGGAAAAAAGCCATTAGGAGGTTTTAAATCTGTAAAAAAACCCCGTTATTATCTGCTATAAAGAGCAACAAGAAGTCCTTTCCTTCCCTTTCTAATACAGTCCTCATCAGAATACTCCTGTACAGGCTTCCCAAGGCATTTTATCTACACATTGCAAACAACACCTCTGTTGAATTTCAATATGATTTACAAAAGAGCAATGGAAGGGAAGCTCTGCTGATAGTGTCCTTTCACATCCACGTGAGGATCTCAGCCTACCAAGAGGATGCAATCGGCAATTGCATGGGACATACTTTACTCTTCATTTCCCAACCAGCTCTCCAAGTAGATCTGATTTTGCAAATCCAGTGAAATCTGCTTCTCCCATGTCTCCGTAAGTAACAGTGGTTTAGAATATCCATTTGCAAAGGATCCACTCTCTGTCCTCCGGCTGCTTAATATGGACAAGAAATTCAACACAAGTTTTCTGTCTCTCCAGCAGAATATCTGAGTCAACAAGCTTATTAGAGCTCCTCAGCTGCGTCCTTTGAAACTGTCCAACTTCATTTAACTAATTAAATAATCACTGGAGCAATAACCTGGCTTTCCTCTCACATGCTTGACTCCCCTAATCTCTTTCTTGTCCAATGAATGTTTAATTACTGAGGTAAACTAAAGCACATGCAAGAGGCGAGATCAGGAGCGCCTGCCCACAGCATGCGTGATAGCCAAGTTGTTCAGGCCGTCTGCTAGGCAACACAGGTTTAGGCATCTACTTCAAATCTTCTAAACTCAAACCTCATGAATATTAGAAACTCATTTTTGAAAGTGGTCTGTGGATAATTAAGAGTTACAATCCTGTTAGCTTGTACTTTTTAAAC
The DNA here is from genome assembly GCA_013398115.1 of Falcunculus frontatus. Classification (NCBI taxonomy): domain Eukaryota; kingdom Metazoa; phylum Chordata; class Aves; order Passeriformes; genus Falcunculus; species Falcunculus frontatus. Next base: position 4,189,506 of record VZRV01005418.1, read on the forward strand.
TCACTTAAGATTCTAAGCTGGTAATTTTTACTTTCAACTTCACCTTCAATACACTGGGATGACCCCATGCAGTCCTTCAGGTGGTCATACTCTATATTTGACTCTGAGCTCCATAGATTAACTTTTAGAGTTTAGAAGACTGACTTGTTTATGTCTCTAGGAAAATTGGTAGATCTACCTTCATGAGAATCTTTTTTGTAGCCTACCTGGTATACAGTCACTAGTGCAAAAACTTCTGTCGTCTGCACTGTCAGCAAATAAAAAAAAATCATATATTCTGTAGAGTAGGTACTGAATGAAAACATAATCACTGTAAGCCTTTAGGAAAAGACAGTGCTCTTTACAAAGAAATACAAATTTTACATGGGAAAATGGCCTTTGGTTTCTCCTCACTGACTCTACACATGTTAGGGGTAACAGTCTTCCACTACAAGGACTCTTAGAAAAAAAATTCAGCCATGAACCAAAACTCCATGCAGAAGAATGAAATCAAGCCTCACTCTTTGTGCTTAAATCTGAGACAGATAAAACTGTAAGGAACACTGTGAGACTCTGGGTCCTTTATACTAGATATTTTCTGTTAGCAGCTCCCCATGAAAAGTGAACTCATCCTAGGACTCAAAGCACAAGAGGCAGGGCCCAGCAGAGTGCACAGTGAAGAAAGAAGTAGCTTCAGTTGTGCCTGTGGTCCCTTGGCCCTAGTGAGTGTTTCTGTACACGTGGAGTCCCTGCAGCCCTTCCAAGCACAGGAGGGATGTGCTGACCTCGAGCAGCCCTAACAAAGTATAGATTTTGTTAGAGTGTAATTAGGAACCCATAATGCCGCAACCTTTTTAACAATAGCTTCCAGAAATATTTTCTCCCATACCATTAAGTATTCAGAAACACCAGTATTGAAGTGCCCTTGTCAAAATAGAATAAATCCCTTGTGGAAGTTTTCCTGTGTCTGCTGCCCACCATGCAGACGATGCCTGAATAAGCACATTGCCACTTTTGTGCTTCGAATTCTCCTTCTCTGCTGCTTTCACAGCAACTGCCTTGTCTCACTTCTCAGGGATGTAACCAGCTGTCTGTAGTTTAATTGGGACAGGGAGAACTGCTCTAGGACTTGACTACTTCGAGCAAACAAGCAAGCAAAACCTCCCCTCTTCGTGACCTGCTGAGGCTGATGCTTCTTTGACTTGAGGTTTTGTTTGTTTGTTTACTTCTCTGCCTGCTGCTTCTCAGTAGTTTCTGTCCTGTATGAATTCCACTTGTGTGTCCTTTGTAGTCTGGGAGGTGAGCTGAGTTTTTTTTTTCTCCTAAGTCTCACAAGTGTTCTCTAAAATAATGCAGGTCAAGGAAATAGAAGCATGCCTATTCTGAGGCTGAACTTGAGAAGCAAAGGCTGCTTTAACCCAACCTGCCTGTCACAAGTGGAAACTGTCACAGATCATTCTGAAGGAAAGGAAAACTGTATATCAGATGGATAGTCTCCTTTTCTGTTATCTCAGTTGTCAACTAGAAGGAAAAGGACCTAGCAGAAAGGTGACAGCAAAATAATGATATTTTTAATCCCCTGCTGGATTAGGACCAAACTTTGCTATGGAAAGAAAAATCTGTTGTTAATGCTAATTATTGTAAGGTTTAGAGCCACTGTTATCTTCCCTCCAAAATACCACAAACCAAGCTTTGCTGCCTGCTATCCTTTCGGATCGCATTCAACAAAACTTTGAGACGAGCAGGATTGACTTCACTGATGTCAATAGGACTGTTCACATCCTTACACTGATGCACACAATTAAGAATTTTGCTGAAAAAGGACTAGACTACTTTTCCTTATTGTTTAACATTGCTTGTAATGTGTCCCATTATTTTCTGCTCTTTATTTTCTGATGATAACAGTTCTTCATCTCTGAGTTGCAAGCATGCCCGTTGTGGTGAAACAGAATTAATGAATTAATTCTTGTGGATGTTCTTGTCTTTACCTGATGAAAGAGGCAATAATCCATGCAAGTAGATCAGTCTCCCTCTCCCAGTGAAATATTCTTTTTCAGTTTAGTGTATTTTTTACACAATTTGTACCCAAGTCATATCCATACCAGGCTGGCAGATGAAATCCCATCACATTTACTTCTCTTGTTACCATGAGATGTCATATTCACTATAGAAGAGGACATGCTGCCACCCCATACTAATAGCAAACCTACTGTAAATTACCATTTCCAGGAACCTGTGAACATTGTACCCAGGCCACATTAATAGGCAATTCCTTCAGGAGGTACTTTCTCCCAGCAATATAAAAAAAGTAAAGTTAAAATATATCCCAGGCAAAAGCCAGGTCAAGAACTGGCTGAGAGAATGAATCCACACCCTGAGACTCACCCATGAGAGCTTGCACAGACAGCACACACACCCCCAAACAGCGGGGACAGAATGTCCCTGCCTATGAAGGGAAGTCATTGTTCAGAAGTGATGCCTCCAAAATGTTTGGCTTCCTCCTTGAAGCTCCTGAATGGCATAGAGCAGGTATGGCCATTGGGTAGCTATCCACTGCATGTTTCTCCTCTACAGTCCAAACACAGTTCTGATGACTGATTTCATCACCAACAGTGGCTGAATAATCAACATCCCTCTCTGTTAGGCCAAGGTAGACATGAGGGACTGAATCCAAAGTCAAAAAGAGGTCCTTTATGCCAGTTTCCCATGCACCCACCCCAGCAATTTCCCCTGGCGGATGCAGGGATCTCCCCTTATCTTGTGGCTCTCATGTGCAGCTTAGAGAACTAGGAACTAGGACATCTCTGATTTGTTTCCTCACACCTCCAATACTGAGCTCCTGCTCCTGGACATGAAATTTCTCCTTTCCAGAAAGCAGATTTCTACTTGTGATCTTGCAAAAACAGTACCCTTTCCATATGTAAGGAAATCCTTTCTTTTTTCCTTCGTTGAGGTTTTGTCTTTTGCTTTCTTATCCTGAAGAGTTTTCTTCCTGAGACGCAGGGCACGACAGGAATATTACAAAAATCTAAAAATATGCATATATTGTGTTCAAAATCAGTGTGTATGCCATTCATGATTCTTGTTTAGCCAGGGTGTAGAGCAATTTCTTTGAAGAGGGGCACAAGCTGGGCTCTGAAGAATGATTTCTATGAGTATACTGAAAATTTTTATTCAAGTGTTCCGTGATCCTGAGAAGGGACAGAAAGACAACAGCACTGCCATCTCCTCCAACACCCCCTCTCCAGCAAGAAGGAAGAAACAGGAAATCTCCTCAGGGAGCATTGCAAAGGGGCAATGAGCTAGGTCAGTATCTGACACTCTGTAACTTCTTGTATTTTGAGTGGATATTGACAGCCTTCTCAGACCTTTCTATGTCGGTGTGTGTCTGTGTTATGATCTCTGTAGTGCACAGTGCAGGATCAGCATGGGCAAAAAGGCAGCAATATAATGAGGAAAAATAGCCCTGCTCGTTCAAACCCCTGTGTGAACACCCTTTTGTGTATTACATGTGAGGTCACTTGAGGAGTGTAGTGTATTCTGGGCTTAAAATCATCAGAAGCGTGTGTTGGATGCTCATTCTTTCTGTACTTTGATCAGATGAAGTGCAGACAGATAATGGATTGCATCCCATGTCGGGCTGCAGAGAAAAAGAAAGAAGAAAAAAAAAAGGTTTCCCCAATTCTTCCAGTCACTAAGTTAATGCCAGCAGTGTCTTTAATGTGAAATTATTTGCAGTGTATGTGATCATTATGTTCTGCAAGTGTGAGTCCAAGAAGCGACATTTTTGCTAGGAAGGAGACATTAATTTTTCCCTTATCTTGTAAAAATTCCAAACTTTATTTCAGCTTTGTCCAGCCAGAGCTTCTGATTATAATTTTTAATCTATTTTGATGTAAGTTTCTCTGCAACTTCAACAGTAGATTTTTTTAATTTGCTTATCTTATCATTCATTTAAATGTCACTCTGTTTTTTCTCTGCTGTTTCCCAGTTTAAAATCTTAACTAAAATGAATGTGTTTAATAACCTTGCTGCAATCTAATAATCAATTGGAATAAATCTTCATCAGCTTTTTTTAAACATTTTTAAGGAAATAACATCATCAAGAAATAACACACAAATTAAACTAAAACCAAAGGAAATTAGAAAATCAGGATAATTTTTCCAGTTGCTATCTTTCAGTTATTTCCTTTGTAATTATGTTGGGGGTTTTTTCCAGGTCTTTGTTCTGTAGGCAATAACTTTATGAAAGTATGAGAAAGGACCTTTTGACAGCTAAATGGGACAGAAGCAAAATTTCCATTTTACTCGAAACTGCCTTCACAAACCGTGTAATTTTCCTTATCCGGACAGTTTAAATTCAAGGCTACTCTAGCAATATCACACTCAGCCAAATCCTACAGGTTATTCCTATTAAAATTTGGGGTTGAATGGAGACTAACTAGAATGTTGATACTATTGTTAATATTTCACTCCAGTGGTGGAATGCAGTACTTTGGATGAACTTAAGATGATAAAATTTATAGCATTTCTGGAACTGAAAATCTGTTTGTTTAAATAGTCAGCTTGTTTAAATAAATAAAATAATATTTCCCCTGGCACCCTTAAATTACTTTTCCTCTGTAATTGTTTTTAATTATTTTTACCACCATGACCTTAAAAATTGGACACTTTTATAATTTGTTCTTTAAAACATTTTGCTGTATCCTTATATCCTGAGTCACATTTTAAATTATCAATGCTGTTAGTTTATCATTTCCTGTTACCTTACTGAGGGAAAGCACAATTTAAACTCATCAGGAAAGTACAGTGTATTTAGCATCTCCCTGGCATCAGCTGCACTTTAAACCTGTTTAACCTAATATTGAGGAATCTCATTCACTGCTTTTCTGCTTCTTTCCCTAACTGATATTCTCTGACAGGATCAGCTTATTACTAGAGGAGGGACGAGAAATTGTCAATTATTATAGGTCCTTGATTTTGCTCTTCACCTATTTATCTGCATCTGAAGAAAGACAGTGATGTAACTGATAACTGGCTGTTTGTGTGAATCAAAGGATATTTAGGAGAAAGAACTGGGCTTAGCCTCTGACAGGACATATAATTTCTGCAGTGATTGTGTAACACTAAAATATAAAAATTTAAAATTATAAAAAGAGATGGTACAGACAGGCAATTTTTATCCAAATACTATTAAAATTCTCATGTATTTTTAACATTACCATCCTGGTGCTTAACTAATCAAACATTATTTGATAATTTTTATATTATATACAGCACATTTTGACAACTGGAATGAAGTTTACTGGCATGTAGAGGAGAACTCTCATGAGACTGATGTTACATGTGAGGCTTTTCAGAGACTGTCTTGAGGGAGCAGATCTCGTGTTTAAGATGAGATTGCAGCTTGAAAAGTTACATCAGACCTCTTAACTCTTTCTGCATTGATCGCTGTCTATGGATCAATCATTTCCATCAATTTCTGCCCTGTAAGATCCCTAATGAGAAACATTCATCCAACTGCGTGTTGTGTTTTGTCATCAGTCGTTTGCATGAGTCTTTTGTCTCAGGAAATCTAAAAAACACCCTTGCAAAGCAGAACATGAATGATGTATTTGCACAAAATAGAGTACACGTGAAGGTGTGTACACATGAATTTGAACAGCCAGGTTAGCACATGCAGCCTCACTGCTCAGGTGAGGATGGACCTGCTGAAATGGTGGGAGCTAAATGCCCTTTGGAAAGGACAGGGAGCTTTGACACCAGGGTGATTTTGACAAGCCAACACTTACTGTACAAGCAGCACTAATATTTAATTTTGTCGTCTTTCCATAAAAGTGATAAAATGGAAGCTAACATTTTGATCACAGCCAAATGATTATCAAACTAAAAACAGGCCTTCATTTTGTTGTTTATAGATTGTATTTGTAAATGAGTTTCTTGTTTCCTGTATATTTTCAGTCCAGACACTAGTCTTGTATTTTTATCATTTAGTGAATGATGTGCTGCAGTGTGAATTTTGGTGTAGGCCTATTTCAATTTTCTTACTGCTGACTCCTTCGCTTTTGGCTGATTTATACTGTGTACAGCTAGAGAAGGAGCTGAAAATGACAAAATGGAATAGACAACCTGGAACCTGTCTTCAGGGAATATTCAAGCATTTGAGCTTAATATTTGCTATTCATGAGCATTTTTCTCCAGCTATGCTCTACTGCCCAAGTGTTTCCAGAAAGTAAATGTGGCACCATTTTAACAGGAACATTAAAAATGACATCATCACCCTATCTTATCAAAAGACCTGATTGTATTAAAATTTCAAACATGTATTAGTGGATTTATTTTATCTTGTTATTTAGTTATTATCTTAAACAAGTTACCAACAATTAAATCAGATCTATGAGCAGCTATCAAGCTTTAAATGCAGTAGTTATCCCAAAAAATCTCTAAATAACTGTTGACCAGGAGATGGGGAGCAGCATAAAACACAGAGACTACAAAACCGGGAAGGAATCCGTACAGCCAGGCTTGTACTATTTTTTGCCTAAGCATCCAAAACTGACCCTTTTGGGGGCTCTGTATTAGGCTACCAGTACTCCTGGTCAGAAAACAATCAGTCCTCCGTTCTCATTTTCCTATAGCTATTCAAGGGAGCTAATCAATATTGTTTCTGAAAGGGAGCAACTGGAAAGATAGATGTGTTTTAACAGAATCAAATCTACCCCTACTTTACTTCCTGGAGTCTAGATTAAACTTCAGGAGAACAGACGTCGTCTTCAGACAACAGGTTTGAACAACGCCCATCTGACACACCTGCCTTTGGGGTTAATATGACCCCGAAGTGGATGGGATTTATGGCTTTCTCTTATCCATGTACCTGTGGAGTAAAAGGGTATACCTCTCTCTAAGCTTTTTTGAGGCAGTATATGTTTCTCTGTGGTGACTTGAGGTGTTGGACACTGTTTCAAGTGGGATTCTGCCAAAACTCATGTAATCTCATAGTACAGCTGTAGATGCCTTCAGACATCATATCTGACATCCACCTGCAACTTCAGTAGGACAGAGATCTTCCTAGGTTTATGTCTGTATTCTGTTTTAATGAAACTCTGAATAACCACATTAAGGTAAAGCCCAGGATACAGGGAATAATACACATTTAAGATTTTTAATGACCTTCAACAGGCAGCTACATCCTCATCCATTCATGTTTAGGTGTGAGGGATCCAAGTATCACATCAGTGAGTCCCTACAAATTGCAACAATGGCCAGTTTCAGACAGGCAATCCCATCAATTTCTCTTGTCCTGGAATTTTCTAACCTAATTTCATAGCCCTGGAAACACAGCAATCTATCTAGGTGTATTGACTGGACTGAATTTACACAGGTCATTTGAAAGATAAAGGTCACATACATACCAGGCCTCTGGACCACATTTATTAACAGCATCCTCCTGACTTTCAACATCATTAGTGTCATCTGGACCAATGCTGGAGTAAATGAAATGTGACAGAACAAAAGACTGTTGCCAAGAGTGTAGATGCACATAAGTGATACACAGGGAGGTTCAGCCTTATTAGCCCCTGGAAAACCACACTGCTCACCAAAGTCAGTAGCCAGCAGGGCCTTTGCATGAAAGACTATCCAGCCTGGTGATTTTATAGCACTTTTAATTGAAGAGACAATAAAAGAGGGAATTGCTGACTTGAGGTTTATACAACAATATTTATATAGAAGGCAGAAATTCTAAACAGGGGCAAGTTATCTAATATTCACATTTTGGGAGCATGCAAAACCCAAACTGACAGAGATTCCCAGGTGAGAACTATTGTACATGTATTTATTTTTCTTATTTTTGGAAATAATTCTGGATAACTAATGACTTTCTTACAGTTGCCTGAAATCTGCATGTCTGATTCAATTGTCAGAGACTGAGGGGATGCCTGCAGGAAATACATGGCCGAGTGCAAATGTTTTCTGATTAAAAAATTATTACACAGTCTGTGAGACCTGTATGAAATAGCTCTGAGCACAGCCAATGCTGGCACGTATTATAGCAATGGTTTCTTTGTGGTTCTTGTCAGGATTTGATGACAGTCAATGAGTTTGGCAAAATTGTACCTCATGAGAAAACGATTTGGGAGTCATTTTTGTACACATTCTTTCTCTGTTAAAAAAACCCAATGCTTATCTTTCATCATTTCACTCACAAAATGTTATTTCAAAACTTGAGGGTTTTGTCCGTTTTCTACCATGATATTGAGGGCAGCTCTGGAGGTTAGACAGCACCCCTAGGCAAACACCAACTCAATTTGCTGTTAAAACTGCACAGAAATTTCCTTGAGGATGAGCTAACTTGGTCTTTGTGCACCAAGAAAATGCGTTAGCCAGGTGTTAAATGGTTCAGGAGGAGTGTTGCCCTGATCCAGACCCAGCACTTCCAGATACACATCCCCCATGACATCTCCTTCACCCCAGAGCACACAGAGCGCAGCAATATCTCCTTGCTTTGATCTCTCATCCTCCCAGTCTTCCATGGGGGTCTCTGTTTCCCAGGATTCACCCCCATTGTCTCTGATGCAAGTTTACCATGTGTGCTGTGGGAATCCTGGCATAACAAACACAGAAGAAACGATCCAAGTGGGAAGCCCTGGCAACAGTGATGAAAGGGAAACGCAGGATACTCAAACTTCCACAAAGTGCTGTCACAATTCCTTAAGACTGAGATTTTCGAGACAGCAGAGACTTCTAAGAGGGAAAAAAAAAAAAAAAAAAAAGAAGCAACTCTTAAGGAGTTTTAAAAAATGTTCCAGAGAAAACTTTCCAGGAAAACCTCCTTCACTTTAGAAAACGAAATTCTTTCCCCTTTTACATTCCAGACACAGAGTGCTAAAGAGAAGACCTCCCAGAGAGAATAAACACATGCCAGTGCAGAAAACCATGCCAGAAAGGATTTGATTTGTTATTGAGGCTTCTTCAGATTGCAGGTTTTACAGTGCCCATTCAGACACATGTTCTTGCTGAGAGCTTTGTTTAATGCATACTTCAAAAAGGAGATTTTAGTGAGCTTGTTAAAAGCGAGATTCTTTTAGAACTTTGTAGAGCTTATCATTTGAGCAACACGCCACTGAAAGGTGAGTAGAAGGTTCAGTTCTCCTGGACAGCCAAGACTGAGAGACTCTTTCACTACACCACAGCCCCCATGTGTTTGCTACAACTGCAAATCACACATGGGAACTGAGGACCTCCTCAAATTGATACATGCAATGCTAGAAAATCCCAGAGCTGAGCTGAGGGGAGAATACACATTCTGCTTTCATTGCACATTTTCTGTAATTTCAATAATATCCTGCTGACATGAGGAGATGGAGACTAAAAGGGAAGTGTGATATGTCGCACCAGAGAAAATTTAGAGGAGAAAATTACATCGGCAGAGTTCTTCAGGAGTTGTGTAGTCCTTCATCTTGTCCCATGGCAGGTTGGGCTACTCTTAAACCATTCGTGACAAGGACTCGTTATACAGATAAAGACTCCAGAGCTGCATGGACTCAACAAGATCCTCAAGTCAGTCTCCTTTCTCTGACAAAGTTGTTTCCCAGATGTCTAAACCAAACCTCCCTTGTTGAAATTTAAAGTCAGTGTGTCTTTTTCTAAGTGGGAACTGAAGGAAGTAAATTATTCCTTCCTCTCTGGCAGCTGTTTCTTACATATTTTAAGATTTCTCTCATGTCTTCTGTCTTCTTCTTCTGTCCTAGATTAGATAACCCATAAATACATCTGCCCTTTCACAGCATATTGCATTGGCTAATGAAATCCAGGAATCAATTGCATAGATTACAAGGGCCTTGAATGACAGCATAGCAGAATACAATACCCAGCATTGTGTCTGAACGAACAGCACGTGAATACTTATTCAACACCAGTACTTGCCTCTGGTGCATTGTGGCTTTATCTAATTAATTACTTTATGAAGTGCTTGATTATGATAGAAGTGAATGTCTTTCCTGCTCACTCTTATCACTTGCTCAAAACTATTCTGAGATACATGTGTATCTGAGAGTTCATTTAGATATTGGGTACCAAACACTGGATTCTCAATCCTGAGTGGGTTTATTATTTTCAGAACCTGTTATCGGATGATCACAGTTACTAAATAAAGCCTCCTAATAACTTCAGCAGATCAGATTGATTGTAAGTTAAATGGGGGGAGGAATACAGGGAGGGCAGATGGGGAGGAGGAAGAGCAGCCTGAATTATTTCTCCATTTCCCCATTTTAAAGACCTTTCTCATCCCTCTTTGTGCCAAGCCTTCAAGATGTAATTGGAAATGTTAGATACACTCCTTCAAAAATGTTCTCTGAACAAATTACTGAGTACCATTCTGTGAAATGAATGGATCACAAAGAGCAGCACTTCTTCAAAAGAAAGCAGGCAAGCTGATATTCAAGTATTTGGTCTTTTATTGGTCGTCATTCACTTCCTCAGAACATTCTTGGAGAATGAACTATTTCTTGATTGTTTCCAAAACAAGACTCTTTATGCAGTTCTCATAATAACAGTTTTACTGGAATGTTTTCATTCCTGTGTAAAGTTTCATTTTAAAGACATTCACATCTAGGCAATGCCTTGGTCTTTGCCAAATGTACTCCCATTTTGCTGTTTTGTGAACCATCGTTGCATTAGGATTCTTGTTCCTCAATCGTACACATATACCAGCCTATATTTTTAACGTGTAAAGGCCAAAATTAAAACAAAGAAATAAAACTTTAAACTCCCAGCATGTCTAAAAGAGAAATAATTTGGTTGTCCAGAGTACATCATTCACATGTTATTTCCCAGTATACTTAGTCATGTAGCAACAACTTGCTCATGTGTGAGCTGAGTTACAAAGTATTTATCCGTAAAAACAGATGTTGGGTTCAGCAGAGATCTGATAAGAATGTTTTATCCTTATGTAATGAGCCTGTGAGCTCTATCTTGTGGCACATCAGCATGATCAGAACTGCTGGGATCAGCACGGGTACAAATAAGCTTAGTGACTCAAATTGCTGTTACTGTCCTGAGTAGTGAAATAGGCCTTATGAAGCATCCTGAATCTTTGTATCAGTGATGAGCTTTATATTTATGTATTTTGTATGTAATGCCTTTATACCAGCACTGAGCCAGAAGCAAAGAAAGGAAGCCTTCAATCCACATGCATCAGAAAACTTGGGTGTTTCATAATAGGAGATTATGGTGCATCCATTCACACCCAGAGATAAAGACTGGGAACTCCTGAAAGAGGTTTGGTTATTGGATATGAATGAAACAGAGGGATTTCAGGAGAATGATGATTGTGTGTAAAAGATCTGTTATAGGGCTGAGGTGGAAATTGGACTGTATAATGCTTTCACTTGAAAACAGTTTAGCACTGCTGTCATTTCCCATCTGTATGGAGCACTGTGGGGATATGAGATACATCCTCTCATGCCAGATGTCATAAAAACCCAGAAACAATGAGATGGATTCCAAGAGAAGCTTCAGAGAGCTGAAGGTAGTTCCTGAAGGATCCAGCTGTGGAGAGTCTGGACAGCATTATCGTTCACAGACTGTGAATCACTCACAGGGGCACCAGTTCACGACCCTGAGGTCACGCTGATGTTTGCTCCCGAAAGCAGCACTCCCTGGGTTGTAAACAAGTAGGATTGCTCCACATGTCTCTGTCTACCTCAAATGCCAGAATATTGACCGGCTGATTTAAGCAGGACAAACAGTAGTGTATGAACCCAAAATAATCTGTGCAAGGGTCATCCTCCTTCTACTGCTGGTAATAAAGCTCAAAATTGCAGGGGAAAGACTCTTAGACCTCTTATATAATCCAGGTACTATGATGGGATTTCTCCAGAAGGGCTATTCTCCATTAGCAAAAAAAAACCAAAGAAAAAATGTTGCCACACATTAAATACCATGCTATTATTTTCCAGATTTAAAAGAATAGTGAGGCTGAGCATGGAAGAATAATTAAACATTGTAGTAATTATATTGATTAATATTGGGATCATGTCTGACATTTGTAATATAAATTGAAGGACAACGCACAACATGAATATGTGTGGTTATGATGTTTCTTAAAGTGCCTTGAGAGATTAAAATCACTAAACGAATGTGAGTCATTACACGGTTATCTTTGTGGTTTCCCCTTTTAATTTTTTTTTCGGTGTTTGAGAAATAAGGGAAAGAGATGATGTTTGAAAGCTTTTATGAAAAGTCCTTGTTTTTTTCCTGGCGCTTCAACTTCAAAACAAACAGGATCTGAAGAGACAAACAAAAACATTCTTGTCTTCTGAGTTCAGAGCAATGCACACAGCCATGGAATATATTCCTTTGCTTGTGTGCAAGGTGGATGCACTCTCACCTTGAAATGTTCAGCCCTGGGGACCAGCTGTCTGTAACCCAAAGCCTAGTTTGATTTAGCACAGCTCTGTGACCTTGGCTAAGTTTCCTGAGAAAATTGTTGCTAAGGTGTGAGGGAGTCCAAGAGATGTGGTCATGTAAGATAAAAAAAAGCAAACACAGACAACATTGTAATTGTTGAGACAATTGCTATAATCAGGAGCTCAAGGATTCAAGAGGAAAAGTGCTGACTGGAAAAGCCGAAATTCCTGAAGGAAAAAACAAAAACGAGAGAAACGTAAGAATCAGAAAATGTCGTTACCGAGAAACATCCCACTCCTGGGAGTGATGGTTGTCTGCCTTTCCTTGCCATTCTCATGTTTGCTGGCCCAGAAAAGACAGCCCAGGTGACTCAGCAGGGTGATGATCTGGTTAATTCTGAGACTCACATCACATGAGTCTTACCCACCCCCTGGGCACTAGTAAATAACTTCCAACTGAAAATATTATGTGTGTAGTAGCAGTCACACTGTAGTGAAAATCCAAGGGTACAAGCAAGAAAAATTTTGAAAGAAGAGGCATATATGTTACTAGAAAATAAAAATCTCAGTAATAGTACTTCACTTGCTATTGACCAATTCTCTTTCAGATCTGAAGGAGCACTCGTATGCTTGAAATCTTGTCTGTTTTGGTTTTTCCCTCACTTACATCAACTGATCTAATAACATATATTACATTTGTCAACAAATCTTCTTGTAATAATATAAATGCTTCCTATCTATTTCTTATCCACTTGTACTCTATACTCAGTAGTGAAAGAGGAGACCACATTGATGAGGTAGCTGAAAAACTAGTGATACCAATATTTCTTGCTAATTTATTCTAATTTTTCAAGGTAAAAACAAAAGCAGAGGAAGATCTGAAATGTCAAAAAATTCTGGGCTAAATTATTCTAGGAGTCAAACCGGGAGATTTTTCAGTATTTATCTTCATATTGCAAAATTTTTACAAAACCAAGCTTCATTTTACAAAACTAAGTGTCTAAAAATAAAGTATTGACTATTTGGGTTTTTTCAACTTTTCTGTTCCTCCAAGATTTTCCTGCATCCAGCCAAATCAGTTTCTGGATTTCTGCATTTATTTATCAGAACTACAGAAGCAACAAATGATTGATTATTCCAACAGCTCAAAATCTCCTCCATATGGGCAGGATAACATTCATGTTTGAAACATTTCTTGTCTGTACAGGCCAGATCAGATGATCCCCTCCTGAGAACATATCATGAGATATGCACCATTTACTTATGAAAGCACTTCATTGTTCTCAAGCTGTCAGACAGCAGTTTTGTTACACCGTACTTTTCTCCCAGCAATTTATTTCCTCCTGGATTGATGTGCAAATTCTTTTACAGAAGCTGAAAAATGCTGGACCCTTATCAAAATGTGAAGCATGCTGGTATAATGGTCTCCAGATAAGGGGATAAATCTATGCATATTTGGCTTGGCGTGTATCTGTTCAAGTTTGTAGAAACACTGGACAGAAGCATCTGTTAAATAATCATCTACTTCAAATGGAATATTTTCTCATTTTCTTGGTAGGATAAAGAGGAGAGCTACAGCTCTTCATGATAAATATTACACTTAGTAATTAAATATTCATATTTACAAGGTCTATGTAGTAAAACTTCTAAACTAAATAGTCTTCATTTGCATACATTTCAATCTAAAGGGCATTGCTAGAGGACAGTGTCTCCAAGACAATAATGAGCTGTTTTCATTAACCATGCCCTAATGATTACAGCAGGCTTGTGCTTCAAGAGTTGTGAGATGGTTACCCCAGCGAGACCAAAGCAATAATTGCACGTCTTTAGTTATCTCCCCGTCCATGTAAGCCACTAAGTTAGAAGACTATTTCTTGCTCCTGGGTTGATGTACTCAGGAACCCCTTGAAAAAGATTTAATTGAGTTTAGATATGGTGTGGGTAAAGGATCAGGAAACGATGTCTGATCTCAGTTATAGCTCTGAAAATCTGGAATAATGCAAATGAAGTATTGTAGGAAGAAACAGACTTTATTTTTTTGTTTCTACAATCCTCAGCACAAAGATATCTCTAATCTGCTTAATTCCTCTTACTGTTGCCAATACATTTAAAATTACATTTAGAAGTACCAAAGGAATTGACATGTTTTTTCCTAATCTTGCAGTTGTCCAGTTATTTTTTAAATATAATCTTCCAATATATCTATCATCAAGGTAGAAGAACTTTTAAAATTACATTGGGAAAACTTTTTATTCAAATGTGACAGATCTTCCAGACCATGTGATTTATTTTCATGGTTTTCTATCAAACAACAGTATGTGATATTTTTTGCTTCTGTCAAGTCTATCTGGTTTGAGCTTAACAAGTGCATATTATCCTCCACACTGCCTAGCAATTATCACCAAATAGTAGAAAACAGACCTACAAATGCCTTCATTCAATCATATTGTTCATTTTTTGCCCTCCATAGATCAACCAGATCTTTGTTATTCCAAATGAACATTTATCCATCTTGCTCCTTAAAGGCTTTAATGATGATGTAGTTTCCTCAGGCTCCCCAGGGAGTCTCTTCCAGTATCTAATTATCCTTACAGTTACAAAGTTGTTTTTTTTAATGTCTAAGTTAAATTTCCCTTGCCACTGTTAAAAAGGCCATTACTTTCTGTATTATCCACAGTGGACATGAAGGAAAGATTTTTCACTTGTCTTTTGCAACATTTTATATATTAGAAGATCACTATCATGTTCCTTATCCATCTCTTTCCCTTTCACTCTCAATCAAGTAATTAAAAAGTCTTCATTGGCATTCAAAATCTATGTTCTCAGAGTTGTCTTACAGGTCCTGTTTCTAGGGTCTTATATCATTCTTGATGAACTCTGGATATTCTTCAAATGGTCCATACATTTGCCAAAACACTGTGCTTAAAAAAGAGCACAGTGTTACAGCTGGTGCCTCAACATTCATACAATCACACACATAACTTCAGCAGTCTTCAGGCAGCTGAAACATTCTGAGTTGCACCTTTCTTACCTCCATTTATGATTCATATGTCTTTATAGCAGATTCACACTCTGCCAGTGCTTTGAAGCTGCAGAAAACAGTGACACATCTCAGCTCTGGCTTATATCAGCGCAGGATCTCTTTACCAACTTCATCCAAGCTAACCAACCATTCATCCACTTGCTGGCCTTGCTGGTTTAAGCAAGGGTGGGTTTTGTTACCCTTGGTCCTGTGTTGGAATTAGTTATCAAAGTTCCAGGCATGAGAGGTAATGTAAACCCTACAGTCATTATTTTGTTCTGTCACATAACCACGCCTTAGCACCTCCCAACTTCATCCAAAACGAGTATCAATCACCAATGTAGTCATGTACACACGTTAAGTTTATTTAAATAATATGCATTAGCCTACTATTGGTGGCATCTCATCCCAGAGGGGCTATGACATACCATGAATGAATGTGGTTTCCAGGTTCAGATGTAAGAATCACAAGTTCCATCAAGCCTTCTGTGTAGATATTCTCACTTACTACTCCACAGAACCCTAGAGTGCTGTCTGGGCATGACCTTGGGAGTATCTCCGGTTTCAACTTCTGCCTTGAAGGAGAACTCTGGTCATATGGATCTAGTCAGCTATGATTCTGTGTAGATATTACTTTCCTCAGTGGTGATGAAGTGAGAGCCCAGATTCAATAATCTAATGAAACATATGGTTAATGTCATTCCGTAGACTTTATTGAAATTGCTCATGTATTTAAATTCAAACTCATGAATAAAACCCTAGGCACTGTAACATATAAAAAACAGAGTTTATGCTGAGGTTGAGATGATATTAGGAGAATCATCTGCAGAGAAAAGAATAGAAGGAAAAACAACCCACCAAATTGCTTTGAGAATACTGCAAAAATTTAAATAAGCAAGTTAACATGTTCTGTGATTACCAGCACTGTTTTGTGTACTTGAGTCTTTCCAGTGGTTTTCTGGCTTATTGAAAGGCTAACACTGAGACAAATATCATCCCAAGGTTCCTGGATGATCAGGTTAGAGGGGAAAGTGCCTGCTCCAAGCATGAGACATCAGAATTCTTGTCTGAATATCAGTTATTAACTCCTGAGCCCAAGTCAAATTGCCAACCTGCCAGAACCTCAATTCTCATCAACCGCCTGTGAAGTGTGTTGTGACAGGCATTAACTGGTGATTATAGCAAGGACTAGCTGAGAACTGTGAAAATCACTGCCTGAGCTAGTTATGAATAATGTTCATTCCTGGTGGAGGGTCCCACTGTAGCAGTCTGGTCCTCACCACACTCCAGTCTCCTGGATTCCAGAGATCCCATATCTGTTCCCTGAGAACAAAGCCCGTAATCACACCATTAATTCTGGCTCAAAAACCCCTACACTGAACAACTAGGTAAAAATAACCACCTAGTTTTAAGTGTATGTGCTCTCCCTCACTATGGCCCACTCTTCCTCTCCACATGGTCCAGCCCCAGCGACCATCCATGCAGAGGAACCTGTGCCCGAACACCAGCCCTTCCCACCTGTCTTACCAGCTTTTGGCCTTTTCCATGTCCTTGTGCTTGATGCTTTCCCCTTCTAACCCTTCTGCTTGCACCCTGGCCAAATCTCAGACCCCGAGTGACTTCCCAGAAATCTGCTGCTCTCCTGGGACCACTGGGAAGGTTGTGAGTGGGCCAGAGGAATGCAGTCCACGAAAGCAGGACTTTCTTTTACCAAAGCAGACTAGAGTTTTCAGACGCCAAGGAGTAATTCGGGGATTTGTGCAGAACTGGACAATCACAGAGGTTTTTACTAGCAAATCAGATATTAAAAAATATCTCTGTCTGGGGCATTTTATTTTCAGTGACTATGATCATGGTCAAAGTCGAATGAGAAAAACCCAAACTAACTGAAGCGAATTAGACCACAGATAACCATAATTCTAAAACATTAAATGGCTTCATCACCAAGAAGTGCTGTCAATAACTCAGAAATTTGTATTCTCCCTCTAAAATATAAACTTGCACCCCAAGTTTCAGGTAAGGGAATAATTAAAATACCTGTCTAGCACCAAAGATATGATGGGAAAAAAATTTACTTATTTTTAAAATGCAAAATCCTCTCAGAATATTGAATTTTAAAATTCTACTTAGAAAAATATCAGAAAGTGAATGTGGGGAACATAATAAAATAGTTCATTTTGCATTTCTTTTTTCCAATTATGCTCTTAATTTTGTATCAATAAATATATTTTTATAGTAAATTTATGTTTTCCCAAAATATTAGTTTTCTTCAGAAACAATATTTAAACCAATTGTAAATAGACATATCTGTTTTGAAAACAATAAATATTTATTTCTATAATTTCCATAAAATTTCAGTTAAAATTTGAAGAAAAAAGCCTGGGGCAGCGGGGGGAGGGCATGGGAGGAAAGAAAGATTTTTAAAATTCAGAACTATGTTTAAGGAGGTTTTTCAACTTCTTTTCTTGCCAGCCCTAATTATCTGCAGTTTTGGCTGAGATCTATGAAAGTATCTGTATGTTTAAAATAAATATGCACCCATATCTAGCTGATTCATATGCTCTTTCAGAACAGCTTTATTCTTCCCCATCTGTTTCAGGGATGAAAGGAACAAGAACACAAAGTCCATACAATGGCTTAAAACCATGTTTTTTACTTTCTTTCACCTTAGTCTGATTCTGCCTCTGATGTCATTTCTTTAATATAAAGAATAAGATAAAAATCATAAGAACTCTGAAGTATTTTCCTACAGCTCTTGCCATTCTCAATGGTGCTACAGCCTTCTATTGAAGGTTTTATATTAATAAATTACTCTTTTAATTATTGAAATTGTTTTAATTATTTTTTTTCTCTGGGGGTAACTATGTAAAATAAAACAAAAAGAATTATAATTGATCAGGAGATATGATCCAAACTAACATGAGATTTAAGATCGTCTCTAACATAGTCAAATGAAAATCTATTTCCATTCCACTGTGACCTAGTGCTGAAGAAGTTTATAATTAGAATTAGAGTGAATATAATATTCACAAAAGTATCAGAGTTGTGATACTTATTATATCGATATCGTGATATTTGTTTTGATGAACTATAAAAGAATATGAACAATTCTATCACAGACATTATGGAAAACATGAGAGGCAGTTTCCTTTCATGGGTTTAATCCTACATGGCCCAGTTTCCATGACAGAATTGACTGGAGACTTGGCTACAATCCTTGGGTGCTTTTTTCAAATTTAGAAATGAGAAATACAAATGAAAAACTAAGATCTTGTAGCAGGTCCCCTGCGAATATAAATCAGTAAAGCCCTGCCAAAGTAGAGTGAGCTGTTTTGATTTACAGCTGGGAGGACTGCACCAACAAATTATATGTATGGCAGAGTATGGGAAAAGAAAATCAGAGAAAAGAAGATAATTTGGTTTTAAATACAAAAATATGTTAATTAGAAATATTCAAGTCTGTCAGTTAAAATTTAGAGAAATCCTTTCGGGAGGAGGATGGCAAGCTGTGATACAGCAAATAGCTGTTTTCCATCACTCGCTTGCTTCTTAACTGCCCAGAAATCTGGGAATTATCCTTATCATCAGCTCATGAAGGGACAGATAAAACACTCCATCATTCGCTGATCATGAGTAGTACATGGGCTGTAAAGACACCACCTAGAACACATATTCAGTTATGAGGATACACCTGATGTGGCTCATAAGGCAAAAATATAATAAAGTAAAATAACTGCTGCATAAAACCTAAATAAACAAATGTTGTTTCACATGCGTGATCTAGTTCTAAGATAATAACACTGCGGAATCAGCTGGTAAAAAGGTGTTTAGTCTTTTATATTCACTTGAATGGTATAAAGAGAGATCTTTTATTTGCCACATTTTCATTTTTTTTCAGCAGGTTTTCCATGAGTAATAAACCCTTCACTTACTTACAGTTCAATAGCACTTTGTAAATTATAGCCAATCAAGTTTTATCTAAATTATAAGAATGAGTGCAGAAGGCACATGATGAGTCAAAGAGTGCAAAATCCCAGAAACAGGCTTGTACTTTTCATGCCACTCTTAGTCAGTTTTGTGAGGTAATTTTAGCATTTTCTTAAAATTTAAAGAGATTTTTCTATTTTCTCTTCAAAGTTTCTGAAATTTGTGAAGCTGGCTAAAGAAGTGATAACTTAAAATAATGCTTCCTGCCCAGTGTGACTTTACACTGTCTGAACATCCAATTCTAAAATAGCTAGAGTCTTATGCCATTAACTATCTTTGAATAATTCATCAGTTGGTCAATTTTCCCATACACACAATAGCACTATACTACACTATCTATACACAGATGCAAGATTAGCAAATTATTCATCTTAAAGTTGATCCCAGGAGTCTCTGTGCCTCTCTGGAGTATTGACTTGTGCCTGGCCATGTCCAGTGGTGGCAGCTTTGCCCAGGAGGGCAGGTGGGCATGATATCTACTGCAGGTGAGGGGCGAGAGATGCGGGCTGAAGCATCCGTTTGAGTCAGACTTGGATTATTTCACACAATTTCACAAAGCAACAAAACAAAGTTTGTTTCTGCTCCACGGTAGAATAAGAACAAATTTGAAAGTTTATCTCAAAATGGACCTGGTTAGGTCTGTGCCATCTCTGCTCCTCACAGCTCCTGTTGGATGGGACCTGAAGTGATTCCTCAGTGGAAAGGGGGATGTTGCTGAATCCGTCAAAGCTACTTTAGATGACAGCTATACCATCCCGAAAGATTAGAGTTTTAAAAAGAGCCACTTGCATGTTTTTTATAGTTCTTTTTTTTTCTTCATTATTTTAAACAATTTCCTAATCTCTCACTGTTGATGTAAAATAAAATCTACAGTTTAGAAAATTACTGACTCTTGAAAAGTATGTAGCACACATTTAAAGATATTCTTTCAGAGATTAAATCCACTGTGTGTCTGTCAGAGATCAGAAGACACAATGCATTAGAAACTTAAGCATGAACAAAGCATTTAATTAATTACGCACAAAGACAGTTCCAAAATTATTTTTTAAACCATTAAAAATAAAAATGCTTCATAAAACAATTAAAAGATGCACACCTTCAGCATATCTTCCTGCATGGCTTAGACATATTTCTACTTCTACTTCTTCGTCCCATCTAAGGCCATTGTCTAAGTTTCTAACACAGATTCTATTGTGGAGTAAAAGATGTGAAAGAAACTTCACTTTTTCTGAACTCTCATTCTTTTTCACTTAAGTACTACTCTATTTGGAAAAAAAAAAAAAGCAAACAAAAAAAGCACAAAACCCCACAAAAACTTTTCTGCAAAATTTTAGCAATTACTGGCAATCCAAAATTTGCTGAATTCTCAACTGCCTTTTTCAAGAACCAAGAGCAAAGATAATTTTTACGGTCTGTATATATCTGTTTGAGTTTCTTAGAATTCAATCAGGTTTCAGTTGTTGATGAAAACCAGAATTGCCTCTGTCTTGCACTAAAATGAGGCTTATAGGAGCAAACAAGAAAAGAAAAAGAAAGTGCAGAGACACTCTCTGTTTCTAGTCACTTCGTTGTTTTGGGAGGTGGGTTGTGATCTCCATCATCTTGCAGTTATTACACGGCAAGAAAAAGTTGGTGCAATCACAGCTGCTTGAAAGAGACTCTTGGATATTGAAAAGAAATAGACAGGGAAAAGAAAAATTTTGATAAGTTTCATGGGTTTATTTGGGGTTCCAGTTTTTGCCTTTCCACAGTGGGTATCTTTCTTGAGCATCTTATGTGGGGTTGGGGGAAGTGGGTGTATCAAGAATAACTCTTACTAACTTCTTTAAGTGGGATTGCAAAGTAAATGAAAATGTAAAGGTTGTAACAATACAAAGAACGTCAACAGCAAGTTCTGACAGTGGCACAGCAGCTGTTCTTTAACAGAGCTGCAGGAAAAAGTGCTGCTGAGAAATGCAACTCAGTCTGGAGCATGTAGGGAATCAGGCTGCTGGAAAATTCAACGCAACCTGGTCAGAAAGTCATTCTGTTCAGTTTTATGCAGGGCAGCAGTGCCAGAGCAGGGCTTCAAGAAGCTAAGGTAAGTCTTTGCTTCTGCTGCTCTCCTTCTCCATCACCTTTCAAAACAGTAAACATGATTTCTGGTGTGTTTTCACACCCTATCATAACACACACTATAGAAGTGTCTGTCTTCATCTAGTCATCTAAATTCTACTGTACAACATTTGATTCATTAACAGTGAGAACAAAGCTATTCAGACCAACACAGATTCAGTCCTGCACAGACAGAAATGTTAGCAAGGCAATGGAGTCAGTTGGTTTACAAGCTTGAAGCTGGAAGGGGACAGGTGAGATTCTGTGGTGTAAAAGGAACTTGTTTAGCTTTATATAGTATGGCCCAGCCTAGCAATGGCCAAACACAGCACAAGCATGAAGGATGGTCTGAGTGCTTACTATAGAGTGTGTTCCAGGCAAAAAGGACATCCATTTATTCATTTCCCACTAGCCTGCTCCTGTCAAAGGAGATAACATTTGCTTTTAACAGGAGATGAAATTTGCCTGCTGGTTGGTAGGTTATTGAATTGACCTCTGATTTGCAGGGATACATTTGGAAACTTTACTTCTTAAATGGGATTTCTCCTAAAAGATGTAAGAAATCCCTCCAAGGATATTTACAGTGACTGGTTATCTGGTGTTGACATTAATTGTGCTGGCATATTTTGCTGAACAGCCTCAAGTGTAACATTAGCTGAACTGTAAGACCCTTCCATATATAACAGTCTAACTTAATATACTTCATAGATGTGTCCCCTGCTTTGTGCCTATTTCTTAGCTGAAAGGATCTGGGCAATTTTATGCAGATGTCTCCTGGGCTGAGCCCTGTAGGTGCATTCATAATGATTAACGATGTGCTTTTATTTGCTGCATATCTGTATACAACATCAGCTTTTTATATATATATAAATCTGCTCTCCAAAGAGAATAAATAACTTTTCAGCAAATACATCATAAAAGCAATATATCCAATATCCTATAGCAGAGCTCAAAACTTTTCATGTTACAGGTTACAGTCTACACCTGGACACAGCCCTTTCTGAATCTCATTTTTGTACCATTTTTGTGGTATTTTATCAATTACAAATATTTAGTTAATCATTTAGAGTGATATCAATCAAAAGTACACAGTATGAATGCTGATGTAAAATGAAAGAATACCTTGGCTGCATTTTTCCAGTGTTGACCAGTTTAACATCTTTTTCCTATGGTGTGGGACTGTACTCTTTCACCTCCAACTTACGGCTCCAGAGAGCTCAAGGTGCTGCCACTGTAAACAGTAATGTCAATTTACTTGTGAGGAGGTGAATGTGGATCAGCACAATGGCATCGTGTCACAGCAGGCCATTTCTGTCGTCCTGGTGTGATGGGGTGCTGAGGTAACAGTGTGAGGTGACAGCCTGCAAGTTGTAAGTGCCGGAGCTTTTTTGTCAGCACTCGCTAGCAGATGGATTGCTCCTTCTGCAGATTCCCTTTTCCTGTGTCTGGGAAGGGTTTATTGAGCTCTATTAACCTAGTAACATGACATTTTTTTAGTTTATTGGTGATAATACATTAAAAATTTATTGAGTTATTGGTATTGGCATGTTAACTGAACTGGAATCACAACCCCTTTAAAAAAATCTCAAATTGTCTCTGCTGCTTTCACTAACAGTTCCACCACACCTAAAATGTTAAACATATCACATTGAACATCTCAATGGAACTGATTAGAATTATTAAGCTGTGGACCAAGAAAGAAAAACAAAAGCAAAAACCACCCCATAGCTGTCCAAAAGCAGCCGCAGAGCTTGACTACCACGTTTCTTACTCCTGTAGGCAGCATAGGTGAGCTGCAAATGGAGACTTTCTTAAGCAATCCTTTACTACTGTTGAAAAAATTGTTTCCATTCTCACAACATCCCACATTGCGTTGTATTTCTCTACCCATCACCAGTTTAAAACCTCATGTTAAAGCTACCAAGGAGCAGATAGTTCAAGACACAAACAAGTTTATCTATAGACAGGTATTTTAGAGAACCATTCTGAATTCCATTGTATTTCAAAACCTCTTTTTTCATGGTGGGAGGTAGCTCAGTTTTCACAAAATAAACTTGGTCAAAAGAATTCATCCAGGAGAATAGAAAATCCTGGGTTTTTGCACACTCAGTGTCTGAAGGGCAATGTAGGGAATGTGAAAAATCACTGTGCCCAGCTGGAAGTTGAATTCAAGCCCTATATAAGGAAAATTACAATAGCCTTGATGGATAAATCTGGTGTCTCCCCATCTTTTAATGGAGTTGGATGAGGAAGATAGGCATCTCCATTGAGCCCAGACACTCTTCAAAGTGGGCAGATGCAGTCCAGATACACAGACAGCCCAGGAAATCCCACTGCTCTGTGCATTGGCAGCATGGACAGCTCTCTCAAGCTTTCATGAGCTTGGCTTCAGAGGCCAAACACCAATCTGCAGTCTGGGTGCTGTTGCAGCAGCTCCAGCCGCCATCACTCAGCCCTTCAGCCTGGCCTCCAACACCTTCAGGCCTCCCAGGGATCCAGTCATGGATCAATCTCTATGACAAGGATTTGAAAGGCTTCGTACGTCAGGACTCTTGAGCGATTACAGATGGCTGTCATGCCTGCTTCTGAAGGAGTTCACAGAGTGATGAGGGAGTTACGTATGATAAATGGAATGCTTGTAATTAACAGGTTGACCATCTACCACTATCAGCAAAAGAGATGCTGCAGCTTAATAGGAGAACACAGTGGTTTCCCAGTCTGTTATGATCTTTCCTTAAGCATTCACTACTGGCCCTGTCAGAGGAACACTGACAGTGCTGGTGATGTGCGAGTTTGACAGCAAACAAAGTTATTTTCCTCATTTCTTATTAACAACAACTAGATAACAGGACACAACTGACACCAAACATTCTCTGTTGTAATCTGTCACTCAAAAAAAATAATAGCGACATATCACACAAGGAGACATGAGCGTGGCAGGTCATTAATATCATCTGCCATGCAGCAAATTGCTTGTCATGCTTCCTTTATACTCATTTATGACTAAAGAGGACTGGTTGAAATGAGAAACAATAAATATTTTTCACAGCCTCATTGGTTAATAAAGATGAATTCCTTTAGATTTTTACAGCATTGACGAGTTGAATCAAAGGGAAAAAAATTAAAGAAACAAAAAAAGGTCATATACAAATTTCTGATCAAGGAAGCTTCATGGACTTTGACAATTAAATATTTGCTTTAAAAATTTTTATGCATTTTATATGTCTTATTTCCATCCAGAAATGATTCCATAATAGAAATTAATGATAATCATCAGTACCTATGTCAGAAAGTAGCACATGTCTAATTGAAGCTAGGTATTAATACTTTTGTCACTCCAAAAACTTCCTATCATTACAAAAATAAGAGTACACTCTACAGCTCCATATCTTACATATTATCTTGGGATATCTCCACTTCCAAGTTAAGAATTCAGGAATGGCATTAGGATAACTCACACTTATTTTTCTTCAACAACTGTTTGTTTGTTTGTTTGTTTGTTTGTTTGTTTGTTTGTTTGTTTTGGGGGGGGTTTTGGTTGGTTGGTTTGTTGGTTTGGGGTTTTTTGTGGTGGTGGTCTTAAAGAAGTTTGAAATTATCACCTTTGCAGAAAGAATTTCACGCATGGCAAAACTACAGAGTCAAAATTGGATATTCTCCTGCTGAAAATGGATAGGTAATATTATAGCAATCATTTCATTATATGTTAAACTTTTAAAGAAGTGCAGAGCAAAATAATATAATAATAATAAGAGACCACAGAATACACTGAAGTTGGATCAGATCATTGTACTTACTAAACTAAAAACACAAGAAAAATGTGTTATGACAATGTGCTGAGTAAGTGAAACGCTCTTGTTTTTAATGAACAGTTCTAACAGTTTCAAACTGTGCTTAAGAAATGTATAAAAATATGAAAACCTGGGTCAAACATCAGAATCAATGAAAAGGGGAAGTTGTTGCATGGTACTGTCCTTCAGCTTGCAAACGATGATGAAATTGGGTTGTTCAACTTGAAAGGGAAGAGAGCAGAAAGCCTCTGACAATGTGCTGTGGTCATGACAGCAGCAGGCCAGGATAATCAGAGCATGCTGCATTTTGGACATTGATCACTTTGTCTGGAGTCCTGGGGAGCCAAACAGACACTAACATGAAGTAGTGCTCCTCATCCCAATGCCTGCTCCTGGTAACCAGTAATTTAGCTGTGCAAGACAAGTTCAAGGGTAAGCCATGTCTTCACAACCTGATGTGTTTCCTTCTCACCAGTCTTTCATTCTCTGTGTCACTAAGACATTTTGATACTTCCGTCACTGAAGTACCAGAACATCCTAAGGGTTGGATTGGATTGGTTTCAGCCAGCTTCTCCAAGAATGATTATCACTGGGAAGAAGGCTGGAATTCAGTTTAAACTCTCTCCATGGTCAAGGCACTCAGCTTGTCAAAAAATGCTCCCTTGCTGCCAATACCTTTTCCTTCATATAATGTAGGAGACATTTTAAAGTACTTTCATGATGAAAGGATGTATATTAAGCACCTCTATCCCTCTAAGATTACCGGATCATTTTGTTGCCTATAATTGCATGCAATATTCTCTGATATAAATAAATATACCGTGAGTTCAATAGAGGAACAATTTCGGAGAAGTAATTAAGACTGCTGCCTAATTCTCAGTGCTGCTAGATTTTCCTCCTCCCTTGCTTCTCCTTTTCCCTTTATTTAGTCCTTTAATCCTTTATTTTGTATAAATTCTTTTCTTTCCTTTCTACAACAATATTATTCCCACTGGTTTTTTTCTAGGAGCTTTACTTTTTGACATGAATCTCATGCAGTACCTGCGATCTTGTTGTGGTCTGTTGTAATGTTGGAATGCTTTTGAAAGCATCTTGAGTGGAAAGTCTTAATGCTCAGATCCAAGGAGGAATAATTTCTTTCCTCCTGTCCTTCCTGGGGCTTGCTACCCATCAATGTAATAATAAAAGGTAGCAATAAATAAAAGACATGTGGTGATCCATCAACACTTGCCAGTTCATAGGTTGAGGAGAGTGTACCTCATCAGCAAACTCCCCAAGCTCTTAAGCTTCATTCTCCAAAAGTTTTAACTGCTTCCAAATTACACAAATCTGAAATGCAAGGACTGATTCATATCCCTATGAAACTGGAATTCTCTTTGAGTTCAGAAGGAGTATTGTGAGTGTGACAGGTTGCAAAGCATCCTAAAATTGATGTACCAGATACTCTGCTATTGCAATTGATTCTGTTCAATTGATTTCACCAACAATATTCTGGTTTAATGCTGAAAAAAACCAGGTGTAATGTACGTTACTTATGTTATAGTTTCTGACGGATTGATTGGCTTCTATCAATGTTATTGGAATTGGTGACGAAGAACATCAACAACCTAACTCACAGAACTGAGATAAATTATATCTTGTAGTCCTGGCTCTACCTCAACAAACTTCTGTAAATAACAATTCCCCCCCTTGATATTTTTTTTTAGAAATGCCACTTAGAATATTGTTGGGAAAAAAGTCTATATGATACTGGTGTTTGAGGTTCTAAGAGAGAAGGTAATGAAGAAGTATGGATGCATGATACTTATAAAATCCTGTCAAGTTTTACTACATTAAGACCTTTTTTTCAGAAGAAGAGTCTCCCATTACCTTAGTAAGCTGCAGATCTAAAGGAAAATCCTTGTTTCAAGAACTGTTTTAAGAATACAGATCCTTTGACTGAGTCATCATTCTCATAGCCCTAAAGTAGCATATTAATATTATGGCCCAGATTGAGCAGGGGTTATTGGAAATTTTACGAGACTATCTCCAGCAATCTCTTCCTTAATAATTCAGTATGTGATCCTATTTTTCTTCATTTTCCACAAAATTAATTATTATTAGGAATACCAGGTGAGTGCTATGCTATGTTTCTTCCAAAAATGTCCATCAAGTTGAGGAATTGGGGGGAGGGGGGAAGGAATACCTCAAAATCTAACAATTTTAAGACAAAAATACCAGTTATGTACTCAATACACTTTATACCAACTTAATTGGTTTTTAGTAGATGAGCATAAAACAAACTCCACCAGTGGCATGACATACAACTTTTACTGGAAGTGACAGTGTAAGATGCAGCACGGACTACTCATATCCACTGAGAACAGGTATTTTCTGAGGCATGAACACAGTGACAAGACAGTTCAGGAGACCTTTCTCCCTGACATCCACTGAGATGGCAAGACTTTGCAGTCAATAATTACCTGATACATGTCCTTGGCTCATTACAACTCCTGTAAGAAGAATAGAGACTCGTCCTGAGTGACCCTGGCACAGCCACACACCGCAGTCCTACACCATACAGGGATAATCACTTATTTTTGGACTAAGTGATGTACACTGGAGGTAGTTCTCAGCAGGAGCAAGTAGGACCAGCACAGCACTGAACTGATTCAGCTGTACTTCTTCCAGTCCTTAAATAAGCTCACTGAGCTCTGACAAGGCTTCAGTGATGTAGATATGGTCCCAAGTCAAAAAGAAGTTTCTACAGTTGTGCATACATATAGTTACATGCAAATAAAATAAAAGCATTTTATTCAGACTTTTCTTTAAGTGACATTGAACTAATGTTCAGAAGAAAAAAAAAGGCTAGAATAAAATACTACATGACCGGTTATAATCCTTTTATTTATCATCATTTGCCTTGGGTCTAGAAGTGTGGTGCTGACACACTTCTGTCAAAAACATCCTCTGGAAATGAAGCCTAAACCCAACAGGAACTCTATTTAGCAGCAGCTCAGCTCACCATGGTACACTGGTCTGACTCGCTTGGTAGTTTCCTTTTTAAATTCAGAGTGAAGGTATGGACAATTCTCCATTTATTTCTGTAAGAACAACTAAGTGTCATGATTTGGAGAAGGGTAATGGGACATACTGATGAGCATGAAGTTTGAAAAGAAGAGCTGATAGGTTTTACTGATTCCCTTTCTTTTTTTTTTTTTTAGTTAAGAAAATTTTCTGCAATTCAAGAGCACAGGAAAAAAGAGAGCTTACACTGAGCATTTCAATTTAAAGCCACAGATTCTAAAGAGGTCATGTTTCTTCTAGACCATCATGGCCTGTGACTACCAGAATATCATTTGGCATGTTGATGTTTTCCATTTACCAGAGAATACTTTCATCCAAAATACCATTCTGAGAAAATCTCAGTGTAGATGATCATATCTTGAGGAGGTATCAGTTTTCTAAATTCATTAACAGGACAAACATCCCACCACTCTCCAAAATGTACAGAACTGAACAGAATAAAAGACAGAAACAAAGAAAACAAACAAACAAACAGCCAAAAACAACAACAAACAGAATTCATTGATCATGTGCCAAGCTAAGTCAAGATGATTTTGCTACCAATAAAATACGACCATCTCCTCCATATCTTTGCTCTTAATCAAGAAAACAATAATGTTTTACACTCAGTCCTGGTTTTTTTCAGAGTTCATTCTTTGGGTAATTATTCTTCACGCTGGAGACCTATTAAAGCAGCACAGTCATAGCAGGAGACATGTGCCTAGTACCAAGTAGACAATCACCTTAAGTTAACAAGTATTGCATCAAAAGGGCTGAATTTTAAAATGGAAGTAGAAGAAAAAAAACCCCAAACCATCTAGATTTACTGAGATCATGAGTCAGAGTTCTGATGTTTTCCCTTCCTTTTTAATTTAATCTACTATTCACTGCTCTACTCTTTCCCCAGCAGAAAATTTCATACTTCAGAGTAAAACCCTTAGATCATAATGCTGACAGCTGCTTTCTATCAATGACTGTGATCCAGTAAAGAAGTCAGGTTTCTGACCAGGGAATATTTCCTAAACATTTTTAAGAAAAGAGGATAAATAACAACATAAGTCAGGCAGTCAAGCCTCAGTTCTAGCTTTAAAAAACTCCACAGTACATTCAGAAATGTTCAGACATGAAAATTAAAGGCAGTGAAAGTGAGATTAGTTTACACTTGGCGGGTGCTGATTTTGGGATGAGAGATGTTGCACAGCAGGATAATGGATTTTGACTCAATGAGAAAGATAATTATAGAATAGTAGAAAATAGACTGAGGATATGACTAAATAGAGATCTTAAAAGGACAGGTAAAGTATATGTTTGGTTTAATTTTTTTCTTCCACTTATTACTTGTTCTACTATTTCATCCACCCCCAAAGGCATAGTTATAGCTTAATTA
The DNA here is from genome assembly GCA_013398115.1 of Falcunculus frontatus. Classification (NCBI taxonomy): domain Eukaryota; kingdom Metazoa; phylum Chordata; class Aves; order Passeriformes; genus Falcunculus; species Falcunculus frontatus. Next base: position 4,219,218 of record VZRV01005418.1, read on the forward strand.
ACCTTTCATTTTTTGTTGCTGAAAAGCCAAATACTTTTTCTCAGTTGATCATTTAATATGGTTTAAACCACAACAGTGGTTAAACCACCCTAGAGAAAGACAGATTGGATACCACAAAAGCCAGCCAGATCACCCTGTAGATTTACTTCTCTTTCCTCTTTGACAAAACAGAGAACCTTTAGTCTGGATGTCTCACACAGAGTTAAGGTGAGATGTATCCTATTCACAACAGTTATTCATGAACATCCTCCTTCTCTCAATAAAGATAACATAATCTATCCCTCAGGTGAAAAGTATAAAAATCAGGAGTGTAAACCTTTCCAGATTTGGATTAGTGTCACTGTTAAATATAGCTTTCACTATCAAGTGTAATTCTCGTATGAAGAGCAGCCATATTATACCCTGCTTTGGAAGAAGAATTGCCCTTGAATATGAAACTAGTATTTAATGAGTCATCATTATAAATCACTTTACAGAAGGTGGTGAAAAGCCATTCATGAAACTGATAAAATATATGTACATGCTTTTGAACATGCACAGCAGGCAAATTTCCTATTTGGTATTCACGCAGACACCTAGAAGTGACAGCTTACCCTTCCCTCCCCCATAAGCAGCAGATGCAAAACTTTCTCCAATTCAAAGCTGGCTTTAACTGTTTGTTGGAAAAGCACAAAGACTCCCTCTCACATATAATCCTGAGATTGGAAGTCATTTACAGAACCTGTTAGATGTAAAACACTGAGAAAGTCTAAAATTCCTTTGGATGATAGACAGAAAGGGAGAATGAATTTCATTAAATAGATTAATGAGTTAAGATTTCTAGAATCCAAAAGAAACTTGATCGTGTTCCTGTCTGCTGCAAGCTATTACACATTATGAGGCATGTTGCTATGGAGGTTTGGGGGGTTTATTTATTTGCTAGTTTTATTTGGGGATTCAAAGTGAATTTCAGGACTGACTGACTGCCCTGCCCTGTGTACATGCGTGAGCAGCTCTAAGAGAGTACAGTGTTATTTCCGTTCCCCATCATCTACTGATGGATGACAAATGAGAGCAGCACACTTTCCAACTCCTGCTCAATCAACTCATGTGACCAGAGGCTGTGGTTTAGAAGTGAAGAAAAACGTGAACCCAGCCCCAACAGCAGAGTGGCCACTTCAGCAGAGCACCTCTGTCCATCAGTTATTCTTTCTGTAGTTCTTGAGCCAGCTGGGTGTCTGCTACCTTAGACCACTCTTCATCAAACTCCACCGTGTCATGTCAACTACTCCACAAGGGCTTCCATGTCCTACACTCTTAATGAGTGCTGGTCTGTGAGGGTGGGATCTCTGGGTCTGTGTTAAATAACACAGGGTTTTCTTGTCCAAAGACAACACTAGAGACACTCCGGGTCAATCATTCAAAAGCGCACCAACTCACTCTGAATTGAATATGAGGCTTTTGGAAAAGCTGTGACCACACATTTTTAAAGGTTTATTTGCCACAGTATACATGAAGCACTTCACAGTGCACTGGAGGTGTTTTCTACCTTTTTTTTTTCCTGAAAATTCAAACCAGATATGTTCTAAGTCAAGGGATTCATGTTAGTTTTTTATACATATATTCTTCATCCTACCACTAGTAGCTATCAGCATAAATAAGGAGCTAAGAAAAGATCTAAAGATTGAAAGGATTTTAAATAATGGGATTACAATTATGTAAAATGTAGAAGTGGTTTTTAAATTTAAAAAAACCCAAAAAAGTAACAAACAAACAACCCCCCAAAACTTTGTAAAACTGAACCCATAATGGAACTTTGCGTTTCTGTATTTACACTGCAGATAAATCTTGCAAATATAAGAGACTGATGGACTCTGGAGAAGTTGTTCTGAAAAACTGAAATTAAATCTGAGGTCTCAGCAATAGTTTTGCAAATTAGCCCAGGTAGATTTTTCTTTGTACTGCCATCAACAAGAAGAGAGCAAAGAAATGAAACAGTCTGCATAGACGAGGGCAGGTCCAGTCTGTCAGTGGCAGGATAAATACAAAAGATTTCATAGTGAAGATTGTGACTGCCAAGAACTCTTGATGGCTGTTGGAAATAGGGCAAGAAGCACTGATTCCTTCTGAATGAGATGGACACAAGCAATAATTTATCCTGTCCTAAGGTGTTTGGGAGGCATATTTGGAGGGGGATATCCATTCCCTCTGATGGCCATCTTAAATTAAATGCATATTTTTAGGAAGACTAAAACCAGCTGAAATTAAATCAACATGTCTATGGAACCATCCCTAAGACAGGATAGGTTACTGTTGATAGTGATGAGATCAAATGAGGAGGAAAAGGGCATGGTACTTAATTAAAAGATATTTTCATGATATATTTCAGAAGTCTAGTTCATTACAACTGTTTTAAAACTTGTGCTTTATGATAGTGCTGCCCTACAATGTCTATGGCATTTAAGCTCTCCTCTTGCATTGATCTGTCCAACAATAGCCTTCAAGCACACACAAAAAAAATGGCTGAATCATTATCTTGCTATCAAAAGAACTATTTCAATGGCTTTCCTTCAGGCATGAGCTACCCTTTGTGAAGGAAGTTGTCAAAAGGCCAAGGCCAAATGGCACAATTTGTAAATAAAGCTGTCAATCAGTCCATGGGGTCACAAGGGAATTGCTGCAAACAAATTGTTTGCTTTCCACTCAGTTGTGGCAGCAATTGTTATCTTAAAGGATACTAAAGACTTGGGACAGGGCCATGTGCCACGTGTGACCCCAAGAGATCCAATTCTGTCCTGTCCCACTCTGTCATTTTTCCTTTCACAATCCCAGAGACTGTCCCCAGCCAAGTGTCTTTTCTGGCTATGAAGAGTGCTGCTGCATATCTGTGTCTGTGACCCAGCAACTGAGAAGAGAATAGGAAGCCTTATCAAGAGCAGTACCTTCAGGGACGACGGATTTCCCAAAGTTTCCTCTCTTTTTTTCCTCTTTCCCTGTACTGAATATGGAGAAAGGTTGGTTGAGTCCATAAAGAAAGCTGGATATTTAAAGGCTATAAAAAAGAAAACACTAGTTATTCCTAGCCTTCCAAATAATCTGTGAGAATAAATGCTGATTTTTTTTTTTTTGCTTAGATTCATCTTTTGTAATTCTGTTTATATTTATTTTGTGATTTTTTTTAAGGCTCTTCAAAACTAGAATGAATGAATGAATGAATAAGTGAAGCTGGGAATTATGAAAAACATATAATCAATGAGTACAAAGCAGGTATACACTGGTTCATTGTGGTGGGGAAAGAGGTAATGGCTTCATTCTTCCCTAGCAGGTGTCTCCAGCCTTTTGCTTTCTGACTAAATTGCCTTACTGTTCTTTATGCTTCCATATATTTGTCAAATTGCTGTTCCATGATCAGTGAGGTTTCCAGAATTCCTACAAGCACCCTGAAAAGCTCATGACTTCTGACATTAGAAAGAAAACATAACACCAAGGTTTCATTTTCACATAGTGCTGGGTCACAGCTCCAGATTTGACCACAATATCCTCACAATTATTATTTTTTAATAGATGGGCACATCTGAAGGGTTTGGAATATCCCACTGTAATAAAATGCTAGAGACAGAAATTAGCCCGGACTTCAGTGGTTTCCCAAAATGCAAATTTCATTTCAAAGGGCAACCTGAATGAGCAGCCTCAGCGTGTTCAGCTGCATGGTGGAGCTTCCATCTGAACATATTCAGGTTGAAATCCCAGTCTTCTTGGCGAGGAGTAAATCCTGTACATCTCAGATTCTAGGAATCATATCATTTGAGGGGTGGGATTTTATTTACCCAACAACTACCTGTTTGGAAAGGTCAAAGGCTTCCAGAAATGAAAATGAAAGATAGATTTGAAACCTGAAAACTTTTGAAAACCTGAAATTTTTAATCTCTGTTCTGCTTTCTTAGTAAGAAAACCAGTATTATTCATTGTTTAAAACCAGTACTGAGTTCTTGATTCATGTTAATTTTGAATGAATTTGACAACCTTACGTAATACAGAACTGCAAGTTTATAAGACTAAAGTTGCATCTTTTTGATTTGATAATTTTAAAGTCTGTTATTGTCTGTTGTCTTATGCCTGAAAGTTAACTTTGTTACCTAAGGGAAAGGTGAATGATCCATTAAAAATCCCATTTAGTGTGAGTGCACTCTAAGTGGGGAAGAAAAAGTAGAATTATCAAAAGTCACTATATATAATAAATGGGAATTATTCCTACAGGCAAATGAGTATACAGCTAAGAGCACAGTACACATAATCCAGTTATAAATATAAATATGACTTTCTGCTTTACGGTTAAAAAAGCAATGTTGATATTAATTCTGAAGACACCCTTTTTATACTCATAAGAAATATAGCAAGTCTTCAGTAGGATTTAATAAATAATAAACAGACAGCAGTCTAGTGGATGGAGGTGATTAATAACCAAAAGGAAGAGACTAAATACAATATTTGTGTATAATTAAAACACTGAGCTACTGCTGGCTGATTTGATTAATGGCACCTTCTTAATTATAAAGTGTCTTTACTTATAATTTAAGACTACGACGGAACGTCTCTTGCTCATCCAGAAACATGAGACAGTGGAAAGATGAAGTATTTTATTATCTTTCTAGCATAAAGATGAGTTCTAATACAAGGCAAGCACGGCAATGCCAAAGTGCATGGGAGGTTAAGGAATCTACAGGTTAGAACTCACAACCAGTAGATGGCACTCATTTTATTTAATTCTTTTCTGCAAAACTAGAGCAAACTTCTTTTCTATTCTGCAATTATTTTATTTTATTTTTTAAGATAGCAACTTTTACTGAAGAAAAACAGAATTTCAGATAAAATATTTAAAGAACTGGTCTCACACTGGATATTAAAAGGGGGAAAAAGGAGGTTCAGTCCTTCACAACTTTCTAAACTAAATTTTTAATTGCAAAACCAAGCAAGGAAACAAACAAGAGGACAAGCCTAGAAATAAGCTAAAAAAGGGTACAGAACCTCATCTGAATTTAATATGCATGTTTCTGGTAGACCTAAAAAGACATATCTATTTTTGTTTTGATAAAAATCACTCTCTAAAAATACTTTTACATTAATGAAAACCAGTTTCCCTCCTCACTACTTTTTCAACCAGCAGAGCTATTGCAAACCAGTATCATTTGAACTGTAGAAGCGTCATGTACCAGTTTAGACTGGAAGTTCTCCTCATCTGTTCTCCATGTCATATTGTGCAGATAGACCCAGTCACAGGAAGGGTACCTGCCTTTGATGGTGACAAAACTTCAGTTATTCTGTGCCTCGAGCTCAGCCAGAACTGCTCCTAGAGCAGCCCTCACCACTACACCTGTAGAGGGACAATTGCAATTCTGATTTCTATTCTAGAACCCAGCAACTAGACAAGGAAACTCACAGGCTCATCAATAAGCAGCTACTTTCATGTCACACCCAGTTGACATCTCTAGCACTATTCACAGTTCTAGAGCACTGTATATTCACAGCTTCTATAGAGTCCATCCAATGGACCACCGTGTCTTTTTTGCTTCACTGTGTCTTTTTTGCTTGTACTCACGAGTGCCTTAACAAATGGTTGGTACCACTGGAAGAGTGATGGTTATTTGCAGGATATGTGGTACTCTAACCAGTATTCTCAAAGGCAGAAGGAAGGGGGCATAACCTAGTTTAAGGTTTCATGGTCCCAGGCTGGTGTCACCTTTCTGGGAAAGGGGGAGCTGCTGGCACGGCAGCTCTGGACACTGCACAGAACAATGAGCAGAACCAATGCAGACAACCAAGCTGGCACACCATTTTCTACAGCATGGTGGGCTTTCGGTGGTTTTTTTCTAAATTTAACTTAAGTATTAAATAGATATTAGTCTATTTACTAAACTTTCTGTTCAGGGGAAAAAAAAAAAAAAGGATAACCAGAATGAAGCACAACAAACTTGAAATAACACCTGCCTTCAGGTCTCCATAAGCTTACTCCAGTCTTTGGGGGGAAGAGGGGGAGGGGAGAGAGACACAGAAAGAACAAATTAGTCCCACGTTATAACAAATTATTTTGGCAACTAGATGTATGAATGAAATAACCTGTTCTACAGCTAAGATATTGGCCAGCCTTAATCTCTGCTGCCTGAATGGACTGATCAATGCCTGTTTGGTGGAGTTCTTATAACAAATACCATTTCACGAAAGGAGACTGGGAAACAAGATTCTTCTTGAAATGCAGCCAAAAAGATCTGTATTTTTAGTGCAATCAAATTTTTCTGTCTACCTCTGGTACAAAAGTGACCTCTAATAAAGCTGAGTTTATGTCCCTGTTGTATAGGTGTCTAGGAGGATGCTATCACATTGCTTTTTTTCCCCATTTCTAGCAGAGTATGCATTGGATCAAGAATTGAGGACAGCCCAAAGACTTAATTTTGCTGTATTTGTATTTGCAGCATTTCCAATGAATATATGTGCAGGGTTTAAAAGAAACAAGCCTACCTGAAATCTAGATTCAAAGACACACAAACTTTGAGTCTTGGAGATCTGAACTTTTACATCTCTCTGGTACAATGCATAAAAGCAGAAAGTGACATTCCTTTTTCTTCGGAATTACCTCCGGGTCTAGAGCAGCAATGCAGAGTGTGGAGCAAACAAATAAAGCTGAAGTAACTGTAAAAGGCCAAGGCTGGGTTGAACAATGCAGAGGTCAGGAATAAAAAGCCTCCATCATTCGCTATTTCCATCTTGACCAAACCTGGAGATGACAATGAGTCTTCTGGTCAGGCTTCACAGAGATTTGTATGTGACCTCTATAAGCAGGTGAACTTCATTTCATTATCCTCAGCCAGGTATGCCACTGCTTCCCCTTTTTCTGCCTGAAATCCACTAAAATGGCAATGGCACCTGGAATATCAGAGAAACAACAAGCTAAGAGCCTGTGTTTCCCAGAAATCAGAAAGGTTTTGAAGGCAATGAAGGGGGTTCTGAGTTTGCTGCTGATCCACACCATGCATGTACCTGGCCGAGCCCAGTCCCTCCCAGCCTGGAAAGCATCGAGGATTTCAAGTTAGTGATGGTGTGGTAGGTAGGACTCAGCCTCATGAGAGGTGACCCATTTGACTGATTATATTAATATTTAAGTAGTTCAGTAAATTAATATTTTGCTCTCCGATCTTTTGAGACTTTACAAAAGACAACAAGAAACTTAAATAAGCCACCTAACACAGAATTAACTATCTGATCACAGAAGCAGTGTAGGTTTTAAGCAGTGTGTGGAAAACATTCACACTGCTATTTCTTGCCCATCCTTTCCTGCATTTCACGGAGGACTGTAAATACGTTTTAATACAAGTGAGTAAGAATTTTGCTGCCTCTTTTAGGGAATTTGATTGAACTTGTGTAAGAACTTCCGTCTTACACAATATGAAATAGTGCTGAGACGCCCAAACTACTCCTAAAATCTTATTTCCCAGGTGATTTGCCCAATGGGACTCTGTGCTGCCACTAGCGAATTGCTCCAAGCAAGCCAGCTTGGCTATCTTGAGGCAAGTTTCCTAAATATATAGCAGCAACCACCACAACTTCTCAAGCTTCATATTCCAGGACTTTGGGCTGATGAGTGTCAAAAGCCAGGCAGTGCTTTACTGTGAGAGCATTAGAAAAGAGTTGTCATAGCAGAGATTGGAATTATTTCTTCTTAGTGTCACGTGGGAAACAATTATTGATTACTGAAGGTTTTATAAACAAGCTCACACATTGTCACTGTGGGTGGCATATTAATTATTAAGTAAACAAGAGAAAATAAATGTGTGCACAGTATTGTTATTATAAGCAGTAGGAGCCATTTATCATGGTGCCATATGAAATCAAACTGAACAGAAGTGATAATTGAATCCCTTGGTTAATACCGCTCCTCTGGCTGAGAATTCCCGGGAAGCATGATCATTAATTGATTGCCTTGTATGGTTAAAAATGCAGAAATAAACTTCAGTATTATTTCACATTTTTCAGTGAAATGTATCAATTAATTCATATCAGGAGTGTTATTTGGTCCAGATCAATAAAATCGATATTGGGATTTTAATATTATCTGTGTTTTTTTCATAGCAAAATATTTTCTTTGCTCTAGACAGCACCAGTTCAAGACAAAACAAAGTGCTCCCACAGCTCTCATCTCTCCTGATTTTTACCTTGGGACTTGCAACCTTCAACAAAATTTTTTAGAGCTCATTTGCAGAAAGCATGTTCTTACCAGACAACTTCAACTTCTATTACAAGGTGGAAATGTATTCTATTCCTCACAACTTTGGCTACCTGCAAAATGTCAACCTAAAACTTTCAGTAGCCAAGAAAAACAGGAAATTAAGTTCTAGTGTTTACAAATGGTGATGTCCTGCTTGCTGAACATTTATGTCAGTGGGCTTTTATTTCCCACTGTCATGATGCAGTAAATAAAATGGAAAAGTAATAATGAAAATAGAGCAGCAATGTCTCTCTATTTCTTCTAATAAATCAAGACTAAAGAAAATTTAATGTAATTTATCTAATATCTCTCAGATGATCTGTGTCGCAGACCGGAAAGAAACCCAACTTCTTTGTCACAAGACTGCCCTCCTTTTTTAGATCAGCATTACCCAGTGCTGAGTAATGGAAATTAAAAGAATGTCAAAGAGGCTGGGAATCCAGCACCTGAAAAAAAGACTCAGACCAGAGCTGCTCAAACAGGATTGCCAATAGTTGAAGACAAATACAGAGGTAATAGTTGCTGTTCAATAATTTAATCTCAAGCTGTTTTGCCATTTTGGAAATAACATTTCATCATTGCATTCAGAAGAAGTAAAAAATATGACTCAATAATTGCAAACCACGTGAAAACTTTTCGAACACAACTTGTATTTGCAGACATTAGAGAGAGATTATCTTAACAGCTCAATGGCCCTCCACCAGTCTAGATGATCACTGAGACAGAAATCTTAATGAGTCAGATAACATGCAATGAGAAGCTGTCTCCTTCATAACATTTAAAAAGTGTCTATTTATTCTGCAGGCTCTGTCGGAGGATGGGATGTGTTCTATGCAAAAGAAATGGATACAAAGGCCCCACATCCCAATTTTAGTTTAGTTGCCCAATGCTATTATAACCACATTTTCAGGGTGCATAACTGCAATTGATAATATTTTATGAGCATGAAAAAAGGGGTTTTTTTCTTAAAATTTGCAGGGAAGACTATTAAGGAAAAATTGATTCCAGAAATCTTGCAAAGCTCAGCAGGTCAGGAAAGAGAAATAATGTCATGTGACTTTCCAAAGCAATTTCCCATAAGGAATAAAGGAAAGTGAAATTTTTTTCACTGTCTTAAAAACTTCTTTCTTGTTGAACCAAGGCCTGAGCCACCCTATTTGTGCCCTGTAAGAAGCTACATCTTCCCTGTATCTGAGTCCCTGGTGAGACTTTTTCACAAGACTATTGTCTTTTCCTTCGGATTCCTGTCTAATTCTTTGGTCATAACTGTGTTTTGACCAATATCATATTTCCTTCTTTATCTGCTTCTGAGTAATTTTGATCCTTTCTAACCCCAGAGGAATCCCACTTTATAAAACAGATAACCCCCAATCAGGCAGACAGATGTCTTCTCAATGAGCACCTGTCCCCTCCACTGCTATTCACAACTCCTTCTGTTGGATAACTTTCCTTTCTGCCCCAGAACAAGGAATTATCCATTCCTTGTTCAAAATGCTAGCACAGTTCACCTCCCAGAGAATTTTCTTCCGAAAGTCAGCAGAGTTAACTGCTCCCTCATGTCTCCTCTATGTATTGTTACTGGTTGAGGATTTCTTCTCAGTCTTACACAGAAAAAGATGTCCTTGCCATATCTCTTCCTCTTTGGGCTCCTAGACTTTTTTCTGCTCTAAGATCCTGCATTTATGAATCATTCTTCCTGACACCATTTATCCTGAATTGCTTTGACTCAAGAAACCAGATGTACTAATTATTTACTTGTCCCAGTTAACTTTTTTTCTGTTGAAGAAATATATATATTTCAGGATTACATCATATTCTTGAAATGCTTAGAAATTAAAGGAATTCCACAAACAGAAAAGGAAGAAAATTGTCTAGATCATCAAAGTTATTTTAAACAAAAATGTTCATTGTGTGTGTCAGATAAATTTCTGTAATGTGGATTCTGTAAAAGTATGTATGTGCATAAGCATTTAAGTGGCTTACTGGACTACAGGCACGTCATAGCAGATGAACTCTTGTGGAAATTAGGCCTTCAACTCTAGTTACCACTTTAAAAACTCTCATACTCATGTTTCCAGAAGAGTTCTACTCAGAAATTTTGTTTTCAGCAAAACTCTACTTGCAGATAAAACATTGAAAATAGAATAAAGTACAGGCAAGTAAGGTAAGTTATATATATCTGTGTGAAAGACAACAAATTCGAGACTATCAGTCATTTTTGTCTCAGAATGAAAATTGTTTACATGTAGATTATCACTTAAAAGCTTTGAATCTGGATCTCAAATTTTGAGGGAGAAGGAGGTGCATTGAACAACGGGAATTGTTTCCATAAACCCACTGTTACATTTTACAGGACTGTTCTGAGAATACAGGCTGCATTTCCTACCCCAAAGATATTCATGGAGTGAAAGAGGACCATTCTAAAAATGTGGTTTTTACTTAGCCCTATAAAAAAACTGGCCCCAAATCTTTGAAAACAAACTCACTGCAAGATTAATTAAGTCTTTTTAAGGGACCTAAAGTGGTCATCATTACACACATTACAAAAGGTCAGCCTAGTTTTACTAATTCATATGTCAAATTTACCCTGTAGCAAACTTAGTACCTTTATTAAGTTGATCCAAAGAAAGGGAATTGCTGGCAATTAACCAAAATGAAGTGAGAACTACTCACTTCCTCCATCATTTTAATACTTGTATTTTACTGCTGGTGTAAATAGGTTTATAACCTTCCGTTATGAAGCACAGACATCTGTTCAGCTTAGCACTAAACATCTGGTTATTCCAACAAAGCATATAATTATATTTAATGGATGAGAAGCGTTTGATGGATTGCATCCAAGTATCTGAATAAGACAGTTATGCATAAAGACCATTTGCATGGATTAGCTTGACAGGCTAACAAGACACAGTAGAATATTATTTTGTCTGATAGTTACATTGATTTCAACCGATGTGTTGCATTGTAGAGGCTGCTGACATTTATTTTGGATACAACTACAAATTCTTTTAATTTTCTTTAGGTATCCACAAAATGTAGAGATTTTTATTTGCTTGATCGCCAGGTCCAGTCCCCTAATGCTGAAAGATTCCTCTGTGTTGTACTTTGACTGTGGCTTGTGTTTTTCAAACTTAGCATTAAATATTGAAAGAAATAATCCCTCTACTTCTTGCCTTCGTATTCTATTGTTATCCCCTAGAAGATGTTTCTGTCAGGAAGCATTCCTTGCACAGAAAAAATTGGACATTTTTCAGCTAGTTGATGTGAGCAAGTAGCTCGCCAAAGGCAATACAACAGATTGTCTTAAAATGAGAACTATTGTCCTAGAAACATTAGTAGTGGAATTCCTCCAGGGTTACTTATTTTCATTAGGAATCGTGACACAAAAGTGGGAGTGCTCTGGTTAAACTGCAAAGCGTCGTTAATAGAGGATGATCAGCATAGTAGACAGGAAGAGCTGGATGACCTTGAAAATGCTAGAAGAACTGGGATAAAAGTTAATTGTATAAACCACAAGGTCACTTTCTTGGAGACTGATAACAGGCTACAGGCAATGAGGGCAGGCCTGGGGAATCACAGAGAGCAAGACAGACACTGGGTGTCGTGGACAACATTTCAAACTGCATCAAAACTTCAGATACAATCCTGGCTGGCAATTGGGCAAAATTTTTCTATTATGGACTGAGAAATCTGAACTGCATGATATGGGGAGTTTGTCTCATGATATGGGAAGATTTGGGAACTGTTCTGGCCACCTGCATTCAAGGAGTACAGGATCCAACAGGAGGCATAAGAGAACACCAACAGGTTGACTGGGGGCATGAAGGGCTTATCTTGTCACACACAAATAGAAAAGCTTGTCCTTTTTGAACTAATATAAGACAATTTTGGAGATTACAGAACTGATCCCTTTAAACACACCATGGGGAGAAAATAAATCTCTGAAGAGAAAGAAGAGCCAAAGGAGCTCTTTAAACTGCGTGATGATTTGGGACCACTAATACATTAATAGAAGCTCGCCTTGAATAGATTAAACTTGTAAATTAGCAGACTTTTCCTACCCACTCACTAGGTTAGCAAGATTGTTCAACTGGCTTTCAGGAATATCAGATGGTAAACAGTTTTAAGACAGATGCTAATAAGTTTTTTAAGGGAATTACATGACATTGCTCTCTGTAATAACACAGGCTGGGTTCAGTGGCAGAAGATGTCTTTCTCAGCCACAAGTCTTGTGTCCCAGGGAAAGCAATAATGAATGGAAGTCCATTACTCCTGAATCACCACAGCACTATTACCTCCAACCACTGCTTGGTTATTGACATTGACGAGATAAATTGAGTAATTCAATGAGGGTGCTTGGCAAAAAACTTTTGAAAACAGCATGTCACTGTTTAATAATACAGTGCTTTATATGTTAGATATCTTTGTGCCAGAGGTAAAGAAAAACATTGCGGACACTTTTCTAAAGGGAGGGATTATAAATGTGATTTACTTTGTGAGATCAATTGAATGACTGACTTATCCCATGACACTGTGGACTGTATGTCTGGAAATAACTTCAGCAAATGGTGTCAGTCTCAACCAGGTACAGGGACTTGCTGAGATTAATTTTTTCCCATTTCTTCCTCTGAGGTAGGGTAGCTACTTGCTGCCCTTTATTCAACACACATGCTCAGGCTACATTAGTTCATCTTTTACAGATGAAGGAACAAAACAAGCTCCAAAACCACAAACATTCAATAAATAAATCTTGCACAATATGTTTTCCTCCAGGAATGTTAGTTCATCCAGACAGATAAAAACATTAGGCGGGAATGAATCCATGTTGATAGGAATTTCTTCCAAAAGAACAAGCAGCAAACCAAACAAAATTAAAACCAAGTGAAACCCCTCCCAAAACCCACCATACTTAAAACATTGTACCAAGTTAAAAATAGATTTGCAAAAATTTAGTTTACCCTGAGCTGATATTTTCCTCCCTAAGAAACTTCAACATCTGAACCTTATTTGGAGCAAAATATAATTTCTGAATCACATAATATACTTTCACATTAAAATTCCAGTTCCCTCATAGCACCAATTAAAACATAGAACATGGTGTACATGAGTTCAGATCTTCCTGGAAAATTCCTGATCTACTACAAAGACACAAAGTCCGGGATTCCCCACTCGGATTTAGAAAACTCCTTTTTTCTCATCAAGATACGCACATGATAAATGAACAAGTGATCGCTTTACTTTTGGTGACTCACAGTTACCTTCCATTATAGCTGACGTGATACAGCCAAGCTTTAATTTTTCCTTATCTGTCAGAGTTTACTAAAAAACCCTTGTCTTTGCTTGAAAATAACAGGCCCATCTCATTGTTATGAGGTAGTGAATTTCACAGGTCTATCCTATTTTCTCGAGCAAATTACATTATTTTTGTTTTAAGATGATGCCAGGGCTCTTTCTCACCATGTTTTTGATAAGGCACACAGTACAAAACCATTTCCATGGGTTTGGTGTTTCTTGGTACTGAAATGATGCAGATTATATGTTCACCTTGTCCTGAAGTTCCTTCATTTGGTTCTGAAACGGGCACTTCTTAAAATACAAGATTTTTCAAAAAGTGCTTTAAGGTAACTGCCCACAGCAAGGTGGTTGGAACTAGACGGCCTTTAAGGTTCATTCCAACCCTAACCATTCTATAATTCTATGAAATACTTTTAGTCATTCACCACAAGAAATGAATTCTAAAGAGCTGTTATTACCAGTCTGCCCTTCTTTAGAATAGGAATGCAAAATAATTGTTTGTCTACTTTTTCTTCTGATCTGATGATGCCATGAAATGTATTTAATGTATTACATTTAAATGTTACACTGCTTGCCTGCATTGTATGTGTTTATTTTAAAAAAAAAAAAAAAAGAAAATTTGCATAAATTCAAGCTCCCAATCCTCCCAATATTTGTACTTGGCTATGTCTCCAAAGGCATAGGACTACCATGGCTCACTGTTTTCTCAACTCAACCCAAGTTCATTTCCTAACAGACACCAGCTTCAAATGGCCAATTCTCGATGCATTTTTTTTTGGGATAGTCAGTTTTGCCATATACTGGTAAGTGGCCTACCTACACCCTGCACACAATCCCACGTACTTTTATTTGTGTTCCATCTAGCTAACTAGATGGAGCTAGCCAGGCAAATTTTCTATCAGCTTTTGCATCTATGCAGCTTTTAACCACCCACCTCACACTGCACCATTGTTCTAATTACTTTGTGTGACAAGACAGCACTTAAGGTAATGGTAGCAAATCATACAAGAATGCAAGATGAACAGACAGTTCTACTACAGTCCTGTAGAAATGAAAATGAAATCATTTGCATGGATGACATTATAGAGGCTGTTTAATACAGTAGTCACACTAAGTGAAACCTTTGTCTTAGAGGGAGACAGTCTTTTAAGTGTCTAATGCAAATCTGGTGAAGTAAAAACATTCAACTGTTAAGTGACTTACTGAAGTCATCATATAAGGAGCTAGAACTGTGTTTGTACAGAGCTGTTAGACTGAAATTAGACAAAAATCTGAATTCTATCCAAATAGTGGAATGTCTTTTGGCAAATGATTTCAGTCCAGGTAACTCAGCAAATGTATTTCTATCATCACCTTCCCAGTTCCACTTACTTAACTGTTTTCTCACAAGTTTACTAAAAAGTCATGTTTGGCAGATGCTGAAACACAGATGGATGCAGAAGGTTTAACGTGTTAGACGCAACAGAAAATGGGCACCCTAATGAGTGAAGAGAGTAGTACATCCTCCAAATAAAAAAACCCCACCTATCAAGAGATTCTACATCCCTGGGATCAGCACCCACCATAAGAAAAGATGTAAGAAAAGCCTTATTGATTCAGCATCAGGGTGTCTCTATCCAGAATCCAGCACTGAACTCATGTGAACTCAGGACAGAAGAAAAAAAAAAAAAAAAAAAGANGCAGGTGACAAAAAAAAAAAAAAAAAAAAAAAAGGCAAGAAAATGTGATATTTCCTTCCTAATACTTTCCCCATCTCCAATTATTTTATTTTGGGATTTTCTGACTCCATGCCATATGTCTACTTCCCCAAAGGTTACCTCTTCCAAACTCTCATTCAGTCTTGAACTCATGGAATTTTTTTTTGCATCTGCAGCAAGCCTTAATAAGATTATTGGAGAAAATTAAGAGTCATCAAGTATGAGATTAGAAAGAAGTGTAAAAGAGAACCAGATGGCATCTGTTATGATATCTGTGGAAGACTTTGAAAAGCTACCTCAAAATAGGACCATTTCCAGAACTGTTTCATCAGAGATACCTCTTTTATTTCAGTAGTGCTCCAGCCCTTCAGAAGCCAACCAGTCTAAATATTAAATTCAAAAAAAGGTCACATAGATACTGATATCAGTCCAGGACACTGGGATATGTATTTTAGTAACACTAAAGAGAATAGGCTGAGAACTATGATGTGCTTTATTTGGTAAATTGGAGATCTTCCTGAGAGTAACTGACCCTTGCAACACCCCATCAATGACTAGGGCACATACTGCAGTAACTCACCTTTCTAAAATGTTGTTCATCTAAACAGGACTTAATCCCAGGCAATTCAATGCTCTGTGTTACAGCAGAGGTCATGCTACACAATAATCTCCTCTACAGGCCTGTGACTTTTTCATGTGAAGGCCTTGCATATTTATTGAGAACATGGGGACCCTTTTTTGAAAAACAGAACAGGATGTTGTGCTGTGGGACTGACCTGGCTTAGCAGATGTTAAAGACCCATGGTTATAAAAGCTACAATAATTGAAACCAGCTTCTTTTAAAGAACTGTTTCTCTGCTTCTGGGTAAAAAAAAATGGATGTAAGGGAAGAAGAAAGTGCATCTCTCTCTCTCTCTCTGTCTATAGGTCTATACCTGTGAAGGAGTTTCCTTTCAGAAGAATTAAGATATCAACATCTGTTTCCTGGAATGGGTATATTTTTTTCACTTCTGTAACTTCAGTAAAAGCTAGCAACAAGCTTGTCAATGATATTGTGTAGCCATGTAAAAGGTCATGAAACTTTCAAGAGCTCTGCAGAGAGATTCGTGCAGCAGACACGGCAGAGTATGACCAAGGCAAAGCAAATGATCATATAAGTTGCAGGACTGGGTGTGGGTAGTGGTGATAACAATCCTCACTTCCCTTCAGACCCAGAAGGAGTTCCCAGCAGACTTCAATTATATGAGAGACCTGAACCCTAACTCTTGAGGTGAATACCCTGAGCACGTGGGAAAGAGAAATCTGTGCTGGAAAGAGTATTCTCACTTGGCAAACTGATTTATCCCTGCCATGCAACAAAATCAGTGCCCAGGCACAGAATGTACTTTGGGTGACATCCCGCCTTGTGTAACCTGCTCTGCACACAATGCACAAGGCAGTGCATCTATATGCAAAGCAGTTTAAATTCCAGGTGCCAACCCACTGATGCCTTTATGACATATTTTAGGGAGTTCCACCTGGAGAGTACCCCACCTGACACTGGCAATATTCACACATTGCAAAAGCAAATGCGCTATATGGTGGCAGGCACAGAGGAAAAAAACACAGAGGTTTTACCTCTGTGTTCACATTCTTACCTCAGTGCTGGCTCACCGTAAGATATGCTTAAGCCTGTGTGTTGGAATAGAGATTTGCAGCTACACAGAGTAGGTGTGAGATAAGTCTGGGGAGGATGGAAGCAGTCAAAGCATGTCTTCAACATCACACGATAAATGGAATATAGGAAAATATAGCTAAAGATTCACAAGCAAAGCCATATGCCCTGTGAAACAGCTCTTCTTACACATAATTCATACAAAGTTTGATACAACCCCTTTGCACTCTGGGGGAGAAAAAAAATCCTTATGGTCAGGACCTGAACCACTTTTTCTGTGAGACGCAGCTGTCTCGTTCCAAAAGTTCACACAGCTGCCCCTGTGGTATCTGTGGGATTAATCCTGTGGAAGTGCTGTGTGTTCCACACCAGTAACTTCACAGCCCCTTTCAATCCCTCCACTGGCTTCGAGTTTTTTAATTGAGGCAGTACCTCCCAAAATTATTAGAGCAGCACAAGAACACATCTAAGCTGTGAAACCCTGAAATCAAGTGCAGAGGGAAGTAAGGAAGGAAACTGGGTCGGGGGGAAGGGGTATGTGTGTGTGTGTGTGTGTGCACAGAATGGGTAAGAGAGCTCATCGTAAATAAAATGAATAGATTTAAAAATGCAACACCTTCAGTGTAATGTCACCTGTCTGCCTGAGTTGCCCACTTGTCTCAGGGCCACAGCTTCAGTGAGCAGCTGTTTACTCATTATAAAAGGAGATCCCCCTAAGAAACAGCAAGCTCTGCAGAAGTAGCGTGAGTTGAAGGTTGCTTCCCACCGATGTGTGTGATAGACCAAACATCCAGCCACATTTCAAAGGCTTTCTGAGCAAATATGTATGTCTTGGCATGTGTGAAGAATAATAAATGGAGATTCATTTTCTCATTTCATTGATTTTCCACCTGAATATAAAGATTTTATGCTACCAGATGGACTCTACCAGTTGACCATAAGCTGAAAGCAGTTTGGGGGTCCCTTTGCTCTCTCAGGTGCTTTTTCTCTTGAATTTCTTTAAATAAGGAGAAAACCAAACTACTTCAGAAGAAGCTAAAGCCTTAGCCATAATTATATTAGAGATGGAAGATCCGCTTTTAGTGATCCCAAGGTCTCTATTCCCAACATCTAAAGAGTATAATGGAATAAATGTGTCATCACCACTGAGTTAATTTAATATTTTTCCCAAAACAGTATTATCAGGACAATTAACTACATTTTCAGGAAAACAGAATGAGCAGTTTCCACCCTGAAAAGCTTAGGTAACAAGGACCAAAGCACATGCAAGGGAGACAGAGAGGCCTCCGGCCCAAATTCTCTGTAAGAGTCTTGTATGCATCGGGAGATGCCTCATAAAAAATTGAGTATGAAGCATGAAACTTGCTCAGGGGATAATCATGGCTAGGAGGAACATGCCTGGGGAAGATACAAGTAGAGATTAAAGAGACAGGCAGGGGCTGAAATGTAAGGAGCTTTGCTATGGGGGACATAGACTATCCTAGCATAAAGATGAGAGATGCCTTTTCATTTTGAACTAGAACTTACCTGCACTTGACAGAGTCATTTTAAGGATTGTTTCATCCTAAGAGAACACACACCCATGAGGAAAAACCCTTGGAGGAGGTGAGAAAGCAGTTAGTAAGAACAGAAAGATTTAAGAATCAGAGGTGATAAAGTAGTAGAAAAGAGTCATTATTCTTCTAGCTCCCCGGGTACCTGAAGTTGGGAAATTCATAATTTGAAAACCATTTTATTCATTGAAGACTATCATCATTTCAAAAGCTGCTAAGCATGACAGTAAGTACACTACATTGTTGAATGAAGAGAAAAATTTGCAGTTTAGTAAGAGAGTTGTTGAACGCCAACATTAATTACTCAACTGGTAAGACTAGGCTCAAGAACTTATGAAAAGAATACATGTATTGAGCTGTCCATGCAAGACAAACAGGAGAGAAGTATTACGTCAAATATGAGAGAAGTGACATGTCTAATACAACTTTACATTAGTAATCCTTTCAAAAAATTGCCACTAGAATTTTAGAAAAACTTGTACTTAGAAATAAATCGAAATGTGATAAAATTGCACTGTAATGCAAGTCCCATTTTTTTTTTGTTAAAGGAGAGGAATATACTGTGTGAGGCTCCCCAGGAGTCTCACAGACCAAGTTATGAAGAACGTGGACAATGGAATGAAGAATAGATCTGCAGATAATGTCTTGATGGAGACAGTAGGTTTAGTTTAGATGTTAGGAAGTTATTCTTTACTGTGAGGGTGGTGAGGCACGGGCACAGGTTGCCCAGAGAAGCTGTGGATGCCCCATCCCCGGCAGTGTTCAAGGCCAGGTTGGATGAGGCTATGAGCAACCTGGTGTGGTGGAAAGTGTCCCTGCCCACGGCAGGGGGTTAGAACTAGATGAAATTTAAGGTCTCTTCCAATCCAAGCCATTTTATGATTAGATGATTCAAAGGGTTATATGTCAAGAGCTGGAAATTGCTAGTGGCTTTTTCATGTCTCTGATAATACTGTGCTAACTTGGAAACTCAGTGCATGAGGGGAGTTTCCCTTGTTCTCTTTTGCTTTGAAAATTATTTATTTTAATATGTATATTTCATTGAAGGGAAAAAATATTTGTTTTGTTTTATTTTGCTTTTGTAGGAGAATAAGATTTTAATTGTATTAGCAAAAATCCAGAATCTTGGTTCTTGAATAAGAAAAGGTAATTATTGAAAATATTGGTATATAATAAGAAGCACATCCATGTCAATGGAGAAATAAACTATCAGCTTACTTTTCACTATAATCATGTAATCTTTTTTTCCAGGCCCTGTATCTTATTAAAAGATATATGACTGATAGATTAAAAGAGAGCTAACAGTATTCTGTGGGGTTTTTTCACCAAAAAGAATAAAAAAGTGATATGAACCCATTGGCTGAAATCAGGATGGTCATTTACAAAACAATATTTTTATGAGTGTACAGTTTCTGTTTCCTTTTATTTAATTTTATTTTAAAAAGAGCCTTCTCTGAGTTGCACTTAAGGATGATTTCTTTCAAATCAGTGAGATTATGGGCAGCACATTTCATTGATTCTTTCTATTCATTAGGTTTAGGTCTGTGAGTGAAGAGCAAATTTTAACTTGCCTACATAGATTTTGGTTCTTTTCATTCCTTTTGATGAGCACAAAGTGTTTTTATCAGTTTTTCTTTTTTAACTTAGTACCACAATTGAGACCCTTGAATAAGGGCACTGAGCACCACTGGCTATGACAGTTCTGAAGTCCTTGCTGCTGGATGTACCCCTTGGCCACCTCCCAGCTGCTCACAGGGACAAAATTCCATATGTTTAATTCCCTGGATTCTTCTAGAAGGACATCCCAACATGGGCACAAACAGAACCAGGAGCCAGAGACAAAGACTACCCAAGCTGCAGTGCAGATACAGTCAGAGTCCCCACATAACTGCCCTGAGTCCCAGCACCACCACATCGCTGCAGACAGGAAAGTGACGTTCATCTGTGCCACCCTGAAACACCACCTGGGAACACCCATCAGCATAAACACGCCCAAAATATCCATGACCTTGTGAGGAAGGTCCTGTGGGCACAATCCTCTCCCTGTGACTTTGTACTTCACAGAGACCACGGGATCAGGTTTGAAAACTTCGTTTATGTTGCCCAGTGTAGTGTCCAAACATCTGGTACTTGCGCAGGAATGCTCTCTGCAAACAGCTCTCCAGCCTAAACATCGTGTCTTTCTCAACCTTTTTCTGTATTTCTTTTCATTTCTCTTTGAAGTGCAATTTACATCACAGACAGCAGTGGGAAGCTAAGAACTCACAGATCCCACAGATTTGATGTTAGTTTGCTTAGGAAACATACGGAAGAAAAATTACCTAAAAACTAAATAAGCACTTTCAGATTAATAAATATTAATAGCAAAGCTTTCTGCTTATAGAGCAGCTTCCATCTGGAGGTCTTGCCTGGCTTCATAAATATTAACAATCCAGTTCTATCAAAATCTATCAGAATATTTCCACCGGGAGTCTACGAAAATGGGTCTTGGTGTTAGGTTTTTACGCTGATTACCATTTTTTACCACTTCTGATTTAGTAATCCTGTTCCTCCTTGGATTCTGTAAGGCACTGGAGCATGTTCTCTGAAGAGGCCTTAGTTGAAACATGTCTCTTTGATTCGGGAACTTAATTATCCCTGAAATGATACTTTTTCAAGAGGTGGTGGCTCCCTATGTGTCTGGTTTTCCCTTCCTCTAGCTGATCAGAAAAGTGTTATCAGGAACAAGCATATCTGCCTCAGATGGAAGTACAGGCTACTCCTGAAAAAGGATTCAAAGTGCTTCTTTTATTTCTTGAAGTCCCTATCTCTTAGGTATTTCTCTCCCGCCAGTGGTCCCTGTGCTACAGAAGGGCTCTGATCAGTAGCAGAATTAACATGAATAGGGGGCAGATCTTCATTAAAAAGTGATGAAAATAAGAGGTAGAAGGTGGTGCAACACCTTGAAAGGAATCATATTTGTCAAAATTGTGGTTTCATTTCCGAGGGATCTTTTTTTCTTGACTTTGCCCAACAGCAGCTCTTCTCTGAAGAGTCAAAGCCCTGCACTGTGAGTTGGCTCCATGTGCACCTCTGGGACAGTCACAAGATCCTGGATGGCTCCAGAGGCAGAATATCTGCTTCCCATGGCACAAGGTGACATTTGAGTTGTGAAGTCACCAAGAGCCCAGAGTTCCCACCTCACACAGAAGCCAGATTTAGTCATCCAAACATTTGTTTTCCCATTAAGGTACATTTTGTTTGCTCATGTAGGTTATTTTCTTGTTTTATTCTCTCTTGCCTTTTTCTCTTGCTTCCTGAAATATTAATTCATTGAATAATTTCTCTCAGGGTATGCATAGTGCCAAAAGAAAAACTAACATAACTCTGTAGAGAGGCAATTTTCTGCAGTCTTGCTTGCTGCTGATGAAGGGTTTGCTTTGTTTTCGTTTCATGGATGCAGCAACTGCTCTAGACTGTGACACACTGCTGGACACTTTCCTGTTTTTGCAGTTTCCAGTGGAAAGTATCTGGGTTTAAAATATTTTTTCAAGACTTTTGAGGGTTTTGCTACTAATTTTAAACAATTTGGTCCTTTCATGCTTGATCTACTTTATAGCAAAACAAATATTTGAGACTGGATGTTAGCAGGGAGGACTGTGAGACTGTTTTCGCTTTTCCCACTTCCTTCATCTCTAAATGAACAAATACATGGTCAAGTAAGGAGTTCATAGGAAGACTTGGCAGTTATTTTGGAAAAGAGGGCAATAATGAACAAAGTAGCATATTGGTTAAAAAGGTCAAACAAATCATGACTTGTGCTTTCAAACAAGAATCTACGAGTCGACGTTGATTTAAACAAACATGTTAAAAGAAATGTTCTGAAGTAGTCTGATTCATCATGCTATTAAAACAGAAAAACTCAGAGAAATTTAATAAAAGTCTTTTTAAAAAATCACTTCTGCACCACAAAAGTCAGAATGTTAGTACTATCTGCAAGGTATCCAAGTTTGGAATGTGGATCAGAAGACAAAATCCTTGCTAGTAGGGAGGGAGTGTAACAATCATTTCAGTTGCCTTTTACTCAGTGCTTTGTGTTATGGTTTTGTCCTGAATAAACAGTTTCACAAGTGAGCTGGACTTGTAAATTGCCTTTAATTGACACAAAAAATGAATTGAGAACAAAAGGACCTTCACAGTTTAAAGGAGAAACATTAGGTTCTCGTCTTCTCTTCTTGTGTCTGAAAGCCCTGAATATGTCGTAGAAAAACACACATACAATATAAATGCTGCAGAATCTTTGTTTGCTCAGAGAATTTGCAGATTGACTCAGTATAAAGTCAATCCATTCTCAGCTAATACTCTAGCTGAGCCCAGGGGGTGAAATCGTGTGATAACTTTGTAAAGTGCCTGCCATGGCTGAGGCTTACCTTCAAAATCTAAGCCTTTTACTATCAATCATCTATCAGAAATGATTCTTATATTTTATGATGTGGTAGCTAAACCCAAGCCACCTGTTGCTCCCAGAACAGTGACCTGAAGCACAGAGTGTTCAAAGAGGGGCTAAAGGATTTGTGCTTGTTTAGTGAAGCAAAAATGAGGCTAAGATTCTTGCTGGCAGTGGCTGCTGTCTGCTCTTATGATGCCTGGGCTGTGTCTTTTGAACCAGGGAACAGCAGGACATACTGGGACCAGGGGCCAATCGCTCAGGTAAGTGTCAGAGATCCAGAGTCACAGACAACACAACTCAGCCAACCTGACCCCTTTGTTCCTTCTGCTGACTGAAACTACCAACTTTAATTCACCTCACAGAGCAGTCAGAGAGAGGAGGTCATTGCACATGGACTGGCCATCAGCTGCCAGGCACTAGCAGTGCTCGATTCCTACCTGGCCCGACTCATTTCCCAGGTGTGAAAGAGCTTGCACTTCACTGACTCTTCTGTGAGCAAGCCAGTCCTGCCTTACAAGCCTGCCTAGAAATATAAAAGGCTTTAAAATAACATACTTTTTTTAACTGCTCAGGATTTGACCTCTGACAGGAATAACATGAGAGGCAGCCTTACATGAAAGTAAACAGCCTGAACTTTATGAAGAGGGAATTCAATGTTGAAATTTCACTGTCAAGTTTCATACCACAAAAAAACCCAAAACAGTTTATGTACCTCCCTCTGCTCTCAGAAGAACATTTTCCTCACCCTTCCCAGGTGTTCTGGTTATTCAGTAGGGTTTCCTCCTCAAGGATCATTTTTTTTTTCTTTTTTTTTCTTTCTTCTTTTTCCTAATTTTTTATTTCAGAAGACAGCAAAGAAAACACTTATCAGCTGAATGGCATTCAGGCTCCAGGACCTCTCTTTTAGTTCCTCAGTGGGACATTTATATCCACATTCCTCCCTGGACTTCCTTTCTTTTGCATCTTTGAACATTCGTTTAGCCCCCACCAACACATTCTGTCCCAAACCATGGATTTGCGGTGCTCTTGGTGAAGCAGCACTAACATCCACCCCTGGCACTGGGGATAACCTTCCCTCCCAATCAGGGAGCAGAGAGCTGTGGCACTGAACAGTTGTGACAGAAAATTCTCTCAAGCAAGTCAAAGAGTAAAAGAAGGGTGTCAGAACCACGTTTTTGTTGGAATGTGTTTTCCTTCCTGTAAAACAACTCCTTGAGACCAGGGCTCGTGGTGTTCGGTGTTTCACATCCTCCTCCTCCTCTGTGTTCATGCAGGGCTGTCTCAGCTCTATGGACATAAGAACTGAAATGTCCCCTCACAAGACTTTGTGGTGAGTCACCCACCTGCTTAGTACTTAGATGTGCATCCCTGAAAGTCTCTCATGTAATACAGAGACAAGTTCATTTTTGTTTCTGGCCTTTGGGCTGTGAAGGATATCTTATGCTACAACACAGTGTCACAGGGACGTGCTTCTCCCGGCGCACTTCTGACTCCTGAGACGTCGGTCTTTGCGACAGAAGCTGAGGGCTTAAGCAATCTCTTTTCCCTTGCTGCTGACCAGAGCTCTTGCTCTCAGTGCTGCTTACAGATATTGTCTTATCTTTAATCCATAAAGGAGACTGTTTGAGCTGCATCTGGGAGTTGTGGAGATGAATAGATGTTTATCTGAGTCTTCCTCTTTCAGGATGCCTTAGCTCAGAGATAGGGGAAGGATGCTAAACCTTTTGTTTGTTTTCTAATGTGAAAAAAACCAAACCATGCTCTGGCGGGGTTGAGAGAATTTAAACAAGAAGTAAGGAGGTTTGAGTGAATGCAAGGAGTTCTTACATTTTTCTTGAAGATAAGAAATCAGGAACTGAATGAAGTGGAGCAGGGTGAAAAGGAAAAGAGTTAACAGGTATGATGGGCAATGGAGAGAAGTAATGAACAAGGCCAAAGCTAGACATAAAAAAAAGGAAAAAGGAGTAGTTTTCCAAAATGGACACACATTCTTCAAGCCATTATCTTTTTCTGAAGGGAAATATTTAAACAGCAAACAAAACCCAAAGATACTGTGATATCTCCCTTAGGATGTCTTCCAGCAGATGCCTATATGGGGCTCCATCAGTAGTGGGCTGTTGTCCTATATGGACAGGGATTTGGCTGTGAAGGATGCCCAGGGCATCCCTAGGAAGGGAGGATGACTACCCATCTTCTCATCCTGGGCTTTTGGCCCTTGTGCAGGCTGGGGTCCCAGAGCTGCATAGGGAAGAAGTTGGGATGAAAAAATGATAAGGACATTTCTGGCTGTGTGTCTTGCTGGTCATCCAGGCATTGCTCTGTCCTTCCTCTTGCTCTTCCTGGAAACCAGGAGCAAAGCAGTGGCTGCCAAATCTTCTTCCTGCCTTAGTGATTGCAAAGCTCGTCTCAGTGGAATCTAAGAGGAGAGGAAGAAGCCAGTGCAAGTGTTAAGGATCCCAGGACATCATCCTGACCCCTTCCTTTCCTTTCCCACGGAAATTATTCTAGCTGCTGTTATTGGGTTCCAGTGGCAGGGTCTTTGTGTTTGGGCCTCACCATGATAAAAATTAGGTCTTCTAGTTCAAGTACAATGAAGAGAAGGGGAAGATAGTAATATTACTAATACTAGCAATACTATTAATACTAATAATAATACTAATACTACTACTAATAATAATAATAATTTTGAATATTTATGTTGCAGAATTATTCAGAGATAAGACAGCTGACGATGGTAAAAAAGGCAGGAAAATATTCTGGTGTGCTTTTATATACCAAGGCCTGAGATAATCAGAGTTTTTCCCAGGGAAAAAACTTTCTACTTCAGTTGCATTGTGCTTTCTTTTCAATGCAAATAAAAAACCCCAGAGCTCCTGCCGACATCAAGAGATTCTTCAAAAAAAATGCTAATATGAACTTCCTCACGTCCCAGAGACAAGCTTTAATTCTGAACACAGTTTTTAAGTGTTCCCAGTTTCACCCCCTCAAACTCCAGAAGAAACTAATCCAAGCTACAGCCTGGAAAGAGAAACATCCACTTTAAATTGAGGCTTTAAAATACTGTCTATAAGTACTTAAAAAGAAACAGAGGATTTGTGTTATTGTCATTATTATGACTTGAAACATGGCTGGAGAATCTAATCTAATATGGCACCCTGCCTTGGAATGCTGAAGTCCATTAAACCAAATTATTAACCAAGGGGAATGAATTAATTCCTTTTGATATTACCAAGTTTGAAAATAAGTGTTTGGAGTTGTTTTTAAACTTCCAAATGAAAAAATATGCATGCTGAAAATACTGCTTTTTCTGCATTGATCTAAGAGTACTTAGATTTCCTCCTCATGTTGTAATTTTTCCTATCATTATCTTTTTCCCTCTCTACCATTCTAGATGCTGGGGTAGAATATAACCATTATTTTATTGACTTGGCCCAAAGCAAGCCAAGGCAATAAAACGCTCAGAACAGAACTTAGATATGGAAACGTGTGGAAGCAGTGAAATAAGGAGCCCTTTTCTTCTCTGTTAACACTGACTGATATAATACAGGCTCTCACATGACAGAGTGCTGCCATCGTCAAGTGACTATCTTTACAGCATTTTGCTTCTGTTACTTCTTGTCTTGGCTCTGCAATCATGAAAAACAGCATCTTTCTATATATTTGTATATTTGTGATAATTTCTGCACTCAGGTGTCTTTTCTTTAGGCCAAGGGCCTAAACCACCAATTTTTTTCTACCAACATTTTATTACAGGTCATGTTTATTAGGGTAATGATCATTTGTTCAATCTCCCCATAACTCTTCAGTTGCTTCACATCTTTTCTACAGTGTAGTGTAGAAAGCTCTGCATTGCAGTTCATGCAAAGCCTTGCCAATGCTCAGATGGCTTTCTGTATTTTATGGGTGATATTTCTGCTTATTTCTTTGCTTTTCCCATGACATCATGAATATGACATGACTTGTTCAACTGTTGTAATTCCTCATCTGTCTGAAGAACCATTACTTATTCCTCACCTTCTCTTTGTGCTCTTGATTTTTCCTTTCTCATTCTGGCATCTCATTCTTTCTCTTTTTATGTTATGTCATTTGAGATTTTTCCCAACC
This sequence comes from Falcunculus frontatus, assembly GCA_013398115.1. Taxonomy (NCBI): domain Eukaryota; kingdom Metazoa; phylum Chordata; class Aves; order Passeriformes; genus Falcunculus; species Falcunculus frontatus. Next base: position 4,246,186 of record VZRV01005418.1, read on the forward strand.
ATGTCACCAATGTACCAAAATTAGTTTGAACTCTTATCTTCATCTCTGGTATCTTTGCAAGTGCCTCTACAGTTTTAATACACATAGATTCTACTGCACAAGGAAGGTTATTCGTGAAAATGTTAAAAGATTTGGGTGATAGGCCTGCAGAATTACAGGCAAAATATTATCCTTTTTGAAGAAGGAATCACTGAATCACTACTTTTTCTCTCAGTTGATATCCACTGGACGTCATTTTCATCATATAAGCCTCCCTCTCTCCCTTCATTTTCTTTTGCTGTCTCACAAAGTCCCTGTGCATCCCTTTCCCATTCTCATGGTTTTTTTCACAACTGAGGACAGAGGACAGGAACAGGAAAATTCCCTGTGAGGTTTGACTGTTCAGTGTTTCTCACTGCCTGCCTGCAAGTCTGCTGGACCCCATTTCTTCTGCTTCTTCGCTTTGCTGCTAAGCTGATACAAAGTGCACAAAGCAGCATCCCATTTTTCCTGGGGTCTGGTAAAATGCATTTTCTTATTAAAGAACATAAATAGTTTCCTAGTATTGTCCCACTAATGATGAACCCAGTCATTTCCTTCTTCCTGGATGTCCAAAAACATTTGTCCAGCCATGCCAGACTCCCCTTGTCTCATTATTCAGAGATCTTGGGGACATGCTACTTGGGGGGAGAAACAAACCAAAAATGTAGTCCAGATATATTAGCAAAACTGAGCAGAATGAAGAACTGAAGTCTAAACTATTCAAAGGCACCTAATGCAGTAAAATCCCTTTTTTACTGTTATGTGCCATTCACTGTGGTTTTATTGTTACTAATATATTTTTATATACATACTTGTGAATCCTAGCTAACATTTCCAGACCATATTTAGACCACCTCCTGCAGAACCTAATGCAGATTCAGTCTAAATTATTATATTCATTGCCAAAAAACAACAATCAATATAAACACTGATGGTAAGAGTCTCATCACAGATGAGATGCACATCATCTAACTTGTAAAGTCTTCAGGGTTAGCATCCATTTCTAAGGTTTTCCAGACTCCCTTTATAGACAGTGGACAGAAATAGGAATTTCTCAGTGGTGTTTTGTCACAGTCTAAATTATATGTTTCAAAAGGACTAGATGAATCACGGATTGCAAATGCCTCTTGCTTTCCCTTAGTCATAAAATGAATCAACGCGATTGGTATATCTATTAATATTGCACATGTTCCAAATTGGAAAAAAACTGCAGCAGAAAGCTTGGAGCTGACACATCTAAGGCAATCCACAAAGAGAAACAAAAGTTATGATCACAGAACCATAAAATCATTTAGGTTACAAAAGGCCTTTAAGATCACTGAATCCAACCATTAACCTACCGCTGCCAAGTCCACCACTAAGTCATGACTGCCACATCTACACTTGTTCTGAACACCTTCAGGGACAGGGGCTTCACCACCTCCCCGGACAGCCTGTTCTGATGAGTGACAACCCTTTCTGTGAAGAAATTATTCCTGATATCCAATCTAAACCTCCCCTGGTATGACTTGGGGCCATTTCCTCTTTTCCTATTGCATATTACTTGGAGAAGAGATGCTTCTTCAAACATCTCTTGATGCCCACCCGGCTACAGTCTCCTTTCAGGGAGTTGTAGAAAGACAAGGTCTGCCCCAAGTCTCCTTTTCTCCAGGCTAAACCCCCCCAGCTCCCCCAGCCACTCCTCACACTTGTGCTCCAGACCCTTCCTCAGCTTCACTGCCCTTCTCTGGACCTGCTCCAATGCCTGAGTGTCCTCCTGGCAGTGAGGGGCCCAAAACTAAACACAGCGAAGGATCACATCTTGTCCTACTTTTCTTTGCTGACCTGATGGGAAGCCCCTGGAAGTGTCACCATTCCCTGGAGGCTGTATTTAGCACTCAAGCCCCCTTTCTTTTGTGCTAAATGTCAGCAGAGAGGTGAGACCCAGATAGATAATGTCAGATAACTCTGACTTTCAAAATTGGGTTGCAGAGGACAAAACATTAATTATAAGTTCATATGACTAACTTTAATGTAAGCGGCAGCCTTCTGAGTTGTTAACTTAAGCTGGAGCAATGTTTTATCAGGAAAGTAAGGCATTTATCAGGCAAGGAACTTTCAGAGTAAATCACCTGAAAATAACATAAAGCATGTCTTTGCAGGCATAGTACAGCATCCTTGGAAATTCAGGGGAGTGGATGTGACTTACACGGATTACAGCAGGATTTAAGTCATCACTGTGCATGGGCAGGTGGTGAATGAGATCACTGAAGGCAGAGAAAAGGACCAGGGGCTAAGTATGTAGAGGTCCAAAGATGTAACATTTAAGCATTGCAAGTACATCAAAATCATTGCTGGGTAACACAGCATGAGAATCTAAAGAAAGGAAGGGAACTTGTTATTTATCCATGCTTTTCTTGGGCTTGATTCTGGACTGGTACAATAAATGGTAGCTCTGAAAAAAATGAGATTTGATCAGCATACACAGGGTCAGACCCTCAATTCATAGCAGTCAAACTTTAAGTGTACTAGTTGAAACAATTAAAATATCAGAAAATTGCAAATGGTATCTGCTAGCTGGGGAATAACAAACCGGTGAGGAGACAGATTTCCAAGATTTGAGAAAGATGAAAAACAAGCCCTCAATTAAGCAAAAACCCTCAGTTTCTTTTAAAGGAACCGATGGGTCTCTGAACAAGCAATACAATAACTACATCAATGACTATTACTCAATATTTTTGTGTTACATATATACAGAACCATTAACAGCATCCAAGACAGAGCCAGGCCTCAATAACTAACAGCCCCTGACAGATGAATGGATAGAGGATGAACAGCCTTACGATCTGAAATGAGGAGAGGCCACAAAAATCTCAGGAGAATAAACATGTTGAATTTAGGAAGAAAACTACTAGGAGATTTCACTGCCATTTCAGATACCTAAGGGAAAGTGCAGCTCTTTAGAGTGACCCAGCTGGTTTGCCTCTGAGAATCCTCTTAAACATTGGTCCTCCCTTTCATGGATCAACTCCAAAAATAGAAGGGGAAGGAAAGATCTGCTGGTTTTAAACAGGAAAAAACAGTGAGATGGTCTCGTATTTCCAAGGACAACCTGAAAGCAGGCAGCAAGCCCTCAGCTTACTTCACCAAGTGGACAACACATTAGAGAGCCCAGAAGAGGCATAAAAGAAACTCCTTTCATTTTGGGACATTTTGTTTTGAAACATTTCCTTTCTGACCAGGTATTTAACATTGTTCCATATCAAGTGGCTGCACACTCCGCAGTGTTGAGGGGCACAGAGTTTTCAGCTTCTGAAAACTTTAATGGCCATTAGCATGGTCTAAGCCAGCCCAGCGCAAATGTGTGACTGAAGACACGACTGCTTTGCAGCCAGTCACGTGAGACACGAGTGGGCAGATTGCAGCAGTGTTCAGCACTTAGAGGGGTTGAACTGTATGAAACATTCTGAGAGAAGCTGGCTTCTCTTCTCGCCTCTAGATTATGGCACCACAGGAGAGAACCAGTGTCCCAGAACTGGGACTTGGTCCCACCGTGAATGTGGTGTGTTGGACCTACACATGCAGAAAAGTAGGAGTAATAGTTGGGTTGCTGATGTGCAAATGCCACTATTTTTTACATGCATTAAGTGTGTAATCACACTCACTTTATTTGCACGTTGTATCCTAATCGACTAGTGTATCAGCAAACCTCACAGATAAGATGATGAATTTTTGCCATAATCTTCCCCTCAGAGTTTTCAGTTATTTGAGATCTTGTTATTTATTTCTGTTGCCTTCAGATATTTCTGCACAGACAGGAATTACAGGAATTTCCACATGTTTGGTATAGAATTATCTAGACACAAGAGTTTTAAAGTGATGAAAAATATTCGTCATAGGAAAAGGAGTAATAAAAGACATCTCAAAAGGCAAATTATGATTCAAGCTTTCTGCTAAGACAGTTTTTACTAGTACACTTAGATAAGAAATGCCATATCTATATATGAAAAACTATAGCAGGTTCCTCTGCATAAAGGAAAAATAAAATACCTGCCCAGACATCAACAAAGCAGCCTTTTTCTAGTGAGAACGTCCACCAGCACTAGTCTGGAGAATGAATACTACGATTCATCATTGATATTGCTGGTTTGGAAGCCTCCTTTCTGTCAAAAGGCTTTCAGTGACAGTTCATCAGCATTGGTCTCCATCTTTTTCTTCATAGTCTCCCAAGGATATATTCCCTTTCTGGTGAAATGCACATAGACCTTTGAAGTCTACTGGCAAATCAACTGCACTATAATGCAAGGAGTTTTCCAAGGGGGTAGCATTTGTTTGCAGAGTCTGCAGCCCCATGCTGGGGCACATGGACCCATTTTGATACAAGTTCCTTCCAGAAACTTCAGTGGAATTGCACACCATATAATTCAAACTGAGGAAATTTAGGGACAGGTGCCCTAAGCTTTGAAAACAGATGCCTCACAAATAGCATTCAGATAGTAGAAAACCCAGGGACTCCAGAGGACTTCATAAAGCATAAAAGGAAGAAACATTAATACATTGTTTCAAGAAATCTGGTGCCAAAAAAAAAAAGAGTAGATATTAAAAGCAAACATTAAAAAGAAATAACAGTTGTTTTGAAGAGTTGCTACAGTGTTAAGCGTTGGGGAGCTGTAAAACCTCCTCAGTCATTCTTGTTGCTTCATTTTCCTACATTGTTACTAATATTCAAGTTACTGTAGTGATTTAATTTTACTTTATTGCACCGCTTTTCCAGCCCTTCTAATGAGATAAACATTTCTGACAGTGTTGAAAATTGAGGTGACAGCAGTTTTCAAGACAGACCAGACATAGAATATGAACTACACAAATTATAAACAAAAAGGAGAAGGGGAAAAAATAAGTATATTTTGCATTCCTTGGAGTCAGACCAGGGAAGAAGGACTCCAGCTCTCACTGTTGAGAAGTATTTGAGACAGTGAGGAGCTGGCTCAGTGCATGGCTATCCATAAATTTGGCTCCAAGACAAAACTGGCTTTCTGATTACACTAAACAAGAGGATGGATGCCTTTGTGGTTCACGTGCTTGAACTGTGCCCAGGAGGATGACCAGTCTGAACCTCCTGGTTGACCTTTTATGGGGCACATAGAAAAGGCCTGCTTTGTGTGGGGAGGGAGTGTCATGAAAAGCTGGTTTATTTAGTAGAGCTATGTCCAGCAGCAATTCAACTGTAGAAGTGCAGAGCTCTGCCAGAGCTGCTTTCCTTCCCAGAAGAACCCCACATGGTATTGGCACACCTACCCTGCTTCCTGACACCCTGAAGGACAGAGACAGACAGATCATCTCACTCAGAGGTAGCTTGGTTTGCTTTATTGCACTCTTACACTCAACAGAATAGTCATGATCTCTCTCTCTAGTCCTCCTTTGCCTGTTTCTAAAAGGAGAATTTCTTTCCCACTCCTTTTTCTTCCCCTTTGCATCTTCTTCTGCAATACTACATAATTTCTTATTGTTTACAATATCACATGCTAAAATACTTCAACTACTATTATTTTTTATCTTGTTACCCTCTTCTAAATCATATGATTATCTCCTACTTCTTACTTTCAGGCACCAAACCATCCCTGACCCCTTTGTTTGCCATATGTTTTGCCAGCATAACGTCTGCTGGTAACACCACATCCTTTCAAGAGTATTTTGGGAAAGGAACAACAAGCAGGTTATTTTTGGTAGAGCACATTTTGTCAGGGAATAAGAGGTTACACTGCAAGGACAAATATTTCATGATTTCCAGGGGACACCAATCTGTTTAGGAGCCGCAACCACAGGTGCAAAGAGAGCTCATGGCATCATCCACAGCAGGGTAGCAGAGAAAGCCTGTAGTGAATGACTCTACAGTGAGAAACTTTGATGACTTGGGCTCAAGCTGAGAAAAGTAGTTGTACTGAAATCATGGAATAAAGCAGAAAACAATATATCCTCCTACTCAATTGTTCTCTCTGGGTAGTTTCTAAGTATTCAGAACACCAGGTCAGAATCTCTTTTACTTGCAAGTGAGTCCCTATTGCTTTACATTAGCAGAGAATTTGGCCCTCTCTCTCACACAGGGCTGGGTGATATTAAATCTAACACCTAATATCACTCTTGGTTGCACAGCGATAAATCTGAAGTTACTCTTTGGAGCTTAGAGTACTGAATGCAAATCCAACAGGTTTGTCCCATTTTTACAGGGAGATAATGGAAAATGAGCTGTGCTTTTGTGCATTAAGACCTGAAGCAGCATACAGCAAAATGACTAACTTTGGACATAAATTATTTGGATTATACAAATATAAGAAATTAAAATCTTCAGAGGCAAGGAGAGAGGAGTTAAGACACTGCCTGGAATTGCAGTCTATTTTCTTTTCCCAGTAGAAGCTGCCCTGGACCTGATATGCCAGCTGCTGTCTGATATATGTCTCCTGCCTCCCCATATGCTTCATGTATATGCTTACACATCACTTTGCAGTCAGCCAGCAGCTTGAAAATGTCACAATGATAGCTTGCTTGGTGACACCCCGCACCCTCTGTTCTCATGACTGAATGTGTAGGTCCCAAATCTACTTATACGCACAAAAAAAGCAGAACAAAGGGGGTGGTTTACAGTGAAATCCTTGAGCAGTGCTACAACAGTGAGCTCTGGAGTGAGCCAATACAGATGGCTTCACCTGCCTGTGGCCTGTAGGGACAGAAGAGACATCACGATCGTGTTGTCAGATACTCTGCCCTTTACAGGCCATAGATTTTCACTGGCTGATTCACAGATTAATATCTTCAAGGCCACTCAGGCCACAGAATGATACTGAACTAATACCTTAGGTTTGACTCATAAATCTTTCAGGAAGGTGTCTGTAAGATTTCAAGAAATAGAAAAATTCATCCTTTTCCTCAGTACTTTCTTCCAAATCTTGAGTGCCAACAAATTGCCTCTTTTTTATCACTTGCATTGTTACAGAGTAATTGCACAATTGTTAACATTCATTAAAATTTACTAGATTCAAAACCTCTTTTAGTACCTGATTTTTGCTTCCCATTGAGATCCTTGTGAGCAATAAACATATTGCTTCTTGATCTTGCTTCTGGTAATCTAAACAGAGGCATTTCTGCAGCAAGGCCTTGGCCTTGTATGAATCATGAACCCAATATACTTTAAGGTATCTATCTTTCATACTTTAAAGATGAAAAAGAGAAAGCTCTTCCATGCTGCTGCTTCTTCTTCTTCAAATGCAGACAGGACCATAGAAGGTAGCTCAGACCACCAGTTTCCAGAATAGGTGAGGTCAGCTACAGATTGTTCATCTCAGACATTTTACAAATAACTACAGGTGATGAGAAGTTGTTGTAGAAGTGAAAACACATATTTAGTTTCAAGGAGTCAAATGGTCTACCCAGGAATTTCAGCCAGTATATGAAAGGGAGCTAAAGTCCCTGCACAGTCAACAGAGGAAAATTAAATAACACCAAAAGGCATGTTAGCAAGCCTCAGAGATGTATTCCCATTCTCTCCTTCAAAAGGTAACCTCTGTTTCTCCATGGGGTGATCAGATCCTCTCACACTCAGTGGGTTCCCACATGGAAACAGTGGGGCTCGGGGAAACTCCAAATGTGAATCCAAGAAAATCCTGTATAGCAAACATTCTGCCTTCACAATGATTAATGCACTATTCAAAACAGATGCCTGATAGTGGAAAAATCAAAGAACGAGCGCTAACCACAGCACTATGCCATGACCCCAGTGGAAGGTTGAGTTCCCAGCAAAGAGTTATCAATACCTATCTGTGGCAAAGACATCAGTTAACAGTAAAGTAGACATGGACTTAATTCTTATTGTACTTGTGTATATTTTACAAGGAGACAGACCATATTGATATAATTTCTATTCTGACATAATTTTTTTTACTTTACATATGTCAAACTAATGTGACTTCTAAATGGAGAAAAGCCCTTTATAGCTCAATATTGTAGGTGTATTTCTCTTTATAGATAATATTTGCAGTGCAAGATGTTTTTAAATCTTTTTTTCCCCAGTGATCAAAAACCTCAGCATTTCCAGCCTTTTCTGGCAGTACACTTTAGATGATGTTCTGTTCCTCTAAGGAATCCAAATAATAGGTCTCTGCCAGAAAATGGCAATTTTGCAATATCAGCTCACTGGCAGAGTACAGAGAATTGTTAGAAACACATAATCACAGAATAGCTGGGGTTGGAAGTAACCTCTGGAGATCATCCAGCCGAACCTCCCTGCCAAGGCAGGGTCACCTAGAACAGATTACACAGGATCTCATCCAGGTGGATTTTGAATGTCTCCAGAGAGGGAGGCTTCACAACCTCTCTGGGCAGCCTGTGCCAGTGCTCTGCCACCTTCAGTGTAAGGAAGTTCTTCCTCATGTTGAGGTGGAACTTCTTGTATTTGACTTCACGGCCGTTGCTCCTCATCCTGTCACTGGTCACCACTGAAAAGAGTCTAGCACCATCCTCTTGACACCCAATTTTGAGATATTTATATGCACTGATGAGAGCCCCTCTCAGTCTTCTCCAGACTAAACAGGCCCAGCTCCCACAGCCTCTCCTCCGACCCGACACTGGAGCAGGGGAAGGGTGTGAGGAGCCCTCCCCCTGAGGAGGAAGGAGCAGCAGAGACAGCATGTGATGGACAGACCCCCACCACCATTTGCTGTCCCCCTGCTCCACTGGTGGCGAAGAGGGAGGAAAAATCAGAAGCGAAGATGTGCCCTGGGAAGAAGGTAGGCGCGGGTAGAAGGTGTTTTAAGATTTGGGTTTCTTTCTTATTATCCTACTCTGATTTGATTGGCAAGAAATTAATTCTCTTTTCTTAAGTCAGGTCTGTTTTGCCTGTGACAATAACTGATGAGTGATCCCTCCCTGCCCTTATCTGACCCACAAACCTTTCGTTATTTTTTTCTGTCCCCTGTCCAGCCGATGAGGGGAGGGCTGAATCAGGTTTGCTGGGCACCTGGACTCCATCCAGGGCTAACCCACCACAGCAGGACATTTCAGAGGACATCTGAGAATTAGTTTTTGAAGTTAAAAAATGAAAAAAGCAGAAGGTTGTGGCAGGTGAAAATTCAAATGGTGGAATATTGATAGAGAGTGTTAATTAACACAGAGTGTTTATTCATGCTACATAGTGCATGTAATCAGTTACACTTACTAAATGAGGATTTGATTGCCCACTATTCCAAAGCATACCGGCACTTTCACATCGTAAAGACAGGGACTCTGCCCATTTGTATTTGCTAAGTACAAGCAGAATGGCCTCTGGGAGGAGCACAAAACAGTATCAGAATAGAAATAGCAAATTTAAATATTCGGAGAAAAGCTGCAACATCCTTTATGCCTGGATCTCACCAAAGAAGGATGTTGGTGTTTTCTTGGGGGGAGAGAAAATTATTGAATGTGATGTAGTCTACTGCACCTAATTTTAGCCACAGAATGAATCACCTTCAGGAAACATCTATCTCCTCCTTTGACTCTGGAGGGTATGCAAAAGACGAGGATAGATTATGTGACTAATATCTCAAACACCAAATTTGCATAAAATGACACAACCCCTTATCTTTAGAAAGTTTCTTCAATAGACTGCCTCATCGTAGAGTCTAACTAGGAAATTTAATTTGTGTGATGTTGTAGAGGATGAGTCCATATGTGAATATTTATAGGAAGCCTTCAGTAATCAGAAAAATCTTTCAGCACGCTTTCAACTTGTAACAAGACCGAATCATGTGCTTAAAATTAAGAGGAAGCTTTGTGTTTTCTTAAATCTTGGTAGCCATAAGGGCATTCTTCAGTACTTCCCAATAAAAGCCTGAGCTCCCAGAGACAAATCAGCAGTATAGCACTGTGCTACACAGCATTACTCCAGCTCTTATTTCAATGTTTGAAGAAAACTGACAAGATGCGGGGATCCTAAAGATTTCTGAATTAAGTTCTTTCTAAAAACTTCCTGATATAAACCAATTCCATTCCTGAACTCTCCCTGTAACATTTTTTTAGCCTGACTTCACAAGGCAGAATTCATATTTATCTACCTCATAGAGAAAATATATGTTTAGCTTATTCAGATATTTTCCCAGTAGTTATGTTTATTGTTCTGACTTATAACTTCCTGGGCAGCTCTTTTACTTAATAAGGAAGAAAACTCTTTCCAAATAAAGCATTGTGTATTATATATTGAAGTATATATATTTATCTCGGTTGAGTTTGGTTATAACTCACTTCAAGAAAGGAATAATCTCTAAACACTCTCTTTCAGCATCTCACATTTTCCTTGAAGTTTAATGCCTACCATGTCTAACAGGAACACAGGGACAATAAAAAGTAGATCTATGTGAGTGTTGCAGAACAGACAGCCGAAATCTTCAGCCACATTCATACATGTCATTTAAATAAGGTTTGAGGAAGTCCATGACATTGTACCCAGAAGGAAACATTTGGACTCTGCATTAAACCAAAACAAAACTCATTGTGCAATTTCGTCAGCAAAAGCATTCATTGTGTGTCCCAGTGCCCGAGTTGCTGTGAGAGTGAGCTGTTGTAGCTGGGCTTGTTGCCATCCCAGCGTGTGCAGTTTGAGATCTTTTTGCTTTGTTTTGTTTCTTGCAGCTGTACATTCTCCTGCCCAACATCAAAAATCTTGAAGTAATGCCAATCAGATACAGCTGAATTGCCTTTACCGCAGTAAGAAAAATTATCAGCATGCAATTTATTATTAGAATAGACCATTCTAAATTTTTACTCCCATCACAGAAGACAGCTATATCCATTTTTGTATAAAAACTCACTCAGCACAAATAAAAGGACAGCAGATTAGCTGGCTTTAAAACCATATCCTATTTTCAGCTGGACTCACTGTAGAGTGGACTTTAAGGATAGCCATGTCCAGTGCATTTAGTTGCACTTGGGGAACTCTTTCTCTCCCACACCTTGTATAAAACCAGTAAAACAAACTTACTATCAGTGGCTTAGGAACCTCACTTCAGTGAGATTAATATTTTATTATCTGAGAGAACTACAACCACCCATTTAGCAGGGGTAAGCAGAAAACAAAAAAATATTTCTACTGTAGCTGTAAGTTTACTCCAGGGCTACATGGATCCTATACCAATGGTGTTTCAGCAATTGTTTAAAATAAGATTTAAAAGAAAACAAAACATAAAACAGCCACCAACCAAAAAAAAAAGCAAAACCAACACTACCAACATAAAAGTACTGATGCTCCGCATGCAGAATATGGTAACCACTTGTCACTTTGGGAATTATCTCCAAGAGCCTGAGGATTTACAAGTGTTACAGTCAGGAATCAGAGGAGAACACACCATGAGGGACCTTGGGAGGACCAAGGTCTATTCTAATCTCTTGTAAGCCCTTTCTTCCCCCCACAGTGTCAAGTTATTTTTGGGATTCTAATTAACTCCATTAGGATTGCTGACTGCATCTTCTAGTTATTTAACTAATCACCTAAGTCTAAGGTTGCTTTAACAAAGCAACTTAAGTCAGTGAACACAAACATCTTCATGATAGCTCAAAAATGTTGCAGAACGAAAGATAAAATTACTGGAGTTTAAGGTTGTTTAAAATAAAACCAACTCAAGTCACATGACTTATGAAAAACATGAAGTTCAAGCCTCCCTTGGGCTAATAATTTTGAGGAGTTATTTTTAAAGCAGTAATAGGAGCAGTGCTAAGCAACAAGGTCTTAAGGTCATCGCACACATCCTTATGGAGCCCTAGTTTCATTCATTGTAACTGTGACTTTACCACTAAACTGCACTGAAGTATCTCAGAAGAGAAGGGAAGCACAAGGTTTTTGCTCTTGCACTTGTAGAAGAAAGTAATCTTGAACTAACACCTTTTGTCTGGAGAGAATAGTACATGCAAGCTAAAAGAGCAAACATGTCAGTGTTATTATATTTTAGGAAATATCATCAGCCAATCTGGCTGAGTCTGTTTGGCTAAGTGTTGCTGCAAGGTGGGAAGCAGACTCGGGAATGGATTTTAAGCACTTATCCAACACCTTTGTTGGATGTAACCCAGTTATTGCTTTGGCCAAAGCACTGTGATTAGAAAGATCTCTGCTTTGGATGTGTCTCCTCCGTGCCTGATGCATCCATGCTAGAAAAGGGTAGAGAAGAGGCTGAAGCCCTTGCTAAAGTACAGGAGATCCAATCTTCCAGAGAGCTCAGGCTGAGACAAGCCCATCATTAAGTTACACAAGGACAGTCCAGATGCTGTACTAGCAACCTCAGAGAGGATTTTCACCTGCACTTAAATAGCCATGAAAGCAAAATTTAACACGTGGGTAACAAAACACAGCAGGCTCCACAATCATCAGAACTCTTGACTTTCAATTTTCTGGCCACTTTGCAGTTATCACAGAATCACAGAGTGTGCTGAGTTGGAAGGATCATCGAGTCCAACTCCTGACCCTGCACAGCACTGCCCCCAAGAGTCACACCAAGTGCCCGAGAGCATTGTCTTAACACTTCTTGAGCTCCATCAGACTTGGTGCTGTGACCACTTCCCTGGGGGGCTTGTTTCAGTGACCAGCCAGCCTCTGGATGAAGAACCTTTTTCTAATATACAACCTAAACCTCCCCTGACACAATTTCAGACCATTCCCTCAGGTCCTGTCCTTGGTCACCACAGAGTAGAGATCAGTGTCTGCCCCTCCTCTTCCCCTCACGAGGAAGTTGTAACTGCAGTGAGGTCTCCCCTCAGTCTCCTCCTGGCTGAAAAGACCAAGTGACCTCAGCCACTCCTGACAGATTCCCCTCAAGGCCCTTCACTATCTTTGTTGCCCTCCTTTGGACACTCTCTAATATGCAGCAACTAAAAAAAAACAACTTCTTGAAATTATGCTACAGTAGCACAGTCCCACCTATGTAAAGACGAATGAAGGTTTTCAGTTGAACTGAAGGTCTAACTACACCAGATCCTCCAGGAATTATGACTTCCAGTGTTTAATTCTGCTTTGTGTGAGCAAGTTTTCCCTTTTGTTTTAAATTGCAGAATGATTCACTTTATTTTATTTATCATTCTGTTATTTTGTTATGAGAAATCCATGTGCCAAGGCCTGCTCTGATTTCTTGAACTCAGCAAGAGCTAATAGTATTCACCTTCTCCACATCTACCCAGACGACATTATCACTGTTCCAAGTATCATGGCATGCACTATCAAACTGCATGCCAACATCCTGTTGGCTGGTCTAGAGTGTTAAACATTAGATTGGAGAGGAGGCAGTGGCTCCAAGACATTCCGTCTGATCTTTGGACATGATGACACCAGAGAGTTACAGAGACTCTGCACCACTGTCCACTGAACTCTTGACCTTACACATCTTCCCTCCATGGTGTCATTAAACGAACCACAGTTCATGGAAAGCCAAGCACCAGGCTACAGGGAAGATGTAGAGTCTCCTTATAGTTCCATTTCACAGGAGATGGGACATTTTGAGAAGTATTTGCCTTGTAGTGACACTGGAGGCTCCCCTGAGTACAGACACAAATGGGAAAGAGCTTGGCCCAAATAAACTGGCAGTTTAAGTGGGGACCTTAAACAGGCACACTACATCCTTTAACTGCACACGATTGTGCAATAAGGCAAAGCAGGGGATATATGTGTTCCAGGGATAGCAATATATTCCAGAGGTTCAAGCCGAAGTCAGAGGAGTGGTAAAAATAAAGACAAATGCCTGGGATGCAAAGTAGGAAGGAGAGTTAGCTCTTATCTCCAGGGTAAACCCTTCTCTTTTGGCCTCGTATGAGGGTCAAGAACTTGTTCAGTGTTATGAATACAGACAGAAAATTCCTGCTCTGTGCTCCAAGGATTTCACAATCTTGTTGCACGTAAAGTCACAGGCTGCATAGACACCACATAAAACATGAGTTATATCAGCATCACAGTCCATCCTGGGTAATAAGTCTATATTGGTCCCTTCTGCATCACAAAGGTTTCATTCTCCATGACATTACATCAGACCTGAGATGGTCCACACCGTCTATGGCCAGTATTCCTCACCCTTTCAGCACAAAAATAAATGGGAAACAAAAAGGAAACAAGTCAGGGGAGAGAACACACCACACAGGGTAACAAATAAATAAACTATTATTCCTTCCAGAGATGGAGAGGAAGATAATCAGTAGAAAATAGTATTTCATTGGATGTTCAGAGCCAAATGCTTTCCTATGAAGAATCCCTCTTTCAGGATTTAGCCTAGCAGTTAAATCTCTGCTTGTGCTTGACCTGCACAAAGTCTTCAAAATCTAGGATTCCACTAAACTGCACACAGCTCAGCATTCCGGCATGTTTAAGACAGCTTGAAGTGTGTAGCCAGCAAAGGAGAGGAGAAAGCCAACACCACCTCTCCCACCAGCTGGCCAGGTGACCATGGCACGCAGCCCAGCGGGACACACCATTGGCTCATCTGAATGTGGCCACCAGTACTGCCATGAGGCCCATCTTGAACTCACAGCCAGGCACAACTGCTGCTACATCCTCTCCTCAAATGTCCAGGTGATGGATCCAAACACCTTCTCTGAAGTTTGCAGGCCGTGCACGGTGGGCAGTGAAAGACATTACTGACAGCTTTCCAGTCAGCCTCTTTCAATCTTGCCACTGCCTTTACAGGATGAGATTACAGATTGTGCATTCTGTTTTGCCATGAAAATCCATCAGAGAGAGGGATTTCTAGTGTGATGTCCTGTTGTTGTAAGGCATAACTTCCGGAAGAGAGCCTCTTTCCTTTGTTTTATTTATTTATTTTCTTTCGAGTGCAGCCCAAACCCTCCCTTCCTGTTGGGAATAACAGCTGCAGCATGCTGTATCAGTTTGCCAAGCCTGAATGACTGTGAAATATCATTTATCTTGGAGGAAGATAGCATCAAAGAGAACAACCATGTGGGCCTGACCATGCATTCATTATATGGCTGTGCTTAGGAGGAGTAGGAGAAATTGCAGTATCAGAGGCAAAAGAAGTCCCACTTCTGAGCTAATACTCTTGGACCTGAAAGCGCTGTCACATCTGAAAGCACTACTGAGAAAAAAAGGGAATTTTAATTTCCTTACTTAAAAAAACACTCTTTCAAAGGTTGGAGAAGCAAAAGTATTCACCAGGGCAGGAAAGCAATACTTCTTCTGTAGGTTAATGGAAACACCATGGCCTCAAGATCAAGTAATGGGCTGATGAAAACCACAGAGCTGACACACACATTTCCCAGCATACCTGTGTTATCCCACAGATCTGGTGAATCCTGCATGAATGCCACAGTCCTTAGATAAAAATTACTTTCAGATACCCTTCTGTTATCTTCTCCCTTTAACCCTTTTGGGGAGCTTTTGTTTTTTGTCAGAAGCAACTGCTATTTAAAGATTAGGAGAGAGTTCATTCAAAGCGAAAATTAATGATTAATCACGCATTTTCCCTCCAGCACTCCACTCCCATCTTTTGCTCTGGATTCCTTTGGTGCCTCCTGTCCCCCAGGACAGAGCACTGGGACGCTTTTTGTTCAGTGCCCAGTCTCAGGCTCCTCCGGAAGTGTGCTGGGCTGCACGGTGCTTCCCTTGTCAACATCACATATTTCCCATTAATGATGAGTGGAAAAGGTCAGGCAGGTCTCTTTAATGGCCTGTTTGAGGGCAAACAACAGCCTTGGGAAATGGCTCTCTGATTTCTGGGAACCCCAGTCTATTCAATAAGCAAAGAAAGAAGTCCCAAGAAGATAACAAGGGGTTAAAGGGGACTTTCCCACATATATTTGGTTCTGCCAGAATCCTCTTATTTAAACTTGGGTAAAACACTTCCAGTGATTTTGGTGGTGGGAGAGTAGCTTTAATAAGAACACAGACAGATGCAGGAAGTGTTGCATAGATGCAGAGGGGTTAAGCACTAGGAGCAAATAGTGCATGCCGTTTTCAGTAGTTTGCCACAAAACTCCTTAGAAGGTCCAGACCACTGGCTCTAACATCATAAAGTCATCACTACCACCATCCTTCAGTTCATCTGCAGCAGCTAAGCTCTCAGCAGCAGTTCTGAAACTTCTTAGGGATCAAAGGATCACAGAATCATACAATGGTTTGGATTAGATGACCTTAAAGATCATCTAGCTACAACCCTCCTGACATCTTCCACTAGACCAGGTTGCTCAAAGCCCGCCCAACTCGTCCTTGATCAGGATGATGAAAGATTTAAATGTAAAAACTTTGCACGCCAACAATTCTCATGCCCCAGAACAGAAAGCCCCAATTTTACCTGTGCACATTGTGTTTCTTACACAGAAGAAGCAGTAATCAAAAACATGCCCATCAGTATTTTCACAGAGAAGCTTTTGGGTGTAAATGAATGTCACGCTATAGAGCTGAAGCCAGTGGAACAACGTCAGGAGTTTTTCCTATTATTTCCCTGTCTTTGTTTTGTGCCTTGCTTTGCTCTATCACTAAATGTTCCAGAGCTCTCTACCATGAGCTCAGAGCGTGGAAATGCTGACTGAAGTAGTTTACTGCATCCATGCTCACAAACAAGCTGTTATTTGCCGTTGGCATGTAAATAAGTCACTGTTCTTTCCATCCTATAGCTGTTAAATAAATACTCTGAGCCAAGTTCACGGCACTGATTTCTTGTAGGAGGTCACTGAGATGATTTCACAGAAATATCCTGTGACAATTTTGCAAAACAGGATGGTCCCAGACCAAATTTCATTACTCTGGTTTTTTCCACTTCCATCCCGATGGTTACTGTGTTTTTGCTGTCACAGTCAGGCTGTTAATTCATCCTGACTCCAGAACAGACACCAGGAAAATGGAAACTTCATCCACTCTTCTTAGTGTTTAAGGCATATGCATTAAAAACTACTTGTATTCCGGTATGATCTACAAGTCACAGTCCGTGCCAGCTACAGACTGACTGTGTATGCATACTTACAAGAACTTCATGCCACTGACTGCAGTACAGCATGCAGACAGCCAAACAGATAGCTTTAAATGGCAGCTATATAAGCAAGGCAGCTGGCAGCCTAGTCCAGGCTGAAAAACTTGCAGTGGAGTATGAGTAAATTCACCTCTGCAGACCAATAAATACAACTTATTTATAAATAACACCTGCCTGTACATTAAAATAAAAATACTAAGACTAGGGAGAAAACAGGCGGCTCATCTTTATCCTACCCATGGCAAACTGGGGCAGAGATTAAAAGTTCTGCCAAAGGTGAAGCCTGTGTCAGAGCCATGACTGGAGTTACCTGTGCCTCAGCCTGTGCTGCAGCTACAGGTTCCTCGTTGTTTTGAGCACAGTGTAGATTCATGGTATAGGCTGACATAACTACTCTGACCCAGTAAATGTCATCCTCAATTTTCACCTGTTAAAAGGACAGAATCAGTCAGACTGTGAGTGTTAAGGGGGATGCTGGGCAATGAAAATTGAAAGTCCTACTTTCAATCTTACCCACTAGTGGTAGACATTTTAGGAAAGGGAGTCAGCAGCAAGTTTTGCACTTAAGAGAAATAACATCAACAGCAGTGGATAGGGGTTTGGGAAGTGGATTTAATAGGTGCGTCTAGATTTGGCTAAGAATGAAAAGAGCATTTTCTTTCCACTGGTCGCTGGCTAATAAAAGCAAAGGGGTGGAATACATCCAACTTGCAAAACTTGAATACAGTTACTGCTATCTGCAAATGGGTGCCCCTCCCCGCTCATGTGAGCTACACAGGCAAAAGAGAATGACACATGTGCTGTTTCCTTTTCCAGTTGTAAAGGGGTCAGGAGCCAGGCAAGGAGAGCCTGAACAAGAGGAGCATTTTCCTGGGTTCTTCCAGCTGTTCTGTTCAATCCCGCCGTCAGTTCTGAGCAGGGAAGAGAGACTGTCAACACAAATAAGGCATTTTTCAAAGGCGTAAATTATGAGTTCCCAAAACAATGCGACATCTCAACCACGTGAGTACCCTTACTCCCCCCTCCCCCTTACAGTAAGTGTGGATTTATCAGTCTGTTGCTTAACGAAAAGATTGTCTAATGCTTTTCATATGGGGGAGAAAAAAAAAAAAAGGAATGCCTGAGACTAATCCTGAAGGAAAAAAGTTGTGAAAAAACTTCTTAATTAACTTTCTTAATTCTTTGTGTTCGTGTGTGCGCGTGTGTGAGTGAAGAACTGAAACAGGCTCTGCAAACTCTGGCTCCTGAATAGGACCGAGCAAAGTTAGTAACATTTCCGCCTAAACCCCAGCTTAGAAGAGTTTCATTTGAATGTTTTTCCCTCCCCCACCTTCAGGAATGAAGTTATAGAGCATTTTGAAAGCGTACTGACGCTTTTCTAAGATAGTAATGGTGCTGCCCAGCTTGCGTTTAGAGTCTCAAGCTGTCTGTGTGTAACATGAGACGCGAGCCACAAACTGACAGTCTCTATTTAAAGCCGCAATGTGTTTCTGCTCCTGGAAATTTAGAAACATGGGCTTAAGGACAAGCAAATTAGTTTTTCAGCAAGAGAGGGTACAGGAGGGCAAGTCCTCTGTTGGCATAACTCCGCATATTTCAGTAAATTTTAAGAGAGAGAATTTGGCCCGAACAGTCAAGTGAGCACAGAGGCTCAGCTGCAGTGTGATAGTGTTCATTTTGGCACAGTATTAAAAAGAAAGGTGAGGGAAAGAGGGTGGATTATGATTTGATAAGCTGAGAAAACTCTTGAGGTTTTGGTGCTGCAATTTTTTTTAATGGCTTTAGCATGATCTTTCCTGTTTTAATTCAAGAAAGCAAGTTTGTTTTATTTTTAATAAATAAACTACCAATAATAGAATTGTTTATCATACCATGGTATCAGTAATAAAGGCAGAAAGTACAGACAGCCCTGCTAGGAGCAGCCTGCAATTCAGGATTTGATCCAGATACTGCTGTAAGGATATTTGTTCTGTACGGCTGTGGACACTGACAGTGTTTCCCAAGCATTGAATGAGGCAGGCTGATCCGGCAGAAAAGACACAGCAAGCGGAATCTCTGTAATCCTGACCAGCAGTTTCTAGTTACTCTTTAGTCCTTCCTGCAAGTTCTAACCAACAAGAAAGGTTAGATGTTACCTTTATATTTTATTCTACTTCATTCTGAAATTTAGAATATTATAGCTTGTTTTCAGTTGCAGCTTGTTTTCTGTTATAGCCAGGAAAGATACAGGCAGGCTAATTCAGGATTCTGAGAGCTTGGGTTTGGAAGAGCTTGAGTAAATTACTGCTATTGGTGCTCTCCAAGCGTGTCCAGGAGGGTGGTCATGACTCACTGAGGTTCTTCTCGTGTATTGTGAAATATCAACAAGGGTCCAGAGCCAATCTTGTATATTTAGTGGCAGGCTTGGCTGAGTGACACATCCAGGACCAGCTCTACGGTCCTGAATACATCACACACCACTTCTCTGGCAGACCCAGGTTGTCAGACCCCACAGAAGGCGCTAGGGTGAAACCGGATGAGGGGTTAGTGCCCCATGGGGCCTTTTGTCTGTTCATAATGAAAAAAGGCGGATGCATCAGGTTCTCTTGGTTTTTTTCCCAAAATGTGGACAGGAATTCTCAACTTGAACTATTTTAAGATCATATGACTCGCTGTGAAAATAAATGGCTTGCAATCCAGCTAGAAGTAGTATTCTGGCTGAAAAATAGTATATAGTCTTTGGTTGTTGGGGGTTTTTTTTGTTTGCTTGTTTTTGGGTTTTTTTAATTGGATCAAATTTATAGATCAAGAACAAAAATTAGAGGGGAGTCTGCTAATACCATATTTCTGTATATTGCAAGCTTGATGCATTGATAATGGTTGAGGTTTTGAGGGAAGGTCTTTGGGAAAGGGGTCTTATTTCCTAGTAAAATTCCTGCTATTTTTGCAAGAAACAAGACAAGAAACAATTGAAAGTTCAGTGTATTGACAGGCACTGCGCAGCATGGACAGCAGATGTTTGCCAGAGAGGCAGAATAATTGGGAGAACAAATTTGCTTCATAGCCACAGTGAAAATCTTTGAGATGGGTGTGAAAATGCATAAAAAAATCATCAAAAACTTTTGACTTTACTGAACTTATTAATTCTTTGCTGAATACCTGCAGGTGAGCCCACAGAGCAGCTGCCAACTGATGTAAACTGAACAGTGTTAAGTTACCTAATTGCTCATGTTCTTTGCTTATCTCCTTGTATTCACTCATGGCTGATAAGAAATTTTTATTCGTTCTATAAATGCAGTATGACCCTGTCAATCCAGTGGGGAGCAGACTAGTGTTTCAGACTTTAAATATTCAACTCTGTGAACACTGTAAATGTATTCTGCCTCCTTATGGGGATGCCCACCATCTCACCTTGGGCACTTCCCATGCCCAGCTCAGATATCCACCAGATTCCTGGGTGGGCTCTCTGTGCACATAACAGAGGTGAGGGAGACAGTAACTCTGTGATGCATTTGTTTCCTGCTCGGATGTACAAGCAGTAGCTGCCTGACTTGTTATGAAACCTGAGGAACTCCACAGGTTTGGCAATCTCAATTCAGCTGGCAGCGTTTGCCCTCTTCCTTTCAGGCTGCAGTGACCCTATTTTGAGGCAGCGGGACAGCTCAAATGAGGTGAAGGAGTAGGACAATAATCGTCACCAGGTCAAAGGTTCAACCTGGGGAGGCAGTGATCCGTGCAAAGCCATCATTATGGGTCAAAGGTGTTCATCCCCTTGGAGAAGGTGCTCTGCAATTGATAGGATTTCATCTGTACCCAGCAGGCTGGGAATGTTTATCTGGGGCCTCTTACACTCCAAATGCCAGCTGTCAAAGGAGTTAGTGGTTAAGGAGAGCAGTTTGTGGAGGCTTCTCTTCCTCATCACCCATCAACAGATAAGGTCCTCCTCCTGGGTGGATAGGGAAGCAGTGTGATGTGTGCAATGCAGAAGAATTGGCCCATAAAGAAACCAAGAAGCAAGGCTGGTCCTCAGGCCATGCCCCAGCTGCAGAGAGAGGAAGAGGGTGAGGAACAGCGAGAAGCAAAGCCAGCCTTCTGAGCTGTATGCACTCCGTCTGCATTGCCAGCTGTCCTCCAGCAGTGACCCAGGCGCTGCCCTGCTCAGGGGAGCAGAGTCTGGTGCTGCCTCTGTTTTACAAGGAGGTCTCAGCTCCATCAGGCCAAGCTTCTCCACCTGCCCCAGTGACACAGCTTCTGGCAAAATGAGTCACGTATGTGTGGGCTGTCCCCTCAGAGAGGCTGAGACCTTGCAGAGGTGGCCTCAGACAAAGGCAGAGTGACTTACAGCTGTGAATGGGGCGTGTGGTTCTGAGAACAGGCTTGCCCCTTCTTTAACTCATAATGAGATATATTTCCAGGCTGCAAACTGGTCCTTTAGATGTTGCTGGAGCAATACTACTCACCTTTCACACAGGGCCTGTGAAAACCTTTAATGAACCCTGTAGGCTTTTAATCGTATTATTCACGCCCTGGCAATATATGTGATTTCATTGCCCTTAATCAACAGAAGTGCTTGCCCATGACAGGAAGTGATAAACAAAAACAGAGGCTATTGATTATGAAAATCTGGTCTTCGCTGGTAAACTTGTGAGCATTTATACACAAGGAAACCTACAGATTATAATAACCTCTCATTTTTAGCATAGAAATCTCAAAACATATCCCACAAGTTTATGTAAATTGAATGTCTCTGCTTGTATGTTTGTTTCCCACCACTGTGCATATGAATTGGAAAATTTGGCTTTATACCCCAGGGCTCTCCTGACACCCTCATTGTCTGACATATTTATGTGAAAGACTGGGAATTGAAAGGCTCAGAATGCACCTGAAATTTCAGTAATTAACAGCAGAAATGTTGGCAAACTGCTGAGCTGGAGAGAATAGGGAGGATGTCGACCCAAATAAGAGTCTGCTGTTTTAAAATACGCAATTTTCAGTATTGCTGGGAATCATTTAAAAAAAAAAAATACCCAGTAGATGTTAAAGATTCAGGTTATGGCTAGTTGTGTGCTTAAACCTGTTAATGTTACAGAATTATGCAGTGTCTGCATCTCATTGCTGATACTGCTGCACCTTTCTTTCTAGGCTCTTGTGTAATATACCCTGTATCCATCACTGTTCAAATGACTGAGTCCAATCAGCAAAGTCTTTTGTGAAACAGGCTTTCAGGACTGCATTCTCTAATGAATGCCTGTTTGTGTGTGTGCTCTGTGCAGTGCCGGTCTCTATTGTTGGGGAGGGATTAGTATTCCTATAGCATAGAGAAATTCATGCCAACAGAGGGATCTGATTGTGCTAGGTGCTGTACAGTCACCTCTTCTTCAAAAGGCTAGTAAAAAGGAGAGATTACAGGTGGGAGAGAGATGACTGCTCTCCATAGACACTGCTGGTGAGGCAGCTTTTAGCTGGGAAAAGCTGGGAAGGTAGGAGTTGGTTTGATTCCAGGAGATCCACTGGGGCAACAGCTCTTTGCTTCCCACTCCCTGATTTTTTAATGCATGCTCTGGAAAAAAACATAGCTCAGAAGTCATTTAGCAACTGGCCTGTTTGTTTCCCACAGAAAGATCAGAAAACTTTTGAAGACAGCATTTGGCATAAGTAGGAACTTTGTTTACAATTTTTTGCTCCACATACAAGTTGTGATAGAAAATGCATGAAAAACCCAGATGCCACAGTGATAAGAATATAAGAACACCTTAGGAGGGCAAGTATTCGAGCAGCAGACAATTGTGTTTTACTTACTTAATTTCCTAAGTCACATGAATTTGACAGCATTACCCCAGTAATGAGTCGATGAAAAATTCACCAGCTGCTAAGCATTCTGAAAAACTGCTTGGAGAATGGAGAAAAGTGTCACTTGGAGAAATCAGGTTTGGTTTGCCAACAATTTATGAATGCAAATGGAGGAAAGGCCTCTCTTCTCTGGATGATTTATTCGTAACTGATAACTGAACTGCATCAAGTAATGATACTGCAATGCTGTAACAACAGACATGCAGCTCATAATTTGTAGCTGAAATAAGGTCTGGACTCCTTTGTTTCTCCGAGAGTCAGCATGATCTAATTCATACCAGATTCCTATCTCTGCTATGTTAGCATGGAAATCAAATGCACTGCCTGTGCTATGCTGTTCCCTTATTGCAGATGTACCTTGCACGTGTAGTTTCACCAATGAGACAGCTGGCTAAGTGATTTTCCTCTTAATTAATCATCTCATATGCAAAGGAAGCCAGTTTCTCATATCTTCTTCTCTTCTGACATATGTTTCACCACAGGGTTCTTCCTGATGAAGCAGAAAACTTCACTTAAAATCTCAATGGGTTAAACTTGTTCTGCTGCATTGGAGTTTTAAAGTGATTTTTTTTTCCTTTCCTCTGCCTCCCTTTTTCATCTTAAGAGGGTAAAAAAAAAGTCAGTTACTTCATGAGGGTCTCTACCTCTTTTTCTTCAGATAAGCCCTGAAACAGAGTTAAGCTTTTTATCAGTAAGTTGCAGGGGGGCTTTTGAACACACCCTGAGACAGTTCTTTGTTACTGTGAGTGATAAACGCCTATTTCACTGGGGACTGCATGTTTAAAGTATCTAGTTTCATGAGGCATAGGGAACATATGTGACAAGGTCACAGCCATGCAGAATCAGACATCAAATCCTTACGTGTGTGTAGGTGTTTAGAGTGGCGAGCAGAGACTCTTTTAGTAACACCAAACCTAGAAAATGGGTTTGAATTCTGTCTACACACACATATATACACACCCAGAGTGTATGTATATACAATATGCCCTATATCTGTATGCATACATATACAAAGACATACATATTTATACACACCAACCTTTCCATTACTTATATGGCTTTATTTGTTCAGGTTTATATCCCTCTTTTAGCTCATCTGTGCTGGGAGAATTTGGTAGCTGCATCTTTAGGACAGTTTTCTAGAAACACTGATCATATTAGTATATTCATACTGAAATTAAAATTATTCTTTAAAAAAAACTACACTCCTTTGGAAACAGAATACTTATTCAAGAATCAGTTCAATCATATTATGTAATTCTGTGTTCCCCTCAAACAGTTGAGAAGATTAATTTATCCTGGAATAGATTTTACAGAATTGTTATTGCAGTTTAATTTCTTTTTGGTAGGCAGACTTCTTCTCTGCTGTTCAGTTCATTTTCCAGGGTACAAGTTCCACAAATCACTTAAACACAAGTGATTGAAGAGTTACATGTATGAATGAATATTTTCATGTATGAAAAAATATTTCTAGTGGATTGTGAACAGTTACCATAAAAATGTAGTCATCCAAGAGTTCAGGGAACTTGTGTACATATTCAAAAATCCTGATGTTTTAAATGACATGCTGGATTTTTATATTTTATTTCTATCTTCTAGGATACATTGTTGAATTCTGCTTTCAAGATTTTCATAGCATGTACAAGGGCTAGAAATTTACAAATTTATTATGAAAGAGTCGAGTCATTTATTTTCAGAAACTTCTATAACCAGCACTCATGAGCTAGCTGAGATTGTTCTTCTAACTATCAATGGTTCATTCAAGTGTAATGAGCACAGTTCCAGTCCCATCCAACAAAGCAAGCAGGAAATTAAATCCTTGATGTATCTGTGGCCTCTCTCACACCTGCTCTCTCATGTCTGGTTGAGGTATCCTCTGCACCTCCTAATCCTACCTGTCTGTCCCTTTCTTAGCCCACAAGTAAATGGTCATATCTGAACATACAGGAGACACACGGGTCCCAGCTGATAAAGGCCATTTCCCTGCTTCTTTCAAGGACCTTCCACAGTGCTGCCAGTGGGAAGGAAGAAAAGAACAGGACAGGAAGACATAGATCTTTTGCTGTCACCATCTGGGCTGAGGCTTTGTTTCCTTTGGGAGCTGCCCCCTCTTCCACTCTCTCTGCCTCTTCTCTACTCATTTCTCTTTGCTCTCTCAACTTCACAGTTCACTATGAAACAACTCCCCTCTCCAGATCTTTCCTGTCATCACATAGCAATTTTTATTTACAACTGGGACATGCTTTTTACATTTTGGATCACACGATTGGGAGAGATTATTATTGTCTGTCTCTTTTGAATTTCCATAGTTACGTCCATGGCCTTTGATTTTTGGACTCTATTGCATAAAAATCCAGTTTTGTCTCAATGAACTCATAGAGACTTTATTTTTAACTTTAAAGAAGCCTATGCTACCAGTTACTAATGGCAGTTAAGCTCTTGATGGAAACAGGGGCTATACACAGGATGAGGCTGAATCTCCCTCTACGGAAAACCCTGCATAAAGTGCTGAGTACACCAGGAAACAAATCTGCAGTTGGGAACCAAGGTCCAGCTTCCCCTTTGCTTTGGGAAAAAAGGGGTTTTTTCACTCTTTTTCAATACCACTCAGTGTGGTCTGAACACTCTGTCACTTTTCCTGTTACTCAACCTACCCCTGCTCCAGTCATGAAGAAGAGTGGAGTGAACAGCTTCTGCTGACATCACCAAGGCCAAGAAGACCACCAGGTCAGGAAGAAGGCCAGGTTGGCTGGGGCTTTGAGCAACATGGTCGAGTAGAAGATGTCACTAACCATGGGGGTGTGGTTGGAAACAGATGATCTTTAAGGTCCCTTCCATCCCAACCCATTTGATATGATTCAAAGGATGTTCTCATGAAGTCTGTGTACACCTAATGTGAAAAAACAAATTCTTTTGAAACCTTACTGGTTGCCTTTGGCACTTCACCATCTCCCACTTAGAGCTGTCTGCTCTTCATACCTAGAGTTTAAGCAATGGTTAGTGTCTGGACCCATGAACATCCTTTAAAAATGAAAAATACCCTTCTATCTCACCTTTTGAATAACTGAACAGATCTGGTTCCTCAAAACACCTCTTCTCAAGTTAACCAGGCCACGTCCTGACCCAAGAACCCAGATCTGATTTCTACTTGCTGTACAGGGGACAATTTGAAATTACTTCAAATCCAAGCCATTACCATAAGGGTGGTGATGCATGGTGACTTGGCATGGCGAGAGATGGAGAAGACGGTGTTGTACAGCCCCCAAAAGAAGCTGGTTTTTTTCAAAGCCTTGGTTATCTGAGTCTTTCCTCTGTTTCCAGCTCTCCAATGAATGTCTCCTTCCCACTCATGATTAATAGCAAGCTTTCTTTTCACATCCTTCCCATTTCCTCTTGACAAAATACAGTCTTCATGGCAAAAGTGTATCCTTTTTACTTTGTTTAGTCTGTAAATTTCTCAGGACAGAATGATCTCTCCTTCCATCTCCTTTCTAAACAAAAATCACCAAATAAATATTTGACACTTTGGTGCTCATGTGGCACTGACCACATCTGTCTTCCCAAGTAACCTCATCAAGCTGCTGATTCTGGACAGAGATTTTAGCCTCCTGAAGCATGAAGATAAGATGCAAAAAACAACCTTCAGTATGACATCAACTGGTAATGCATATCAAGCTGGAAGGACTTTAGGGGTTTCTCCTTGAAAATATTTTTCCCCTAAACACATTTATTTGTATTCTCTGAGATAGTCTCTAGACTGTGGAGATCAAAGCAAGCTGGAAATCCAGCAGAGTTTTTAAGTGCATTAAAGGTACTGTGTTTCAAAGCCACATGCCTAAACATTTAAGCACCACAGAAGAAATGAAGTAGCAGGTGGTAATACATGTAAACATGATTGTTCTCATCTTAATACTTTTCAGTTTCTCAAAGCCTAACTGTGCGACAAAGAGCCAAAATAAAGGATGCTCTGTGCACATGCAGACACACAGGAGAGCATAAAACCCAAGGACACCATCCAGCTTTGGGTTTTCCCTTTCAGCCACATTTCTGATCCTGTAATTCATTTACAGTAATAAGGATGTGGATTTATCAGACTTATGTGGAACCTGGCAAAGCTCAGCATGGAGTGAGTGCTTCTTGGGAGATTTGAATACAGAAATGTAATTCTCTGCTGCACTTGTTTTTTGCCGAGGTAAAGAGTATAAAATGCCATCCGCCATAGAACAGTGACATATTGTAAATGTCTGCATTTTGTGAATATATATAGAGAGAGACAGTCTATAATGCTCCTCACTTAGCAACTGAGACATTATAGAAATATTTTCAGGTGCTTTCACAGAGTCAAAGTAAGACAAAATGAGACTATTTTCCTTTTTATTACTCCTAAAGAAATGAGAAAATATTAACAAGTGATGTCCACCAGATCTAACCCCTTTCCTACAGTAAGTTTTGGTGCATGTCTTCTGTATAGCTGTGGCTATAAACAGAAAGCTTCGTCCCCTGAGATCACCTGAGGTCCTGGCCTGTAAACAAATAATCAACCATTTCTGTGTCCTCCCCATTTCTGCATTTTCTTGGAAAATGCTTTAATTATAGCAAACTGCCATTGCAGTGCTGAAATCAGTGTTGTTGAGATACTTGTACCCTGGAACTCGAGATTGCTCATATTGATTTTATTGGAGAAAGACACAGAATTTGCTGATTTCAGATCTTAAGTTTTTAATACTACTCTGCTTCAACTGCCTTGGTTTAGCTCACAGCAGCTTCATCTACTATCACCACAGATTTTAATGAAGGCAAAGTGATTTATCAATGGTAAATAGAACTCTTGTAGGAAACACTATTGAAGATGGGGCAGTGGGAAGCAAATAAAGATAAACTGATCCTGTATGCTCCCGAAGAAAACTTCCTGCTGATTCAAGGTTCTTGCATATTAAGGAAAGATGTGGCTCCTGAGCTCATTCTCCCTGTGGATTAATGATCCATAAGGGACTCTTTGTACCAAGGAGGAGTAAATCACCCCTCCTGCTTTTGGCAGGCAGGAACGTAACTGGGGAGATAAATGCTTTTACATTTCTCTGAACTTTGCTGTTGCTCCTGGACTAAAAGATTTCCCCTTCTGGAACCCATTAAAATCTGTGAATCTCAGACAAAGACTCTTCTTCCTCCTCCAACGTTCTGTGTGAGATGCTTAATCTCTGCATCCTGGAGACATAACCATTTGTGAGTTGGAAAGAGAGCATGAGCTGAGCCCTTCTGCTCTTGAGGTACCTCCTCTGGCTTCCTTTGCTTGCAATGAATGAAACCTTTCATTTTGACAGCCTCTGACTTTTGTCAGAAGGTTCATGACTGACTGGAGCAACAATGGAGTGGCAGAGAGGCATGAAACTCTTTAAAATGTGGCATTGCTAAATAAGTAAAGATCCGCTTTAAACACAGCTGAGAAAGTGAGACGAGGTACAGCTGCATGACACTGTTTTTAAGAAAAAAAATGCAGCCTGGACTTTTCCTCCTTATTCCTCTCCATGACATGCATTTCCTGTAAGGAAAAGGTCATGCCTTCTTTCCCAGGCTGCTACAAGCCTTCCCCAGGCAGGAAGCATATCCTGTGTCTTGTTTTCTCCAGAGTCCAGTAGCAGAGCAGATGGGAGCGTAACTTCCACGTTGCTGCTCCCACTGTGCTGTTTTTAAGTGACCTGAGTACCAAATCTCTGGGTGAATCTTCTCCCCTCTCAATCATGGTGCCACCCCAGGGCCTTGCAGAGCTGGCAGCTGCTGGAGATGGCCAGAGGGAGAAATACAAGCTCCTCCGTTTGGAGGTCTGGATGGCTATTTTTGTCAGATAGGAAACTGCAGCAGTCACTGGGGGGAGACGTGGGAGGGGGAAAAGCACATGTTCTGTAATTAAAGATTGTGTCTGTGATTTATTCCAGAAGAGAGGGGTATATTTTCCTCATTGAGTGAGAAAAAGAGATTTGGTAACCAGAACATGCAGCAAATGCCATTTTCCACCCAAGTGATTTCCTTCACAGCTCACACCTGAGAAGAAGCTGTCACACCCTAGGGGATCAACCCTCCCCAGTCATGCCGTGCTGCCTGCAGCACAGAGCAAGGTCCAGGACTTTTGAGTGGCTGAGGGAAGTCTGCAAGGGAAATGCTGATAAATGTGGGTGTTCAGCTTTGCAATTGATTTTGTTTTCCTCTGTTTGGCACTTTAAGGCACCAGCTTGCTGTCTGTGGACATGAGCATCCATATCCCTAAGAGGATAATTTCCTCCCACTCCCTGCTCCACTGAAAATATCCTGGGTGAGAGGAGATGTAGCAAGAAATGCAAACTCCATCCCTTAACAGAAGCAAAGCCATGGCACGTCAGCTGTGGCTGAGGGTCATATGTCTCTCCAGACTCCCAGGGCCACACACATCTGTCTTTTCCATTCCCCAACCTAGCTGGGATATTTCCAATCCATCTTCTAGCTAATGGGATTTGGTACCGATTTCCCCCATCCTTTGTTTCACTGCCATTGCACAATGAAGTGATGTTGTGGCATGACCAGAGCTCCCTGTGTGTGTCTCCCTTGGCCCTCACCAGCTGTTAGGTTACACCAGTATTAAGAGACTTTCTTTCCCGGGGACATTGCCACTTCTACCCGTCTGCTACAGAATCCATGACAAGGGATGGCCAGTGTGGGTTTGATCCTGATGGTGCTGGGTTTTCTTGACTAACCAGAACTTAAAAGCTTTTTCATCTCTGCCCATGCAAGTGCTGCACTGAGCATGGAGCTGATGGTCCGTCCTACCCGCTAGAGCCAGTAGCAGATGCTTAATGGAGAGTTAAAGCACAGGGCAATCGTCAAGGGATCTGAAGAATGGGAAAGTTTTGAGCCAGAATTAGTAATTCAGTGTTTAAATGGTTGCCTTGGGGTATGAAAGCTTTTGCACTTACCAGAGTTTCTCACATGAAATACTTTAACCTCCTGCTCACATCCAGACTCGGCACTTGGCAGGACTGAGCCTTGCCTGCCCCTCTTCTTGAACGAGCTCTTTTAGCTTGTAGTTGAAAGAGTTCAACCTTTGAAGCTCAGCATTACTGAATGCACAGCTGGTGGCAGAGAGCAGGGAACTCCTCTGTCCAGTTCTCCCAGGTAACCCCAGTGCCTCCAGGGGTGACCATGACTTTATCATTTTGTCCCCTCCATCAGCCAGCTGTGCAGCAGCTGTCGGCCCCAGCAATGATAAAGGCTTTTGTCTGAAGCCAGCTGTGCAACCCAGCACAGTACAAAGGTGCTGGAAAGTGTAGCCCCTGTCTTGGAATGAAGGCAGGAGAGGGAACATCTCTGGAACACCTTCCCTCCTCATTAAGCGGAGCTCCTACTTGTCAGGCAAAAATATGCAGTGTAAGGTTTTAAAGAGCTAAAGCCAGACTGCTATGTATGACCCTTCTTTATAAAGCATGTGCATCTCCTAGGGAGCACTTCTTGCTGACTGTCTCCTGATGGGGCTCTCAAGAGCAGAGAAGCTAGAAAGACAAGCTTTAGAGCTCCTGCCTGTGTGTTTAACACTCGTGAGTGTAACAGGGGCACAGGGAAACACAACCACGTCTCATGAAAGTAGCCTAGTGGATTTAGAAAGACAGACATTCAAGTCTTGTCTTCTTTTTTATTAAATTTGACAGAGAGGCCCTGTAAAGCTGGGGCCTGTGGCCTGTGGCCTGTTTGATCCACTTCTTCAAGTTTTGTATTTTATCTATATGGACAGAACCAAAAAAATGCAAAAAGGAAGTGGGCTTTAGTCCTCCCTGTCTTGTAACAGATACATACTTGTGTCCAAGCCTTGCCATGGCATGAAGTACAGCACAGCTTTCCCTGAAATAAACTGCAGCTCACACATGTCTCAGGGTGGAACTTGGCTCTTAAACAAAATTTAATGGGAGTTTGCTCTGGCTGAACTCTACTTATGACTTCATATTTTCCACGGCTCTGCTACTGCTATTGGCTCCTTCTTTTTTCTTTCTTTCTTTTTTTTTTTCCTTCTCTTTATACTAATAGGTGTTGCAGTGGGATAACTTGACCTTATGAGACTGTTCCAAAGCATACTTCTCTGGAGGCAGTGGTAAATAGTTTTGATATATTATGAAAGTGCTTTGAGAAATTTGCAGGCTCTCTCACGACTGCTTGGGAAGGCAGACTTTTGCAACCTGTTAGGGAGCATCAACTGGTGAATTAAACTGGGAAATTAGAAAGCAGAGAAGGTAGACAGAGGCTATATATTATGTTCCTGGCTTGATTCTATCATGTTTCTCATACTCATAAAATGGAGTTTTCAAAATTTTCACCCTTGGCCCGACTGAGCAGGTGGAACGTGTGAGAGAACCGATTTCAAAGAAAGCAGAAGCGTTTTAGCAGTGAGAGGCTTTGCAAATTCCACCTTGTATGTGAACCACTTGGTGTTTCACTCTGTGTGTTGGGACAGTGCCCTGCTTTGGGCCAGCAGGGCCGGCAGTGACTGCTGCTGCTGCTGCTTGGCCCCACAGCCCCATCGCTGCCGAGGCAGCTGTGGAAGAGCAGCACCCCTAAAGGAAGAATGGCACAGCTCTGCCCTAGGCTGAGAGAGGGGTCTGACTTCTTAGTGCATTCCAACGTAATCTTACACAGGGAATACCAAGCCCAACTTTTTCCATGGCCTTCTAGAGCTACTGTAGTTCAAAGTAGTCACCGGACTGTGAATATCTGGAGTTCTCTGCTCTGCTCAGAGCATTCTAGAAAGAAAGTCTCCAGCTTTAACCAGCTGCTTTTCTCTTTATGCTTTTCTTCTGGGGAGCTTGTTTTTCCTGTGTATATGTTTATGATGTGTTTCAGCCACCCAAAAGAGCATTCCTGCTTTTTGCCCTCTCTGTCTGCACCTAGCAAACCTTTTCCTGCTAATGGATCAACTGACAGTCAGCCTACAGGGTGACCTGGATAAATTTGCCAATAAGTAAATAGCCCTCTAAAGCAAACAGTAAATATGAGTAAATAAGTAAATATTAAATGGGGGAAGGGGCTTTCCTTTTGGTGAGCTGGTTTTCTGCTGGATCAGCTTGGAAGGAAAATGTTTAGGAGCAGGAATGCCCTTTGCTTCAGGAATGTAGCAGCCAGCTCAAATCACAACAATTCCTTGTCAACTTTCCTGCATGGATATTTCATACACTTAGGAGCAGCCCAAAGGCTGTACAGTAAGTGAAAAATATGTTCATCAGAGAAGTACCATAGCAAGCATTTGTTGCTATTGAAAACTACTAGACCATATTTCTTTGCTTAATGACACACATTAATCCTCCATTGAAATTTCCAGGGTTGTCCAAGCTAAATCTGGCTTTAATGTTTAAAATACAGTCCAAACTATAAAAATGTAGCATTCTGACCAAAAAGAGGAGCTGGAAAAAGTCTCAGCAATGTTCCTCTCTTTTTTCCTTTGCTGTTTAAACCACTAGGGATGTCATCTACAAGCTTTGAAACTGTTTCAAAAACATGCCACTTTTTAAATTGGTGACCAAAATATGAATATTATCCAAGTACCCACTGCTACTTCTGTTTTCAGTCCAGCTTCCTAATGAAATGAGTCTTATGTGTTCCTGCTGTCTATCTGTCTGCTTAATCATCTGTTCATCCATCTGCCACTTCTCATCAAGAACTTTTGGATCCACTGACCAGTTTCAACCAGATTTGAAAGAGAAACAAAAGCCTTGGAAATTATTATCATTTTCTAGGTTGCATGAAAGTCAACACTGTCTACAGAGAGCCACTGAAGTGAACAGTAACACAAAAAGGACTCCTTATTAGGAGATTAAATTAAATTGAGTTCTTTGCTACTTAGGAATGTACTAACATCAAGTTTTGGCATGATAAATTTCCTTCTATAGATGCGACTCCACCTGAACAGGCAAAACACAGAGAGCAAGACATCATTTAAGCATCTACAGGAGACATCAAGCCCTTCTGACCAGGGCATGTTGAAAGCTCTGCAAAAAAATAAAGGTCTCACTACCTCATAGCAAGGTTAAGCCCTCATCACAAGCTTTGGAAAGGGATGTTTAAGCAGTGCTAGCAATAATGTTTGGGATTTATTCTCCCTAATTATAGACTCTAGAAATCCAAGCTCCTTAAAGCTATTGTGAGTTTGCTTATTGGTTGATGGGAAGGAAATTCCCACACCATACTCCAGGATTCACCTCACTGTGTGGAGGCTGAATAGATCTTCTTGCAAGAAGGCATGTCAGAACAGAACAGAATAACTCCAGTTGGAAGAGACACACAGCTATCATCTCGACCAGCTGCCTATTAGTATCCTCCTGCAGCACCTGTGGAGACAGCTGAGATCATACAGACTCCTTTCCAGCAGTCAAACATCTCATCAGGCTGGTTATTAGCCTCCCACCTACGTGGTACTTGACATTCGTGTTGCGTTAGGAGAGAGGAACATTAGCAATAAACTGTTAATGAATTTCACAACAATATAAGTCTGTGCTGAAAAGCATTCAGTACACGGCTTCAGTGCAGGTCTTTTCGTGCTTAGCTCTGTTAATGTGTTCAATATGCTATTTTTCAAATAATGCCAGATGATTGTCCAAAAATAATACACAGACAATCCTTTTTTTCCTTTTTTCCCCAACAATTATTGCACAATCTGTCTGGAATTGCTCAGATGAATGATAGATGGTAAAGAAGTTTTGCTAAAATTCCTTAACTCTGTTCAGACAGCTTGGACTGATACATAAATGCTTTTCAGATAATAAAGTGGCCTTTGTCTTTGGAGCAAATATGCAAAAGAAATATGCATATTCATTTAAGAAACCTTGGGAAATAAGAAATGTTGTTGCCCTGAGCTACTATTTGCCTTGCAAGTTTGTAAGGTGTTTCAATATGTTTTATTTTCTTTGTTTAATATGCTCAATATTCAAAGCATTTGGAAGATTGTTTCCACTACAGATATCTCCATTAATAATATTAATCTCGTCTGTGCTCCAGGAAAGATCTCTGTGTCCCTGAAGAGCATATGCTAAACATCCTGACATTTCCACTTGCAACGCACAGCAGACAGTGCCTTAGGCAAGCACGGGTGTATGAGCTGGATGGAGCTGAATACAATTCATATCAAATAAGCCAGGAGACAGAGCACAGAGAACTACCATTTCAAAGAATTATCACCTGTTGGACTGCTTTGCTACAAAATATTGACAGTGGGAATGAGCATAAAGGAGGAACTCTGCCCATGTTGGGAGACTTATTATACTTTTTTAAGGATAGGAGAGTGTTGCTACATTCTTTGAACTCTTACAATAATATCAGGCTTTCACCAGTTTCCAGGTGATTTCTAGGTGACATCACGTGTACTTTGATCATATGATCTCTAGTTTAAGCACAAGGTCAAGCTTTTTCATCTCAATGAGAAATAGACATTTGTCAGCCTCAATAGAATAATGGCCGTGTTTCTATCTCAGCATGTCCGTGTTCATTAAAATGAGTTTTCTGCCAGCAGCAGAGCCAGTGAAACTCTTGCTCTTGGATCTGTGTCTCTGGCCCCTAAATCCCACCCCCAGCACACAGACACTCCCTCCTTCAGCGGCTCCCCATGGGGAGGGGAGCAGCAGCTCCTCTGGATCTCTGTGCCTGATGGCTGGAAAGCTCGTGGCTACCAGAGAACTGACTGCTGCTAAACAGAGCCTAAAAATGTTGACTCCTCACTGCCTTTCCTTCAATGCTGGGCTACTCTGGTTTCCCTTTCCTCTCCAGTCTGCAGCTTTCATGAAAATTGAAACAAACCTTATCTTTGCCTGCTTTTCCTTTAAGAACAGTTGGAGTTGAATAATGGAGTCAAAACTTGTGAAGGATAAAAGGACAGTCAGGCAGATAGCAGGAACAGAGAAAATCAGTGCAAAAACGCTATTGAATGTATTTGATGAAAATGTTTCAAATTCTAACAAATAGTTCTGACTGTCTTAGTTGAGGGGACTAATTTTAACTAATGTTTGTCTTAGTGCCAAATCCATAAATGCTTAGTGTCATGTCCATAAAAGAGGGTATGTTTCAAATGTAAACCAAAACCTAATCTTAGGAGTTATTAAGGTCATAAAATCAAGCACAACAACATTAATAAACAGAGATCACCTTATCCTCTTATGACACGGTCAAAAAGCTTGAGAGGCAGGTCTGAGGCTGATAGACCTGTTAGGTACAAAGTAAAAGCTTGTCTTGGTAAATAATTACAAGCAGTTTAGCAGTTAAGTTGTCTTACTGCTTCATATAACCACTTACACAAGGGATTGGGAAGGAATAATCACATACTCCAAGATCTCTTGGCCTCTGACTTTTCACTAGAAGGTTCTGACTCAAAGTTTTATGGTTATGTTTTTAACTTTAAAAGTTTAGATCAGTGGGGTATGCTGCTTTCACTAACTGTTTCTAAGAATTATAAGATAAATATCAGTTACAGGTTGTCAGATGGGCTTTCACTGTGTCCACAGTCAGCTGCTTTGATCACCTACGGTCATCTGCAACATTTGCAATGATTAATCAGTTATGCCGGCAACTCCTGTCTGTTCAGCTTTGACCTCAGTAAAGGAGCAAATGGCTGGTTTGTTCCCATTTTCATTCAACAAAAAATGAGTAGAACTTGAAACTGTTGACTTTGGAGGACAATCAGGCAGAAGTTATCAAGAATCATCAGATTCACTGGATATGTAGTGTTTCTTTCAAAACCTTCCCAATTATAAAGCCCTCAAAAGGAGCACTCCGTTCTGATGAAGAGGGAAGAGGTGGGAGGAGGAGAGACAAAGGCAGGAAAATGTCCTGGTCATGGACTGTACATTACAGATTGATTCATACTACATTTGTCACTCCTTCCTTAATGAAACAATTCCAAGTCAATTTATCTTCCCCAGGAAGATGTTATACATGAGCTGGCTTTGAGGAAAGATGTAAATGATGGCCTGGTTACATTAACCTATTTCCATGGGAAAGTAAGGAAATTTTTCAGTGGTATAACTATACACATGAAGCAGGCAAAACAGGACATAACTTCCAAATTGCCGCATGCAACATTTTTTTAATAGATTAGACCTTCTTTCACGTTTTCACACTTCATGCAGGTGCATGTGTCCTTGTGTGATAAGGAGATGACAGTTTCTCTTCAGACATTGAGCATCTTTCCCATGGCAAAAACTGGTCACCACGCACGAGCAGCAGAGTGCTTCGCAGGGTCGGCCTTGGTAGCTCCCACATCCCATCTCTGAAGACAAGATTTCTACAGCATTCTCTTGTGAGCTTCATTGCCTGCCTGCCAAGGGGCTCCAGTGCCCGGGAGGCAGCTCCTTTCTCTATCTGCTCTCTGCTCTGAGCTTCTTCTGCCAACCCTGAAACATTCTCACCCTTCCTGCAGCTACAAGCAGAGACAGAACTGTCTGAATTTCTCTTCCAATTTTTTACTGTATGTATACATCCTTTTGAGTACACAGGACACATTAAAGTCTGTTACCAGAGGGTACATGGACCGACAAAAAGCTGTCTCTCAAGTACTGTGCTGAATGGGAGCTTTAAGGTTGTAACATTTATAGTACATCTAAGGGGAAATTACCATTTTAATGCTCTTACAGGATGCCCTTAATTGCGATCAGAATTGGTGGTAGGTATTTAGCAACCCTGAACAAAGGAGCTAAAATCTCCAGTAACTTCAAACTAAAAAAAAAAAAGAGTATGTGGTTCAAACTGTTCAAACTGAAAGGGGAATTTGAGGAAGCTATCAGTTCTTTTGGGGGATAAACGGAAAAGTCAGTTTAAAAAAAAAATCTGTGGGTTTATAGGTTATATAACGCTTTAAAACTAAATTTTCTTCTCTTTTTAAATTTGATAAGTGTTTTTTAATTCAAAATATGGAATATCTGTTCACTTTTAAAAGATCTTTATTATTTTTTGACCTAAAATAGTTTCCCAAATTTGATCAAAATTTTCTCCTTTTCCCTCTCATCATTAAGGGATAGCATATGATTACTTTTTGACGAAATGACTTTTAGTGTATCTCTCCGTCTCTGATTTTCCCCAAGACCCAAGGGCAATTCAGCTTCGCAAAATAAGGAGTAACTATAGGAGTGAAGCTATTGCTTCCACAAACCTTGTAAAACATATTTTCTCTTATTTACTTCATCACATTCTAGAATGTTGAAACAATATTTTGCTAACACTGTGTACTAGAATCAAATGAGAACTTCTAAAATTATGTGACAATCCTAACCTAATTAAACTAATTTGATAATTGCTTTTTATCCTTACTATATTACAAAGTGTCAAAAATCTTGAACAGACCTTTATTTGAATGAAACTATATACTTTGTCTGCTTAGAATTAATGACAAAGTACTTGTTAGCTGGGATAGCAAGAGAATCGGGCCCAGAGCATTTTCATTTTGTAGGTATTTTTAATCTGCATGATGTAACTTATATTTGCAACACAGTCCATTTACTTGCCCAAAAGATGATGTGATTGTTGTTGTTATATGACACCATTATTGTCCTTATAATAATTTAGTATACAAGTGGCAGCCAAATTACACTGTCTCTTTTCCAGGTTGACAGATGAGAAACTGTTCCTTAATTTTGAAAGAACAGCCTTGATGTGTTTCATAGTCTAATGGGAGATGGTGATGACTTTTTCAGCCAAATATGTCAAATTGATGGGTTCAGGCTGATGACCCTTTGGGATAAGAGATGCCAGCTCTGGCAGGGCACTGCACACTTACTGGCAAATGTTAAAATAGGTAATGACTTTTTTTTTAATTCAGAAAGGCCTCAGTGTGATGCATCTGATATTGTAACGGGCCAGAGAGCAGCTTGAGCAATTAACATATTTCTAACATGAAGTTTTCAGAAGTTGGTTCTACTCAGTTTTACAGATGCAGCTGCAGTGAACCAGTTCTAACTATAGCTTGTAAATTAAATCGGTGTGCTAAGGTTAATAGATTAATGATTTTCTCATGAATGCAGTGTGTTGGCAAGGCACAAATATAAACCAAGGAGGACATACCACAGTTGCATAAACAATGGAGGTGTTAAGACTTCATTAGTTCTTCTATACTAAATATGTGGTAAGAAAAGTCTTGCATCAGTAAAGACAGCAGGAACACATTAGGACCTGCTTTTCCAGTCAAGAGGAGCAATGACTGCAGAAGAGCATACAGAGAGCAAAAAGAGCCCCTGGGAAAGAAACAGTTATGATAAATAAATTTTTATATACAGAATATTTTAAAAATTAAAAATTGCAGTAATTATAGTAAAGGTTTTTAACAACTGCAAAAGCTTCCTGGTAGATTCCATATAATCCTCAGTGCTTTCAGAAGTTTATAATGTTTTACTGAACCCAGTCAAATACCTTAGTATCATCTTGAGTAGACGCAGTTAGAACCTCACCTAAGGTTTTTACATAAAAAGGCAGTCTTCTTTTAAATTACAACTTTTTAAAAATAAGGCAAGATTAGTATGGTATGTTGTGCTAGATCAATTGATTCAGGCCAAAAAAATAGACAAACATTTACTAGACTCTATTACTGAGTAAACTTTGTTTCATTCACCTCATTATACCTAAAGTTCTCTTTCCAATGTATGGAAGAATGAAAGAACAATCAACGCTGAGGCAAAACCCTCCTCTGAATTCCATCTCTGTCTGGCCTGAGTCACGAACTGGATATCACTGAGTTTGAACATCTCCCTTGTTTACTGGACATACATGGATAGATAGCACTAATGTTTAAGAGGAAACCATTAAACATTTAATAGCTGAATTCTAAAGACACATTTCAGCCTACAGATAGAGACTGCTTACACACCACTGCCTGCAACAACTTGGTAAGTATTTGGGGTGAGTCTGCAAAGCACATCCACGGATACACTGAGATAAGGTTGGGTTGTTCCTCACCTGGAAAGTCCCATTAGCAGTTTTTCATAAAGCGATTAGGTGAGCTGATTAAAGATGAAATCTTCCTGTGTGTTTCCTAGACTACATGCGTAGGAGAGCCCTGAGAAGGAAATGACTGCCTTAAGGAGTTCAACCCATCATTCACAGGGATTGAATGGATTTCGAGCACTTCTTGTGCAATGAACGGGCAGATCAAGAGAGAAAATGGGTTGCCCAAGAAAGCACTTCAAGAACTGCTCGAGTGTAATTTGGCAGCCAAGGCTTTGTCTGAGAGTGTAACCTAGCAGTCAGCAATGGAGCATCGTGATAAGACATGGCTGGGGTTGCTAAGAATCAAAAGCACAAGCTTGTGGGTAGGAAAATCCTGAAAGACAGGAGCAGGAGCAGTGCTGCCTGACTGCTGTCAAGTGGCTTTGAAACCTGTGTTGTCAAAGCTGCTTATCACACATATGTATACTCAGCCTGACAAACTCCAAAATGCAGGATCACCCACAGCTGCATGGGAATCATGGCAGTGTGAGTTATAATCTCGGGTTTTTCATTCTCTACTCAACACTACCAGCTTTAGTCTGGAACTTTATCTTGGGAAATTAGAGTGGCCTTGAGAAGTTTGGGGTGAGGTCTACTTTATGCCATCCAGTTACCCTTGTGGATTGCACAATAGAGATTTGGCACTTCACACCAGTAGA
Source organism: Falcunculus frontatus (assembly GCA_013398115.1). Classification (NCBI taxonomy): domain Eukaryota; kingdom Metazoa; phylum Chordata; class Aves; order Passeriformes; genus Falcunculus; species Falcunculus frontatus. Next base: position 4,285,622 of record VZRV01005418.1, read on the forward strand.
TTAGACCTATCCTGTAGGGTGATTCCCATGCACTCCTGTCAGATGTGCCCAATGGGGATCCCTTTGCAGGTATGGTTTTCCTTTCATGCCTTTTCCATGTGTAAATCCAAGGCAATCAAACATGTAGGTGTTTAAACTGTCAATTAAAGTGCTGACTGCAGAACCACCAAGAGTACGAATACTGGATTTTTTTTCTGGAAACTACTTGAGCAGGCAAAAATTATGCCTGAAAATTAGAAGGCTTGACGCTTTCTACAAGTTTATCCCGTGTGCCACTGATAGTAGCCACAGAATCACTTAAAAGCATTGTTTTCTGCAAGTAGCAAGATCTAAACTCTGAGCTCTCTGTGCTGAATGGGAGAAACTATTTGGGGAATGAATATGCCCCTACCCACAACCATGTAAGTTGAACATCTTGTCAGTTGGAATGTCTTAAAATGGTTAGGCTTCCAAACTAGCTTACTGATAAGTCTTCCATCTTTATCAGGACTCTCGTAATACTTTGTGTTTTCCTTAAAGTCCTGTTTCCTGCTGTCACAAAATCATGCCAAAACCTCCATTTGCATCAACAATGTACATAGTCCTTGGTATTGTAAAGAAGAACCGGAAAGAACAACTAGAATGAAGCTCAGATACAAAAGAAAGTGTAAATTAAAAAAAAAAAATTACTTTAAAGCCAATGTCAGAATTTTGGGCCCGGAAGTGATTTATGGCTTTTAGTGGTTCAGATCTGCAATTTATAAAACAAAAGAAACCATTACAACTGTCAGAGAATTGCATAGTAAAAGTAGGAGAGTACTGAACCACCAGCAAAGATTTTCATTGCTGGACCTGCCTGCTTCAAACAAGTGTTCCTCAGCCAAAATGGAAGAGGATAGGTTAAAACTAGGGGAAAAAACTACTAAAATACATAAAAATCAAGTTTAATAGGAAAATTGCACCTGGAGGAGGTAGTTTAACAAATTTACCAACAAATTTAGCAAAAAGTCACCGCTGGCCGTGTTAACGTATAAGCCACTTGTACTGGTTTGCCACCTGTGAAGCACAAAGCCAGAGATCTGCTTGCAGTATTTAAGTCAGGAATATTTCTGGGGCTTTCAGAGGCTGCTGCCTTCTCAGAAGGATGTGATTGATGAGAATGAGACAGGCAGCAATTGTCATTCTATTGCAAAAATTCCTTATCTGTAAGTTTATGAGCAAAATGGGAATTTGATGAATTTCAGGTCATGACACAAAAGCATTTCTTTCCTATCATTCTGGCTTTTAGAAACATGCTTTCCAACAACAGACAATTTGATTTGTATGTTCCATTCTTGATTTAGTCAACTCATTCTGATGGCCGGAAATTTTATGAAAAGCAAGTTTCCCCACAATCTTTTCATTTCTGTGTGTCATGGTAACCAATGGCAGTAAATAACAACAATGTTTAAACACTTTCAGAACCAGATTGTAGCTGGACAAGGGCCAGTGTAACAGGGAGAGGAAGTTTTGAAAGGACAATTTAGCAACAGATGACACAAAAGATGTCCTTGAAACAAAGGAAAACAAGGTGCAACAGCATCTATTGAAACACAGACCTCTGAGCACTCTGCATGTGAAGAACAGCAGAATGAAGAAGGTACAATAAGGCCAAAGCCATTGCTGAGCTAAAAAATTCCTTCAGTAAACTGGATGTCTCTTCTGCCTCAGAAAGTGAAGATTCAGACCTACAGTAATGCACTGTATTTCTCATATAGACTGAGTTTAGAGAGGCCATGCTGAGGTTCCTGGCCAAGCATGGATTCCCTTCTGGACAGCAACTGCTGTTTCAGTCCTGCTCGGGGAAGAGGGCTTCATTCAATCACACACGCCTGGCGTGTTCCTCAGCCGTATTTCAGGAAGTGTGACACTGCTTGAACCTCCAACGACACCAATACTTTCACACCTGCCCAGCAATACAGTGATACTGCCATGAATCACGTAGCTATTTTTGGACAAGGGGAAATTTCAGAGACAGTGAAACAGGGATTAAGGGTTGTGCTCTCCATCAACATTGCTCCAAAACTGATCTGGGGAGCAGACCTTGGAAACGTCTGGTCATTGGTGGTAGCTGCAATGTTCTGGCACTCTGACTGATGCAGCAAAAGGCTGTCTGGGAGGACAGCAAGCCTGTGGTCAAAAGGGGGCACACAAAGGGATAGTCAGGCCCTGGTGCTTGCAGTAAGATGGGAGCTGTGGTGACTGAAGCCACATCACGGTGTCAGCTGGTTGCTGAAGGGCACAGCATTGACAGCTTGGCAGATCAGTGCCAGCTACACCATAGCTCAAGATGAGTCCAGCATTCTGTTGTAAACTTAGAAAGTACAGTATGGAAATGAAAACTTTTCTGACTGGTGATGATACCGTAATCCATTATCAAAAAGGCACTGTGATGGCATGTACTAGAGATAAGGCACCTGTTTGTTATCTGAATCTGAGAGGCACCTGGGAATGCCAGGTAAGAGCAGAGAGTTACTCATAAACCTTTTTGTAATTAAGGGGATAACAATTTGATCTGAAATTAATGTTTGGCAGCAAGCTGAGTGGCTAGGGAAGCACTTTAGAATTCACACCTTCAAGTATTTGATTGCTGTAGAGGAGCCCACTTTCTTGGCATGCAGCATGTATTTGGTGTGTAAAGAAATACAGAGCATTTTGACCTTGAGGCAATTAATCTCTTCTGAGCACGTGGGTTTTGAATGGACATAGACATAATTAGAGTTTTTAGATTACAGAAGGTGTGCTCAATCTTTCCATCAGTATATAGAGGAAGAAAATGTGGGAAGGATCTCTGGGGGAGAGAGAAGCACTCCTGCTTTCTAGAAAAAGCACCTCCCAAGTTTGAGAAGAGGTGGATCCTTTGAATCTCAGCTCTCCTCAGTTTGTTGCAAACTGATGTTAGAGACTGGACATGAGCAAGGAAAAAACTTCTGATAGTGTTTTATCCTTGAATCGCATATATAGATCTAGCAAAAGGCATCCCAGGTATCAGCCATAGTGCCACTGTTGAATTTATAGAAGGATTTGGAGTTACATTTTCACCTTTTCCGGAGAACTTTTCTATCTAGTGCATTTACCAAAGGGAAATTTAAAAAAAAAAAAAAAAAACCTCACACAAAGTTTTTTCAAAAACCAGTATCATTTAGAATTATATAAATAGTGCAAAACCAAACAAAGAAATGACTGTCCTGTCATTAACCTAGCATAGAAAAACTCGAGGAGTTCATCACCCTCTCAGACATCTACATAACTCAGGGCTAAGTGGGCAGATATTAGTGGCATAAAATAAGGAGTAGAAAACAATTCAGAATTGTATCCTGATCAACTAAGTGGAAGTTGGTGAAGAAATGCTTGTCTGTATGTTTTTACTTTTACTTCAGGTCTATATCAAACAATTAAGAGAGAAATATCCTCACTGGTTTTTGCGATATTTTTTCATCTTCCCCTTAAAAAGCTTTGCCTATTCATTAGTTGTTTTGGTATTTTAAGATCAAAGTGTAATTCAAATTATAGCTGCTCTTTCAGCAGCTTTCAAAATTTCAGGCCAGTTTCTTACTTCTTAAAAAAAACATGGTCAACTACTTCTCTTTTGCAGTTAAATTGTAAAGATTTTGGGGGTTTTTTTAATAAATTATAATTCAACAAACAATTTTATTTGATTTATCAGCACTGAATTCAGACTTACTCTAAGTGGGGACTGTGTTTTGTGCCACACACATGAGAGGCTTGCCTTGATTCCAAATGTAAGCTTAAAAGAAAACAAATGTTAAGATTAAAAACAGGACATTGCAGATAAATAAGTACTAATTGAAATCAATACACACAGATTAATTTGCATCAAATCAAGATCCAGACCATACTCTGAAGAGCCATAAATGGGAAAATAAATAGACATCAACCTTTTTTTTTTTCCAAAACTACCTTTCTGAGAGTAATCACAGTACCTAAATGCTCTTAATTTAATCATTCACTGGAGGATGTTACAGGTAAGTGCTCATAATAAACAGTAGGTGTTTCCCTGAGGGCCATGATAGTTTGCATAATGTGCTATTTATTTTCGAGTGTTATGGTAGCAGAAAACTGTTACAGTATGGCTAACTCTAATGTGAAGTTTCATAAATGTCTTTTGCTAACAAGAGATATTGATCAAGTTCTGAGTTTCACAGGTTAAAATAATACAGCACCGCCAGTGCAGTCACTGCTGCTCCATATGATCCAATTCCTTTTTTATAATTAACTTTTGTATGTTCTATTCTATTTATAGATGGAGAAGTGGAGAGCCCCACAGCTGGAGCAGATGTGGCTGTTATTGGAGGTGAGTAGCAGACCGTGCCAAGCAGCACCATAGGACTTAAAACAGCAGGTTTGTTGATTTCTTGCATTTTGCAAAACCCCTGCTTTGCTGACAAGACAACAGGAACAGCACAATTAGAGTTAATTAGGCCAGTGGGAAATCTGCTCCCAGAGGGGCTATTGGCAAGATAACGAGGTGAGATAATGAGCATAAACGTTATACTGAGCAGTACCACCCCCATCCATTCCCCATTTTTGGACAAATAAATACCGAAGAGTCCAGCAGAAAAGTCAGTCTCTGATTTCTTTCAGTATTCACTGGGTCAAGCTTTAGTACAGAACTGGTGTAGCACCTTTGATTTGAGCAATGTTAGCTTATACCAGCTGACCCTTTATTGTTACAGAATTCACCACACTATATTTCCTGGTGTTCCATTAAAGCTCTCTCATGCATTTAAACTAAATACAGTTGTCAGAATAAATGAGCAAAGCTATGTTCACGGAGTGAACCTGTCTTTTTATTTTTATTGTGTTTGTTCATTTCCATGCTAACACACTAATTTTAGTCATTCACAAGGGGCTATACCAATCATTAGTGCAAATTGGTGAGGTTCTGCTATATTTCCCTCAGGTCCCATCTCCTGTAACTTTAATTTCAGCTTTCTATGAACAAGTAGCAGGTAAATTGATTTGTACTTAGTCCCTTAGGCTTATTAATATTGTGCTACATCTAAAGCCTATTAGAACCTCTTGTGTCAAGGGATACCAGTGAGGTCCTAAAAATTGATGAAGCCCACACTGCAACCATGATACTATTTTAAACCTGAAGTTCTTTGTTTAAGCAATTTCATTTCTGCTAGCAGTAACTTTGCTTTCCAGAACCAGGCACCATGAAATCTGGGGGATAATGTTAAGGTGTATCTTTTAAGGCAGAGTTATAATCTTTACTTACCCTGCTAATATTTTGTCTATTCCTATTTTTTCATGCCTGTAAGGTATCCCCACTTAGTTTAGTGATGCTGATAAATTTAAAGCTTTGGAGATACCCACTCTTGCCACTTATCTTGAATATAAGGTGAAAAAAAGATACTCTCTACCTACCCCCATTGTCTCTGCAGAGTAGCAGGCATTTCCAGGGAGCAATTCTTCTGCCAAAATGTGTAATTCACTTCTAGAAGATAAATGACCACACACACACCCCCTTCACTGACGGCAGAGGAAGCCCTAGGAATGTTCTGTGCTAGTTCTTTTTATTGTGTATTTCTTTAATGTTTGGTTTATTCTTGGATTCATATGAATATAGAATCAGCTCAGTATCATGTACAGAATCACAGCAAAAGGATTTATAAGCATATCTCGGATCCATGCAAAAAATTGTGCTTATAAAATTATAAAAGTCACACATGTTGAATAACTCCAAAATACTTAATTTGTTTTCAGGATTTTTAAGTCAAGAATTTGATCTGGGGGGAAGGGATAGAGTTTGTAGGTTTTTAAGAATGGACTTGTCATGGACTTTTCATTCTTTGGACTTGTCAGGACTTGTCTCTTTTATGGACTTCTACCTTTCACAGTAGAAAAGGATCTTGAATTTACTTTCTTTCACTAGGAGGGCTTCCATTCACCATTTAGTCCTACGCACATTGGGGTTATCTACAGAAATTTTTGTCCAGTCAACACATAGCTGGAAATTAGCCTTAGTCCAGGAGACAAGAAGGATCTACACAGAATCCCTTCCTTCTGCCAGGTGTCACTTCCACATTCATTACAATCAGACTTTCTTAATTAAAGCACAGCATGAAATAGCAGCTTGCAAATATAGAGCAGTTCCAGAGTCACACAGCTCCTGCTATTTGTTGAATGTCTCCTATGAAATACTCGGTGCCCTGAACATTTCCTGAAATTAAGAACACTTGAGAAGGCGGGGTTGGGTTGTCTGCAAACCCCCAACCTGGGCATATGTTGCCAGAAGGATGAAAGAAACATATTGGTTTTCCTTTATGTTCTCCTATTTCTCCTCATTTTGTAGTGACCTTTTAGCTCCAATGTGTTCAACCAAATCAAGCCACTGATTTGAAAGAAAGCTAGTGAGAATTTGTCCTGTATTCCTGCAGTATCTATACCCCGTCTTGGTTTTTGCAGTGTGTTCTGGCCACTGCCACATGCAAATCCCTTATGACACGTGGGCTCTTCCCCACCAAGCAATTCAAGTCGTGATGTCTGGCTGTGAGACACTTCTCATATTTTATTGCTGGTGATACATTTAAGTTGTCTTTTTCCTCTAGGTGTGATTGCTGCCGTGGTGTTCGTCCTCATTTGCCTGCTGGTGGTGATGGTCCGGTACATGTACAGGCACAAGGGCACCTACCACACCAACGAGGCCAAAGGAACTGAGTTCGCTGAAAGCGCAGATGCCGCTTTGAAAAACGACCCCGCTCTCCAGGAAGCCGTGGATGAGAGCAAAAAGGAATATTTCATCTGAGAGGCAAGGATTTCCATGGAGACTTCCCCAAGGGAATCAATCAGAAATACAACATCCACAGAAGTACTAAGAGATGGATAATATGAGCATACAGGCGAGCATCCTAATTGAAAAGTATCTCTTTCCTTTTTTTTGTCATTGGGTTGTTTCTTTTCCTCTAGCAGTGAAGAACTAAATGCCAGATACTTGCCTGTTGATTTTATTAGCAACACAGCTGGTCACAGTTGAAATCAATATCAGATAAGAAGAAACAAAATATCAGTATGGCTGATACACCAAAACCAGATAAAGATAGCAAATGTCAAGCCTTGACATTTGGTGAAAATAGCAGATGCCAAATGAAAACATCTTCTTAGAGTTAATGATGCATCCTATTCTGATATGATGAAGAACTACCTGAAATTGAATTTCAAATGGTAACAGAACAAACATTAAACTAGATAAAGCTGATCTAGGTGAACAAAAATAAATCTATAGCCCAGATATCCCTTCCATCCCCTTAAATGTGCATTTTTATTGGCACAGGGGAGTTTATTTTGTTTGTTTGGGGATTTACACTGGGATTTTTTTTAATTTTTGAATTTTATATCTATAAAAAAAATCAGACACTTCAAAGAAATAAAACTCTTGGAAACGTGGAAAAGGTAAGAATGAAGGATTTGTTACTGACTTTCTCTGCATGGCAGCTTGAGAACTGCAAAATGTTGGAATTTACAATGTAGTATATAGTAGTCAGTAGATGTACAAATATGATTCCAATTAGTCAGTAGGTTTTTGGCACACATGCATAAATAGATATTAAAAGGTAAAGCATGCTAGTTTGAGCAAGCCCTTTGAAACAGTGGATCTCAGCTACATTTTTTCATGTAAGAAATTTTTGCCTGAGTATTTATTTATTTATTTTTGCATTAGAAAATTCTCTGAGTGCCCACCAGCAGGACTGTGGATTTTTGCAGTGAGAGGAATTCAGTTCTGGTGCAGATACCAATACATCTTTCACAAATGCAACCATATGACTGTCACTATAAAGAAGCTTGTTCATCTGCATCCTTCTGGCTTTATTTCTCACTCTGTATGGCTTCTGTATATCCTTTGCAGTGTGCTAGACCAGAGAATTACACTGACCATCAATGCTTTATTACAAACAAACAAACAAATAAATAAATAAATAGCCTATTCATGGTGGGCTGCATGAAAAGATCTTATTCCTTACCTAAGAATCGATGGTGATGAGTTTCTTTACCTCAGTAAGTTGGCTTCCTAATTGAAGCCCACAGTTAGCTACAGAAATAGGATAATTGTTCTCTGCACTTGCTCATCCGCAGCTGTCATGGTGCCCTGGACTACGGAAAATAGAGGTGGAGAAATACAAGATAACAAATAAGATACTGACGAGCTCTGCTCAACTTGATATATTTTTTCCTGTGCTTTGATCTATATATGTGTGTACATATATATAAAGTCATCTACAGCTGTGCTTTCAAGACTGTTGCTGATCACTTGTGCTCACTTCTTGGCACCAAAGCTTGGAAAGCTCCTGGACTCTGGTGTTGATTACTGACATTGGTCACAAAAATGCTGTAAGAGATCTGAGCAAGACAAGACTCTGAGGACCCATCTGAAGAAATGAGATATTTTTGTCTTTCAATCACAATCTCAGTCCTTTCTCAGTACTTGAAGAAGATGGACTCTGAATTATTTTTAGAATCCCAACACTTTTAATTCTGAATCTTAAATCCACATGTGTTAGCATTTTAACCAAAGAATATGAAACTCGTGCCAAATTTATTAAATGCTTAAGATACTTTTTGTAATGTACCATTGCAGAAACACATTGTATTCTGTGGCTAGTGCAGTATAAAATGCACAAAACACAGCACTAGCAGAGCTCAAATATTTTTATATTATGCACCCATCCCCTTCTAAGACACATTAATATTTTAATCTTTTTACTACTTTTGAAATAAGAAGTATTTTATTTCTCTAGGACGAGTGTTAGAAAAAAATCACTGATCTTAACTGTGAGACTGAGTTTATAAAACTGAAGGCCCCTGACCCTCTAGTTCCATAAAAATGTAAATATTTCCTCTGACAAAAGTATAACTGGGGTGACTTGAGCTCATAAAGTGTGGGAACACCAAAAAACTTTCTTCCAGCCCTAGCAGAATCTAGAGATGACTAGCAGCCTTTTGTCCCCTTTCATGCATTCAGAACATGTAACATCATTATAACTGTTAAAGAAAATTGACTTTAGAGGAAATTTTGATGGACATAGGGAATAAATTCCTGCCTCTCTCCCCAGTCCTGAAATTCTGGCTTTTGCAAGTTGAGCCTGCAGATTTTAATTAGACACCTGTGTCATACCTGTTACACACGGGAACCTGACTTAGTGTCTCTTTTGGTGTGGGTGTGAGTTTTTAAATTATGAGGTAGACTTAGACAAAGAGCCACACTGTAATCATAGAGGCCAGATTTTCTGGTGGTACAGCATGGGTTCAGAGGAGCTCAGACAATTCTTACCAGTTCAGTCAACTTCAGACTTTGTGTCATTGCCTTCCCTAAATCTGAACTGAATGCAACTTCTGGTCTCTGACTGTATCTCTTCTTAGTAGCTTAATTAACAATCTTTATCCCATTTTCCCTATTTATCTAGGCTGAAAAATAGTCCAAGCATTCAGGAACACCTTCCCTATTGGTAACAAGCCACTTTGAATAGCTGGGCAGCAGCAATTCTGGCATGAGCTGTGGTTTCAGTGAGTTTATTTCTTAACTGTGTCCTTCTGGGTTTCAGGGCTTTATGTATTTAGAAATTACTCAAGCGCACTCAACGGAGAGAAGAAATGGTTTGTGGAGATTGTCTTTGTTTTCTTCGGGAAAAACTTTGCTTTGTAATGAAGAAAGCTCATGATATCTGGTGACTGGCAGACTCTAATGGCCTCATCCTGCTGTTTTTTACTCATACAATAATTCTACTGTCCTGAGTCATTCAATTTCGTTGTAAAAAGAGTGCATTGCAAACTTCCTATAACTTTCATGACTAATTAGAAAAACATCTTTCTGCAAGCAGCATGCTGTGCTAAAACAAACGTGTACAATGCTGAGACATCTCAGTTGGCAGCCATAGCTTTTCATCACTGATGGTTAAATGATTTTTGCAGTTTGCTTCCTGAAAGAATAATTAATGAAACAGATTCTTCTTCCCCCACATACTTTTATGTGGGGTCCCTCTAATGCTGGGGCTGTTGTCCTACAGCTCTTTGGTGCCCCATCTCCTCAGCTGTGGCTGCTGTTCTTGCTTGCAGTCCCCCAGCTCCTGTCTGGATCTCTACTGCCTTCTCTATGGCAATGGATTAGCCATTTATTTATGTATTTATTTAACTATTTTTATCAATGAAGGTTCTCTGCCCCTCTCTGCTAGCCAATAAAAATTTTCAAAAAGGTTTTCATTTCAGATTGCCAATCCTATGTCAAATTTGAGCAAACCTGACCAATCTGACCTGAGACAGATTTACAGAGTGATCACATATGCCACATTTTCACAGACAACACGTTTGTTAAAAATGTGTTCTGTTAGTTCTGCAAGTTCTGTATTTGTTGAATTTAGTGCTATAAGCCTCCAGAGTTCATAAAACAAGGGAGCATTATGATGATCCCTCAAGCCACTTGATTTTGTCCTCATGCCTTAATGCCCTGTGAAAGCTTGAATCCCACTTTGCACAGGAAGTCATAGGTCCATGTTTACAAGTCTAAGTCATTTTTCAGTGATGTACGGGAAAGCAGTGCTCCAAAATGACCAACATCTGCTGATGCTGGAAGACGGAAAATAAGTATGATCCTGTAGGAGCACAGGACAATTTTTTAAGATATATGGAAATGACAAGAGTTAAACACAGTATTTCTGGTGATATTGATGAGCTTTAAGAGAAGGTTCATGAAGCTTTCAAATTCTCTCACTGATAAAAATAATCCCTTGGAAGGGGAAATTAATCTCCTTTTAAACCATTTCTTTTTGTCAGTCTTTGAAAAGAGTTTTCACAGATTCAATATTCTGACATTCTGCCCTGACATCAATTTCTTCTAATTTTATGGGCATAAGTGACAGTCTTCCCCTGCACGAAAATGACTGCTTTCCCAGCTCAGCCCCTGAAGCATCATTACAGCTCAGTAGAGTAATTCTGTCTGAAAGAAGTCACTCCCAAATGTGTATCTGGCCAAGCGGACCATGGACCCGATACACATTTTTTCTGGGGCTTGGCCTCTATTGTTCCAGGTTTTTCCCAAGTCCAGTGTGCCATTGCACACTAATACAGGCCTGAGGAGAATTTAGTCAGCCCCTTGTCAGGGAAATGAGACATATATAGGTATACATATATGTAATTCTTTTCCTTTTAGAATACCAAGACCAAGTCACTTGGGATACTATTAAAAATAGGACTATGGGATTTCTCAGAATATCAAGCTTTCTCTTAAATGAGATATAGGGATCATTGGGGGTACATCAGTACAGGGAAATAAAAAGGACTATTTTCTTTCAACAAGGAATGCAGACAAAGTGCTGAAACATTTATAGTTCAGGGAAAAGCAGGAAAGTACTGCACCAGCTAAAGCCTGCAAGAATCTGTCACAGAACAGAGGAAACACTGAGACAAAATGCTGAGAAAACCAGTGAAAAGGTGCAGAACAAGAGAAGGTAATCAGATGCCAATAGGGATAGAGAGAAGTTTTTCATCAAACAAAACAGATATTCCTGTTTGGAGAAATCAAAGTGTATTTGCTCAGTGAAACTGCTGACAACAAACTTCTTTGGATTATATGAGATGTTTTCTTTGAATTAAATGAGATGTTTGTATTCCTTGTGTGTAAAAGTCCAATTAAAAAACAATGGTACATACACACCAAAAGAATACTCACATTAAATGTATTAAAGCTGTTTATTGCATTTTCTAAAATCTCTCAGTTCTTCACATAAGAACACTTTGTATGTTTAGAAAGTGCAGAAGCCTCACAGCAGCAGTTCATTCAGGACAGAAAACTAAAGAATACCTGAACAAGCAATGGACCCACATCTGACGTCTGGAAATTCGGGTAAAAAAAGGAAGTTAACAATATAAAAATAAAACACAGATGGTGAGCGAAAATTCCAACCATATATTACAAAGAAGTTAAATATTTATTGTAGTAGAGATCCTTCTCTAATTCAAGAGAGTAGTATTGTCAGTGACTGGAAATAAGGAATCCTTATTCTACGTGTCTATTCCCTGTGTGGTTGGGACAAAATCCCACTGAATTCAGTGGGACAAGCATTTCACCGGCTCTATTTATCCTTCCTGCAAAAAAAAATTGTATTTTCACACATGTCAGAAAGAAACACATTAAATTAAAGTACAATCTTTATAAGTGCTGATCTTTCAGCATAACTTCTTGCCTTCACACCTTTTCTGTTGTTTCAAACTGTATATATGATGGAAAGTAGCTGATATGTTGTACTAAAGTCTGTTTGGATTGCAGCATTGCTATGACAAGAACAGAGAAAAAGAGCATCCAAAGCTTACTGCTGATTTTATGTTAAACCTGACTGTAATGTTTGTATTTACAAAAGCTATTAATACACTGATGGTGTAAATCTACTATATTTTGAATTGAAAAAAGAAAAAATATGAAGAAATTAATAACTTTATAATTAAAGTTGTAATTTTCAGCATTTAAAAGGCTTTTCTCATATTTTTCTTCTTTTTCAAAATATCATGAACTTTTAGAATTGCCAATTATGTTGCTTTCTTAAGAATGTACATCAAAGAGGAATAGTCAGCTAGAATTTTTCTTAATAGAGCATAGAAACCCTAAAAGATATACTGCTGGTGTTTGCATTAAAAAGCAAGAGAAGCTTTTGATAGATCTAAGAAGGAGTCAGTCTTCAAATGAGAAATCAAACAATTATTCTCTCTGAAGAAACATTACCGTGTGGATGCTGCTGTGGACCTGTGCTCTGCTCTATGATCTAAGGCATGGTATTCTTAAAAATTCTGGGCAGATTATAAACATCTAATGGCTATTTGCTGTTGGATGACCTGGCTTCCACTCAGCTGGTAACAAATGTGAATACTTCTGCTTTGTTCTTCATGCTTTCCATACAATTTATCTTTTATCTTAATATATCCCCGCTTAAAGGGCGTTATGAGGATATGTCTGGTATAACAAGAATTGTAATAGAATCATAGAATCGTTAAGGTTGAAAAAAACCTGTAGGATCATCAAGTCCAACCATTAACAATCTTGCCACTGCCACTCCTTATTTCAAAGATCACTCCTGTCAGTGAGAAAAGGTCTTCAGGTGTTACTGGGTCAAAATGATACCTCAAAATGGTGAAACCTGGAGGGTAGCAGAAGGACAGTGGATCACCTAAGTTTTGATAATCTGTAGAGAAGCTGTTCCAATGGGCCTTTCATGTGCCATAGGACTTTGATGTGTAGGACTGTTTGGAGGCTGGCACCAGCCAGATGGTTCGTTAGCAGTATTCCAATGATGAAGCAAAGATAAGCAGAGAGGAAAGGTTACTGAATGACGCAGCCACGCGGTGAGGGTGGAACGGACCGTGCGCGGCGTCGTCCCTGAGCGTCCGCGCAGGACCTGGCACTCCCGGAGTCGCCAGCCCTCCATAGAGGATTCTCAGGGGGTCTTGGGAGCCACCTTGCAGCCACCCAGAACCACCTGTGCGGTGGAAGCGCTCTCTCACACTCACACAGCCTTTGGACGCATCAACCGGAGATAAAGGAGGGAGAGGGGCCTTCTGCGTGGGGTTCCAAGCGATTTATTCCTTGAAGGAGCCCAGGGGCAGAAGACGGAGATAAAGGAGGGTTCCAGGGTTATACAGGGGGTGGTACAATGGGCAGATAGCGCAACACAAACCAATGGGGTGAGGGCCAGGGGGTGGAGAGGGTAATGAGTGGCAACACAACAACCAGTGGGGAAGGAGAGGGGAGGGACAGGGGAGCCAGGGACTAATGGGGCTTTAAGGTACAAAGAACATTCTAGAAGGAATACATACACGTTCTGCGGTTTACACACCGCAACAACTGAACACTATAAACTGGATCCTTCATTGTTAGCCAGCAATTGTGGAAATTGGACCTTGACTTCATGCCACAGCAAACAGGATTCAGTGTTATTGGAGGTGCTTCCAATTCAGCAGCCCAAATCTGTGATGGTTTTTACTGTTACCAGGGGCACTGCATGGCAGTTCTGTGGGGACTGGGCACAGGCTAATTGCCAAGGAATAATTAAAGTGTATTCACACCAAATTAATCCTTTATGGATGGCCAGTAGTTGACAAGCTTATGCCAGAAACAAAGAGGTGAGTAAAGGAAAAATTAGCAAATAAAGAGCAGTACATGAAAATATGAGCCTTCAGAATGAAGTGCCCTCACATAGCATCACCTTACACATACATATAATTCACTTCATACCTATTCTATCAATCTAAAGCCTCAGTACAAGATATTTTGACTGCACTGAGAAAGAAAAGGGTCCAGACCTTGAAGTAATAAACCTGCTTGCCAGCAAATATTTTGATTAACATTTCTAGTTCAGCTTAAAAAAAAAAAAAAAAAAAAAAAAAGGTTTACTACCTTAACAATCAGTCTTGCTAATATTGTACATAGAGATGTTTCTTAATTTCTGATGTTTGCTTAATGACCAGGAAGACCTACATGGTCAGTCAGTTTCCAGTACCTTGAAAAGAAAGTATTTAATCTCCCTGAGGGATTGCTACTAAATTCGTTTGGAAGGGCTTCTCAGTGTGACATATGGATGTGTTGATAAAATGCAACTCAGCGTCACATTCTTACTTACTGGGAACAATCATCTTTATTCATTCTAACACCTAATGGAGTGATCGATAGCATTTTAATAAAGCCCCCTGTAATTCATATTTAACATGAATAAGATTTTATATTGTATTTCAATTAAATTACACTTCCTGCCATTCTTTACTGTCAATTTTTGCTTTCTTATCCATTCATAAGTTTTTGTTTCACAAATGCATGTGAGACCCTCGGGGCTCTCCATACATTTTCTCATATTCCTGTAATGTTCTGCATAAATAGAGCCTTGTGCTCAGAATTTCCTCCATAGAGCTGAAATATCTCAATTCCTTTCTGTTCAGAAACAGCACAACTTACCTACCAGAACAAAAGTTGAAGAATCAGAGATTATTACATCCCTCAGATTTTTGGTAAAGGGATAAAGATCCTTGTTCCATGGAGGGAGCTCAGGACTCTCTCAGTCTTTCTTCATGCCTGACATAAGTGATGCTTCTGACACCAGGACAGGAGAAAGCAAAATGAAAAATGGAAGGCATAGCACAGAATCAGGAACAAGCTGATTCCCCTGAACAGCAAGATGCTGAACACTTGCCAAAAGCCCCCACAGAATTATTTTTCTTTGTCTTCTCATTCAATACCTCTCTCACCTTCTTCCCTGCAAAGAAACATCTGGCAGCTGTGTTTAACTTTAACCAGATCTCTCATCTTAACAACTTCACTGACTGCAATGAAAAATGGATTACAGGCACAAGGATAAGAGCAAATAGTTCAGGATCAGATTACTTCAAACCTTATCAGACCCACCAAGGCAGCTTACTCCGTGCCCCACTCACAGGTATAAGTTACATGGGCTTTGAAAGCCTGTCCCCATTTTTTCATTTTGTTCCAGCCATCAAGTCCTATTTTCATCCTCTCCTGTTGTAGGATTGGGAATTTTCTTATTAGACTCTGGCTGACCTTTTCATGGATACAGTCTTTAGGGGCAAGAGGAGACTGTTGTTGTTTTGGTTGTGGTGGGGTTTTTCCCCGTACAAAAAAACCTTAAAACTTGATAAAACTGTTTTGTTAAACTTCAGTTGGTCAGGCTTTTTTGTAAGGAAGATAATGGAATAGTTGTGAGTGAAGGTCACATTCCCAAAGATCAACCTCCCTCCTCAAAGCATAGGGGCATGGAAGATTTAAAAGAAAACAGTATCAGAATATTGTTCTGACAGGGATCAAACAATACGTGGTATATAAAACAAATTCTTGGCCAAAGTTGAATTGTTTTTGAAAAAAAAATCTCTGAACTCCTCATAATTGTCTCCTCTCTGAAATAAGTAAATAAATAATCAGTCTGAAGAAAAAGCATTTTTAATCAATCCGATGAATAAGAGATCTTTATTCACTGAAACAGTTTTTTTCCAGCAGTTCTCTGTTGTGTAGTAAAATTTGATAACACTCCACAAAGATGAAGTAATATTTTGTTTCATCTTCTCTCTGCAGGAACATTCATGAAATGTGTTTATGTCACTTTAGCCAATAAACATTTCTTTTGTGCAGTGTCTTCCAGGATCTTGCCCTCTCTCTCTATGTGAATTGTATTTAAGGTGGAGCTGGGAAAATACATATAATTTTTCATTGTCTAGCTCTGAGTCCAGGCAAAAGTTACCATCTTCCAAGGGCTGTTTTTCATTTTATTGATATTATTATGGCAAATTAAACTGCTGAGAAAATACAGTTTCCTAAAATTGTATATTTAGACTGTATCTCTCTCAAGTTGGAATTCCCAGCCAAAAAGACAACAGAGTCTACAATGAACTGGAAAAGCAGGAATGAGAGACTCCATTAGTCCCATGAGGAACACCTCTGAGTGTGCCTTGATTTGCCCCAGGATTTTAATAAAGAGGGGGGGATTATGGGGCTTTTTGCTTGTTCCTTTGTTGGTTTTTGGAGGGTTTTTTTAACAGCAGTATATCCCAGCTGGCAAAATTCCTGATAGGAGTAAAATAAAATAACCCCTCTAAAGATACATGGCCTCCTACTCCAGCTGCTGGGATGCAGAACATACACGTCCATTCTTTTTGCATGTCAGTGGCTGCTCTGGCTGCTAAACTAGTCTAGTCCAAATAGTAGTTGTACCTATAGGCAACATCTGAGTTTAAAAAAAAGGAAGCGAAGAGTTCTCCATACCTTGGGAGATTGCCAGTCTCTGACTATGTGTTTCTGCCTATGTGTTCTGGCTTCTTGCTGACAGTGAGTCAAACAGCAACACGTCTCACTTGTGTACTCTGACCAGCAAAGTGCAGTTACACAGCACTTTGCTGAAACAACCCTGCATAACACAGGATTTCACATTCCAGCTAACAGGACAGGATAGCTATACAAATCATATTTTTTTCATTCTAATGCTAAGCCCATATAGAGAAAGTTAAGCTTTGCTCCACTGTACCCATTAACACCATTCCGAACAAGATCAGAGAGTTATTTCTATCCCCAGATGTGTATGCCCTAATTTTGGATCATTTGAGAGACAGAAGCTCTGTAACAGAGCAGCCGCTTCATCCCACCGCTATCACAAGGAGCTCTGATGTCTCATGTCTCAGATATCAATAACCTCCACACCAACATCTGCCACCGATTTGTGAGGGCCATCAGCTACTGACAAAATGCTTTCCAGAGGGCCTGATCACCTGCAGTTGAAACAGCAAAGATGGACTCTGCATTAACTTAGACAACAGCCACAGATGCCAGGCAGAGTCCATGACTTGCAGGAGCAATTGGATCAGATGCGGTAAAACCAGAGCAACCTATGATCTTGAAATGCTGTGTTCGTGGGTGAACACACAAACACATGGACCTGGGAAGTCAATGAATGCTCCCCTGGTACCTTAGGAATGGTGAAAAGTGAATTCGTACTGCCTAGCAGTAAACACAGCTATATACTTGTATTCAAGAGCAGCGTGGCCACAAAGACTGAATTAACCCAGCCCCACCTATCTGTGGTTGGTCAAACTCAGCTACAACAAAGTCTAAGAGAAATCTCTTCTGACAGCTGAGTGAGAAAGCAGCAGGAATTGATGGCAGTTACTGGCTGTGAAGATCAAGCTATGGTTCTCACAAATATTTTATCACCATATAGCACAAAAAACCTCTCCATGAAATTCTCTGCACCTGCACACTGACAGGCAAAGTCTAAGCAGGATCTCCCTGTAAAAGCTGTTTTCTTATTTGTGTCCAGGGGTTTTACTCAGCCCACAAGCAGCTGGTATAAACTAACACAGATCACTTCGCTTCAATGCCATTCACTTCAGCTACTTTGACTCAAAAAAAAAAAAAAAACCCAAAAAAACAAAAACCCACAAACAACAAAACCAAAAACAAAAATCAGAAAAACCTTAGCAGTGTAAATTTGTCAAGGACCAATGAACACGTTGAAAAATGAGATCTTGATGAAGAGAAGTTATGAAAAGGCTTGAATCCAACTCTTAGGACTAAGTGTACTTTTTGTCAGGCTTCCAGGAAAAATTAATGTTGCTATAGGTAAACTGGAGAATGAAAATGACCTTAAACACAGCAAAAAACCAGCATCTTTGAAAGCAGAGGGTTCTGATCCTTTCTAAATTATGTTGGCAGAGTCTTAATTTTGCAGAACTGATGGCTTTTGTTTTATCTCCTCAGCACGGTTAATCTGACAATGTGCTACTGTAATTATAAGCCAAGGCAAACTTGCATGCATTCTAGGGAGAGTATCAGGAGGAAAAAAGAAGAAATATGCTATTGTGCATTAATGACTTCATTAAACAAAATTTTCAGGATTTTGTGATGGAGGACTGAAATGATGGGCAAGAATTATCTTCTTCAAACATCTGGGAGCAGAGCACAGCTGGCTCTCTATTGGAGCTTGGCACTCAGCGTGCGATGAGACACTTCAGCACATGAGAGAGGCTCTTATAAAGCTGAATCGTTTGGGCAATTAACACTCAAAGCAATTTTCACACAAGCCCTTGATATATGAAATTTGAGTTTTCCATAAGTGACAGGCAGGCTGCTGAATGCAGACAGCACCAGCTTTGCTGTAGCACTTCAAGGTTTATGAGGGGGAAAATGCGTTCAGAGATGGAAGGTGCTTTAAACAAGTTTTTCTGCTCTTCTGGAAAGGAAGACTTACTGACAATGTTTTACTACTATAGGCTTATCTAAAGTTAGTTACCTCACAGGAATATTCACATCAAGGGAAAAATTTTGAAAGTTTTACTTCATAAGAGTATAATGTCTTACAGGACCAAAAAAATAATTTTAATTGACTTTTAACCTCTTGCACAAAATCTTGCATTGGGTGTAAGCTGGGGAGTCTCTCAAGGCAATTGTTCATATTTTCTGTGGAGAGCAACAGTGTGGTAAGAAATTGAAACACATGAGAAAAAATATGGATTTTACAAGTGCAATATCTTTTGATCAAAATTCCTGGAAAGTCATTGATTTAGAAAAAAAACATTTTAAAAAGCCAACTATATTTAAGTTTCCTATTACTGTTAAAAGGCCACATACAGTATAGTTTCTGACTCAGAATTCCCAGCAATCTGGGAGTTGACAGATGGATCAATCGTGCTTCAAATGGTTAATCTTTTTTGTATGGCAGCCAGGAATTACTGCAGGCAGGAAAGGAGGGTAAAACTTGGAGTTAGTCACAGACAAGATTAGAAATGGAAAATAAAAATTGTTCTACCATCATACATAACCCAGGCACTTTGCAAAGTAAACATATCACCCTTAAATTTAAAGCATAAAATAAGAGGAAAATCAACATTCCTCTCCCACATCTTCCAATCTGTGAACTGTAAGTGAAGGTCCAATGTTCACGAAATTAGTTTTGTTTATTTTTGAATGATTAGGGGGTTTGTTTTGATTTTTTTCTTTTTAGTTACGTGCAGGACTGAGTGAAATAGAATCCAGAAGAATACTCTAAATTTTGCTGCTCCTTTGGTTCGGCAGAGTAGTGATTTCAGGTACTCTTTGAACTGGATTATAGTGATTTAGTAGCAGTACAAGGAAGGTTATTTAGAAGACAAAGTTACATAGAGCAGTTGCTGCCCACCTTTCTGCCCTTAAACTATCAGCTGGTTTTGATAAAGCTGCTCAATTTCCACAGAGATAACTGAGAACAGAATCTGCCCAAAGACCCCTGACTTGATTAGAGTTTTTAAGTCAGAGTTGAACCCTATCTTCAGAAGCACCCTTCCTATCAGTAGCTGCTTCATAGTAAACTACAGAGATACACAGCTGGATCCTTTAGACCTAACAGAAAATTTAACAGAGGTGCATTTGAGAGGTAAACCTCTGCACTTGAGGTATCTCAGAAAGCCTGGATTTACTGACCAGCAGGGTCAATACCAAAGACTTTATTTATTCATTGCTGCTAAGGCTGACAATAGCACTTTGCCATTAAGTGCCTCAAACTCATTTCTCCTAAACTCATATTCCACCAAAGCTATTTTAGGCTTCAACGACCAGAAGCATTTTATCAATGACTCAGAGCTCCCAGCACACCTTGCTTCTTAACACTGACTCAATTGCTGCACACCTGCACTTCATTCCCCGAAACACTGCTATTATCCAAGAGTCACAAATCCTACCAGTCACCTAGGGTTTGCAATCTAGCACAGCAACTAGGTGTAGTTAACTTTCTGTGCTTACTTCCACTAGGGAGCAAATCCTCTCTTATTTAGCAAATAGTCACAGCTGGGAAAAAGATTTTATAAGGAAGTTTTTCAGTCACTCTCTGATTTGACTAGAGGGGTGCAAAACAGCATGATTTTCTTTTGGGTTTCAGAATGTATTTGTAGCCAAAGATGAAGTACGGAGAAAAGTTTGAAGGAAGAAAACCTGCAGTGTGAAAATACAGTGATGTTTGGTGATGAGCACCTAAAAATGTCTCTTCTTGGAGAACAGGATACTCTGAATTAAAAGAGCAGGTCCATATTTCTGTATAATTTTCTATGGCTTTTCTATGTAAGGCTGTTTTTCTGGCAGACCAGGATACTTAGAGGGGGAGCAATTTCTTCCACCCTCCTTTTCTCTCCCTGTTCGCCTCATCCAGTGTGGAATGGACTTTTCAGTCAGACCTCAGCACTGCACCGTTCCCCTTGAGGAATGAGCTACAGTAGGCACAGCTCACATGCTCTGGTCTGCTGGGCAGTGCCTCTTCTACCCTGCTCTCCTGTTGTTACCCTGCTACCAACATCTTGATTTTGTCCAGCCCTTATTTCTTCGCTACTAGAGAGGTTGCTTCCCATCGGTGAATACCAAGTCTGCTTCCCTGTGTGGTGAGCTTTTCTGTCAGCTTATTTTGTCTCTGGTTGACTCAGGCCGACAAATCTCTCTCACCTTCCATGTAGTGACATCCCAGTAAAATTCAGAAGCAGTTAGAGGCTGACCCTGGTAATGTAGAGAATGTGTGTAGCTCTGTAAGAAGGTAAGAGTAACATAAAAGAGCTGTATTGGAACAGAAAAAGGATCCATGTAACCTGGTACCTCATCTCAAAATCTTTACTGATAGCAGGTGTATAAAGGAAGACTACAAGAACAGAGGAAACTTACAGTGCAATTTCTCTAAAACTTACTCTGAATATTTATGATTTAGAGATTTCTCTTATCAGAGGAAGGTTGTATTCTCAGATTGCAAGGTTTTTCCTTCATTAATTTTTAATTCATTAATAATAGGTTATATTTTGAATTAACATAATTCTTTTTTGTGTCTCAGACATGCTGAAGCAAGAAGCTACACAATTTTATTTATTTGATAAAGCAGTGCTTTCTTTTCTTTGGTCTGAACCTGTCCCTGAGTTCTCAGCAGACTCCTGATAGTCTTTTCATCGAACATATGACCAAGAGTTATTTCAATTAACTTCCTTGGTGGTCCTTATGTAACTTGGAAGCCCTGTCTACTTTCTGCATGGCTATTTAAAACAGCAGCAGTAACACGACCTGTCTTGTGTGAGGAAAACTACAGTGGCAGTTTCAAAAAATGTTAAATTAGCTGGAAAGTTACATTCTTTAGATTTTTTTTGTATTGCTTTCAACTTCTGTTCAATGAGTCTTTTAAAGCTTGACATCTATTCTCTGCACAACAGTCAGCAAGACACTACCTTTGTGGCAGCTGTTTTATTCAAGAAGATAACACTCTGCAATCCATGGCTTCTATGCAACAGACAGCATTTTAATCTTCATGTTATTATAGACCACTAGAGAGTTTTCAGGACTGTCTTCATGTGTAGTTTTGATAGTAAAAAAAAAAAAAAAAGGACATTAGGCTTCCACACTTTGTAGTAAAGCTGTTCTCTTCCCCAGAATACGAACAGAACTCATCAGACTGAACTAAGATAATTTGCAAGGCAAATCACTCATGGACACATAAGGGACTTGAGCCCTAAGTTTGTCTTATTTTGGATGGACTTGGTTATGGTATCCAGATAAATTGGTGGCAGGAATCTCTGCTAACACAAAACAGCTGCAGGCTGCAGATGAGGTAAATTCTAGCCATGGAGGTAGCAAATTTCTCACTAGCTGCTAGCATGGGAATATTATCAGAATGTTTCACCCATCAGAGTTTCACACATCACTCTCCAGTTTCTTTTCACAATCATAAAGCTATTCTTTACCGTGGTTAAGTAGAACTTCTCTTGTCTTTTCATGAAACATGAATCAGCTCTGCATTAGAACCAGGGAATTACAAGCCTGTAGATTTCCGAGTCCACCTTCCTATGGGGTATCATATCAGTGAGCTGGAGGTAAATAGAGAATTGCTCCTCATCAGTGATTTGACGAGTAAAGATCAATAAGGGTAGTTACAGATTTTACTCTGAAAGTTTGGTCCATCTAACAAAGTGCATTTTCATTAAGTGAAATGTAAAATTACTGATCTAAAGATGTGAGGAACAGAACGCTAGTAACCAGTGTGACATATTTATAGTTCACAACAACGAAACAACTCAAAACAACTTGCAACATACTTTGCAAGGGTGATATAATGGGTGAACAAACGCTTTCCTTGGATGTCCCAGCAGACAAGCACTTCAACGATTTTTTTTCCCTACTTGGCCCTGCTCACCTGATGCTGACACATTTCCTGCATAGTGGAATGACATGTCCAGTTCTGGTGTTGACATTTTAAAGAGGATGTTGAAAAACTACAGGGGGTGTAGGGAGGAGTCACAAACATAGCTCAAGGGATGGGGAAAAATATTTATGGGGAGCGAATTTGATCTTATCTCAAAGAGGACTTGAGACAACCATGATTAGTGCATAAGTAACCTTCCTCAAGCAGAAATAGAATATACAAAATCATCTTTTAATCTTGCAGAGAAAGGCATAACAGAAAATTTATGGAAATTGAAATTGAGCAAATTCATATTAAACATTTTTTAATGAGCATGATTAACCATTGAAATACACAGAATCAGAGCATAGCTAGTTCTTGATCTCTGTGCCTGTGTTAATACTTTAAAAGCAAACCAGGCTCTCATCAGCAAAGTTACAATCTTTCAGCCTAGATGTGGGCTTAAATGGATCACAGTCACACTTTTATGAATTCAGGTCAAGACTGGCTGTCTTACACATTTCTGAAGCAATATGTAAGCCAAAACACAGTACAGGCTGTTGGACTCCATCCAGGAATAGAAGTGTGCAATCAACTGGCCAAGCACGTGGTCTTTTCCATCCAAGGGTCATCCCTTGGTTAGCAGACAGCCTTCCCTGTTCACAAAATGTCTTGAATACCCACACTTGCCCAAAGCAAGCCTGCTTCCAAAAAGCGCTTATCTTCATGGAGGGCAAGTACTGCAAGCAGGAATACAACCAGCATTACAGCTGTGCCTCATGAATGAGTGAGGCCAGTAGCTATTGCTCCTGGCAATAAAAGTGCAGGAGGCCTATCAGTTTCTCAGGTGCTGTTTAACCTGCAGGTATTGTTGTTTGTGTTGCTTCACACAAGAACGTGTTGCAGTGTTGTCTCTCACTCCAGCAGATACAGCATTGCTAATTATCCCATCATGTACTACTTTGCAGTGATATAAATAGCCCAGTTAGTGCCATTTTACATTATCTAGCAACGAACCTCTGTAGCCTGGGTAGGGTATAGAATTGCTTGAAAGGAAAAGCAGGTCACTTTAAAGACAGGTGCTGTAATTTCTCTGCACACACTTCAGACACTATGGTTTGCTTGAATCAATTCAGTAGAGAAGGAAAATGGGAATGACAACTAGTGATGAAAGAGATGAATTAATGAATAGTCTTATTGCTGAGAATTCACCTAAAGCAGAGATGTAGAAGCTGGTGCAAATACTGTTTGCCTCAGATTCTCCTAGGTACAATACTTCACAATTCCCCCCTCCGAATTAAATCCATAACTTGAATACCTTTTCCCTGCATTCAAAAGGTCATGTTTCATTGTTGCCAACCAAATGGCTTTTTCTAGAGCCCTGCCTTAGGGATCTCGTGTGTGTGCACGTGAGCTCTACCCCACAGCTGAGAAATTCTGCTGTCTCTGATCTGGGCTGCTTACTCAGCTTTGGTGCCATGGCAGACTATGTATGGGAGATTATGCTTGATTAATGGGACTCCCAAATTTCAAGCTGAGATTTCCAGATTATAAATAGATAAAATCAGGAAGAAACTGTGAAACACAGGATGGTTTGGGTCAGTTCTGCTCATGCATATGTATGGAACAGCTAGAAATTCTGGACAAATGTCCTGCATCCTCAAATTCTGTCTAGGTAAGATTTCCAGGAAGTAAATATAAAATGGGAAAATATGTTTAAAAGAGTATCATTATTAATCTAAGCATCTGTAAGAAAATACTAGAAAAACTGGGAACTGTAGACCTATCTCTTGAAGAGGGAATTGACAGAAAGTTATTAAAACCAAGCTGAGGAAAGGAAAATTTAGTCTTAATGAAAATTTGCTGATAGGGAGATATTGTGCCACATAGTTGAATCACTGAAAGGAGGCAGTGTGGGCCTCATTTCACAGCTGGAGAATGAAGAGAATAATCCCAGTTAGATACTGGGGAAAGGAGGTGACACAGGGGTCTGAAATTTGTTTCGTCTTTTTCCAAGTTCCATAATCACTTTGGGCATTGCAGTCGTTTATCTGCAGTACATCTTGCTTGTGCTGTGTGTCTGGTATGCAGGAGGAATCATTTTCTGGGAGCCACATGGATTATTACCATAACTAGCTTGGTTCCAGGAACACCATTTGGCTCCCGTGTGGCAAAAGGCTGGAAGTTCTTCCCGGCAGGTTGTCATACATGAACATAAGTAGCACAGGTTACTGAAATGAGGTCTGTGTTCTTCCAAGGGTGCTTCATTCTGAGATTGGCTTCTGCTTGTTCTCAGGTAGCTAATTTTGCTTTAAGGCATGGAAAGAATAAATATTTTCCTGGTGTTTCCTTCCCAATTGGATGGCCATATGGATTGCCAGAGGATGGATTGTCCATCAACGGGGAGAGTTGATGGACAGCTGGAGAGAAGACAGTCCAGCTCAGAGTGCATTAAAGGATGGTTCCTCTCCTTCAAGGTGTCATCCACACTCTGGAAATCTGAGACCTCCTGTACAAAGGCAACCACAGGAATTAGTCAGAATGTAATAAAGGGGTCTTGACAAGGAGGTGGGGAGTCACTAATTAATTGGATTAAGCGGAATCTGTATGAATAGCTCTTAAAATGTACTCATGGACAGGACAACACTTCCATAGAAGGAAGCACTTCTATACAGGAATAAAATTTCTATAGTGTTGGATGTGAAGATTTTCCCCAAACTTGCACTGAAGTTACATACATTTTCTGTCATAAATTCTTTAAGCTGAGAAAGCTGCAAAACAACCTTAGTGTATTATTTTCTGAGCAAACACCTGTAAAAGGAATGTTGTAAATCTCATCCATTCCTTGAGACGACACTCAGGCACCTACATGTCTCACGGCAGAACCAAAGTTTTTTAGAACTTTCATGCAGTTGTCCAGGGAATTTTTCATGCATGTCTCAGGCTCTATTTGCTATGCAAATTGAATAGCAGCACGCCCAAAATAACTTACACGTGTCTGCCTATTTGCAAATTGAACGATGTAAGTTAATAGGCAGCAGAAATCTGGGTCCCCACAGCAAAGTACAGAGATCTACAACTTATAAATCAGCAGGACCTCTCTGGTGCTGCCTCATAACTCAGTTGCCTGATGAAATTACCTCCCATCTTGCATACCTCTAGCAAATTTGCTTTTCATCTGCCAGTCTTTCTAACACCACCATTTGCAAGTATGCCACCCCTCCAGAGCCCAAGGAAGGCAACAGGAAACCTCTCATTTATTCCAGCAGCCTTTAGAGTAGGCAGGAAATAAATAGGCATATTGCACACACTGTCCTAGAGATGCTTTTCTTCATACCAAATTACTCAAGGTACATTTGTGAGGAGTTCAAGAGAGTTTTGATGGAAATGAATATGAGTCCTGAAAAATCAAGAGAGCTGGAGATGAAGTCCACGAACTCAGAATGTGGCATATACTGTGTGGGGTTTTTCTAAAGATTAATTTACAGCATTTCTCAGGGGACTCAGCCTAAGTAGTTGTGACAGACCAGACAGAATAACCCTTTTATGCACATTACCTCAACCTCTAGCAACACTGCTGCGATGTTCTTAAGCTTTTTGGTGTCTTAAAGAGAGATGGAAATTCTATTACCAAACATTTTTAGCTTTCAAAAAAATGATGCTGGCTTTGGAAGCAAACCTTTCTGTGAGAATTATTCTATCTAGACGAAACTCCTACATGAAAAGCGTTTTTAGCTGAAAAAAAAAAAAAAGTTGAAATTACCTATTTAGATGTGCCTGACTTAAAGTTTTATTTTCCATTCCATCAAAATTCTATTTGCGGATTGGTTTTTAGCAAAATAAATAAAACTGAACTTACTGATAATGCTTTGAAATTACAATGGTGAATTTTGTTCCCACACCAATTCACAATCTTAATTGTTTCTATTAAACAGGTTTTGCACCTCTCACCTGATTTGTGCACTGGAAACATGACAAGATTATCCTTCCTTCCCACCTCCTGTCAAGCTTCCAGGAGTTATGAGACCAGGGTTTTCACCACCTGTGTTAGCAGCTCATCACTGACACCTTCTTTTATTCTGTTTGTGTCTATGCAGGCTGCTGCATTTTTTAATCCTTTAGCCAAGAACCTCTCATATATCCTAGATCAGTGTTGCCTAGAGCAATGGTACAATGGATCCCTGCCCTTTTCTTGGATGAAGTGCTCACTGCAGCACTGGGAACTCTCATCTAAACACGCACCATGCCTTGGACACAAAGCATTCTAAACATTTTGTAACCCTAAATTTAGCATTTTCTGGGCTATGAACTCAGCCCAATGGGCAGTACTTGCCAAAAGTCCTGACACATTTCCTGCAAGGTAACACTACAGTAGAAATAAGTGAAGAAGGGGGTATTTCTATACCTCCTCTGTGTAGTTGTGCAGAAGGTTTTGTTCAGCATGAGTGCAAACAGGACAGGGACTTTGGGATGACTTTTGCAACCATCCCTCCCTACCCAGCATAAATAAGTCTCTATTTATCTCAGTGTGGCTTTGTGAAAACTGAGCCATTAAGATTCAAATGACTAAAAGGTGATAGAAACAGCATAGGCCATGTATATCAACATAATCAGATTTTAGACCTGCAGACCTCCCTCCTGCAAGGGAATTAAATAAAATTGTCTGATACCTGATCATTAAATTTTATTCCAGGATAGCAGGATTGCTTTGATTTATTGCATAAAGCACTTATGATCATAGGATGCCTGGTAAAATACAGATGAACTGCTCTGAAGTAGGCACCTACAGACAGCTGGATTTTGGAAAGCCCAGGAGGTCTTACCTCTCTCTCTGAAAACTCCTACTTCTTCTTTTCAATGGGATTTAGAAAGAAGAATAAAAGGAGTGAGCTTTCAGCCACCCCCAGTCTAAATCAGCATCTTTCCTTTTGCTGCTGGGAGCTCATGTTGTGACAGGTCATTGTAAGATCTGTAAACACAAAGATGAAAGTAATTGAACCTCTTGAGGGAAAGACAGAGAGGTTAAAGCTGGAGGTAGCAGCAGGATGCCACAGGGTGGGAGGGGAAGTCTAAAAAGAAACCTTGAGATTTGCTTTTCCCTGAGTGGCAGGGTTTGAGCTGTGCTTGTCTCCCCTAAGAAGACTTGCTGTTTCCATAATGGGGTTGTTATCATTTGAAGGCTAATTGTCCTTCACAGAAAAAAACAGACAAAACTGGAGGTGCTGAGAGAGGAGGAAGTTCTAACAAAGTGAAACCTGGCAGAGACATATGGCAGAGCCTCTCCCTGCCCTGTCCAAATCTGAAGAGACTCTCCAGTTCTAGTAGAGAAAAGAGATGTCACTATCCTATATTACCCTACCTCAACATGTGAATTGCTATTTTCCAGCTCTTGGTGTTCTCTAAGTATGTAGTTCTCTAAGCTGCTTGTAGGTGAGCATGCACTGAGCTGATCATCACTCTCTGACTTTCAGACTTTGAGTTTTACTAAAATTTGAAGCAGTGTGGGCTTAAGAAAGGGGAGATTAATTTTGGGTCTTTCACCTGGGATGATTCATAGCCAGTACAGGAAAAATATTCAATTAAAAACTCTTTCAGAAGTAAAAATTTTAAAAAAAGGGTTTACATAAATATAAAATATGTAAAATTGACTTTTGACTGAAACAAAATTAACTGTCCCATGCCAATTTTGTCCTTTTCCATAAAATTGTTTCCATGAAAACTTTGGTGTTTGGGGAGGACAATAATCTTTGTGTGCCTTGCCCCATCTTCTTATGCAGTTCAGGGTTTCATTTCCAGTACTACACGGCAGTAGCACCCCATGTCCCACATTTCTGCTGGCACAGGAGTTGCTGCCATTGAATTCTGCAGTCTATTTTTAACTTTCATCATTTGCCATGCATTAGAATTTGATTAATCTCTCTAAAAATGAAAACTTTAGCAATTTGGCACTATTTAGGCCCAAATAACTACAATATTTGGGCACAAGTCAGTATTGGGAACTCTGAAAATGGTGCTGCTATTTCTTTAGAGTACTCCCTCAGCTGCCATCAGCAGGGCCTGTAGGTCTGGCAGTCACATCCTGTCAAACACAGGGAGACTGTACCTTAGCTCTTTGATTTATTAAGTTCATTAGTATCCTGCACATTCCCAAGAACCTGTTGCTTTGATTTTCATCTGGTTTTGTTTAAGCATGTTTGAGTTCATGGGATGTTTTGATTGTCTCTTCAATAGTTTTACACACAAACTCTCTGCTATAAAGATGCCATCTGTCTCAGAAATATACACCAAGCATGCTGGGGTTCTCCTCTCTAGAGACCTCCTGTTCCCCATAAAAAACTGAATAAAATTCATATGGGTTTTTCAAAGACAGTAACTGAAAAGGAAAAAAACCAGCTTTTGCAGGATTGAAGGAGTCAGATTTAACTATCTTTACCAGCATTATGTCATCCAAGCAATGTCCTCACTGAACAGCAAAAATGTGGTTGCAGATAGCCTACCTTATACAATTCATCCTCAGACTACACCTCAAATATTAAGAAGTTTGTGCCATATGTGAGGTTTATGCTCTCAAGACCAAAAAGGCATAGAGGAAGATTTGGCTTGTACAACAAAATTGCAGCCAACACTGAGTAAAGCTCCTGGGCACCGCTCATTGAGTAATGTTGAACAGTTTGATGGCTGTAATTGCTGTCCCTTTATTGCCACTGGACCAATCCTAACCTCTGATGCAGCACTGGAGACCAGGACCATTGTTTTATTGTCACTTATCTAGTCTGTCCACTGAGGGCCGTGATGATGATAAGGCTCACCATCAGCTCAGATAACAAAACTTTTGATCATAGGCTCTGCTAGGGCCAGAAGCTGCCCAGTGGCATATGTGGCATCCTGAGCTTTCCAGTGTCATTAGAAGATGACTTAGAGCTGACCTGGCTGATGATTGTGTCAAACCATGGGCAGGACTTTGTCTTAACCCGGGTAGGCAGTGCCACATGAGCAATGTTCGTGCTGATTCAGCTCTCTGCTTTGATCCACAGCCCAGGACAATCCCATGTGGGATTCTTTCTCTTTCCATTAGTGATTTATATTACAATAATGCACTGAAGCCCAATCAGGAGCCTGCTGCCATAGTGATGGATATCACAATAACCCCTCATTTTGTGCTGAACAGGCTGTCATCTTCTGTCAACTCCATTGTGAGAAGAATTGGCTTCACTGTGGATTTCTTTACTTCTCTCAACTGGAAAATCTTTACAGTTAATGCTAACTCTGGTCACATGCAGTAAAGTCAGCCCCTTCCAAAGGTTTGTATCAGAGAGCAGTAAGTTGCAGTGATGTGAAGCATCTCATTTCTCTTTCTGCTGATGGATGAAATGAAAGGTTCAGCTCTTGCTGAAGAGAGACATTGTAGGTGCACGATGCTGCCTTCAACACGCTGGAAGGATTTTCCATGCACTTCTTGGGACCTGCTGCAAAGAGCTACCTCAAGCAGCTCATTCACTACTAAAAGCAGCAATGTGCTGTATGAGACCTGCAGATCGCAGGCACTGTGCTCTCCGTGGGCTTGGTCAAAGCCTCTGACACTCGTGTGTAAGTTGAGAACACAGCTGCTGTTGTTGTGACACAGCAGTTCCTCAGAGTTGTCTGAGTTCCCCGCCAAATGAGAACAAATGCTCCAGCTGTGGAAGATGTGCCGTCATTATATAATTTGTAACAAAAAAGCAAGTAGAAAGAGCAAGAAACTCTGCAGAAAAATTTGTTCTTCATCATTGGCTTTGGCAGAACAAAATCTAGGTAAGGAATTTGCCATAAGGAGCAGGAGGATTTCTCAGAAGGAATCCATGAGAGACACCATTAATACAGTGTATTTGTTGACTTCATCTGCCCCAGGCCTTTATGACATTATATGTGACTCAGAGCAAAAAGAAAAACTGATTCCCTCTGAGCTGAGAAAAGATTCTGAGGCACAGTTAGGGGAGGAAGCTGGGAGTCCTCATGCTCTCCTCTTCCAGCAATAGGTAAAACACCCATGTACCCTAATGGAAACAGAGAAATCCTTCCACTTTAAATGCTGTTATAGCTCTGGTGCAAGCTGTTTATTTTTATGGCCTGTCACCTTTGAGACAATAGAAAAATTATCGTTACCCTTACTGAAAACTGCATCTGTCTCCAGGATCAAGCACTATGGGCTGTCCTCATGACAATGTGGGACACAGCTGAGGGTTCAGAGCTTGATGAAATCATGGGGAGTTTTTCCACTGACTTCCATTGGTACTGTATAAGTCCTTTATTCAGCTACTTCATTAAATGTTTCTTTTCTACAGGGTTATTACTGTATAGATCTGATGTACACAGGACACTGGAAAGCATTTTTACTGCCAACCCTCTGAACCAATGGGCAGTTTGGAATATTATGGTCCATTATTTTTGACTGAGGCTCTAAACTTCGCTGTAAAAATGCTGTCCTTGTAAGTTTGCTATCCTGAGTGTTGCCATAAACACAGGTTCTTGCCAGCTGGGAGACATGTAAGGTAATTTCTGATGATCTGATGAACGCCTGGGTACTCCCAGGCAGCAGCAGGATGCCTGAGCTGGGATCACTGCAATTTAGGCAGTGGACTGAACCAGGAACGGGACTGTACGGTCCTTTCAGAGATATAGCTCCTCCTTGGCTACTTACTCTCTGCATGCCAGCAACTCACACGTGAAAGGATAAACCAGAGCCCAACTCACACATTTTACCTGAGGACTAAGCTTTACATAAATCCTGTTAAAACTTTTAACGTGCATTATAGGCCAGTGAGCAGGAGATCCCCTCCAGGCTGGTGAACATGGAATTTATTGACCTGGTTTTACCAATGTCATTTTGGGGAAAGCTGTGGGTTTGTGCTAGCAGCAGCACTGGAGGGAGAGATAACAACCTGCACCTCCTGGCAGATTCCCACTAGCTTTTGAAGAGCTCGGCTGCATTTCATCTTACAACTTTATTGATCTAAAACAAAGAAATAAGGAAACCTTAAGACAAGGAAATTATTCTAGGCAGCCCTGCTATACAGTTTTGACCCAGATTTTGCCCTAGCCTGTGATTTTAAAAGCTGACATGGGTTTGAAATGGAATTTGAATAAATAATGGAAAAATAATAGCAATGTAAATAGTGATACTAAATATGAAGACAGCAGCCCTGGAGGTTGGGATCATATTTCTCTGTGTGATCGCATCCCATCTTGGAATATCCTATTGGCATCGTTGTTGACAGGATCCCACCCCTGGCTCCTCTCTTCCAGTCACTTATGACAGCCAGGTACGGAAGTTTTTGTGACAAACTAGAAAAAATATGAAAGCTTTCAGAGACTGAAGCATATCAATATTACAGCTAAGCAGTGAAGCTCTGTATTGCTTTTTCTGACTTTTAAATCAAAGTTTTTACAACTGCCCAGTCTACATGCTTTTGCAGAACTCAGTTCTGCAGTGGTACAGTTAATAAATTACTGTGGTCCTTTATCTACCAATTTGAGAATGACAGGTGTTTAAATGCTGTAAAAGATTTCAACAGACCTTTTTAATTTTTTTTTTAAAAAAAAAGGTTCCAAGAGCCTTGTGCCTTGCTCTGGCTCCCAGAATAGATTTTTCAAATAGTATATTTGTATGTGGATTGTTCCTGTACTATGTTGTGAGAGAGCTGGGCCAGGCAGTGGGATGATCAAGCAACCCAAAGGAGCCATTGTCAGTGACGATTTCCATCCAGCTCCTTGCCAAGAGCAGGGACCTATGGGGGAAGCCCCTGCTTCTCCTATGCTGTGAGGAGGGAGAAGGCCACTTCTCTGAAATGCAGGCAAAGCTGAATAAGGTCACTCAAGAGATTACTCGGGTCAGACCATTCCTGCTGCCGACAGGGAGAAGAGATGAGGGGATGAAAAGTGGCAGCAGGAGGTGCAAGGTGTGGCATTGAGGTGGTGAATTGATCATCCAGGTGCGCCTTCTTCTTCCTCATAGATGACAACAGCAGCCTGGTTCTCCAAAGCTTTGGCACAGGTTTTGTCTAAGGGCTGCTGCTACAGCCCCTGCAGATACAGCAGCCTGCAGTAAACAGCTTTAACCCAACAGCGCCCCTGCAAAAACTGACACAAGCCATTAAAGCTTCAGGAATAGTGAGTCCTGAAGTGGGGTAAGGGAACAGACGAGATGATTGCAAATACATGTTTCACCATGAGACCATAGGAGCAAGAGGGAGTTTTGTCATGGTTTGCATTCAGTAAGTGTTCCTGGATTTTCACTGTACTTTTAAAGGAGGGATATTCTGGACATGTTATATACCCTTTTTTTCTCTCCTGCATTCCCAGACAGCTATGTTGTTTTTTCTTGCAGTTACCTGTGCCTGCCACTGTGATCAGGTGAAAAGAGCAGATATATTTAGCAAAATGATTTAAAGCACACCAGGAAATAAAAATAAATCAATTAAGGTTTAAGTATCTGAAAATCAAAAATCAAACTCATATTTGTTCTTAATGATCCTTTCCTTTATCTGTTTTAATTCAAAGAGAGCCTCTTGGGTTTAGAAGGCTATTATCATCAACAAATGCCATTCTTTAAAAAGCAACAAAAAAAAAGAAGTGATCACTGTTAAGTGATGAATGCTAGCAAGTTTAATTGGCAGAGATTAAGCATGTTTTTACAGAAATACAACTACCCGGGGGGGGGGGGGGGGGGGGTTTAAAAAAAAAAAAAAGTTTCTGCCTATGAGGTTTGTTTTATGTATTCAAATGTATCATTGAGCTCTTGTGTCTCAGTCGTTTAGTCCAGACCCCTTTGGGCACTTTTCCTGGGTCTCTTCCTGTTGGTTCTCTGTCACAGATGTGGGATATTGCTTTGGGATAGTTTTAGACTCAAACAAAGGACCTTAACAAAAAGCTATAAAATATCAGAATGCATTGGTATTTGGCCCAAAGTTCCCCAACACAGACATATGGATGAAAACACAGAGTGTTTTCTTCATCTTAATGTCACTACACTGGCCAGTTGTCGTCTTCCTGTACACAGCAAATGCGAGGTACAGCCCTCCTGTGATGGTTCAGGCCAAGGCACTTGCGTCATATTTGCAATGAGCTTGAAGTATATATATGGCTGGTTACTGCTGTTTGGGTGATGGGTGGTGAAATTAATGTTAATTCCTCATTGCTCAGACACATCTCATTGCTCTTAAACAGGAGCTTAAATTTTCACCACAGCTTATGTTTTGGATGACTGAGGTAAAACCTTGGACACATGTCAGCTTCTCCCCAGGCAGCCTCTCTGGGGCAGATGTATCTGGAACACATGTATCCAAGAAATCCAAAATCTTCCCCATTATTCTGATGAAAGCAAAATAAACCGGAAGAAAATATCTGAAAAAAATCCCTTGACAAATAAGATTTCCTGGTCCTCTATTAAAGGTTCTTTCCCACAGAGTTCTCATAAACTTAATTTGCAATGCATCTGGCAGACCTGAGCTGAGTCTCTATGTCTCATATTATTCATCTGAAAATTGTGTTAGACTGTGAGTCTTGGTCCAAGCGAAGCCAAATGAGGATAATTCAATGACTTCTTTCAAACCTTCTTTTGAAAGTTTGAAACCATACCTTCATGTCCCTTTTCAAATCTTGCCATGAATTATTTGTTCAAGGGAGTTTAGGGAGGAGAAGTAAATTAATTCAAATCTCCATGGCTCCTGCACAGTGCCCTCGTTTTTATACCATCCTTCTTGGCAGGGGATGAAGCACACAGCAGAATTAATAGAGACTGGCAGGAGGGCAGTGCAATGTGTCACTCATCAGTATACACTTCTTTGACTTCAGACCTTTTCCAGCTGGATCTACTCGTAAAAACCCTCAATGCTCCAGCTGGAAATGGCTGGTGACTCCAACTGTGCCGCTGTGACTCTGGAAAACTCCTGCAGACAAATTAAAACAGGAGGAGACTGATGGTCCCCAGATTCTGCACACACTGACCCCAGCACCTGCCTGTAGCCTCCCCCCTCGCTGAGCGGCAGCATTAGCTAATGTGTTCTTGATTGCTGCTGCACTTAAGCAAATGAACTAATGTAAAGTTGTTAAATGCAGAGCAAACAATTAATTAAACACTTTACTTTTGTGCTGTTCATAATGGGAAAAATAAACCAAAATGTGACTTTCCTCCCCAGCCATTGCCACCTCTCCCACATTTTATTTTTATCAGCCCAGCACCGCTCTTCTAATGACCTGACTTTTCATAACATGGACTTAATAGCTCAATAAATGCCACTGGGTGAAAAATAGGTTCAGTCAGTATCTCAATCTCCCCCAGCTGCTTACAAAAAAGTTTTCTTGACTTTAGGGTTCTATTTCAGGGAAATATGAATCCTGGACTTAGTACATGCTTGGGGATACCTACCCTGCTCATTTCTGTAGGGTCAAAACCTTTCTCCAAGCAGAGTCCTCACAGCGAGGGAATTTTTAAGTCTTGAAATTCATTCAATGTAAGCTTTTATAGTCATTAAAATGTGAGGATCTTTGACCAGGTGATTTTTTCTCTGGCATTAAGAATTGATTAGCAAGAACTGTATTCCACAAGTATATAAACCTACTAGAGAGAATCAAGATACCTGTGTGGAAGAAGTTGGACATACAGAAAAATTGATTATCACATATTTGAACAAATACTAAGTTTAGAACACTCCCTTCTGCAGATGATAGCATTTTGAGATGGAAGGCATTCAGAAGTAGGAAACTCAGAAGAAAGAAGATGGAGGGACCAAATAATAGAAATTGACCAGGTTGCGAAACCACAATTCCTAATCAAATAAACATCCTTTCTTAGGGATTTGCTCTGCAAACCCCTCTTCTTCTATCCTCTATTTTTGGGAGATATAAAATTCACTTTGAGCCATGCTTCAGGGCTAAAACTTTTATCAATGATTTGAGTCAGCTAACAACTTCACTTTGCATATTTTAAGGGGGGAAAAAAAAGGCTGTACGAGTGATCTCAAGCTTATAAAATTTGAAATAAACAAAAAAAGACCCGACAAAAACAAATTGAAGTTAATTTTCCTGAAGATGCTCCTTAGTATTTACATAATGGGTTTGTATTTCTAAAAAGAAAATTTTGCAGATCATTGAACCACAGCACAGTGACTAAGTGAGTTTGCTACTAAATCATTCAAAACAAGAGTTATTTAGCTTTTAGAAGAAGCAAACATATTGTTGCATAAGACTCTGAAAGGACTATTACAGTTTTTGTGCATCATTAAAGCAAAACTCCCAAATAATCCCTTAGTACGTAGGTTGGAAAACCATAGCCTGTAATGAAGCTATGAATATTTATTATGGCAGAACTACAGCAAGTGAGAAGCAGCTTTGGCCTAATAGTCTTTAATGCAGCTGGCTGCATAATCTGAATATTACAAAGTCAAGAATTTACCGAAGCCAAATAACAGCAATCTGCTATGCAGCTAAAGCAGCTGCAAGAAACAAACCTCCCCACCGTGTAGGACCAGCGACTGTGCTCCGCCCTTCGGCCTCCATAAGGGGTCAGCAGCAAGTGGAGAGGGTCAGCAGCAAGTGGAGAGGGCCAGCAGCATTTCATGGC
This sequence comes from Falcunculus frontatus, assembly GCA_013398115.1. Taxonomy (NCBI): domain Eukaryota; kingdom Metazoa; phylum Chordata; class Aves; order Passeriformes; genus Falcunculus; species Falcunculus frontatus. The sequence goes on from VZRV01005418.1 coordinate 4,321,910, forward strand.
ATTCACGACCTTCTGTCTCCACCAGGTGTTGGGAGGGGACAGCCTTGTGTATGCCTCTTTCCTGTCCCTGCGGTCATATTTCAGCTGCATCCCAGAGAAATTCATGGTTCCAGCACAACACTTGAGCAGACTGATCCTGTTCTTGTCCCTATACCCAGCTATGCTCCCATTATATTTTAGACAGGAAATGTGGGCGTAGCCCAGATCTAGAGACTGAATTAAAGGTATTTTCTGCCCTTTTCTTACCATTTTCCTCATAAGTTCTGACAGACATTTCTATACTTTGATTTGACTGATGTTTTTGACCCCTGCCAAGCACAGGGGTAGTGTTTCCAGGGAAATCTGCAATGACTAACTTAGATGTAACTTACATAGATAGCTGAAGTTATTTTTCCTGTTGTGCATTATTTTGCACCTAGCAACACTGAATTTCATTTACCATTGTATTACTCAGCCTCTCCATTTCATCCATCCACAACTATTTATCTACACCATCAACTTCAGGATGGTAAAATCTAAATAAGTCTTGTGTTAATACAAACTCTGTCATTTCACTACTCCCTGCTTTTCTCAGATCATTCATTAATATCTTGATTAGCTCCAGGTCCCTGGTATCTTTCACTCTTCCGTGTTGTGCTGTGACTCCTTTTAACAGCAGTCTTTGCAAAGTGATGACTTTAGTAAACAGGTATTCATTTATAAGATTTTTTATCTTATCTCACAATGACTTTATGCTTTACCCAAGTATAATTATTTGCACTCTTTTTTCGCCCCAGTAATTTGATTGTACCTTCCCAAAACATCCTAAAAACCCAAGCATATTTAATCAGCCTAAGGCGTTACTTTCAGCCCATGACTTGACTTGTTCAATGAACTCTGGTATATATAACTTTTTCTTACACTAAAACTTCAATTTTAGAAGTTTTTTTCCAGATTCATTCCCTGTATTGGAATGAGATTTCTCCCATATCTCCAGAGTAAACATCAAGACAGATAATTTTTTTTAAACTTTCTGTTTATTGTCTGCACTGGGTGCTTAGGAACAATCTACAGTTTAGAGGTCACTAATAACTCTCCAAATGAGTTAGACTGATATCCACTTCATATTCATTCCAGAGTGAGTAACCCAGTCAATCTGCATATTTATAAATTTCCTGGGTCAATTCTTCACTCAAGACAAAAGTTTGGATCCTTAAATGCTCTTGACCTTGAAGTCCTGGTAACTAAGTGTTCATTTAAACATGTCAGTCTATTAGTTTCTACATCACGTTGGTTGGGGCTTTCTCCCTTTCTTTCTATATTTTAGAGTTTGTGCTAAAGGACTTGTTCTTTCAAAAATCTTTGGAAGGCTTAACTTGTCTCATTAACCAGTTTGTTATGGTTTGATTTTTTACCTCTCATCTGCTTTGAAGTGTGTTTTGTTGTTTGGGTTTTTTCTTTTTTTTTTTCTTTTTTTCCTGTTTCATGGGAGCATTGTGAAATGCAAAGTTCCCATGAGTGACGTGCAGCTCTGTGCCATGTACAGGACTGATCTCAGGGTCAGAGGACCCCAAAGGCTGTTCAGATTTAATCAAGACAGCAGCCACTACTAGTTCCAGTTACATCAGTGAAAGGTATAACGAAGAATTTGAGGGTCTGTCCTGGGGCTGTGGCCACAACGCTTCCTCCATAGCCCAGAATCATTGGTGACACAGAGCTCCTATCTGCTCTTATCTCCTCCCTTCTGAGCTGGGACAGCTCTTTCCAGGGAGCTTCAGGTGGCATAAAGGTAAAATACAGTAGACACACACATATGGCTGCTCATTCTCTGGCAGACCTCTTTTTTATCTCTTTTTGTGCAGAAATCATACCCCTTCTCAGTGAGGACACAATACAGTTTCTAAATTCCATCTATGACGAATAGACATAAATCCTGCAAAGTCATATTCTAGTGAATCCTGGTTCTAAAGGTGGCCCATTTATACCACATTATCACCTGCCTCTCTAAGATTCAAGTCACTAGTTCATCTTCTGAAGTAAACCTCCATACACAAGCTGTCCTTCACTGGAGAAAAATGGACTTTGGCAACAGTTTTTCAATCTCATTTTCCCAAGGTTGAGTTTCCTGAACAGTAGGCTTTGAAAGTCAATGGAATCCTTTAAAATTAATAAAGCAAAATCTTTCATCTTCTGTTTGAGGATGATTACATTTAGGGGTGGATTTTCCTAGTTTTTATAAAGATGCACATTTTTGTCCCCTTAAGACACCACAAATTATCTTGATCTAAATAATATGACCTTCTTCCTAACATTAATTAATCCTCCTTTACTGAGAAAATGTTTTCCCACAGAGTATTTTTTCTTCCCTCTGGCAAAACAGTCAACCAAAATAAGAGGGAAGAAAAATCACACCTCTTGCACAAAGGTGGGTGAGTGTCAGACACACATAGGGGCACCCCACAGGAGTCTCTAGGAGAACCAGGAGCATATGGACACCAGAGATCTGCTTCATTTCTTCTCCAGGTCAGGCTGTCTGTTAGCCATTAAGGATTCTGCAAGCCTGACTGCAATGTATAACACTGAAGTTAAGATCACTCCAGTCAGGAGCACAGATAAAATCAATGGCTTATAGCTGCTTACATTTATCAGTTGAAGTGGTCAAATTCTTCATGATATGTGATCCATTTGAAAGAATTTTCTTGTGATTGATTTCTCTGTATTTTCTACTTTCAAGGCACTGAACAAATCACAGATTTTTGAAAAGCAATTGCTATTCGAACAAAGGATGCTTGCTTTTTTTTTTTTTCTGCTGCCTATATATAGATATATATATATACACATACACATACAGGCCTGATGATTTGACCAAAGCGCAGGAAGCCTTTATTTAGTTTTCCACCATAATATATTTGGCCTTTATCATTGAGAGATCTAGAAAAAAAATGGCAGTTTTGCAGGTAAAAAATTACTATTTCACATTGTCCAAACTATGCTGCATGACCATGTGAGCGTTACTACCTGCTGTCCAGGGTGAGTGAAAAAGTGATTTCCTCCCAGCCCGTTTCAGCTCTTCATCAGAGGAAAGCAGTGCACCAGCTGCATGGTGAGCTCAAGCAGAGGAACCCCAGCTCACCCACTTGCCAAAAGAAATATTCATGGAGCCACAGCCTGGGGTAGCCCTGCCACAGAAGCCTACAGCAATTTAGCTGGGTATCAGAAAGCTGTTTTACCTAGTAGTGGCAAAACCTGGTGAAACAGTTGATAGTTTTCATCTCAGTGTGCTGAACTGGCCCTGCAAAAGTCCACAGGAGAGCTCCTACCAGAAGGAGGAATATGAGCTTGGAATGTGGATAAGGGTGTGGTAATCAGGGGATGGATTGGTGTAACAGCACTCTTAATAGAAGAGGTATCTTATTTTCTAAGATGTGAGTTGCCTTTTGCTTTTGGGTATTGGTCACAGCTTGGCTGATGTGCAGGAATCTGTCAGACCATGATCTCCCTTATGTTGATACACTGGGTTCTCAAACAGATCACCCCAATTATCTAGCATTGTTCTTATGCTTTGGCTAAAATTATGACACTAATGAACTACAAGGTGCAGAGATTTAAAAAAAAAAAAAAAAACTACAAAACCAGTGCTTTCAAATTTAGCAAAACCTGTTCTACAGTCCTGTTTGTCTCAGCAGTTCCCACACCAGGATGTCTGCTGGCAGACAAACACATCAATCTCATAGCAAGTTTTCAATGATTTCCATCCCTCCCAAAAATTATATCAACAGAAAACCAATTTTCAAAATGTTTCTCCAGGACGAGTTTCTGATTCCAGGGCTGTCTTCACAGGGGACAGCTTGCTTGGCTCACTATATTCTGCCCCTTTAGCCATGGCACTATATATCCTTATGTGCCAGGCTAGGGTGACAGTCCTTCCTTCGAGGAAGAGCCAGCCTGAACTCTCAGAGCTGGATGGGGCTGGCTCAGCTCTGGCTCGCTGTGCAAATAACCTTGCACAGGATTTATTACTGTTGTGAGCCTCTTTCACCAGAAATCGCTTAAGCAGACCCTGACACCAATCCCAGTTTCCCATCCTGAGATAAAAGGGAGCACTTTGATTTCATCCTCATGGTCTTCACATTGGTTGTTTGTATTTAAAATATTACACAGGGTAAGTTTCTTAGCCCAAAGGTGCTGTTTGTTTCAGTGACCCTGAGAACTCCTCTACATTTGCCATCTGTTCCAGAAATTGCTTTACCTGGAGACTTTTCTTAGTGTCCTCTTCCCCACTTGCAGGAACTCCACTCCTAAACTCAGCTGAGGTACCTTGGTGAGGTGGGGAGCAGTGTACAACAGGATAAGAGTCCTGCTGCATCTCACAGAAACGAAGTAATGCAAACTGTCACAAAGATTCTGGGACTTTCACATACAAGTTTAGTACGAACTGTAGAACCAACACAAATAGGATGGAAAAGGACCTTGAAAAATCCTCTACTTCATTGCGTAAAACAGATAGACCAGCACAACTTCTGCCATTCCTTTGCTCTTCATCCATCTTGTCTTTCCTTTGCCCTCTCATTTTCTCTGTTCACGTCATCATAGCTCTGGAGCTAGCTTCTTTAACCCCTCAAAGCAGCTGGGAATACAGTCTGACTGCAAGGTGCTACTACAGGGAATAAAGATGATTGTAATAAATAAGAAAACTATTGCAGATGAAATAAAATGCAACACATGAGTCATTAAATATTGAACTAAACTCAGGCTGCATAGCCAGACTCAATCTGTTTTTACTGATGGTAAATGATGGGCTTATATAATTTTCAGTATCCTGATGGATGAGATGACATCAGTTGTTTAGGGTGAGCAAGACAGAGTGAAAAGGGTGCATTTTACTGTTCTCACTAAAAGACCAATTCCTCTACAGTGCTGAGGGCTTGGGAGGCCTTGCTGCCTTTCTGGTTGGACTCTTGATTTCTCCAGTGTTAATAAAAGCTGTGGCATTTTGGAGCAGTTTTGTTTAGGCAGTTTATAAAAGGTCCTCAAATACAAGCTTGAGGATTGATTACCCTTGTCTTTTCTTAATGAAAATTAACAATGTGGGTGGGAATAGATTTTTTTATAATTACCAGGCCACTGAAATTAAAAAGAGAGAAGATATTCCCCTAAACTCTGAGATACTATTTCCCTCCAGCCAGGGTCACCACCACATAGTGACTGCAGGGAGACATGCTTTGCTGCAAGGGAGAGAAAATTAAAATTAACCTCTGATCTACAAAAGCACTGGAGCTGCTGGCAATTAAGTTGTTATTTAATAAGATGCCACGCTTTGAACCACTAAAATTAAGGGCTGGGGGAACCTCTCTGCCATGTTGCTCCTTTTGCCACTCAGACTCAGACGTGGCAGCCACCTGAGGAGGTTAGAGAGCTGTAATTAAATTAATAAAGCATGGCCTGGCTACTAGAGAGGAAAACAGAGGGAAGAGTGATTGCAAGTAATTACTGGACATATTGGTGTCATTTAATTCTTTTTTTTTTTCTGCTCTTGAGGCTGGTAATTTTTTTGCTGCTCTTGTTCTTGATGGGGTCTCCAGCTAGAAATCACCTGCCAAGCCACAATTTTTCATCAAAGGTTAAAAAGAGGTTGAGATGATAGTAGAAGTGCCAGCATCTCTCAAAAATGCAGAGAATTTTTTGCCATATGACTGAAAATGTAAGAGATTTTTATGCTGCTTTTTTTTAGGAAAAAATTACCTTTCCCAAGAAAATTTAGAGGAAAAGAACAAATTTATCATCAGTTTCCACGGGAACCCCTTTCCTTAATAAAATTCAGTATTTCTAAAAACTTTTTTCCTTTAAGTATTCCTTCCTGAGTGGTAACATGAGGACACTGTGTTAAAGAAAATGTTGATTGAGATGCTTCAAAACCAGCTGCTGTTCAAACCACATGTGATGTTTCTGGCTTCTTGGCAACTCCTTGGCAACTTCCTTCCTGAAACTGACATTTGTCTTTCCAAATACATGAAGACAATATTGTCTGTTTTTAAGTCCAGACTTTAAATCATTGGTGCTTGTGAAACTTCTCTGGTTCAATCCTTTGCTCCATGTTTGATGGACTAAGTCAGAAACACATCTTTGGATCTCAGCTTGTGTGTTCTATCGCTGGAGCAACATGTTTTTCACAGCCTCTCTCCTCACCACCCTCAAGCCAGTGATGTAAGCTGTAGCTTGTTCAAAGGCGTAACAGGGAATCAGTCTTATAACTCACGGTTCACCCCTGAGCTCAAGGCAGTGTTCTGCACCTTTTCATATAAACGTATCGGGTGATTTGTGTAGAATACAGCCCCAGGTTGAGTCAGTGCACGCAAATGTGTTTGTAGACAAGCAGCATATTCACATATCTTTGAATGGAGCCCAGCTCCCACCATGGAACTCAGAACTGCTCCAAGTTTAGAGCATTTGAAAGATGTGAGACTTTTAGATGTAGGGATTTGTTTCAGCTTATCAGAAAAGAAAGCCACCTGCAAGATTTAGATCTCCCATAACAGCCTGCTGAATTTCCCCAAAAGTGTTTTGATCTGCAGGTTTTGATTCTGGCTCACTTGTGTGTGCTTATCAGGTTTGGTTTCCTTCACATTTAGAGCATACATATCCCAGACTGAACTCCCTGGCCTCACTTTCCAAACCTGCAGGGTGAATTACAGCCCTTCCTGAGTAAAATAAATGAAGCACTGAGTGAGTCTGTTCCTGATTTTATTAAAACTTTCCAAGAAAGTGGGCCTTAAAATGGCAGTGTTCTCCATCTAGCAAGAAGGCTGTCAGTTTGAATGTGGGGCAAAAGGTTAAGGTAACCTGCAAAAAAATTGGGGTTTACTAAATGATTTGAAGAAAGCAGACTTGAGCCGTGAGGTCTGTATATGTTAAAGCAGAACCCCAAGCACCCCAGGTGAGGGGAGCGATTGTGGGTGTTGAAGAGGCAGAGAGGGTTGATCCTCTAGGCAACTCAGATATTTTTTCCTAGTAAAATAGAGGAGGAAGCAGGTCTGATGGTCCACCAGAGAGGAATCCAGTTTTCTGGTTCCCAACATCGAACACCATACAACTTCATCAGTCCATGGAAGAACAGAGAACAAATCCAAGCTCAAACTTTCGCCTCAGGGACCATTGCAATCTTCTGTTGGGACTGCCTTTCCCAGAAGCCGGTATTTGAAGGAAGGCACTTATATTTCACTCTTCTGGTAAAATGGCATCAGGCAGCAGGTCATTTCTGTCCCTCAGTACTGCAGCTCTCACACAGACATTTAGCCACACTGGGAAAAGCAGAAATTGTGGAAGACTGACCTTAAGACTGATGCTGATGAGTCTTTTATCAGACTACTACCCATTACTTGGTTAGTGTGCCCTCTCCATCCATCTCTCTCACCCTGTGTAGCTGAAGTAACACAGCCTCCTGGAAGGAAACAGGAATGCTATTATCACCTCAGCACTTAGGGGTTTTGTTAGTGGTGGAGATATTTCTGCCTTTACAATCCCCATGTAAGCTCCAATTCGGGTTACAAAGAAGTGTTTGACTTTGCCTTAATTTAGTGCAGAAGAGCAGCGCTGCTCTCTCCAGCAGCCGCACCAGGACTTTTCCTGCTCGTGGTTCTGAGAAGGAAACTCTTTGAGGGTATTACACAGTTGAGTAAACAAAAGGAACAACTGTAGCAGCTCTGCACTGAAAAGCCCTGAGGCTCAGAGAGAACAAAAGGAAGAGGATCCGTTTAAAGTCCTTACATTCAAGAGAATTGCAAATAACCTGTGACTGCTAATGTCTTGACTGAAAGTCATTTTCTGAGCACACTGAAGGGAGTGATTCTGGACCTTTTGGGAATCCGGACTTACAGTGTTCAGGGACAGTACAGGAACAGACAAAGTTTAGTGCCTCACAACTCCAGCACAGATTCACTAAACCTCGATAGGACAACAGCAGCATCTGTACAGTTTCTAAGGTGTCCAGCTCCATTTTTGGATAAATCTTGTTCAGAGGAGCACCACAGCCCAGTGCTGTTGTGTCTGAGAACGTATCAGTGGGAGGGCCAAGAAGGATTCTTAGTATCCATTAAACTAATTATTCATTCGTTCCAAATTAAATCAGCAAAGAATTGATCTGAATCAGAACCCAAATTTAGAAACATTTTGAGAAACTTCCCCGCAGGACCTTGGGGACTCCCTCCCCAGGGCTCAGGCTCATACACATTTCTGTGGGGATGATCAGAGGCTGCTTCCTCCCACCGAGCTCCTGCTGGGAGCTTTACATCGGGGCCTCAGTCTCAGCCTGTGGCCTCTCACAGGCTATAAACTGTCCTTCTGCTTTTTAAAGGTAATGAGGCATTTTGTGGCCAGGCGGAGCACTGATGTGTTTTCAAAATTGTACATTGCACAGATATAAATCTGTGGGTTCAAGTACTACACGAAAAGTAAAACCAAAACACTTGCCTGCATAAGGTGCTTCAGTCACTGAGGAGCTGTGAGACAGCCCCTGCTTTGACCAGAGACAGAAAGAAGGCCAGATAGGTTGGGCTGACCCAGCAGGATGATCAGGGCTGTATCTGATGCCCAGATATCACTGTCATCCCCTTCAAGTCTGGATCGGTGCTGCTCAGCACTGCAAATACAGGCAGCTGTGCTTGTGGCTGGGAGCTGACAAAAAGGCTACCAGTAAATCTTTATTGTTCCTACCCTGGGGAGCTGCAGGTGCTTCCAGGGTCACACTTGTTTCTGGAGTGGAGCAGGTATTTTTGTTGGCTTTGGTAATTCCCTTGGTCAAAAGAGAGAGAACTGCCACATAGGGGACTCAGTGCAGGCTGGAAAGTGTGCGACTTTGACATGTTCATCTTCTGCATTTTTTCTTCTTCTTGTGTTCAGGTTAAAATCTTGGTGGATTTCCTGAGGAAATTTACTTTAATAGGTCAAAAATGCAGCTACTGCATTTTAAGAGGCGTAGTCTGTAGCTGACACCCTTTAGAGGTAGAAAAGCATGCAAGCTAGGAGGTATGCAGTTCCTTCCTCAGTCCCAACAAAAATGCAGAAAGGGTCAAGCTGTGACCGCTGGTGAGAAATTACGCCCGCAGGTTAACCTGAATGTTTTAATCAATCAGGTACTTGAAGGGAAAGGGATGTTAGCAGCAAGAGAAGTAGAAATGCATTTAGAGAGGGAGAAGAGATTACAGGAGGTGAGAGAGACAGAAGTTAGCACCTGTGAAATAGATAAAGGTTATCAGACGGCAGGGTGAGAAGGAATGTGTCACAAGACATATCATCAACCTTTTTTTTGAGTTTCCATTACATTTCTGCAGCTGGGTGTCAGTGTTCTTTGGCCCTGCCGAAGAAACACCCTGTTATGGATGGACCCTCTGTCAAGAGGAGAACCTGCCTTGTCCCCACCCTGGTAGCGCTGATCTCACTCCTCATGCCGTGCACAGAGGCACAACACCAAACTCATCTGCACTTCAGTCGAAATCTTGCAGTCATTCCCCAGCTGATATATTTCAGCCTTAGGTCATCACACAGCAGGTGAATGGCAGCTTTTCACTCTGCTTGCTCTCCTCTGAAGAAGGTATTTGTTTGAGTACTCACTACATCTAGCTTTCTTGTTTGTGCCTTTGGTTTGAGTAATTGCCTTAATCTGAATTTCAAGGCTGACACCCTGCCTGACCCTTTTCTACTCACTGCAGTATTGTTTATGGCATCCAGCCTTCTTACTTTTTGTTTTAATTAAAAACTACAGCAGCTTAACGAGCTACTTCTAAATCAAATTTATTTCCAAAAACTATGCACGCATGCATGTATGTTTATGTACCGCAGGATTTAACTTTTGGCTTCCAGTACTCTTTCTCATGCATATACATTAGAAATGGATTTCTAGAAAATGGAAATCTATTTTCCATAGATTTATGGGAATAAATACATAGATTTTTGGCAAATAATTAAAATATTTATGTTTTAGTTGAAAGTGTGTCCCTTAAAAGCATTGCAGCAGCTACTGCTTTTCTCACCAGTTCACCCCTTTTTTTACCTCTCAGCTGCTACCACTGAAGCAAACTGTCCTGGCTCTGGGTAGCAGTGATTTGGTATCCAGGTGCACATACACATGTGCAGATGCAGCAGGTTTAATTGCTGTTTGCTTTGCAATGTAAGCCTCTTTAATTTTCCATTTGTTAAATAAGGAACATGCAGCATTTACGTAATTAATTTGCTCAAATAGTTTAGCAATTGAGCTCATGATCTTTGTGCCTGTTTCAGAGGCCACTTCCCGGCTGCTGCAGCCCTGAGTACTCCCCTGCAGTGCATCACTGCTTTCTCCAACAAGAGCACATTGACCTCCTTGAACTTTCTCTCACACCTACCCTGCCAAGCTAGTTTGCAGCTGAACTCTCTGATCCTCTAATCTCATTATCCCTTCTTCCATGGCTCCCTCATCCTGCCCTCTCAGTCTCCTTGCTGATCTCTTGGCCACCTCCTCCTGCATCCATTCATTCTCCTTCCATTTCAGCCTTCATCTGACCTACCTCCCCCTTCCAGCACCATCCCACACTGCTCCCATCGTCCCTATGCTGTTTAGCAGGCTGCTGTGTATCTGTCCTGTCCCTCAGGTCCTTTGTTCCCTGATACCATCTTAGGACCACAATGTCAACTGAATACTCGCTGCAAGAATTATGAAGGTCCTTTCATGCAAGAGGACAGATGTAATGACAAAATATCAGGTCAAAGTCTGAAAATATCACTGAAAAAAGAAGTTGCTATATTGGAGAAATTGATTAAGACCTGCAAAATATGTTTTATCCTGATGTAGATTGGGTTATCCAGAAAATAGCAATAGAAGGCAAGCAATCCCCTTCCTGGTTATGAACATCTGATTTATATTTTAATAGTATATGTATCAATATGTATAACAAGACTTCCAGAACAAATACACTGACTATTTACATGTATCTCAAGTCCTGAGGGGGGGAGGTTTGTGTGTGTGATGTTAGTTACAGGGATGTTGGAAGGAGATGAGGATCACCTGGCATACAGGCACATAAAGACTTCTGTCATTATGTCAAAATTTCATATCAGTCAATGGTTACAATACTTGCATAAAAACTCTGTCAAAATAAAATTTCGAATGTCTGATTGCAGAAAAGGCTATTTTTAACTTCAGCTGGTTTGAATTTCCTGTATATTTATAAAAATAAAATGTTCCTTTCATGCTTGAATTAATTCTTTTTTTCTGTCAGCTGGTTGGATTCTTTTTCTTATGTAATCCAAATGAATCATGAATGTTCCTTGGCTGACAACACAAATAGTCTTTATGTTTCATAATGCAATCAGAAATTTTCCTGGGGTGCATTTGTTGGGGGATTTGTTTTTTTGGTTTTCCTAAAAGCATCCATTTGTTACCCTTAAGAAAGCAGCATCATACAACACAGTTTCCACTGTGTAATTGGAGCTCCAGGTTTGCCCTGTTTGTCAGTGAAGCCCAGAGCTGCCCTGACCCCAGACATGGCACAGAGCCACCCACCAGTGCGAGACCACAGTTCATATGTCATAAACCCATCAATGCAAGCAGTATATTGTTGATAGAAAGAACAAAAAACCCAGCAAAACCCACCTTATGCATGTTCATCACCTGAGTTGATTTGCCATAGGAAGTACCCAGTTGCTCCAGTGCAGTATATTAAAAGAGAGACATATGAGTTATCACCATTTAAATTCAGTATGGGTCACTTGAAAAATGAATATATCAAATAAAATGCCCTGGGTCCTGAACTGACTGCCTTGTGAAGCCTGGATATTCTAGTTCTGTGTTATACATCCTTGAACTTTTGTCATATTTTAATTTCAAGCACAGATGTGTGTAGTCCTAGTGATTCATCCATTCTGCACCTTCCTCACAGAAAGCAAAGCATTCTCAATCTTGTGTTTGTACAGTGACACCTGCCAAGGGGTCATCCTTGTATTTTCCATGCTGTTTTCCTAACTTCATTGCTAATAGAAATAATGAGTCAATATTGATGAAACGGTTAATGATAAACACAGTAACATTACTTAGCAGTTCCAAGATATTCTTGGAGTGGGGGAGGGGGGAAAAAGTTAATTTTAGCCTGGATTTGTTTCCCTATGAAGCTCAGGAATAGCCACACAAATCTAAGTGGTGGTAGGGGAAAAGGACCACAGCAAAGGAGACAGAGTTGCAGTTGCTGTACAGCTGTAACATCCAGACCAGAACAAGAGGAGGCATTTTCTTCAATGGGATTTTGAAAACAATAAATTAAAACATTACATTACTTATAAGAGGATTAAATATTCAGCCATGAAGTATAATAATGAAATAGATATGATCAGAATTTGTCTGTCAGTAATAGCATTTTGACTGGATGTATTTTGAGGGAAAAGAATGCTAGTTTGGGATTTTTGTTTAAAAATGGAACTTTTATATATATGAAGATATTTCCAAATAAAGTAATTGCTAAAACCACTTTCAAAAGAACATTATTATTTGCAAACTTGCCACTGGCCTCGTCAGAAAGAACTGGTTTCTGAACAGCTTAATAGACAGTCAGATTGACCAAAACTCTATCAGTTCTTAATGTTTTAGAGTTTAAAACCAGTTAAAGTTTATTTTCAGATCCCAAGTATGGAAAATATTTCTTTTTCCTTATGAGGACTTTCTCACAAAACAATGAACAAAATTCTGTTGAGGATGTAGAAAAATATTTCAGATATCTCTGGAAATGCAACATTTGCAGAGCGAAAAGCCAAATGTAGTCTTGCCTTGTGACCAACCAGTGTTAGATTTGACAGTGTGATGCCTGCACGATTATCCATTTATCTATTTGTGTGCCTTATGTTTGGAGCAGAACGTAGCTTAACTTTGCAAATGGAATGGGAATAAATTATTCTAATTGCCATTAAAATGTTTCTGTTTAAATGTGAGCTTCTGCCAGCTGCTACCCCACAGTGGTTTGTGAATGGTACCTGAAACAACACATGCAAGGGTAGCTTTTGTGATGAGACAAAAATGTGCTGCATGAATGGATTCTGTGAAAGGGGAAAGTCCTAGAGAATTAAAGCAAACAGAAGTTTATCCCTTTTGTAGGTTGTTGGGTAGTTTCACTTTGGCTAAATCACATCTGGAGAAAAAACATATAAACATCACTAGTTAGTGTTCCCTTCCTTGGTAACTTCAGGATTTTTGGTCTTATTTTACTGTATTACCCATGGTGGCTACTGTCTCTCTCAAGCAGAATGCATTTTTGGATGGTAATCAGATACTAGGAAAGAATACAAAGATGAGAGCTATGGAAGCTACAACATGGCTTTGGTATTGCAATATAACCCTAGGTCATCTGCCTCTCTGCTGTCCAGAACTTTCTATTATCCAAAACATGACTATGTCCGCTGATTTCTATTAATTATGCTGACAAGTCCCTTGAATTTCTGAAACCCCTCTTATCCAGGCTTATTTAGCTTTCCCTGTGTCATCTGAATAATCAGGACCGTACTGTATTTCATTATTTTTCATAATGCTTTCTGCTTTTCAGAGGGCAAAAGCAGTCTCTCTCTCCCCACACTGCAGAATGCTTTAGAGTAGCCAAACAAATGAACCTGGCCAGATGAGAAATGCGACCTCTCTCTGTCCCAAGTATTACTTTATGCTGTTGTGTAATGCCAGCTCTACAGATTTGGCTGCAGAATACATCGTCAACATGTTCAGCAAGAGCAAGATGAGTATTTTTACTTCCATTTGCCTCATTTTAAAAAAAAACCCAGGGGGCGTTAATAATCAGGAAAGTCAAAACAATCATCAAAGCTGTATCACTCGAAAAATGTCTGCAAACGGGGATGCACAGAAAGGTGAACTCTCCCCAGCTGATCCAAGATTATCAGAATTACATGAATTCTACCTAGTTCAGGGTCCTATCCCAGTTAATGGCTATGATTTGAAGCTTAAAGATGGATTAAAAGGACGGGGCAACACATCCCTGGGGTGGTGGTCCCTGAAAATCTAGGGCTCTAAGAATCATCCTGTGCCTAAGGTTGTTTCTTTGTGCATAAAAGCATTTGCAGATTTTTTTGCCTAGAATTTGTTAAATCTCTTCTTGAACTCCTGTGTTTGAAAACATCCTGAGTTCAACAGTTTAATGGTGCAGTGTGGGGAATAAAACACATCTTTTCATTTGCTTTCTGTCCACTGCCTCACAATTCCATGGCCTGCCTCCTTGTCCCCGTATTGTGCACAACTGCCTGTAATACTCTCAATGCAAGTCAGGATGTTACTGACCTCTGCCAAGTCATCATGGGGTCAAGGCAGATGAGATGAAGTAGATAAGCTTCAAACTAGATAACAGGAGGAGAGTTATGTGTGCTGAGTCCACCCCTGCATTTACTGAAGAGTGAAAGGAAAATCAAATGCACAAGAAAATAGAAATGAATGGAACAGAAGTTAAGTCGGAAAATGAACAGCAAAGGGAAAGGAAGCCTAATGCTGCTGGGACTGGCACAGCATAAGGATTACCTGTACTACAGCAAATGTCCTCACTGCACAGTAGTCTCCATTGGCTCCATCAGAGTATAATAACAGAGGCTTATTATCAGACAAACACATTGTGAGACTCCCCAGTTGCCAGGATGGTGACACAGCTGTTAAAATGACCTTGCCTGGTCTGGGCAAGACATTAAGGATTGCAGAATAGCAGTGAAACTTCATATGTTATTCCAAGGTATGGTGCATGGGCAATAAAGCAGGGTTCCTAGAACACTGACGCTATCTATCTGTCAAATCACAGATAAAGGGAGTAACACAAACATAACAAAATAATGACCAGAGTTATAATGGGTTTGGAAACAGAACAAAAGGCAAAAATGGCCGAGTGGCCTTGCTTGATGCGGCAGAGTGAATGAGAATGAGTAGGATGGATAAAATAGACTAAATTTGTGTGAAATTGCTTACAGAAAGGTTCATAAGAGATTCTATTGAGTAGTGCTGGGAGTTTGTTATAGATGCTTCCCCCTCCAGGTTCAGAGTTGGGTATGAATAGCAATTTCTGTAATGCTATTAGAGGAAGAGACAGACTAGTGAGAATTGTGTCATTAAGGTAGACTGGCTCCCAGGCATATGTTGAAAAATAAATGCAACCAATAGTCCTAAGGCTCAGATGCTCCTTCTGGTGACAGGCAACAGATTGGGCCACTAAGCAGTGAGGATAGAGCAGAGATTAAAGATGGGTTTGGCATGGTCCTTGCATACTTTGTCTCAGTGCTCAGTAAGGGCAGTGGTGTTGGCTGTGGGGAGAAATGTAGGGTGAGGACAAGAGTGCAGAGAAAGCATGGCTATATCTGAGGCAAAAGGAAAAATTTGGAACTGAATGAGATACAACTGAAGAAGTCAGACTGTCTTCACCCCACCATTTGGAAATTGCAGGTACAAGGATTTTTAATAAATCTGACAAGTTTTTATGAATCGGACTGTATGCTTTGACAACAACAAATGTACCACCTGTGTGGAGGAAAGAGAGACAGGAGGAGAAGCAAAAAGGGATCTTGGCAATTTCAAGCCTCTGAATCTGATCTTTTTAACATGCAACAGTTGTGGCCTCTCCAGGAAAACATTTAGGCTGTAAAATAAAAAAAATTCTTTCTTGTTCAAGAGAGCAAGGAAGCTGGAAAGAACACTCAGCCATAGGGAAGGCAAACTCACTAAGTGGTGCAGGAGGAAATATGATTCACTGTACAAAAAAATGATGTGAAACAGTTGCCTGCAGTACCAGAAAGCTGGACACAGTAACACCAGCTGTCCTTTCCATTGCTATCACCATAGATTTTTTCTGAGACCTCGATTTTTGAAGGTAATTAAACATGTGTATTACTCTCAGATTAGGACATTATCTACCAAAGCCGAAAGCAGATTTTTAAAATCTGCTTGTTAAATGATAACTTGTTAAATGATAACATGATAATCTTGAAAATATCCTTGGATGTTTTTTGAATATCTCAGTCTCAAATCTCTATCACATATATATTTACTTAAAGTGAGACACATAATGTAACATCATCTTTAAATAAGAATTTAGTCAACTTTGCATTTGCACTACCTACTCTTATCCCAGGTACTGTAGGCTGGTACAGCGAGTCAGGAGGCCTTTCTCACTATAGGTTCCCAGAGAAGTTTCTGAAGTTTTTCCTTCACTTCCCTGGCTGCTGTTCCTCAGTTCCCCAGCTTGCTCCAACCTTGGGATGTCATTTCTCTTGCCAGCAGGCACTGAGGCACCAGCACAATTGTAGATTTTAGTGATCATCAGACATAAAAGTCCTAACACTTATTTCTGGATGAATCTCCAAAGGGATATCAAATGGCTATTCCTGCTTCACGTACTTCACTTTGCCAGCAAGGCTTATAAGGAAGAAACTAATAGAGAGAAGGTGCTGCCAGTGGGATGCAACAGCCAAAGAACACATTTTGTTCTCAAGAGGCTCTGTGTAATGAACATGACGGTTTTTATTAACCCTAATAGTGGCAGTCCTTTGGGAAAAAAACAAACAAACAAACAAAACCCCCACAGTTTTAGTTCTCCCTAATCAAAGAAGGGATGACACCAAAAAACTGTATAAACATGGCTGGTGCCAAGTGCTCCAGCAGCCTTGACCCTGTGCATGTCACTACATCTCACAAAGCACACCACAAACAAGAATTCACTTGTACAACAGCTGATCACTGGTTTTACAGGAAGAATGTGTGTATCTTCTTAAAGGGCTGGGAATGGGGGTCTTCAGCAAATATGAAGCATTTTCCTTTTCGCTCCTTGCACTGCTGTCTTCACACTGAAGCACTGTCCTCTGCATACTCAGCCTGTGTTACAGAGCTGGCAGCTCTTCAAGAGCCCTGCTCCCATACCCTTGACACCTGGGGAAAGTGGCTGATTATACTTCCAGGTACACCTTGTAAAAATGCTGTGGAGTTCCCATTGTTTGAGAACAATATCTGCACATATTCCAACAGCTGACTGATTAAGAAGGTGTCAGTAGACGGATGTCAAAATACATAGCCTAGTTACTAGGTTTTGTGAGACCAATTAAAATAGGGCGTCATTGTTCTGCATGACAAATGGCTTCCTCTGGATATTCTTTACCTCACTTCTTGGCATATATTATCTCTAATTACATTTATCTCAAGGGGAGTCTGAAGTACATTTTTTCTGCAAGTGTGGCTTTTTTGCTTCATGTAAAAAGAGCCTTTGCTTTATTTCTGAGGACTTCACACTTCACCTCCCAGAACATCACGTGCTGTAAAGCTTCTCCCTGCCCTCCTCACATTGTTTTTATAAAACAGGAGGTATCTACATACAGCAGCCTCGGAGAGGACCTAGCACAGGTGAAAGAGTGATTGAAGCCCTTTCCCAAAGCCTCCCCTTGTGGACAGTACAGGCTGCTCTGACTCTCTTGCTTGAGAGGCCTATCAGTGACACCGTTTAATGTGCCATCAAAATACAGGTCCCTTGCTGGAGTCTTGGCTCTCAGACAAGGCATTTATAGAGTTTTATCCCTTTAAATGATAGAGAGGGAACAGTAAAAAAAGGAGTTTGAGAGAACAATGTCTGTGGAGCAACCAAATTGCCACAACAAAATGAAAATCTGGAAAAAGAAGCAAAGCAGAAGGTTGCCAAGAGGAGGTATCCACTTGCAGCTGGCTAGAGATTAGCAGGAAGTTGAAAGAGAGCACACTAAGGCTTCTGGTGAAAACTAGGCTGTCAATAAATGTTTCAGATTACAGGGTATATCAGATTGTGAGAGGAAGAGGGAGAAAATCAGCCAATGCTTCCTTCCTCCCTTCCTCCACAGACTTAGGTTAAAAGCATTTGCAGTTCTGCTGCTGCTAATTATTGCCAAAAATTAATAAGCCTTTGCACACACTCTCATGCTCTTAATCTGCAGGGCTACTTATGAAAAACAAAGGAAAGTATCTAAATCAGTGGAACTAAGCAATTAAAGAAAGAGCATGAAACCTGCTTGTAAAATAAGGTGAGGGTTGTGTTTTAAATTTTAATGGTAAGTATATATACACTGAGACACTTAATGTGGATGACAACAGTTTAAAGGGTGAGGGAAATAGAGACAAAAAAATCTACTTTGCTCATTATAAAGAAAACAGAAAACAAATGCTATCTTTCCTGGTCGGGTAAAGACTTGGAAATGAGGCCATCTGTGTTCCTGGGAGATCCGGGACTTTCAAAAGTGGAAGGGTAGTCCTCCAAAAAGGAGAGGATCTCCCTGTTAAGAGGTAGTGCCTCTCAGTTCACATAAATACTTTTTTGGCTTAAATTGTATTCTTGATCCTGTTGACTTCAGTGAGCCTATAGATATGCTGAGACATTTTCCGAAATTAAGGCTAAAAATCTTTCCTAACACACATGCTGAGGCCTTACAGCAATGTGGGATGGGCTAAGCTGTGTGCCCTAACCCAAGTCGGAAGGCTATGACAGAACCTGGGCTTTAAAACAATTCTATGAATTCTGGGTTTGAATTTACAGATGTTTTTTAGATGTGTATTTCTATTTTACTCTACTTTAAGAAGTTCCTTGCTATTCATTCACTGGTGTCCAGCCCTTACCTTGTGTCTCCCACAAGAAATATACTTTGATAGGGGGAAAGAGGCTTTGTAAACCTTCAAGAAACTACCTGCTCCAGGGTATGGATCCAAGCAGAGGAAAGAGGGAAAACACACAGGCATATAAAGAAACACTGGTAGAAAATTCAATTCAGGTTGAGAAAGTCTGTTACTTTTCTCTGATCTTTTGGTTCTTTCCTTATAGATAACACCATTAAACAGAACATTGTTATTTCTACAAACATCCATCAGAGCCCCAAGAAATTCAGAGTGAAGGTTAATATATAAAAAAAGGCACAAATTCCCAAAAACGTGGCAGCTCCCATCAAATGCACACACAGCTCTGCCAGGAGCCTAATTGACTTAGGAGTTGTTTTGTGGTAGCTGGGGAGGCATCAGGCAGCAGCACAGCTGGTGAGGTTTCAGGCAAACTGTGATTTTACCTATTTATTTTCACTCACAGGCTTGTCAGTCTCGGCAAAGGGGTAATATTTTTAAGACAATTTCCATAAGGAAAAAGGGCAGAATATTTTTTTTCTCTTTTTAATAAAAAAGAAGGTTTTAAGTTGTTATTTGAGATGTTTACACATCTCTCATAATCTATGATGAGTCCTTTAGGGATCCAGATCACTGGAGAGCAGCTTGTCAAACACTCCTTTTGCTGCTAGGACAGTAAATTCAATTTACTTTATCAACAAAGTTGATTCCTTTCCTAGTAAACTTAGTGTGTCTATTATGAACTTCACATGGAGTTTCTAGGGCAAGTTGCTTTGAAAATCAGGCACGAAGCTGTGAAAGATTCCCAAAATGTTCAGAGTCATCACTACCCTTCTTGTTCATGCTCTTCTTAATTTTATTCCTAAGATTCACAATTCAAAAATAGCAGACCCAAAACAGCTCAGGTTTTTGGCATGCAATACTCTGCTCAACATGAGCCTTTTCCTTTAGACAGCAGGTCAATGTGATTTTTTTTTTAAGTGTATCTCCTGAAATGGGAAAGAGAAAATGAAGTCTGCAGTGGAGAGTTGGCAAGAAATTCACTCATTTTGGATAAAAGGTACTAATTATAGGCATAGATCTTTGTTAACTACGTTTAATGCATCATGAAAGGTTTCTTGCACTGCATACAGTGTCCCAACCAAGCAGAATTCATCCAAAATCAGTTCACTGGATCTGTGCTGCCCCAGGAGACAGAAAATGAGTCCACACTAATGCTATGATTTAGAGTGTGTTTTCATTTATTCCTAAATGTAATGTGCTTGTGTAGCAAACAATTCTTCTGCAGGGAAGAGATGTACAACCACTTGAAACTAACAACACATTAAGTTGACTATTACTGGAATCCTGCTGCCTCTTATTGCTCTGTGTATAATAACTAGGCAAATATATTCAGATCTGGCGTGGGTTTACACTCATTCCATGACTGTTCTATTTCTACCAGCATGGTCTAATCCACTTAAGAGAGGATAATGAAAAAAGGTCTGATAAATCCTTACCTAGAATTTGTAATTCGTTTGAGCTTTTTGCAGCCCACAATCCAGTTAGTTTAAAGGTAAGTCAGGCATCTCACCATAGGCTGCAGCCTGCTCTCCACATGGCTCCAGACACTCTGGAGACAGAGTTAACATTCCATTAAACAGGAAAAATGCCAGCGCTATCTTTGCTCAAAGGGAGCGATGTCAATCCCGCCTCTCCCAGCTACATCCACCTAAGAGATGGAGGTGGCAGAAGGAAAACATCCAATTTAAGTCCAAAGTGGCTGAGCAGTGGCAGGAGTGGCATCAGAGTTCTTGAGAAAAGAATTTTGATGGGTTCTTGAAAGTAAGTACACGCTTTATCCTAATGGCTATGACCACCCAAATTAGACAGCCCTTGAATGTTGTTGGGCATTTCTTGGCAGCTCTCTTTTCCCCCTGAGTTATTTGCTGCATAAATTTTCCTTGTAATGCCAGAAATTACCACAAGCTTTGTGTATTCCCTGGGCTGTGCCTCCAAGGCAGCCTCCAACTCCTGCTCAGCCAATCAGCCCAAAGCATATCTTTTCTCCAGCTGGTTTAGCATCTGCTCTAGCACCACTAGAGAGGAAAATTCTCTTTTTCTAACCACAGTGCGGTGGGCTTCACATCAGTTTCAACAACAGAAAGCATCTGATCCCTTTTCCTCTGCCCTGCTCCATCCTGCATCCTTCCCACTTATGCGGATGTGTCCCTTGGTGCCTTATCAGCCTGTCTTCATCGAAGGCCTGAACAGGGCAGCTGATCCTCCCTGCACAGCCCTGCAGCCCCCACATTACAGCCGAAACTGCTGCAAGCTACACAATCAGTATGTGCTAAACATCAGCTGCCTCTCACCAAATAAAGCTGAGATGAAACCCAACCCTTGAAGAAAGAGAGGGAGTGTCTCCTGGCACACGTGGGAAATCAGAAAACAGTCTCTGCCAATTACAGCTTTATTAAGATGGAGCAGAAGAAAGGTTTATCATCACTGAGCCAAATTAGACACAACATTTCCTTCAACTTTTCTTTTCTGTCCTACCTGTTGTTTTTAATACTGAAAAGTAAATTTCTCCAGACGCGGAGGTTTCCCTCAGAGGTTGGTGCAGCCACAAAGTGAAAGCCTCCCTTGTACCCATGCTGGTGAATAGATGCTACAACAGCCATTTTGGTGTGCAAGAGAGAAAAGCAAACCTTCTTTTTCCCTTCCCCTCAGTAGCTCCTGGCCTATCTCACTGTCAGTTTGCACAGCCCAAAGCACAACAGATCCTCCAAAAGGTGGATCTAGAAAAGCTGTGGAAAGTTTTTTTTTCTGCAGACCCTGTGCCAAGGAGGGGACTGTAAATGGCGAGGGAGACTGTGTTCCCACTGGAGTCCTCACTGTCACCCAAGCCAGTAAATGCTTCTTCCTCAAATACAGCAGGATTTGTGTTCACTGATGATAGCTTTCTTCCCCAGCAGCACTACCAATGCAGACCCAAATTCAAAGCAGAATCAAGCTGTTTAAATGAGACTAAAGCTAGCAGGCAGTAAGGGTCTCAGGGGTGTTTTTCCACCACCCACCCATCCCTGATAACCTTCCTGTAACCCCTCTATTCTAAGAAACAGTTTAGATTATTTTTTCAGAAACAGAAATGGAAGTAATCAGCTCCCTGAAGACACCAGAGAAGCCCACTCATCGCTATCTGCCCATGCCCTCACCACCCTTTTGGGAAGGTCCTGGCAGTGAACAAGCACTGTCACGGAGGAAGAGATCTGAAATGGAGCCATCCCAGCAAGAGTTTCCAGACTGGTGTCTCTCACAAAGGAGAAATGTGTTTCTCCTTGATAAGCCCTGGAAACTTTAACTTTTGCATCCAGGACTTAGGGTTGAACAAATACTCTTGAATCCACATCCTTTTTCCTGAGTGGCTATATTATGTATGTACATGAGTTTTCCTCCCTTCCCAGTTTGGCAAAAAGCCCTGCAAGGGGAAAAACACACATAAAGAGGAAAATAGTTGTGGTCTGTCTCAGTAACTTGCTGAAAAAAACCTTTCTCAACACCAGGCAGCAGAAAGGAAAAAAACCTATTTGTGCAAGACTGCTGGGTGTTGGAGTAAGTAGCAAGTGTGCCATTTAATTCAGCTTGTCACATTTTCTCCATCTTCTCCCGCCCATCTCGCCAGGATGCTGCTTATCTGGTCTGTGGGATGTGGGAAGGAGATTTATACCACTGGCTGCTTCAAATCAGGCCTCTCCATTCATGTCTTCACTTCAAAGCACCAGACTTTAGCAGGATGCTGGGCTACAGCTGCCACCAGGGTCAATACACGTGTCAGCAACCACTGGTCCAGAGAGCAAAAGGTGCATGGCCAGAGAGCAGAGGTATAACACAGAGACTTGAATTATAAATCACTCCTCTTAGGGGCTTTCAAAGACCGGAAGAGGGTTAAAATTTAGTGAGGTTAGCTGAGCCAAGAAGATAACCATGCAGGGTTTAGACTACGCAAGCTTTTTGAGAAATGCACTAAAATCCGGCTCCATAAACTGGCCAGACCAGGGAAGTTGGACTGTGGGATTCTCCGTCTCTGCACTCTTGTGTGGGAGGCTAACCAATATAACAGACCCCTCAGATAAGGATTGCTTAGGAGGTGAAATGAGAAACTCCTCCAGATATCTTGTTTGTTGCTGAAGAGTGTTGAGAGCACGATATAGTCAAACAGCTTCATGGAGTTTTAAAATCAAGATGGAGCTTTTTTAATAAATATCTTTGGTACCTCTGCCAAAACCAGACAGAGTAAACAGGCATCTTCCCGATCCAGTTGAAACAGACAGAGTTCCTGAGCTCCAGAGCACATTCTCCTTTCCACTTTCAGTTAACAAAACACTCCAACACAGGCTGTGTCCCAGCCCTTGACTCTCCTACACCACAAGGTTATCACAGGCCCACAACTCAACAGTAGAAAAGCCCAATCTGACCTAGCTCTGATATCAAACTATGGGGGCTCCCTGACAGTTCAAGGACACCCCCTGATGTCCAGAAAAAGTTGAAGGTTGTTAAACTGTGTGCTTGGAGCTCTATCCTAGCCCAGTATCCTCTGGTAGAGACTGCAAACAGGACAAATTCTATCAGCTGTGCATTAGACAGCTTGGGTGCCACAGTGACTATCCCAATATCAGCAGACTGATCTGGTTTAGTTTAGGGGTTTTTTCACCACATTCTCTAGCACAGTTTTTGCATGTGCCAGTGAGCTTTTGCTGAAGCTTAGGAAACAGACTGGACCAGAAACTGTGTCTGTTAAGCCCTATGGACAACTGCAATTTGTGAGGAAGAGGAGAAGGTCTGGCATTTTGCCCCAGGCCAAGGGAACAGTTCCTTTCTCATTTCATTTTTGCGCAAATGTAACCTGAGAGTCCAGCTGGCTTCACTAGATTCTGAGCACTGTCTTAATTCGCATGTCTTTGTCCAGCTGGAAGAAACTTCTGGCCAGCCCCATGCAGAAGGTCACCAGCCAGCTGAGCAGTCCGTGCCATCAGTCCCTGACCCACTTCAGTTACTGGAACCAAAGATGCAAAGACCTTCTACGGACACCCCTTGAGTTCAGCTGGTTGGTTGTGACCGAAGCAAGTTACAGCCTTCCCCTGAGCAGATCAGATGGCAAACCTGAGGGCACACCCAACCTCCAGCCCTTGTAACAAGAAGCTGGAGAAGTGTTGGGAGCCATAGCATTTTCTGGAAACCTCTGTATGGAGAGCAGCTGTCAATCAACATCCTTAATTGGTAGTAACAACTCTCATCACAGATAAATGCCTAAAAAAGCCACCCTCTGTGTCAGGGAGAGCTGTTATGGAGGAGGCTGGGGAATGGATAACATGTAAAGATCCTTTTGATGGGCTCAGGGTTAACCACCATTACCATCAATTATTCATGGTTCCCATACAGACGTGAGGCAAATAAGGTATTAAAAATTTACATCTCTCTTTCCCTCCACTCTTCCTTGGTATCATCACCTCTTAAGTATAGCTGGTGAAAGTGAGCATTTACTGTTAATTAGCTGTAATGATAATTGCAAAGAAAGTACAAATGCCTTGACTGGGGAGATATGATACGACTCTCATTAAACCCAGACTAATAGAAAATTCTTCAACTTCTTTTCTTATTCCAGAATCTCTGATCTCACATTAATTTAAGATTTATTACAATTGAAGATGCAGGGCTACATATTGGTTTGCTGAACATCTCTAAAGGCTGTGATGACCATGTGATTTATGCAGTTTTAGGAGCAGAGTAAGTCTGGTATATTATATTTTTATTTTTTAGACATTTCAGTCTTTCAAAAAATTAATTAGTTATAAAAAAGGAATAAAAGCAATATCTATACATTATTTCCAGAAAATATATATTTTGAATGAACAGTTTTCATCCTCTGTATGACTTTCCATTTCACACTTGCTGAAGTTCAGGAGAGTAGTATCAAACTAGTCCACCTCAGTATTCATTTATATGCGGTTTCCCTTTCTGGCTACTAGTAGTGTAAGTTGCTCTGGTACATAATAGCTTACAGGCTTGGGAGTGTTCTGGACCCCCTTCAAGTTCAGAAAATCCTGCGTCTGTTACAGTTCAGAATAAATTTCTTTTTCCCCTAGAAATGCTCAGCTCAGTGAGAGGTATATTGTGCAAGGTAGTAGCACTCACAGTGCTGTTTCTTCTAATTCCCATTTCCTTACAAGCTGTCACTCGGATTGCACATCTATAGTAGAGCTGATGAAAAATTTTCCACAATAATTCTTTCTTTCGGTTACAAAAGGCTGACTGGATCGAAGCCAAAATGCTTTATGGCAGTTTTATCAGATCATGCCCGGTATAGCCAATAGACCCATGACAAAGCTATTCACCTGGACTTCTCATACTCAGTGGAGCCCCCCAGGCTACAGAGCCAGTCTTTTTCTGTGGCTCACTGAATATTTCATTATTTATACTAAATGGAAGAGCTTCAGAAGGAGAGATGGAAAATGCCTTCTATGCCAGGATGACAAATAGGCCAGTAATTCATTCAAGGCTTTGCTAAATTTTTTTAAAGTGAAACTTGGGCTTTTGCATTGAAACAATTCAACTGTGTCCCAGTCAGGGTATCCCAGCAGTCAGAACAAAGAGAATAAAATATTCTATACAGTGTGCACCTGGCTGGTCACTGCTGTGTGCTGCAAAATAACCCTGTAGGTATTACCAAGCTGTTTCTTTTTGTCCAATTGCATCTAACTGACACATGAACAATGTAAAAGTTGGGAATTCTCAGAGGAACATGGGGAAATAGATTGGACTGAGCATATTTGCAGTTTACAGATGTTGCTGAGAAAGGGCTGTACTTATATCTCTCTGCATTTTTCCCTTGGAGAGAGAAAGGACCTTGAGCCATTGCAAGGGATTGCTGCTCTCTCCTGCTGACCTCCACACTACACAGGCAAATTGCAAAAGCTGCCAGTCAGCTAAATACAATTTCATTGGGAAAAGGGGTAAATCTGCCAGGTGGAAAATGGGAAAGTATCAAAACATTTAAATGGCCATGATTGCCAAGAGGAGACAGCACATATAACCCACAAAAGCCTGCTTTTAAGTTTGGCATATGGCAGGTGACAATTGTCAAGAAATCCAAATGCCTTCTTATCACTTTCTTGTTTGTTGCACAAAATGCTGGAGTGATGCACCAAAATCAGAGAGGGCACATCAAATGGATTCTTCTGTCTCCTGAGAGCACCATACACAGCATTTGCTGCCCTTTTCAGCAGGACTTGGAGAAAAGAGGAGCAGCCTATTCTTAAATGCAATTGCCTTGTAGTTTTCCCTTGGCATGTCCTGAAAAGACCCTTTTGAGTAGCTTGTGGCTCCTGGACAGCTCACCACACAGAAGTTTAAGGTCCAGAGAAGAGTAAGGACCCCTCTGATTTGTGTGTATTCAGCTGAGCAATACAGCTTAGCTCGATCTTTCAGCACGCACAGAAAACACCCATGAACCTACACTCACATTTAAACTGCTGCCTAAAACCCCAGTTCATCAAGGTGCTTAAGCACATGTGTACTTAAGCTGGACTGAAGCCTGCCCCAGGACACTGTGTAGGCACAGTAACTCATTCCTCTCTCAGGGGTGTTGCAAAGTCAGTGCTGTTGGGTTAGCACCAGCTGCCAGGAGCAAGGACCTTATTCAACCACATCACCACCTTTAACAGCCCTTTAGAGAGACTCAGGCATTTACATTAGAGGAAGTGATGAATGAATTGCTAAGGCTGCCAAATCACAGCCCCACTCCATGCTGTATCAGACCCTCCTCTTTAGTCCCTGACAAGGTACCCCAGCTTTTCTCTGTTGGCTGTCCTTGGAGCCAGTGTCTGACTGTCCTGCATCCCAGGAGGTCTAAATCAGCTGTGACTCTTGAATTTAAACCCTCGAGTCTGATATCCATCCTAAGCAAGTGTATGGCCTGAGCTCATAGGAGCCGTTATTCTTTTCCATCCCTCTCTATCACATATTCATTAGCCTAGGAAGGAAATCTGTTGTTCTCACATTCTCTGCAGATTCCAGCTTTTCTTCCAGAACAAATAACCGGAAATAAGAATGATTGCAGCACTCACAAAATGGTATTCAAGTGAGTAAACAAAACTGTAAAGTTATGCTATGTAAATTGTACAGCCCCCAACCTCACAGAGTACATTTTTGAAGAATGCACATGAAATAAAAATTATCTATTAGAACTAATTAATCTTTCAATTTACTCTCTCTATCATCTGTTTAAAAGTCAAAGGTAGGTTTTCTTTACCAGAGCAATATGTTATTCTTTTTTCAAAGTAAGCCCTAAGAGTCACCTTGCAATAACATATTACAAGGAACATAATAGAGGAGAAAGTGAAGAAGAAAAAGGATGCACTGTATTTCTCCAGATAATGTAAGCATATACTACATATTCATAAACAATATACAATGACATAAACTCTGACATAAATATTCTCATATGGAGTGTTCATTAATCATGATGAAAGGGGAACCTGGGGCTTCCTTGGGGGTTGGTGTGTTCTCATTTGTAATCATATCTGTCTTCTCGCCATGAAGCATTTTAATCTTCAACCAGTTTTATGATTTTGCAAAGGCTTAAAGAAAAAAAATAAGGTTATAAAGGTGGTGAAAAGAGGGGAAACTTGTAAATTTGTTTGAATTCAATGGTTAAAATGGAAATGGCAAGCCCGGTATGAAATTTGTCCATTCGGCAGATCATGTCTGCAAAGGATCAGTATCTCTATTTGACATTTTTAGAGGTGTCACTGTAGTTATCCAGGCACATTATGACCATTGATTGTCCTCCGAAGACTCATTTATTTCAGCAGAGCTATGTTGATCTGCCTGGCTGCAGGGCAGCCTTCAGTGCTCAGGCATAACATAAAGTGAGGCAGGCAGTAAAAAGCCCACCAACAAAAGAATGTCTTTTGCTTAAGTGGGAATTTTGTTCATTTAACTGGAAAAAAAATGTGTACCACACAGAAAAGAGTTATGCTATAGTACAAGAAATCTGCAAATAAGGTCTTCATACAGGCCATGAGGGGAACAGTGAAAACCCCAGGGCCTAATTCTGCCTTCAGTCAGCCCTGTTTGAGAGCACAAACTATAATTACTACCTGTGATTGTATCCTGCATTAACAACAGCATGCAATGTGATAGAAATCCAAGATTGTTTCAGCATCATTTTTCCTAAATATATAGAACATTCAAAAAGCCATGTGATATTTTAAATGCATTACTGCTTGTCCTTCCACATCATCCCAAAAGTCTCGGCAAAGTCTTCATCCAGTCCTGAGAGAATTGTCTGCCTGTGACATGAATTTTTCCTCAGTCTGTGTTGAAGAACAGGTATGAGAAAATCACCACCAGTATGCAGACAATGGTGGGGGGAACAGTCTCAGTCTAAGCTTGCCACTCAAGAGGGGTGGCAAGAAAAGGAACCACATAGACAATTAGGTACAAGCTTCAGCTGGTGCCAGGTGACTCAGAGGTTGGCAGGGTGAAGACACAGCACACCAGTTTCTAATACCAATGACATGCACCTCTCTGCATCCCATCCTGTGCCTTTAGTTGCCATTCCTGAACAGGCTGGTGTGTAGCTGGATCTACCAGGGAAACTGCTTTAAATACAAGACCAGAGTAAACTCTGTGGATTTATAACAAGAAACATTTACTGCTGTCTTGCTGAGTTGTTCAACAGCCTAATTTGAAAGCCAAGTCCATGTTATAGCATTCAGGTGTACTGACGAGCTGCAGGAAAGAAAATTGAAGCAGGTATAGACATCATTCTTCTGGCAAACCCCCTCTGAAAAAATGAAGTTACACTGGCAAAATAAATGTTTTGATGGAAAAGTGCCTGTCCTTTAAACAAATAATTTATAAATGCATTTCGGGCTGAAATTATATTTCATCAAAACATGAAAGAACGAAAGAAAAAGGATACCACTTTGAAAGCTTCAGGACCAGGTTTCATTAAGTATGTGAGGGTTTTTTAATTTCATGCAAGTAAATTATTTACCTGAAAGTGTCAGTCTTTAACTGCACAGTTAAGTACTTGTTACTTCCAAGAAACAGAAGTAGAAAAAGAATAAATATATAATAGAAAAATAGAATAGAAAAAGGAGCTTCCCAGAGTGAACACTCTAAATGAGTTGAAGAATACCTGAATGGTATCAATTTGACCTTATTCCCTCTCACAGAACAGCCCTCTAGCCATGTGCCTTAAAATAATCAATATTATTTTCTTCAGAAGAGTAGCAAATAGGTGTTCCCTTCAAGCAGAAATTAAACCCCATACTCCTGACAGAGCAGGAAAATGGAAGGGCTGTCCTAAGAGTGTGGCTGATAGCAAGAGATCAGTCAGATGACACAGACAGGAAACATTAAATTGGCAAACCAAAAGAGGAGAAGCAATAAAGATCCAGATTCTGCAACGGATTTAGGCACCCAGTTCCTATTTCCTAGAAAATGCCTAAGAAAGTGCTGCAAAGACTGCAGATTTTATCTAGTTTTTTATCACCTCTGGACCTAAAACCAAAAAAGTCAAAGAAATCCAAGAGAGAAAATGACCTATGAGGAATTAAGTTCCGAAATTCATTTGTAAATCTTGTGTAGGTACCTTAGCGAGCTCCCAGACTGTCCCAAGTGTCCAGCAATAACCCACAGGGATGTGACTTCTTACCTTGCACAAGTGGGCAGTTGTGATAAAAGACCATTTTTATTTCCATTGTAAAGAAAAGTCAATGTTCATTTGTTTGGGAAGCCTCCTTGACAGAAAGCTTTATCAGCCATGAAATTAGCCCTTCATGCTCTCTTAAGCCAATAGGCCAGGACAGAGTCACCGACTGCACCTGATGCTTGCAGTTAGTTCTGATTAGCTGCCCCTCACGGATTTCAAACAGCAGCCTCCTTAAATGCAGGCTGTAAAACTTCACTGGCTGCACTAAATCAATAGGGAGGCAAGAGACAGGTTCGGAGAAGAGATGGGAGAAATAAACAGACACTGAAACTACAACATTATTATCTTTTTTGGCAAATAGCCACCAAAATTGCTCAATATACTGTATAAACAAAAACATACACTCACACACATACAGTCTGTCTGGCAGAGCGAAAAAAAAGGGAAAATATACCTTAAATAATATGTTCATTCTCTTGGGCAAATAAGAAGCAAGCAGTTATATTTAGCAAGGTAATAAAACTACATTGTAAAGCCCTGGAGACCTATTACAGCAGTGCCCTCTGCACTCTCAGTGCTTAGAGAATTCTTATTTATTTGCCTATGAGAGCATTGCTGGAGACCCATAAAGTGCCACCAGGAAGGCCAGGTGAGCCTGCAATCTCTCTGTGGGATGTGAGCATTAGCTACTGAGAACTTCACAGCGGTGCTATCTCAAGGATCACATCCCTTCACTGCAGGAACTGTGAACCCTGAGGATACCGCGTCAATTTATAAACTTAGCAATACAGAGAAGGAAATAGAAAACTCATCTTGGGAATGTTCCTGCATGGGAGCAGAACCTTTAAAAAAGGAAGGAGAAAGCCCAGATCTGTTGTGTGTTGGGGTTGCCGGGAGGATCCAAAGCACCTGCTGCAGAATCCATGGAAGGATGGACACCGACTGGGTCAATCCCTGCTGACATTACACAGGAAAATGGCAACACAGGGTAATACAGGGAGAAAAGGAGAACAGAGGGTATAGGTTTCACATCATCTAATTTTCTACATCAGCTCTAGCTGAACTCACGTCCTTTTGCTGAAAAAGGAAAATAGAACTCTTCAATTGGAATTCACCCAAGTTATTTCTGCATGGAATTATTTTTGCTTTTAAAATATCTGGTTTTGTCTACTAATTTTAACAGAAGCATAAGCCAAAATCCATTTAGGGTGACAGTGACAATGGAAAGGACACACTGACACAGAACAAGTTCCCTTAATGCACAGAGCTGTTAGAATATGTGCTAATTTTTACAATTTGCTTTAGATAATCCTACAGAATAGAACAGAATTCATTTCTTTCTAACAATATTTTATTAGATAGGATTTAAAATTCCTCTCTATCAATCATATAGGAAGTACCTTTAGAGGGAATTTGCTTTGACTGATTTCTCTTCCACACCACAGAAGTCTTCCTTGTAGATTAAGATCAGAACCAGGGATTTTCCAGAAGGAATCTGCGTGCATTTTGGCCACAGAATGATAGGATTGCATTTAAAAGAATAATGAAGTCACCTGGATGGAATGAAACAAGATGCACTAGGGACAGGCTCAAATTTGAAAAGACAGAGTCATTCTTGGTCGGGGTGAGCAGTTCCACATTTGTGACTGCAACCGAGGCTTACAGCAAAGTCAGCATCCTGGAAGCCCCATGGGTAGCTCATTTTTTATATATATATATATATATATATATACACATCCATATCATGTAATAAACAGTACAGCAGGGGCAGAGCCTGTGAGTGCAGGAGCTTGACACTTTTAGTACTAGCTCAGCATTCCCCTCTGCTTCTGTGCCCCCATGTGTAAAATTAGGATAATAATATTGCTTTCATCTTCCTCACCATGGCATTGTGACTCTTAATTAGTTTGCATGTGCAGAGATGTGGATAAATGCTAAGTTTTAATCAGGTCTTGATGAGCTTGGGGAATGCAGCAGGGTCTGAGCTGAGGGTGGAAGAGCAAGTCATACTGATCCCATCTACCTGGCACAGGATGAAGCCAATGGCATTGCCTCACCATGGTGTCCCTCCTCACCCCCCTCCAGGGGACATCTCTGGCTGTCAGTGCAGGGATCCCAGTTGTTTGGACATCTGATTCACGATACCTCTGGCCTCCCTGGCGGATGTGACTTCTCTCTGGCAAAGGACTGGTCCAAACTTGTCCCACTAGGAAGGCTACAGTTTGGAGCAGCATCCACCAAAGTGTTCCTATTACCCCACAAACTTGCTAAATTTCTTGCTGCCAGATGTTCACAGGGATTAAAATTAAGATTTGGTTCCACACAGTATTTTGAAAGTGCATGATTAAATCAGATGGGCAGCATCTCTTCCACACCAGCTAAAGCAAGTTAGTGGAATGGCATGAGTGGAACTGTGCCAAGGTTTTGCAACTTTGCATTACCATCTTTTGCTCCTCTCTTGGGACCACTGGCTTTCCCCTTTCCCTCACTTGTTCAGTTGAGTGGTTTTTTGCGAATAAGATTTTTCAATAATTCTGTGGTTATTAGTCCCTTTTGAACTGAACCAAATATTTGTTCTATTTTCTCCAGGAGTGTTGCCTATTGTACAAACTAGTGGGATCAGCCGTCATTTTGCTGCTACCTCTTTGGCCAGGTCTGATATTCTGGGACCAATGGTGCTGCAAAGGACAAAACTCTCTCAAACATAGTGTGATTCTTCACCAAGCACAGAACCAAGTTCCACAGTAACCCAAGTAAAATATTCAGAGGTGGAAACTTGGAAATACACGTAAAACAAGTGCTTTTCTTGTGGGTGGAACAGAGAACTCAGGAAAGGCAGAAGCATAACCCCTGAATTAATGATGAATCCCAGTACTCAGAGATGTGTCTTTTAAACAACCTTTGGTAATTGGCCTCTTGGTAGCATGTAGTGAACATCCTGAAATAATGGAATGGAAATCAGCATCAATCAACACAGCATGAAGCTCCTTGTTCTCCAGCAAACACATATCCCTGCTAAACACTGGTGGCTGTTTGTCCTAAATTTAACACCAATTAGGGCCTGATCCTCAGCTCTGCCTGAAGGGATGAATGTCCTCCATACCCATCCAAGTCCATCAAGAAACACAGAAATATCTCAACAGCTCTTAGAAGACAGTCTGCAGAGTCTGACACTTAATAGTTTGATTGCTTGAATGCTAGCATTGCTCAGAGCACTTAAACCGATAAACAGTCAGACATCCTTGCACATTTATATACAACAAAATAGAGGAAACAATAATATAGGGGAAAAAAATATTCTATTGCTCTGCTTCTCCTGAGGATCTCAAGAGCCAGGAAATCTGCAGCAGAGTTAAGAGGGGTTAGAAAGAGGAAAGAGGAGAGGTGGCGTTGATGCAGGGAAGCGTAAATAATTGGTGTGAAGATTCCCTTCATGTCAGAAAGACAAACTGGGCTAATTTTCCATGAGTACCCCAAGAGGAATAGAGTCTCATTTCATTTCAGCTATGAAAAAGTGGTTATTCTGCCATGCTCCTCCTTTTCTGGTGTAAAAGGGAAATAAAGTTTCTCACATCCCCATCAAGACATTTTTCTAGGCTGAGAATGGAGAAGGGAGGTTGACGTTTATCACAAGATACACCACACTCTGTCCCTGCCTCTGTCCTAAGCAATCAGCAAGTTGTTGCCAGGTCTCTGCAGCCACTGGTGAAGACACTCCTACTATATCTACATCCCTTCACATTCAGCCCTTTCTCTCCAAAGCAATTGCAAATTACTTTGGTGAAAGTCAACGCTGTGCTGTAGGGATGAGCTGCACCTTTACCTTTGACCCAGCTCACTTCTCTTTGGAATAGCCTACTACAAGATAGAAGAGGGCCACTCTCGAGGAGATCTAACTCACAAAGCCAAGGAAGCAGCAGTCTGCAAGTGCCACATGGTGAGCAGCACACAGACAGTGAGCCTGTCATTGAGATGTAAAGTAAAATCAGGTCCTCTGACCAGAGCTGGAATTTGTGAAAATACAGGGGCCTCAAGGGACGAAAAGGCCAGACCTCAGTGGTGCCATCAGACAGGGAGATGCCATGGAGATTATGGACATATCTGTGAGAGCTTTACAGTAACAGAGGACAATATCCTGCACCAGGCCCTGCTCTTCCCAATCTGAGAAAAAGCAAGAAATTGTGATTATCGCTTGTCCATCATTTTGGCAGCTGATAAGGGGAGGGAGTACCATGCCAGCCTCTTATCTGCCCTCTTAGCTACGACAGACCTGAGCGCAGCAAGTTTTGACCTGCAGCTTCTGGCAGACACCAGCACAGGTCAAGTCTTAGTGGCTTTTGGAGGTGAAGAAGGCGGCAAGTTCAGCACCTTTGAGAGGCAGCCAAAGAAGCCCCACTGAGGTCACAAATGGGATTTCTTCCGCTGTCAAAGGCTGTCATCAAGACAACTCAGATGAAATACACTTAAATCAATGAATTATGACTGTTATTCCAGTGCATCAGAAAAATACCAGACCATTTCCCTAATTTCTTATCCTTTTCTGGGATTTAGAACACGCACAATTTGAAGTGCTTTCACTTTTTCTTGGGAATTAGAATATTCAATGCAAATTAAGAACCGGATGAAAACTTCCCAGTAAAACAATAGGCTGCGGGAAAGTGCCGATCTGATGAAACATAGAGTTTTATAGTAATAATTTGATTGGAAACTTCCACTAGAAAAATTTTTCCTAAGTGAGGTCAGATGTCTCATTTCCCATCCATCTAAAAGTTAGAGTGATATTTGAAATAATACTATTGAAGATAGGGGTATAATATTCTAATAGTGTCTTTTTGCCATGGTCAACCTTTACCTAAATTAAACATTTGGACAAACTTGGAGGAAACCTTTTGAGAATATGCTTTTCAGAGCATGAGAAAAAATATCTATTATGTCAACAACAAAACTTAAACATATTTTACAATAGGATCAAAAGAGTAGTGGTAACATTACTTCCATCTTTACTGTTTGATTTATAATTTCAGAGGAATTGGTCTTACTCTCACAGCTGTTTTCATTCTTCTCCCAGAGAACTTCCAGATAATTGCCTCAGAACTGCCTATTGAGTGACTGCACCAGACAGATATAGAGCCCATAATTAGGATCCTGGCCAGAAAAGCCCATTGAGGTAATAATAATGAATAATAAAAATTAACAAAGGTTAAAAAGTAAAAATTTCTGTAGCTGTGCATTAAACTCACTCCATTCAGAGATCAAATATCTCAAAAAATCCACCTTCAAAGTGGCCAAAAGCATGTTGCAACTCAGCTGCTTCTGTGCGCACCTAGTCCATGCTGAGCTAGCCCATGGGCATCACATGGGGGTGCAAGGTCCTCATGTCTGGAGGGTGCAATCCAGCCTGTCCCTCTAAAAGGTACAAATATCTTGTTCCAGAAGGCTAACAGAGCAATGTCCTTAGTCAGAAACATGAACACTCCACCTCACTGTGTTTCTGGTTAAACGTATAGCTCAGGCACTTATAGAATAATAAATCACCTAAAAAAGTCGATGAAGGAAAAAAAATCCAAAAAATGCCAACATGAACAGCTTGAATAGCAATTTACAAAGTTGCTCAGCACAGCAATACTTAAAACTGTTCTTCACGATATGTCATTTTCAGATAAGTTAATAAAGAAATATAGGAGAGAATCAATTTTTGGTAATCATTACCGTGTACAGTAGTGAAACCTCCAGGCTATTCAATTAATTCTAGACCGTAATTATGACCCAGGAACAAATTGTATAAATCAGCATTTTTTTATTTAACCATACAAATCAGACTCTGATCTTGAGTGCAGATCAAGAGTTGTATATTTCACAGCTCTTGCTGTCTCAGAAAATAGGCTCTCCAAGGATTCAAGCCCCTCGAGGCATAAATTGTGCACACTTCAAATTCCACAGGGATCACAGTAATTATAGTAATTTTTAACTCAACATGTCACAGTGCCCCAAAGACACTCAGGTTCTTTAACAGAATGCCGAAAAGGAAAGGTGGCTGGCTAATCTAACAAATTCTAGGTCTGAGGTGGAAAAGCAGATTAAAAAAATAACCCCAGCCAACCAAAACCAAACCCCACACCTCCAAAAATAAAAGCAAACAAACAAAAGAAAAAAAGAAGAAAAAAAAAAAAAGGCAAACCAGAAAAACCCCACAAAATCTGTGACCCATTCCAGTTCAGGATCAATTCACCTGGAGAAAGCTACAGCAAAGAGAGAAGCTGAGTTTTCTACCCCGTGTAACACTTTCCATTACTAGTGCAGTTATCCTCTGTGGATTTCAAAGCACATTCTGGTTGCAGAATTACATTTACAGTTTTAGTTTTACAACATATTTTAGCAGACAGCCCAAAGCTCAGAGGTGAAGCCACTTACCTAAGAACATACAGTCAGTGAATTTCAAAAACCATAAACTGAACTCCTCGGTTCAAGAGGTCTCCATACACTGTAGGAATGCACACACACCAAGGGATACCAACAACCCCTCCCCACTAAATTCAGAAGATCCTTTTCCAAAATCAGTGGTAACTTGTTTATTGTCCCTTCAGTTCTCAGGGAGTATTTAATACCAGCAATTTGGTCAGCTCACTGCTCCTGTCCAGGGCCCAGGTCTCTGTCATTTGTGCTGCATCTGTTAGTTCACTCCCCTCTTTGAATCCAGAAGGTGTAAACATGGTCCTTGGGTGCTCATTCCAAGGATCAAGAGGAGGATGTCACACCCCAGAGACTCCTGTCCCTGCATCCCACAGGGCTCAGAGCTGCCACTCCAAACACTTAAACCAGATGTAAGAGTGGGAGCTCAACAGGTGAAGTCACTGCTATAATTAAGCAACAAAGGGGCAGAAAAACACAGTCCAAGCCAGCTTTTTTCTTCACTACGTTTTTTGACTCCAGTGCCAATTTCACCAATTTTAAGTATGCAGACAAGCTTAGTCATGAAAGTGATCATAAAAAGTGGTGGTCTCCCATCACCTTTACAATTACTGATTCAGTTTAATATCAGTATCATGCTTTGGTTTCCAATTTTTTGGTAGAATATTTGGATTTTAAAAAGTATTATTTGTTTGAAGATAAAATGCACATGGCTATTGCTATTGACAGGAGGTCTATAACCTTCTTTTCTACAAACTAATGTTTGAACTATGTTGTCGCTGCACATCAATCTTTCCAATGAGTGATGAAAGAAATGGGGCCCTCTCTTTGTGACAGATTTCTATTTCAGGAAATTCTGGTGGTCTTTCAGCTACTAACACTTATCTCTGGCGTTAATTTTGTACATATTCCCTTCAAATTAAGGGAGAGCTATTAATGAGGAGCAACAAAATTTCAGCTGCAGGCATACTGTCTGGGCAAAATATGTTTCCACTCAAAGCAAGGTAGGTGATGGAAACACACAGACATATTAAAATTAACCATAATAGTTTTTTAAAAATTGAAAAAGGTGATACCATTTGTAGCACATGTACAAGCAGAATTGGCCTTTTAAAAACTTTCAAAGGTTAGGAAATTTTATTGTTTTTTAATAGAGGGAATACAGTGACTTCTGCAAATAAGAAATAATTTTACCTAAAATGAGATTTGACCACAATGAATCTTCATAATAAATGTTGAATGAAGCTCTCTATCTTAGCCTACCAAGATATTTTATTATCTCGTGTTTAAAACAGAAGAAAGTAGGCAATAAACATCCATCTTCGTGTGTAACAATTTAATCTTTCTTCCCAGAACGCCTTTTTTGCAGGCATCTCTTTTTAAAAAAGCTAATCAAAACAGATAACCAGCACAGTTTCTAAACTAAAAAGGATCAGCTGAATGTTCAGGTTTGAAAAGCTTATCTAAATTCCCCCACAAATGACACTGCTAATTTACAGTAAGCTAAGGTTGTAAGTAATATCATCCTTACACAAACAAACCCCAAAACCATGAAAAAGACACGGTAGTTGGAAAAACTGAAACGTGAAAAAGAACGGGTATAGGCAGTTTAAGTACTTTACATAAATATTCCATTGACTTTAAATTTCACACAATTTGTTACAGACAATATTGACGTATGATACTTCACAATACACATTCCAATAACGTCTTACACTGCATTCTTTGAAATATATTCATTATGCTTTTAATCCAAATCCATATGCACTTATATTGTGACAGCATAAATATATAATTTATTTAGAATACTTCCTTTCAGGAAAAGGAATGACATCTTGTGATTTCAATGAGGATCAGTTGGGCAAGCTTTGGTCCATTTCCCTGCACTTCATGTCATCTCATTCAATTTTATTGTTTTCACTTAGTTTCAGAATTTTCTCTGTTTTTTTTATTTTTAGCATTTCATTTCTTCAATTTCTTCTCCACTTTGTATACCTTTCTTCCCTGATTTCGGGATTTCAATGGGAATAATTTTGTCAAGTTTCAGTCCTCTCACTGTGCCTCATTTCATCTCAGTACATTTTATTGTAGTCGCTCCATTTCCAAATTTTCTGGATTTTTTCAATAGCATTTTATTTGATCCTATCTCCTTTCCAGAGTGTTTGTTACACTTTGTTCTCTGTCTTCAAAATTTCATTCCCATTTCCTGAAATGCAATTGAGAAAAAGGTGTAAAATTGGAAATGGAGTTTCCAGAAAGGAAATATATATATATATATATTTTTTTTTTTTTTTTGTTCATCTCAGCTCTGACACAGCAGCTTGGCGGGAGAGACAGATGAAGGCAATCATGGCTGGTGACACTCACTGAAGAGTTCGCTGTTCCATTCTAGAAAGGTCAATATTCACTTGTTGCTGTTCCGTGAGTGACAGGGAGAAGAAGGCCAGTGCCAGCTGAAAGCAGTCATTTGGAGCTCTCACCACATGATGTGCCAAGTTGTAGCAGAGCATTAGGCCAGGTGGTTTTCAAAAAAAGAATCCAGTTCACAACCTACACTACTCACGCTCAAAAGAATCATCCTTCTGAAGCTGAGGTAGCTCTAGGTAGATGTAGCAAGAGCGATGTTCCCACACCTCAGTCTCAGGATGATTCAGTTACCCTGGCCTGTGCCGTACACAAAAAGGTTCCACTCCCTCAGCAAGTTGGTTAAAGATGTTTTATACAATGTGGTTTGTATCTTACCCAGCCATTTGAGGCCCATCAATGTGTCTGACATTCCATAGGTTATGGCACTGGAAAATTTCTGCTTCAAGCAGAGCCAAATTCCTGGTAGGAGCAGTCCCAGAGGAAATCTATCAAATGAAAATATAATTTCTATTGGGAACCTCAGACACCTAGATTCCTGCAGTTATTCTGTGGGGATGTTTGTTTGTTTTCCTTCAAAAGGGCAGGCTTAAAATTAATCTCCTTTAGACAGAGATTGAATTTAAATATAATCAAACACGTTACTTTGAGGCACTCATTTTTCTTGTTTAAATTTTTATAGATACATATACAATAGTGCTAATGCAAGAGATTTTCATGCTGGTTTCCAAAGTAGGTCAGTCACAGCACTGCCTGGCTATAGAGGAGGTGACATGAGGAACCAGATGTAAATGCAGAATCCACTGCTCATTACCTGAAGTATAGAATAGACCATTTCAGTAGAAAGGGACCTACATGATGATGTAGACCAAATTTACCTGCATTTCCCTTCCCTAAACCCTCAGCCCCATCAGTTAAGCTTCAGATCCCAGCATTCTCAAAATAAAACTGCAGCTATGCATTTTCTCAGGCACAAAGGCTTACAGAGATGGTGAGGAAGAGCTCCAGTCTAGCCACCACTCTTCTTACTTGCAGCTGAGCCACTGTAACTATCCCTGTGCTGCCATCTCCAATTCTAACTTCAGGATATGACATTAGTGTCTGGGCACAAGGATGATGCCAAACACATCATGATATGGCCTTTTTGCCTCTTGCTCTTTTGGGGCCACACAAGCTGAAAAACTCATAAAGAGCAATCAGACTCACCTTGGTGACTTTTTCACCCTCCCCAAGCTGTTTAACTTTTGTAGCACAGAGCACTTTGGGCACAGGACAGACAGGCTGCATAGTTCAGGTGTGTTTGCTTTTCCTTCAAAACTGATTCATTGTACAGTGACTAGAGAAAATAAAAGCTTTGAACTACCCTTCTGGTCCTTGTATCCTGTCCTCAGCTTCCAGATTTAGGCTGGCAAGCTGAACTGTAGAAGGTATATTCAACGGAAGGTAGACTTGTCTCTGAATAATTACCCTTGTTAACTACAAGAGTTTAAAGTATGGGTGCACTAAGTCATTCCAGTGTTTGGTCCAAACTCATATTTGGCCTAGCCAGTAGGAAGAAAATATTTAAATGAATATGCAGAAGCAGACCTTACAGTGTCTGCGTTCTGTGGTGCAATAAACATCTTCCAAGTGTTTCCTTTCTTGATTTCTAAATCAAGTTTGTGACAATGAAAGTGTGGAGAGGTACAATATTCTCTCTACAAAGGAACAGCAACCAGAGGGATTAAAGTTAAATTATTAATAAACACAATAGCAGCATTTACCTATAAATTCAATCAGGCAGGGTGTTGAATATATAACAATCAGAGCACAGTTTAAAGCAAAATGAAAATCTGTAGCCATTCTGAGTGTGAATTGGACTTGAATTGTACATTACGAAGTTTGATATATGGAATGGGTTAAGATATTTTCAAAATGTAGTACAAAGCTTATTCCCCAATTTGACTGTGATCAGCCTCCACAAACCACGAATGCTTACTGTGACCCCTTAGCATTTTTGTTCTCTCGCATTCCCTGCTGATCTCTTCACAGAGGGTATTGAGGTGAAGGGGTGGGTAAAGAGAAAATTTTTTGTATCTAAATTGGAGTATGATGTTATTCAAAAGGATGGATATTTTAATGTTGGGGGGGGTTGGTTTTTTATGTTGGTGTTGTTGTTTTGGTGTTCTTGCAATGGTGCTGTGTGACTTAGTGTAGAGGCAGCTCTCAATTTGCAGATTACTGTAATTTTCCATGACTCTAGTCTGCACATTTTTTGGAAAGCTCAGACCTCTAACCTCTTATCAGATGTGTCTATACTGGATATTATGGTTAAAGTACAGTGTTGAAGTCCTCTTCACAAGCCAGATCTAGCACAAAACCAAGTTAAAATAACATTGAGTGTGCATGAATAGATCCAGCCTGGTCTAATACAGACAGGTACCTGGCTACAGCTGACTGGGAGGCTCTGCAGAGCTTTCTTGTGTCTGTTGACAATTTGATAATATATCCACTGGAAGCTGTTCCAGGTTTATGGGCTTTGTTATGAGGTTCAGGAGAGGCAGGTTATATCAGAGGGGGTTTGTGCTGCCCTTCTGCCATGATGAGCGCATGAGAATAGATAATCTCCTCATCTTCAGTGCATTTTTCTCAGAGTACGTATCGATATGAAAATGTTCAGATTGTCAGACAAAGGAAAAATATACCGGTATCAGTTCTTTGGCTTCATGATCCAAAACACAGCCCAGAGGGCACCATGCCAAGACTTAAGGCAAGGACTGCTGTTGCTGCATGATGCAGTGACAACTAAAGGCAGCCTTAGATGAATTGGCTGAGAGCCATCTAGCCCATGGTTCCTCCACCATGGTTCCTCCACCTCTGAGGGACCCCTCTGAAGGAAATGCCTTTGTTTACTGTAGCCTGCAGAGCAATGTCATTTCTAAGTTGTCCTACGGAAAGAAACGATAGCACAACCATCAAGTGGCCAAACCACTGCCCCCAGGCACAGAAAGGAAATGCAAAACTGAGGTCCACAGAAATTAGTTGTTATGCAATGAATGTTTTAATGCTCAGCTTTTAGGGGATGGCCCCAGCTGAAGAATCCATTACTCTGAGTTTTGGCTTCAAGTTCTTTGCTCTCTGTAGGAAAAGAGTAATGTGAGCACCAAGACAAAGCATACTTTGTGGGAGGAGCTCCTCAGTTTCTCAAAGCTTTTCCAGTTTTCTTCACTGTCTTATAGCTCCACTGGCCCAGGGAAACTGTCTTCCAGAGCCCTGGAATTATCTTTCTGTGCTCAGTATTGGCAGATGGTCACTTTGGACATCCATCCATTTATCTCTCAAGCCTTACTTACAGTGAGGTCAGATCATCTTCAACATGACTTTATACAGCAAGCAGGTATGCCATGAAAGGATCTGGAAAAATATCAGCAGATCTTGATATATGCCAACACAGAGACGAGTACTGATCCAGCTTGTCAGTCATCACATCTTTCACAAAGTTAGGAAAACAGTCAGACATTCTTTGAAAAGGACAGATTCATCCTCCCAATGCTAAATGCCACACAGGGTAGAGTAAAATAGTTGATCTCTACATGAAAACTTTCTCTCAGGGATATGAGAGCTTGCCTTTAGCCTCAATCTTTGTTAAAAGGTGGAATTTCCAGGAGGAAAATCAGCCATCTTTCCCATCATTTCCTTGCTTCATAAAATATGCAAGAGAATGTTGGCAATGAACCCTGCATCGATTCATCAACACACCATTCCTGAAGCTTAAACTTTCACTGTGCAGCAGAAAAAGTCTCCATCTGATGGTAGGTTAGATCCATACTGATGCTCTCAGTGCATCAATAATTAAGCAGGACTTTCAACCACATCATTTAATATGACAAAATTTTTCCTAAGAACTGTGAAATTATCACCCCCCCCAAAAAAAAGAATTAGCAAGATTATAAAGAACCCATCATGCTCAGTGGCCTATGTTCAGAGACATAGAGCATTCCTTCCACTTACTTTAACACAGCAGTAGCACTCAATAGCTTCAGGCTGTAATTAACAGCACAAAGCTCTCTTACTGGGAGACAGGATAACAGTTCAACAAAGTATATCTATATTCTGCAGCAGCTTCCTGAGATGCCCAGCATTTAAATAGCTTTAAAAGCAAAGCTAAAGGAAGTTGCACAAATTACAGTTAGCACAGGTGAAGAGAAGCCACAGAAGCCAAGGACTAATACAGGAAATTAACACCCTTAATTAATTCTGCTGGCATAGCCTGCAAGCTCCAATCAAAAATGCTGCAGTGTAAGTTGTTCTCCAG
Organism: Falcunculus frontatus; assembly: GCA_013398115.1. NCBI lineage: Eukaryota > Metazoa > Chordata > Aves > Passeriformes > Falcunculus > Falcunculus frontatus. The sequence continues at coordinate 4,364,270 of VZRV01005418.1, forward strand.
AGTTCTGGGGCTTTAGAAACATTGTGTACCGAGCTGCTTCTAAAGCAAATGCCACCCATTCCATTCTCTTGGAATAATACTACAGCATTAAAAAATAGAAGCTGTAAGGCTGCTCTTGGTTTTAGAGCTCATGAAAAAGAGTTTGCAATTTTTTTTCTGCACATGGAACGAAAAAACCAAGAGAATTCTGGACTATTCTGCAATGATCAGACTCTCATCCTTTAACCTGCAAACTTTGTGCAAGCAAAGGGCAACTCCTCCAGCTTTTAGTCCATTCCTGGAGAACTTTTAGGACAACACACAGGTTAAACAAATTGTTCTGATGGTGATAGCCTGCTATCAGACCTCATCTTTCCTGGGGGCCTAATCTTCCATGCTTTTGTAAATAGAAAGGGATAGGTTACAGAACAACTGTGCACTCACAGGTCTCAGTGCTTAAGGATGTTTTTACTTGATCACAAATATCTGAGCCATCCCAGGTCACCTCAGTCATAGCAAACCTGCAGATCACTGCTATGAAAATTATCTCAGGTAGTGTCAGTTCACTGTGTTCAAAAGACACTGCAGAAAAGAGCCTGGTTGCAACAAATAGGCTGGATTGTGTTTCTACCTTGGGCCAGTTGTCTGACGTCCGGAGGCCCAGGACTAATTGGTGAATTTTTTTTTTAAAAAAAATTACCACAAGGTAAAAAGAGCAGCCTCATAAAATTGTTCTGGTCAGGAAGTTTACAAGTTGGATTCTCTCCCTGGTGGCAGAAGTGCCTTTTCTCATTAAGCTGCACTCGTAGTACTACCGTGGTTAGACTGAGACAGCAGGGGCTGGACTGTGCAGAATTATACAAAGCTCTACCATTTCCAGGTGAGAAAGGGACTCTCTTATGGTTGAAACAACTGAAAAGGATGCACAAAAAACCCCAAAGGTATAGATTCCCTGTGAAGCAGGAAAATCCTGTCTCCATCAATTCAGTCTTTCTCTGCCTTAGTTCATCATGCCTAAAAATGAGGCCGGAAAAGTTTACTCTGCTCATCTTGGCTACTGTTACTGCAAATTCAGTTGCAAAGGAATTTTCTGCCATCACTTGTGTGTATATCTAGTGGCTGTCACAGAGGAATCCTGTTAGCTCAAATTTGGGGCATGTTCTTTTGATGCTACTACTACTACTATCAGTAAAAGAGTCACTTCTCTCGTCAGCAGCTTGATCCTCAGTGTATTTTCCAAGCCATAGTCTCACTAGTTTCCCTTTTGTCCCTGGGACTTAAAATGGAAATCTCAAAGCAAGTGCTACAGCAGGTTTAACTTTTGTTAAACTGCTATCAGTGTAATACAGAGGCTAGAGCATTTCTTTCTTGGTATATAAATATGGATTCTTGGTATATAAATATGGATTTTGTTACTAGCTAAGTTGGGAGGAAAACCAATAAGAATGTTTTAAACCTGTGCAGCAAATCTCTCTTTACCTCCCACCTGGAAAAGGTGAAGGATCAATATTTAAAACAGGATGTGAAGTTTTTTAAATTTAAAATCAATGTTTATTCAAACTGCTTGAGACAAATTACTGCTAGTAAGGAAAAAAAGTATTTTGTGATGTCTGCTTTTCTGCAACCACTCAATGACAAGAGCATTTTTTGCAGTAGCTGAAAAGCAACCTATAATATCCCTTTCTGCTTTATTTCTGTTTACCATAGGTGTATTGTCTCTACTCTCCCTCCTAATGAGGTGGGGGGGAAACAAGCTCAGAAGCAGCAGCAGAGTTAATACTGTTATAAAATCCCTTCAGATCTTCATGTTTGTGTTTGGAGCTGGCTGCAAGTTCTCTGTCTTCCTTCATCTTCAGATATGCAAAATAGCTGGTAGGAAGAAGTGTCACCTCAAAAGCACAGCAAGCTTCAAAGCAGCCAGGTCAGTGTACACACTGAGGACTGTGGTGAGTACAATTTCCCCTGCACAGTTTCCCCAGGCTGCAGTTCCACAAGACCTCAGCTCCACAGTAGAGTTCAGGGCAATCCTATCTTGCCCCATTCCTCTCCAGGTTTCTGCTCCTACTTCTCCAGCCCAGCACACTCTCAGTTTGCTGACCTGTTTGTTGTGGTCCCAACAAATATCAACTGTATTATTAACCTTAAAAACAGTCCCTTGTTTATTCTTCAGCCAGTTTCACATTTGCATTATGGGTATTGTTAACTTGAGACTCAAAATTTATGAAGATAGATAAAAGCAGACTGCTGGAAGATGTGCTTATTTAGTAAATCCTTACCTACCTCTCCGTATTAGCCTTTTAAACTAGTTTAAATACTCATGCCCCCCAAGCTGGAAGGTAGCAAGAAACAAAACCCTCACCTCAGAATTATTTCACATTCTCACCTCAGAAAGATTAGACACTCAATATAAGATTATTTATTAGCATTAATTAACAATTCTTTAAAAGATAATCAGCACGGTTTTTTCTTAGTGTGATTAACTGCTGTTTAAATCAAAGCAAGGGCAATTCAGAAAGTGTCCTGCATTGTCAAAAAAAGGTTCACGAGAGTAAGATTCAGGCTAAATAATAAAATACCCATTAGAGAAGGAATTCAAGACTTGGGTTTTTCTTATCTCCTTGTGTCAAATGAGTGACACACCAGATTACAGATTTATCCCCAAAATGAAAAGGAAGTAAAAGTTTTGGAAGACTCAGCCTCAAGTTTACCAAGGCAAATGAATAATGGATCTGTAATGGCAGGGTTGTCAGAGATACATGTTGAGGGTGACATTAAAAACTTCTTTAGATAAAGCTGGATGGGTGTGTTTTTTGACCAGCAGTCTTGGGGAAGATGCAAGAGGCTGTAACAGCAGCACAAAACATAGTTGAGGAATGGTTCTGGAGAACAGTTAACACTTGAACTAACCATCATCTCCTCTGAGTTAGGTTCAGAAAATGCCAGTATTGAAAAGCTGGGCTTCTAACATTAATCTTTAAATACAGTGCTCATGTTGAAAACATGTATACCTTGGCAATCTATGGCTTCTAAAACCCAAAAAGATTGATGGCAAGCAAACAAATGTTGCTGTAAAAGAGAAGGTATTAATCACTTCAGCAGAATAATGATGGACTCCATCCACTTTAAAAAACCTGTCTGACCAAAGTGCTCTACTAAATGTGTTTTGAGGGCATAAACTAAAGAGAAGACTTTGCAACAACAGGGAAAAAAAAAAAAAACAACCCACAACGATATGTCAACCACTTCACAGCAGGCACATGAGGGCAAAGTGTTCACTTGGAACCTGTATCTAAAGTGTGCTGCATTGCCAGGAACTCAGCTCCACATAGACACCCTTTCTCTCCCCCAGTGGGATGGGGGAGAGGATCAAAACAGTAAAAGTGAGAACATTCCTGGACTGAGATAAAGACAGGGTAATAGTTAATACAGCAGTAGGAAATACCAGATTTTATGTTTCATATGTTATTTTCTTACTAACATGTCTCTTATTTGTGCAATAGCCCAGCCCAGATTTTAAGGATTCCCAGGAACTGCAACAACCCCTGGAGAAAAAAGCAATAGGGCAATGAAGTATCCCTACAAAAACTTCATTCTAAAAGCACTGAAAACATTTTTAATAGAAGGAAATTATTCCCAGGGCGGTTTGTTTGAAACACACTATAATACCACTTTAAGTCTTTTATTTCATATTCTCTAAGCAACAATATAGGGTTATAAGAAGGAAGACCACAGTATCAGGCAGCTACTAGAAAAATCAAATACAAGAATTTAATTCATGCCATTGACACCACGAGAAAGCAGATAAAAAAATGCTACACCCCTATCTACCTCAAATTTCTCAGCCTGAGAGAGTGGCTGAATGCTAAATTTCACAGGCCACTTGGTGCTCCCTCAGTTTCAGCTGCCAATGTTGATACTATTTCTGTCCTCTGAGCAGAATAGTAGCCACAAGGTTATGGTCACTCATTTTTGGAGATAATAAAGCCAGACAATCCCTCCTCTGGCCTAATTAGGATAAAGCAGAGCCCAGCCATAAGGGGTCACCAGGGAAAGCAGAGCTGCTGCCATGCAGTAAGCTGGGTTCCTGCAGGAGAATATCCCACTTGTGAGTTGGCTGCACTCCACGGCTCTCCTGCATTCTGGCACTGCTGCCAGTACCTGCCTGGGGTGACACAAATAGAGACAACTCTCTGGGCCGGCCTCCATCAGATGCAATTTAATTGATTTTTTTATGATGGAGCAACACACCATAAAATTGAGAGCAGGGGGAAAGGACCATTTTAATTTCTCAGCTAGGCAGGAGAAATGACACATTTGTCCGTGTGAAGCCCATCAATGTTGCAGCTGTGGCCAGCTCTGCCTTCCCATGTGTTTGCCAACCAGGTCTTAAAAAAGACATTGCTGAGGATTTGTGTGATTGAAAGCAGACTGGTGAGGATAGGATATAAAAGGAGCAGATTGAAAATTCAGCTTCTACATTATCCTCCTGACTAGGTCTCAGCTTTCTCAAGACTAAGAAATAAGGATATTCTTCAAGGCAGAACACTTTTACTCTCCTTCCATCACTTCCCTGCGTTTCATGACTCATTTGCTACAAGAAGGACCAGGACAAGAAATAATCAGTTCAGTTTCATAGTTCCTTAAAATTCTGTTTCCTATTAGCAAAGGATCAACTTTGAGCTTAATACGTGGGCATTTGGTCAGCACCTGCATTTGTAGAGGACATATATTTCCTTGAAGATGGAAGGAACCATCAGAAATAATGGTCTATAAACCAAACTATAATTCTCCTGGCTCATAAAAGTACAACAGAAGACCCAGAGTGGACAATCATTAAGATTACAACAGGGCAAAGAGGCTGAGTGTGTCTATGTAAGGAGAAAGAGAGCAATGCAACTCAACAATCCCCTCTTTGCCCTCCTCAAAATATTTCAGAACTCCCCTCTTTACACTCAGTCTCCAAAATGAAGAAGAGATGAAAATACAGCTTAGCATCCATGTCGCTAAACAGTAAGCAAAAAGCACCACAGCAATATGATTAATTTGACTTTAATTACAATGGTTAAGCCTTGGTGCCACATTTATCTCACGTTCCTCTCTGCTGCAGGGTAAAGAGTGGCAGAGAGTGGGGTGTCATTGGATTGACTGTCACAAGTTACTGCCAAATATCAGTTGGTGCAGGATGGAAAATGCAACAGCCACGATGGACTTAAAATCCACCTGTTTGATACGCCCTGAGTAGAGCACCTATTTACAAGATGTTATGCTGTTGGTCAGGTGATCCAGGACACAAGTTTTACTACAGGATGGAGAACTCAAGTAGAACATCAGAAAGAGGTGAAACCCAAATATGGAGAATAGCAAGGTATTTTAGAGTCAGTAAACTTTTACAGACTATGGTAGCTTTGCACTTCTGCAGCCAAAAAGCACTAATTCTGAGCACAACTGATGCCTCAGGATTTAACTTTTCTATTTTTCAAATCCTGTACTGCCAAGTGTGTAACTCTGAAGTTTCTTGTAGCCTGCTAACTACTGTTCTCTCATGCTGGTTAGACATAACAAACCTCTCTAGGTTTGCTCTTCAAGGACACACAGATTGTCCTAGGCCCAAAATGTATAAACTAAAAAGCCTCTGAAGAGGAGGGCAAACTTGGGGTAGTTACATCATTAACTGGGGTTCTAATTGGAGAATTGATCCTGATATGCAAATGGACCAAACTTATAAAAGTGTGAAGAACTCATGACTCGGGGTCCATCTTGGGTGTCACCTTTGGCCTGCCCAGGGTGTACCTTTGAAGGCCCTTCAAATAAATACCTATCTTTATTCCCTTATTCCTGCCTAGTCTCTGTTTTTAGGTGGCCATCTCAGGCATCAAAACAAATGCCAACATCAGCTTCTGGTCCCAATTGTTTAAGTTTGGAATAATCCTAATGAAATCAAATACTTTAGGAAAGTATTTCTCTAAGAAATACTTTAAGATCTCTTTAAGAGCAAAAGAAAAACTTATGGAGAAGACTCTTACGCTACCTTTAGCTCCATGTCAGCTCAAGTGTTACACAGTCTTGGGGAGGTAACTTGGTCTCAGGTCTGAAGATGGACTACAAAGGGCTCTGAGTACAGGTAAGTTCACTGCACAAAATTATAGGAAAGGAAAGGTGTTACTGAAGAGGAGGAGCAAACAGGAATGATTAAATTCTCAGTCCTCTTCTTTTTTTATGGTGAGTTTTGACCTAGGAGGTTTGGGGGGAAAGGAAAACATCTAGCAATCACAAATGGTAGTACCTGCTTTGCTCAAGTGGTCACTCTGAACACTGTATTCCACTGAATGCAGTACCTTCAGCTGCAGAAATCTGGGATACTTGAAACTATAGAGAAAGATAGCTGAAGTCTGTTCTTTGTAAATCTAAGCACACCAAATGTTCAGAACTATCCAGAAGATCCTGATGCAAAATCATTAGTAAAAGAGAACTCAAAATCCTCATTACTCTTCCCTTGTTTTTCCCTGTTCTCTTTCAGAAGTCAGGACTGTACCTTCCTGCTGCACTTGAACAATGAAGGCCTTACAGATTCTCTGAGATTTTCTTTGACAGTTGCCAGATGAAATAAGTCTCCAGCCATCACCCCACCAAATGCTTGTACCAGAGATAAAAAAATTGCATTCCTCAAACAAGGAGAAAAATCTCGGTGAACAGGATTCTGTGTTTCCTTTGATTCTGGTAAGGTGAAGCCAGACATATTATCTCCCACTCCTCCAATGCATAAACTAGGTTTTTTTCTCTGGAATTTTACCTTTTTCTTTTTTTACTATATTGCTGGGGAAAGTTAGCAGTGAACACTCACAAGGTTGAGAGCTCCAGGCAGTGAGAGGAAAAATTCTGTGCTGCACACATAATAAACTGAGTAACTAACCCCCATGTCCACCCATCTAGCAAAGCTGTCAAGCTCCAGCAACCCTAGCTTCAGAGTAAAGTCATTTCCGTATCACCTAATGAAGGATGCGCAGACATTTGTTATTACCATTAATTTATTAAATGGGCAAAGGCACCAGCAATCATGAGCCTCATTACAACCCTGAGAGAACTTGTTGAAAATCATGGGAGGGGAGGGCAGGGGGAATTAACTGCCCACACAAACCTCAGCTGCATACTAGGATTTTGAAGTGTCATCCTTCTAATGCTATTTGTGAAGACAGTCAGATTTAATTAACTGCTTAATGCTCAAGTATTCCTGCAAGAGCTTGCTTTGATGGCAAAAAAAATGGGTTCCCAAAACCTGACAAAACTGCACTGATTTTCAGAATTGGCTAGGAGGAAATAATACCTCTAAACTGCTCTGGACATGCAGAGTTTGACACAAGTCTCCTCCATGCTCCTTTTGCCATTAGGGGTGTTTCCCTATTTTTTCACCTGTCTGGGAAATATTTTCCCAGCCTGTAACATTCACGGGAAGCCTCCAGACACTTAGAAAGTTCTTTAGATTGCTGTCACAAAGCTGAACACACATATACACTGCAGAGAACTGCCTATCACAACTACTGTCTTATGGATAATTTGGAAATTATTCTGAGCATGGACCAAGGTGAGGGTGGAAGGGGCCCAGCTGCCCCAGTCAGTGACTGGAACCTGCACTTGGAGACCACAGAACAAATTCCCCCCTCTTAAATACTTCCAACCTGCTGAGGGGGTTTAGTTCCTTGCTATAGGTAATCCCTGAACAAAGGCCTAGGAGGATAAGTTGTAGGGCAATGTTGCTCTAGCCACAAGGTAACCCATTAATGGCACAGATAAATTGGTATTCCTGCACTGTTAAACCTGACCTTTCATGCTGATCCACAGCCTGCTAGTTATCTGACAGAAATGTTTTGCTTTCTTTCAAAGTGGCTTCCATTTTTTTCTCCAACATCTGCCCAAGACAGATTTGTCTGTAAAGATATTTCATTAAAATAATTTTTCATTAGAGCCTGAGGACCATGACAAACCTTACCCAAATGAAAGGGTATTTCACTTCTTACTCATCAATAGATGAATTGATGAGTTGGTTCCGGGTTCCATCTCCAATCTCAGCCAAGGATGCAGTAACTTCTTCCAGGCCACAGGATTTTAAAAAGTCAGCAGCACCTTAGGGCTTCATCAACCCAAAAAAGGCTGATATCTTCATGTCACTGGCCCTCAGGGGAATTTCACTAGAGGACATGCAAGATCTTCAGGGATTTCCCAGCACAGCTGGGAACTGCAGTGTGAGGTGACTGCTTTTAGAGCAAAGGTGCTTTAGAGCTCAGCACGCTTGAAACCAGAATCTTCAGGGAGAGGCAAGCACAACAGGGGGCTGTGGAGCTGGAAGCACATTTCACTTCAAGGCTACTTGATGTTCCTGCTGTTTTTTTCAGAAAAGCAAAAACTTTTACAATCATACTCCATATGCATAGAAACATATCTATGAGAGAGGGAGCAATAAAATAAGACTTTTTCTCTGTCACCTCGAATAATTCCTGCTGAGTATTAAAAACTGCTTCTTTTCCTATACTTTCTTTCTTTGCTTATCATCACGTTAACTCAGAGGGCACCTGGGAATCTTGACTTACAATTACTCCTCCCCCCTCTTACTCATCTCTCTTGAAGATTCTTATCTCTGCCATCCCAAGCTCCTCATCTCACAGTCCTTCCCTCCTCAGCCTGCTTTCCACTAGCACACCATGCCCTCTCACAAGGAAGCATGTTTTATGGATGACTCACTGAGCACTAAGGTGCTGCTGCTTCCATTAATTTGCTGCCTTGGTAAATAATTTACAGCTTCTTAGCTGAAGGTACACAGCTGGAACAAGGCAGCCATCAGTGGAGTGCCACAGGTGGATTACCCACCCAAACAAATCCTGTCTGCACCAGGCTTTTTTTTGCTCGGTGTTAGGCACTAGCAATTTTAAACCCATCAGATCTGAAGTCTTACCCTTTCTGTTACTACCATTTCTTCTGTGGCAGTGCCTAGAAATCACATTTGTTGATTACTGAAATACACTGTTTCAGGCAGCAGAAGTGGAACAAAACACCAAGAGCACAGTGAAAGGCCAAACTCACCTCTCCACAGCTAGTTTAGAAACTAGGAATGGCAAACAAGCATGGCCTGCTCTCTCTGCCTTTTTACCTTATCTTCTTCCGCTCAGTTGCCTCCTTGCCATCCTGTACCCAGGCATTTGTTCACAGGTGTTCCTAGGACCCGATTTGCACTCCCAAAAGAGGTATCGTTACTCTGGAAAAGGTGCCTGGATGAGCTGAAGGAGTCAGACTGAACCTGTGCTTCAGCAGTGCATTAAATGAAACTCAGATGTCACTGAGATAAGGCTGAGCTGTATGAGAGTTATTTCAAAATAAAAACAGGGAGGGAGCAAGGGCACGAGGGTAAACAAAACACCTTGCTAGAGGGCTGGCCAGTTTGATGAGCAATGTGCAGTACTTCACTGAGGTTCCTTACTGGGGGTAGAGGTGAGATTACTTTTCGGAAAGATAATCTCTCCACTAATGTTTAGCAATAATAGCACTTTGCCCTTAAATTGCATGTCCCAACTCAGGATCAGACTCAGTGAAAATAGCTACTTTATAGCTTTCTGGGAGGACATGCCTTTATTAATTACTCATCATGATTGGCAGAAAGTATCAAGGGTGCTACCCATTCCTTCTCTTGCAAGGCTGCTTGTGATCAGGGCTATATTAGACCAGGAGCTGTGGAATTATGCAGTTTAAGAATACATTTTAATCTGAACAAGCCTATATCTTAGACGCCCTTAAATTATTTAAGCACCTAATTCAACACAGGCACCCAACAATTGCCTTTGGCTTCCATGTACGCAAGCTAAGGCTCTAAATATCTTAAGATATGTACTTTGATAAATTCAAGAAGCAGATAATTATCCCATGTAAGGACATTACACAGAAAATAGATTCCAAATGACTTCCAGGGTAAACTAGGTCAATAATGTAAAGTCAGGATCACAGGCTGGTGTTAACTGGTGCAAGACTGTGTTGTAGTCAAAAAGCTAATTTTCCTACAAGTCCCTCACAGCGCAGAGGAGCAGGAATAGGGCTCAGGAGTCCTGTCTGGACAGTATTCCTCCCTCAGGCATGCAAACATCCTCTTCATCCTGAAACCTGGAGTCAGAGGGTACTTTAAGCCACGTACAGCATGTGGAAAGACAGCCCAAAGCCTCAGGACACCAGAGGGATGTTTTACTATCTTTGCTCGGTTTTTACAAGTGTGAGTAATGTGAGCACTGGGGCATCTTCCAGCCACAGGGAAATTATTTAAAAGAAGTTCTCAATAACCATTGTATGACACATTGGGGACAGTCTGTGAGAAGGAGAGAGGGGGCAAAGCCTATCTTCAGCAGTGTAAAGACAAGGCTGTCTATCCCTGGCTTTGCTGAACGACAATTACACCTGGCAAATCTGACTATTTATTGCCTCTTAGGCAGTTGCACAGAGATGCTGATGCACCTGCTCCTCAGGCTGAGTGACAGCCAGGCTGCGGAGAAGAGCAGGCGGTTAACGGGTGCAGGAAAGCATATGATACTTGTCAGAGCCAATCTGGCTGACAACTGTGTTGTGCCAGATCTTCCCAGGCTGGCTGGAGAGCCATGAAACAGGACCCAATCTCTAGCTGCAGCCAGCCTTTGCTAGGCCAGAGGAAGGACAGGGCAGAGGCAGCTGTTTGCAGCAGGGCTCAGGCAGATTGCCTATGGGAGACCCAGAGCTTGTCTCTGCCAGTAACAGGGATCCACCCTATGCTTTGATTTCTCACCCAAACTGTAGAATTACTAAATAATCCTGTGCTCTTTGAAACGCTGACAGATACCTGGAGGGGTTTTGCCTTTACAAAGGCCAAGATATGCCATTGGCACAAATCATCAGTGCACCCAAGACATCTGGGAAGCTGAATGTCCAGCTGCATGCAACCCAGTCAGGAGTAAGTGCTGCAAAAGTCCCACTTCTGCACACTGGCAGCTTTGGTAAGGCGGGCGATGTCAGCCTCTTTGTTGGCTGATGGAGAAGCACCCTTCCCAAGTGGGTTTTCATTTGCTTGCCCAGTGGATGGGAAGTTTATCCAAGACAGAGCGGGCAGTGCAAAGCCAACCTTTTGGCTGTCCAAGCTCTGCAAAAGAGCATGGAGTTGTGTGGACTTATCTCACATGTATAGACCAGCCTTTCTTTAAGATTAACTACAAATGGTTTTCACTTCAACTTCTCAGACTGCAGTTCCAGTAAAACTGAGAATCGAGGCTTCCTGAACCACAGGACTGGTTTCAAAAGGGAAGTTTGCTTGACTTGGCTTCTGGGTGTTAGATTTTGGGCTCAAGGACTTGTAAGCTTTTCTCCACCATCCTGAGCATTAAAAGGTTCCTCGAGTAAAACGAAAAAAAAAAAAATTTTTTTAATCAACCTGCTACTTCTATTACAGCAGAGCCTAATCAGAGTCCCATCACATCCCAATGTGCATACAAATCGAAGTAGCAAAAAGCCAGGAAAGAAAAAGGAGAGGAGAGGACACAGAATGCCTCCAGGTCACCCTGGAGCAATGGCAGGATATAGGCCAGCACTCTTCAGTGTAGACTAGAATGCCAGTGAAAGCCCCATGCAAAGTTTTTAACTGTTCATTTAAAATGGCATTTGTATTCTTTATGTTGAATACATTTATTTCAGTACCTGCAGACACATTTCCTAAGTGATATACCTCAGTAAAGCATTGTGTTACTCTGTGCCTTGCACATGGGATTGCACTTTAACAATGTGCTAACACACATTATTTTCTTCAACAGATGGATAAAGAAAATATGGGTAAGAATTGGAATTTATATCTATCAAAAACCAGTTTCTGACTGCTCTCAAGACAGCTTTATATCCTCCAGAATTCATTAAATTCTTTGAGATAAATACAGTAAGAATTAGGAGAGGAGTAAATATGTTTATTCTGGGTTTACATTTAGGATCAGATTTTTGCCTCTAGCAGACAAGGCAGGTGCTCTACTACAGACCCTGCAAGCAGGGAAGATCCGACCCTGAGTAGCTAATGCAGTAAAAGTACAACCCAAGCAACAGTAAATCTCTGGATTAATAATGGGCAAGGAGGCTGAAAGGGACTGCACAAAGGCTGAGCTCAATTTTTTGTGCAGAACCTGGATGGAGAAATAATGGATGCCCTTCCCACAGGTCTGTAGGTGTGCTCCTATTTGTTATGGCAACATGGCAGGGGGAAAATAAAATTGAGCCATTTCCAGAGCAGAGGTGCACTCATTTTTATGGTCCTGCCATGCTGCTATGATGGTCTTTGGCTGTTTTAATGGTTTTGGTTTGTATGCTACTGCAAGGTGAAAAATGTGCCACATCCTGCACCAAGAGAGAAAAATATCTGCTTTTCTCAGAAAAGACTGAAGAGAAAAAAGGACGGACACAGTGACAGCAAGGGGCCCTGCATATGCTCCCACAATAGCCATCCGTTGTGAAAGTCCAGGTTTGTTGGCAGCTGTTTTTCTCTCCTCCTTCTTTCCAAAGCCAAAGACTCCCATTAAACTACCATTCTCATCCCAGAGACCCTGATCCAAACCTACTTAACAAAAAAGGAGAACTTATTTCAGTCGTGTCAGATCAAGACCAGAACTCAATTGTAACAGGAGGGGTGAGACAATGTCCACAGGCGACCGAAAGAAACAGAGCAGTGATCCGGATGTGGAAGATGAAGGACATGGAGGTCACTAATTTGTCACATGGGCTATAAAGGGAGCTCAGTATAAGGTGTCTGAGTTTTGACTGTGTGCTATCCTCATTTATATTTTGACTCTTAGTTATTTAAGGCAGCACAAGAGTATTATTAATGAAAAAATTCATTAAGGCTGTGGTTCAGCCCTGTCTTGCCAGCTCCCAGCGTGCTTGGTTGAAGGACTTCTGGCAGTTTGCAGAAGCCATGAGATGGAGCTCAGAACTGTGAGCTCTGCTGAGGCAAGCACAGCCCTTTCTTTCTTGTGATCCAGGGGGTCCTTTTTTTCCCCAATCACCAAAGATGATGGTAAGAATCCTTCTAGATGAACTCTGTCAAAGTACAGTAAGATCCAGCAACATCCCCTTGTATTTTTCTAGATCTTTTGCTCAACATCAAAAGGACAAAGAGAAGTTAGAGCACTTCATAGTGGAATTCTGAGTTTGGGGGTTTGTTGTTATATACTTTATTAGTGTTATAATTCTCATTAGTGCAATAAGTAACTAAGTACTTTTAAAAGCTCCATGTGTATCTGAAATCTGTAAGACAACAAGTTTCATCACTACCCCTTTGTCAGGGTTGGGCAAAAGAAAGTGTGTTTTTAAACATTTCTCTACTCCTTACTCTGGAGTGACTCCTAGCAGTAAAAAAGACCAAGAATAATTCCAGTTTTGCCTTCATATACATACTTTATTTTATGTTCAAGCCTGTAATATATCTTCTCCCAAAGCTGAACAGACGTTGTTCTTTCAGCACATGGAGAAAAATGTGCTACATCTAGACCATTTTGACTCTTCACTTATTTTCTTATTACGCTCTTGTACTCTCATATATTACTCTCTCTTTTTTTGGTTGGTTTTTTTTGGTTTTTTTCTGTTCCATTTGCAATGCAAGAAGCAGAACATAACCACTCAGAGATGTGGATGCAGATAGAAATCCACGAGCTGAGGACATTGCCTAAATTAACCACAAATGGACAGGAGTGTCTCAAAGCTCAGACTTTCATCAACATTTCTCATCTAAGTGCCCAAATGCCTTGCAGGTATGGTCATTTATAAATATAACAGGAGTAATTCAAATGGGGAAAGTAAATGTATGAGAGGGAAAAAAAACCCTTGTATTTTTCTCGCATCAATAACAACGTAATACAAGAAACCACCTGTGAAGAAAGGCATGATTAATGAAAACAAATACAAGAAATTGGAAATATAAACTATGGCAATAGGGCTTTAGTTCCAACAATTTCAAAGTTCGGATCCACTAGTAAAGCCCAACATAAAAGCTTGTAATATATGGAATAAACAGGAATATGTGAGATGAAAAAATATGCCATAAAAATAAGAAGGCTGTTAAAAAGAGATGCACAATGCACAAATAAAATAGCCAACAGTTCTATAGATACTGAGGAGAGATCTCTGCTACAAACATTTGTCTGAGAATTAATTACGTCTGTGGTTTGTAACCTAAAATCCTATAGGACTGCGTGGTCTTTCATTCTGATCCATTGAAGGGCTTCAGGGATTGATTGCAACATCACTGGCAAGGCACACTCGGCGTGGGCACAGCAGGGGCTGTAAGATGCCTCCATTCAGTAACACTTGCAGAAGGTGCTGTGGGGAACTCAGGTGTCTGGTCAAATCCACATCCCAGTTCTTTGCGCTTCTTCCAAGTTCCCAGGAGTCACTGCCCTTCAGAGATGCAGGTGGAGATCTCCAAGGCTGTGGACTTCTGCTTTGGTCTGGTCTCAGGACTCCTGGCTTTTGGCTAATTTTTAGCCCAACTGCATTAATTTCTGGATTAATCCTGCAAAGAACTGAATATGCCCAGCTATTAGCAGACCTCTGCTGAGCAGTTACCTGTTCGTTCAGCCTTTAGGAGGGGAGTTAATCACAAAGGCAAACAATTCCCACAGCGCCTTTGGTTTAGCATATCTCAGCTGCTCAGCCCCTGCGGGATTTCTCAGGCTTAACAGAGCCTGACTGTCAGATGTTAAGCAGACATATTTTAAGAGAAAATTTCAAAAAGCTGTAGAAAAATGCAGTTCATTGTATATTTCTTTGATACATACTGTAAAATCTATGTGGTAAAAGTTACAGAGACATTAGCATAAAATTATGATGGTGTATAATTATAGTGCTCTAATTTTTATTGTAATACTTATGCTATAGCAGTGGACCAAAAAGTGAAATCAAGACCTTGTTGTGATAGATGCTGTACAAACACAAAGCAAGAACAATGAGTCCCCGCTGTGAAAAATTTTATTCTTCACTGAAGACATGAATTCACTGACACAGGTCTTCATAGCACAGTTAGTCAGTGCAGTAGCATCTGTTAATTAAAATTTAATAATAGACAAATCATGTATCCTTGGACAGCCTCAGATAAGAATGTGCATTCCTTGCTGCCATTGCTTATTTAGTATTTCTTAGTCAGAGTCAGTCCCCAAAGGCACTCAAAGCTATGGCTTAATTCTGAGGAGAGTATCCTCAGGGTGGTGGTAACCAGTATTTAAGATAAAAAACACCCGCTCTAACAATATTGCCTTCTTGCAGAGAGAAGTATGGGGGGAATCCCTTCTCCCCTTCTCTCTGAGAAATGCACTTGCATCTCCCCGAATTCAGAGTCCATTATTCAATACTTTCATACTGATTTAGAAGAAATCTGTATTCGGCTTTATCAGAAATATTTCATGGTCGCAGAAAAGACCATCCTAATTTTTTAATTTTATAAAAGAACTCTAATTATGCCAGGTCCAAAAGTTTTGTCTTAATGGAGTTTAAAACTTTTTCTTTTTCCAGAGCAACATTGTCTTAAGTCAGTTATTCTTTTCATGACAAATCCCAAATAAACACCTTCAATTATTCTACCACCTGGGAGAGATGGTTAACAGCATTCTTAGCACATTTATTTCCCTGCTGATATGATTCTAAGACATCACTTTACAAGATGATCATTACGTTGTTTTTCTCTGGCTGGTGTTTTAAGTGTAAGAAAAAAATATGCCAGGATGTCACTCCAGATGGTTAGTCCTGACAGCTTGTCAAAAATACGCTCGTGTGGAGTTTACATGGCCACAAAACATAACCCTATCAGCAAGGAAACTGTCTGGCCAGAACAAAGGCTGGTGATCAGCCTGAAAAGATAGAGGTGTTCTTCCATTTCTTACATCAGAAGACGTTTTGAAGGAGCATTAACAGAATGTAAATCTTGATTCTTGACATTCACTTGCATGTGGATTTTCAACCACTGTTTTAGTATACAAACAATCAAAAAAAATCAAAAGAAAAGAGGGAAAGGGGAAAATACATAAAATAAAGCAAAGCAGAACTTAAAGTAAAGCAAAGCAGAAAACCCTGTAGGAGCAGTTATCAGAACCACTTAAGTGGAAGCAGGATTAAAGATTCAGTCTAACATCCCCAGTTTTGATCTTGAAATAAAGTAAAAGGTTCACTAGGTTCAGATAAAGGCAGATGTTGGTTAGCAATAGTTTTAAAGTCCTGCAGCTCAGCTGGGACTATATCGTGTGCAGGAAGGGACAGACCTGGACATGAAGGACTTGGTGCACAGTGCTCATACTCTGGGATGCTGATAGAGGGATTTGTGCCCTTACAGGCAGAAGGACTCAAAGCTGCATGAAGCCTGTCCCTAGAAGAAAATCTGATTTCTTTCAACACAGCAGCTTTACTTTTCTCTTGTTCTTCTGACATTTAAGGGTGAGGTTCATGATCATGCTGTCTACACACCCACCACCACCCTTCCCCCTGTGGACAGAGGACAGGAGCATAAGAAGACATTTTTCATTAAGCACCACTCTTGGGAAAAACGCGTTCTGTTGCTGACTCCTGCGGATTACTTGGATTGCCCAAGTGATAGCAGGGGAGGGCTTACGACAAGAACATCTAGGAAAATTTCCATAACCCCTTTTCTCTTGGCTGATTCACATGGGAGAGCTGTTCTTAATTGCTTCTCTCTGGCCCTATTTATTCCCATGAACAAAAAATACACATGAATGTGAAAAATACCAGTGTCTTTTACATTTATGGAAAGTGGCTCATTTCATGGGGTCCCAAAGCATTTCCTGGGATTTGAAAGGCAGTAGAACTGGTTGCAAGTGTCTGCAAAGGCAGTACAGAAATAACCCTTAATTCAAGCTCAGGATGATCAGTGAGGCTTGTAACCATCAGCTACGACATATTTACATCTCCTGTTGCCAGCATGTTCAACAACATGAGTGACATATTTACCCATCACAGTATAAAAAAAAATCAAATAGCTTGTTTAGCTGAGCATATAAGAGAGGAGGCAGTTGATCAAAACCTACCTCACATCAAAAATTATCCCTAAAGAGGTGTGAAAGAGATACAGATAAAACTGTCAGCTCCCAGACAGTCTGTCTGCTGTAACAGGGGCTGTCAGAGAGACAGGTTTGAAAACATCAATGGCAATGAATTGCAAAAGGGATTTTGGTGTGAAGGAAATCTCAGGCAAACTTCTGCAGCCTGCGCACTGTGGTCCCATGGGGTGGGAAGTGGTGTCCTTTATAATTGTTTCTCTTGAGGCACAGTAAGATCCTGGATTTTATTGAGCTGCAAATGCTCAAGACTCCTCGGGATACAAGCACATGAGTGGAAATGATGGCATTACCACAGCTCATCAAGTTGCCATCTGTCGGTGAAGACGTTGAGGCACCAGGAGTGACCTTGTGAACACTCCTAACCTACCCCGGTTAGAAAGGAAAACGGAACATAAACCACGGTGGTTTAAGTTAATACATTTCATTTTACAGCCGTAGCAAGCGTGAATGTGTGCTCTTCAGTCACACTGGGTCTGCTGATGGAAAGGCCTTGATACATTGCAGGTGGTAAATGCCTTCCATCATGTACTTTTGTCCTCAGTTTCAGTCTATCTGTCATTTATCGAAGCTATTGTGCCCCATACTCGACAATTTTCATTTCCAAAATAGGCCATATCCAACACCTACAAAACCACCCCTCTTTGGCGATAGTTAAGCCTTTGTATCATGCACTTCCATCTTGCATTGCAGTCTGAGCACTATTAATTCACTAATATTTAAGTTTTTCAGCAGCACTGCCTACGCAGTTTCCAACAAAGTCATTGGAGCAGAAGTCTACCATTGACTCAACTGGATGTGCATTGTCACAAGTATCAATGTCGGAGGGCCTTAACTGCATCACAGACAGATGGCCTTGGACCACATGCACAACATGCTGTGACACCTTATATTGTTTTGCAAAAGCCTGCCAGAGAGATTCCTATCCCACGCAAAAGCTCAAGGGACAGAGAGCTCATGCTGAGGAAACTCAGACCCACAGCTTCCACTTATTTGACAAGTGCTGTAGTTCTTCAACTCATAGAAGGGAGGGAGAAGACTCCTGGATTGAGGTAGCTGGTCTTCTAAGTTGAACCTTAGCTTAAAAATCTGGATCTGCTTTTCACCCACAGATAGCTGTCATCCACTATACCTTCTGTGCCAACAAGGTTTTCTATAAAAACAAGGTCTGTACTGCTGCCCTGTAAAATACAACCATGCAGTGCTGGCCTTGACAGTGCTTTCAGCAAATGGGAAACACCTCACCCTGAGCAATACTGTAAAACTTGGCCTGCATTTAGAGGAGTGTTTCTCCTGAAGCAAGGGGCTTTCCATGGTGAGTGAAGGAGGAATGGTCTTGAACAGATCTGGGCTTTACCCAAAAAGAGACCAAAGCTGGACATGTCAACTACTGCTCCAGCTGCTGTAAACCTCTTGCAAACTCTCCCTTCCTCTTCCTACCTCCCACTAAGATGCATTTATTTGCATGACTATATTCTCAAAAAACCTTGAAAAATTGTAAATTGGCCCATTCCTGACAGTTCCTCACTGCTCAATGCGTACAGATGCTCTTCTGTCTAAATCAATTACATGGTGTCACAGCTTGGAGTTTTGATTTTGGTGCTGTTGCCTTTTTCCTGATAAAGCTTTCTGTTCATCTGTGCCATATGCTGCCTTGAATTTATGGTGCTGTGTTTTGTTAAAGCTCAGATTTTCCTTTGCCATTAAAGGAAAAATAGAACATTTCAACTGGACTGTGAAATAAGGTAAAGAAAAGTTTAATCGTGCTAAAATCAATTCAGTGGAGTGGCTTTATTAGTAGTTATTGCATTCTGCATTGCATTGCTTATTAAATATTGTGCAGTTTGGAAACTGAACTATTCTGTGCTGCAAGTACATTGCATTTTAGCAAGTGGCCAGTTCCCACTTCATGCAAGATTTAGAGAGAAATTATTTTTGTTCATTGACAGACATCACTGCAAACACAGAAATCATCTTGCTGGAGAAAATTATGGATGATTTAACAGCATCCTGTCTCTGGCACCAAGTCTGGTACCAAATTCTCTGGAGCAAAATGTAAGGGAATTCACAGTTCACAATTATGCAATACCTTATCTACCTCCTATTCATTAGATGTGGGCTTACATCATGATTCATAAACTTTGCTACTTATTTTTCACTTTGGTGCATCAATTTTTGTAATTTTGAAAACTATGGAAAGAACCTATATGTTTATGTTATGGGAATTATGTCAGTATATCTTGAAGCAATGAGTTACATAGCTTTACATAGCTTTATGATGTGCATTGGAAATAGTAATTTGTTTTTTTTTTTTTCTCCTGACTAACTTAGCTTGCTTTTTTGTTTTGGAATAACCAAGAGGTCTCAGGCATAAGTCAACACCTCATTATAACTAGATTTATATAAATCAGAATAAAAAGTTCTTACCCTATGGCAAAGACCATTTTTCTTTTCACTTCCCTACATCACCTTTCTCATGTGTGTCCCTCCACTTTCTTGTTCTCAAAGAAAAGAGCCTCATTTTCAGCTGGCCTTATAATATAGTTTTATTTGGAAGGAGGGACATTTAGAAGCCTCAGCAGGGACTTCACAGTCCTTTGTGGAGTTTCAACTAAAATGGGATCAAAGCTAGACCAGCCTTGGCTTATACCATCCTACATGTCCACGCTTTTGATCATCTAGAGAAAGGGCTGGTTTCAGCCTGCGTTTTATAACTTAATTCATGTCCGGTGCTGAAGAATTATCACTCTATGAAAGATTACTTGAACTCTCTAGTATCTGCTTCACCCTAGAGCCAATACAAAAAGTCATTAATTTTTATCATTTGCAACTGAGGACAATGACTTTCAACTAAGGCAGAGAAGGACTAGTGCTGCAGATAGACACTACCTCCTAGTCCTTCTAATCACTCACCTGAAAATGATGTCTCTTTTTTGAGCTCTGGCTAATAATATATACACATTTCTCAGGTTCCTGTGTAATGAAATATTTATTAATCTATAGGAGGAAGTGGACTCTCGTAGAGGATTCATCTGGGAGAAAGACTATATATGTAACAAATACTGCTGCAGCTTCAAAGAACGGTGAATCTATTGGCTGCTAAGAGTGGTGATAATTCAGAAATGTCTCTTTCTGTATTTACCTTTAGCCTCTTTCTTATCAGGAACATCTCCTAGGGAAAAAGACTTCATGGAGCTATATAGGGTGGGGGGTGTCATTGTGCATCTGTTGGTCATTGTCCTATTTCCCAAAGTACTTTTCACTTCTTGGGCAATTCAAACACAATTTGAGAAAGGTATTCAGTGTTTCCAAAAGTACACAAAAGGAATATCATTGCACCCCCACTTTTATCTGCACCGTTCATTTTTTCTTTGCTCTCCCTGACTTGCTCTATTTCTCTCTCTCTGTTCCTCTTCCATCTCCTTTAAGTGACAAGAAGGACCTCTTCCTGTGCTGCTCACAAGTTCTAGAAAAATAAAACAGCCTGGAAAATGAAACCGGCTGTGTAAGTATTATCAGTTAAAGGAAAATTTTCGTATCACTGAGTCCACAATGATTCCTCCTGAAAATTGTAGGTGACAATGTTTGGTGAGTAATTGTACAGCTAGTCAGGCTCAGTTATCACTCGAGTCTATTCAAGACTCAGAAACCATCCACCCATCCTAAGTTACAGTATGGATTTTATTATGTCATTGATCTTCATAAAATCCTAGTACCTTCCACATAAAGTTAATTGGTAATCATGAATTGTCTGGTACATGCACAATATGTCTTCACAACGAATTAAGAATGCTTCACGTCTGATTTGGTTTCTTTATCTCATTACTGGTTCCAGGTCTTTAGTGAATCTGAGATAATCATGTGGCAAGGAGTATCAGAGCCATTCCTGCCAGGTAGAAAGGTTTTATCAGAGAATAAAGATTTCCGAATTTACTAGATTCAGCTGATCCATATAGTTGGTAAGGATGTGACAGGTTTTCCTGATCTAAAATCTAAAATATCATCCCATTCTTAGTTTCCCCCACCCCCACCATTATTTGTTCCTCTATTCTAATTTGAACCCTACCAAAAAAAAAAAAAAAAAGAGTCAACTTCAAATTTGCCTGAACTGCACAAAGCATTGCCTTGTTCATTTTATTTCAGTTCCCTCTGCTATCTGTTCTGCTGTCTTAAGACCTAGAGAGGTTTCTCCCATGGACACCTGCTTGCTATATTTGTTTATCACCTAGTGCAACAGGAGTGTGGATTTGGACAATTTGAAACATAAATATGCAGTACAAATGAAAAATAATTTTAAAAGAAAAACCTGAAAGGAAAAAAACCAAACAACTTGGACTTCAGGTTCTGAAACTGATCAAGGTCCTGTGGTTTTCAGAGTCTGGTAGCTCATGGGATCCCAATTCCAAAATCTCATGTGTGAAATTCAAATGAGAGAATGAATCATCAAAGCCAAATGAGAGAATTTTGTTACACCAAAATTCAGGAAATATTTCCAAAATCAAAAAAGACTCTTTGGTGTGAATATTAGGGAAGGTGCTCACTTTTCCTTGGGAAAGTTGTGAGATTCTGTCCTTAAGAAGTATTTAATAACTTAAATAAATACTTACTACCTGTGTAGTTTATTCTACTTTCTTGCAGCCAGAAGAATGTGGTGACTTCTGCAAGGTGCATCCAGTTGCACATGTCTAAACTGCCACAAAGAGCCAGAAATGCAGTTATAGTCGAGTCTCCCACACCGTCCTAAAACCCTGTCACTTCTGCATGACGCTAGAAATCAGGAATATATAAGCACACTATCCCTGTGAAACCCTGACACTCACCTCCTCAGGTAGTAAAGTAAATATCTTTTGCCATTCCCAAATTCTTGCTGATCTATTTCTCCCGAATGCAAAATTTGGACCCAAGCTGAGAGAAAGTTGGAGACTTCACAGGCAGCATGTACATTCAAGGTTTTAAATTCTTTGTTGTGGAAATTGCTCAGATCCTGCATTGGTAGTTGGGTCCCAAACTATGTGATACACAGATAAATAGAAACCACCAACAATATTCATGGATCCAGACTCCATTATACATTGATTCAGATGCAGATTCTGACTCATGATGAGGAATTAAAGCTAAAGTGTGAGATTTTTCAGAAAAGCTAAAGATGCTGCTCCTACCCAGAGCCCCACTGGGTAATCCAGTCTTATTATTAAGTATGTTAAGAGGCAGAGAAAAATGTTCCACTTTTAATGAAGAAGAAGAGATAGTGCAAAATAGTTTACTAAATTTCAGCCATGGCATTTAAACCTATTCATGTGATTCAAACTCATTTACTTCCCCTGAAGTTTCCTGACAAGAACATATATTTCCCTGGAAATGTAGCATACTAAAGCCATTGTAAATAAACTGCATGAAAAATAGTGCTTTTATTTACATTATGATTTACCAGTCTTAGGTCCTTATCAATCTAGGCTCCCTGTATGCTTGCTACAAGGCTGAACATGAATCAATGTTTTCTCCGTGTGTTTCTTCAAAACTTTATGAAAATCACTTTCCGATCATGGGGACAGCTGTTAAACTTCATACCTGGTAGTTATTTCCTAGTAGGTGGCAGCAAGGAAATGAAACCATATTCTAAATAGGTTTTATTGACAGACACATACAATGTATACCCACAATGGTCTCTGTTGGCAATCTCTGAAAACAACAACTTGCAATTGGATACAAGTTCAGGCTAGAATAAAATGGAGATATGGCTCATAAACCCATGGTCTTGATGGCTGGTGGTCATTACAGCTCCTGCAGAGATATTTTTGCAAGTTGAGACGTGTATATCCAGTCCATTCCTGTACACATTCTCTTAATATTTTCCACTGAAGAGAGTTTTCCTTCACTTCCACCTGCACGTTGGATGTGCCTTGAAACAATAGCCCCTTTTTGATTTTGACACATCTACATCTACTTTGTTCCTGTAAAAGGGTGAAGCACTGTATAAAGCAAATGGGTCTGATTATTCCAGATGAAGAGAAATCAGTCTTTCTTGGCATGATACAACTGTAATTTAAAGGAAGCATATCTTAAATGGCAATATACAGAAACACAGAGAAAGGAAGCTATGTTTTCACTAGTAAGTGTTAAGTTGCATTCAGTTGATATAAAAACAATGTGATAATGCTGTGTTTTTAGGAGAAAGAGGTGACAAAAATCTTGGGGAAGTTTCAAAGCAGTAGTTGTGTAAGAAATCAATGAAGGAGAAAAAGTGCATCCTAACCAAAGTCAGACTCTCCTTAGAAATAATAAGATATATAATGCACCCAAAGAATTGCCATCTAAATGGGAAAGACAGAGGAAGTGCTGATATTATTTCCATAACAAGAAAATAAAAAGTAAATTGGCCAAACCACAGAAGGGAAAGCCAGACAGACACGATCTGAGCTGAACCCTCCCGAGTGCCAGAGTAACACTGAACTGCTCCATGATGGGAAGCTGGCAAAAAGCAAGTTGAAAGACAAAGACAGAAATTCTGATTTCAGATCAATGGACTCCCTTGTAGTTGTTTTTAAGTGTAATTACAGTTTTCTGTTCAATTTGCCTTTGCAGATATTAACCTGATCGTGTACCCATCCATCTGTTGTCCTTCGCTCTAGATCCTGTCCTAGACTACCAGATATTTCAAATGGACTTGCAGGACTGTGCAGGTTTCTTCAACAGCCTCATTTTCAGCATTTCCTGTACTCACCCAAATCACCTTCCCTTACTCAAATGATGCAGTTGTCTGCATTAAGGTGATAAAACAGATGCCAAGAAAGAGAATATCTACAAATACAAGAAAAATTTCCTTTCCCTTGCCTCTTAAAGTCATCCCATTTGTGTGTATTGTTTCTGGGTATCATTAGAGCACCCCAATGATATTCACACCTCTAACTGATGAGACTGTAGTGAGCAAAATCCTTCATATTTTCTTCTTTTCTAACATGCTGATACTGAAGAAGATTTTGTTTGTTTGAGTTATCAAGAGCAAGTAATACTTTATAAACTCTCCAGACAGATGGCTTGCATTTGCTTCACTTCCCCACATCTCTCTTCAACCTGACATGCATGGCTTCACTAGGCACCCCAGGAGGGTCTAGCAGTCAAAACAAGGTGTTTAACAAGTTTTCTCATTGTGCAGTAATTAGAACCCTTTCCCTTATGACTTCCAAATATGATCGAGTTTGAGTTGGATTTTAATAGTCAGTGACTACAGGGAGAAGACTGAAATAGAAGGGTCACTATTTCCCCTGAGCATATTCAAAAAAGTGACTCAAAAGCATGTCTAAAATACAGGTTCCTGAGATGGTAAGAACTGTGATGTCTGCATCTTTTGTGAAATTTGGTTTGTTTGACTAAGCAATGTGAAGACCAAGTTAAAAATACTTGCTCATAACAGATTCTTTCAGGAAACTAAGACTGCAAAAAAAGGAGCTAATTGTGATATAGAACAATACTGGTCATAGGGGAAGAAAAAAAAAAGCAAAATATCAAGAAAAAATTAAAACAATAAACTAGATGGAAGCTCTAAAAATTCATCATGTTCTGTGACACTCTTTCACAAGGACATGCAAAGAAAAGGTTTATAACTAATTTAGGGGCAGAGGACAAGAAAATATACCAGAAGAAATCTTTCATCTGGTACTTGAGCATAGCAAGAATCTCATATCAGACATGTCTTTTCCAGGTCTCCATATGGGACATGCTTTCCTTGAGTCATTTCAGAAGCAAGTAACTTAATTCAAACCCATTCCTCAAGACTGTGCCTCTCAGCAGGATGTACACGTCCAATGGATGCAGCAGCACTGGCCATAGGTTAGGCTAGACTGCATTATATGGAGCACCACAAAAGTCTTGATTTCTTTCTGTATATTTTTCCCAGAGGAAATGGAGATTCCATCAAGCACAAATGGATATCTAGTTCAGAGCAGGGCTCCTTGGCACCTGTGTTCCTATCTCCGAAACACTGGCAGCTTCAAAGGAAGTTTCTTGGAACCCTGTAAATTAAAACTGGAATAATATAGGGGCAACTTCTGGCCAAGCCTTCATTAATGAGAGGTGTTATGCCCTAAAGCACGAGGATTGATATCCTAAGACTTTCTCTTCCAACCTTACAGATGTGCAATGAAGAGTCTATAAGTTGTCCAAATGCTACTACTCTTCCTACCAAATTTTTCTCATGGGCAATGTCTAATGTCAATGAGTTCCAGTGACAAATTATGTTCTTGGAGAAGAACAAGTATAAAAAAGATTTCCTCTTGCCAAATATAATTTTAAATGCAACCCACGCTTTAATCCCCCCCCTGAAATATTGCTTTTGTTGAGGTGTTAATTAAAACCATCCACCACACATTTATGGGACAAGTAGGTTTTAAATCAGCCAGAGAAAATGACTTATTGTTATTAAGCCCATAGGTTATAGCACTCCTAAAATGTCCATAGTCCTAAACCCGCTGCAATCTCTGTTTCAGGGGATCCTAATAAAAAAAACTCCAAACACTTGGATACCATTATGGTTTGTAAATAAAACTAATCCCTTTGGTTGTTGCAGGTTGCCTATAGGCCTTTCTCATTTTCATACAAAATTATTGACATCAATAATCCCTGTTGCCCAACAACATTTCCATAATTTCTAGGAAATGCTTTGATTGTTTCCTTTAGTCTTTTAAAAACCTGCATGCCAAAACTACCCGGACACGCTTTCTATGTTGATTTTTGGTTTAAAAGACTCATCCAAACCCTTTGTAAACAGTAGCTTCTCTAATGATTGAATCAGACCCAAAAAACATTTATTATGTGCACAAAAATGGTGATGTCTCGAGTATCTTTCTGGACGAAAAGAGAAGAGAGGTGCTTGGCCCTAAACCAAGTGCTAAATGGCGTGAAAGGGGTCCTCAATTCCTTTCTGAAATACTTTATGGATGATAAAGGTGGTAAGGAACAGGGAAGTGAATAGTGGGATGCAGGAAGCCAGCGGGTGAACAGTTTGTACCTTTCTATCTCAGATTTGTGCCCTAGTCATTTATATGTCACTGAGACTTAAGTAACCCACCCTGCTTTTGCTTCAGCATTTTGAACACCCTACATGCCATGTCCTGTTTGGGAGATACAAAGCAACAGGAGAAGAGCCAGAGTGAGAGGCAGGAGGCATTGGAAGGAAAATGGAGTACGTAGCAAAGTGTTCGGTGAAATTAAGGGATTGAAAGGGAGGGGAAATTTCTCCTTAATTTCATGTGGAAAAATGCAAATGGCGAGATGAGTTGGCCTGCAAAATAATGTGCCAGGAAAAGGTGGTGGGGACATCAGAGCTTGAGACATTTAAATTACTTTGAATAAATCACTGGGGTACGGAATATAAAGAGTAGCCACAAGTGTGCTGCATGTAAGTTAACAGCTCATTTCCCACTCCTCAGGGCCTGGTTCCTCAGTGCTGGAGGACAGATGGGTCCCTCCAGCCACAGGACATCAGTTTCCAGTGCTGTGCTGCTCCCTGACACAGCCATGGGGCTGCAGGCAGATGGGGAGGATGGGCAGAGGGACAGACTTGTGCTGCTGATTCACCTCTAAAGAGTGGGTTCCTACCCCACCAATGGCTCCTGCATGCACCAAAAGATCTGGACAGCAGTGGCACTGCTGTAGGACAGAGAGGAGAGCCTGGGGAGGGCCTCTCTTGCCCCTCTATGAGCAATTACACCACTTCTGACCCACATCTGGCTCCCTATTACAAGGGTTTCTCTGAGCCCAGCACCCTCTGCTCTGTCCCAGGACAGCCCTCAGGCACGGGAACCACCAACACACACAGAGCATCTGTCTTGTGAGTCCCTCTCCTTCCCAGTAAGGGCAGAAGAGCCTACTCCCAGAGCATGGCAGCTGTCTGCTTGCGAGTGAATAACCCAGTTAGAAGAAAATCCATGATGAGAAAATGAGAGCAAGCTCTCAAGCTCTGGATATAACTTGACCCTACTGTTCATGTCTTGGGTGATTTGTAATGTGTTACAGACACCTCTGTGTTTCCCCCATCATCCCAAAGGCCACTGGCACTACAAGAGGATGCCAGGCCCATTGCTTTCTCCTCCTGAAGACTTTAAAACAAATCCCACTGGTCACAGACTCCTCAGACTCCAAGAGACTCCAATGAGAGACACGCTTGTTTCTCCACTGCAAAATCTTGCTTGCTGGTAAGTGGTAGGGGTCACGGTAGGTGCTGTAACATATTCCAAGAGATTGGCATAATCTGCAGATATAATTCTAAGCTGCAAATAGTAACACATGCTTTCAGGACTCCATTAAAGCTTTATCCATCCCATTTTATTCTCAGCGTCTGTCTGCCAGCAGCCTATTGGAGTTTCTGTCCATTACTTTTCACTTTGCAGGAAGATAGTGGTACACTAGAAAATTAATAAATGGCTTCAAAAAAATTGCTTTCCAATTCTTCCCCTGGAAAATAAAAGCAGAGCAAGAAACAGACCACAACCTCCATAACTGCAGTATATTAGAATTGCTAGTAAATGTTCAGCAGGCAAGAGAGGGTAGATTAAGGTGATATGTGAAACACACACCCCAGACCATTTTTGAGTTAAATGCGAATTGGGATGAATGCAGTTTATCATGTGGCTATTTGCTGATTAGAACAAAACGTCTTGTGGTAATATTGAGCTGAGGGAACCCACTTTGGGAGTCCTTACACACCAGGCAGACAGACCTGCTAAATCTGCAAAGACTGAGGAAGCCAAGCCAGAATCACAGTAGAAAAGGAGCACTCCTGTTCATTTTGTGGGATGCCTTCAAACCTCCTTTGCGGGAGCAGATAATAGTAGAACTAATGTGTTCAGAAACTTGTTACTCCTTTGTTTAAAGGGGACCTGATGGTCAAGTTGCCTCAGTTTGATTCCCCAAACATGAGAAGCAATCCTTTTCAAGACTATTCATACAGACTCTGAGTTGGCCTATTTGAAT
This sequence comes from Falcunculus frontatus, assembly GCA_013398115.1. Taxonomy (NCBI): domain Eukaryota; kingdom Metazoa; phylum Chordata; class Aves; order Passeriformes; genus Falcunculus; species Falcunculus frontatus. Next base: position 4,392,307 of record VZRV01005418.1, read on the forward strand.
GACACGCCTTAATGCAAGCTTATGGGCTCCTCAAGACCCCTTTGCTTTAGCCAGTACAGGAAAACAGAGCTCTTGACAGAATGTGTGGTTTTTATGCATTTGGCTTTCTTACTTTCCTAGCCATCAGAAGGTGTGCCATGAGCATTTTCTGAATATTACATTAGATTCTGCAAAGGATCAAGGAATGTACTCCTTTCTGAACAGAGGTGTACGACTATTCCTTCAACAGACCTTCCCTGCTCAAATCTCCTCAGGCATGGCTGGTCAGAGAGCACTTTTAACCTCCAATCCCTACAGCCACAGCATTCCCTGACAAACCTTATCCCAGCAAGCAGTTAAAATCTCTCAGTATCGGATTCCTTGTTTAGTTTCTTCTGCATCCCCCAAGAACCTAGACTAGAAAGAATGGTTCCTCTTGAGCTGAGGTATTTTGTTTTCAAGAGGGCTTCATCTTAATGGACGGCTATCAAAGTTTATCATCCTCACTCCTAGCCTTGTACTAGCCCTGCTCGAGCAAGCTAAAAGTCTCCTATCTTGTTTTGGCTCAATTGGAAGGTAAATTAAAGAAAAAATAAAAAGAAAAATAAATTGAATGCTCCACATTCCCTTACAGAGTTCCCACTATCAAAGACAATTCATAATCTGGGTCCAGAATCATTCTCCAAATTGCCACACAGTGCTTCAAATCTCTTTGCAGCAATTAAATTACTGATTCAATATAAGATATTAGAAAATTTGTTTTAACATGCTCTTTTGTAGAATAGCTCATGATTCCCAGCACCTCCAGGGAAACATTATATTAACTTAACTATTATTATTTGATATGCCTTGAAAAGGTGCTGCTCTTGGAGGTGTTGGGGTTTTTTGCATCAGACAGATAGACAGATGCTACAGAATCCTGCTGACTGAAACCCCCTATCTCTCAGTTGCTTTGAACTACAGGCAAATTCAAATCTGTATTCACTGCTCCTGCAGAATGGCAGGAACTAAGTTTGATATGTAACGATTGCCAGCAATGCACCAGGAGATCTGGATATCCTGGATCCCACATCTGATGAACTCAAATAATGCCCCTTTCCTATATGCATAATCAGCCCCTTACATCTTTCATTATTTATTTTATGTGAACTGGCATCTTCTTCCATATCTCTGCCATGCATTTTAAATGGAGCAATCATTTTTTTCTACTCAAGAAGCTTGAGCACATCTCCAGTCAGCAGCAGCCCATGGCATATGAATTCACCGCCCTCGAGCATTGTGAGTTCAGTGGTATCTGGTATTCATGGACAAATCCTGTAATTCTTAGGTGGTTTCTGTAGAATTTCATCAACATCGAATGACCTTGGAGCCCATCTCCCTACCTGAACTCCACTGAAGAGCAATGCTGTATGCACACTGTCAATAAGAGTTGAAGACACCATATGATTGATTTCAACTCATAACTCTGTTGATAGGTTTTAGGAGGTTTCTTCTCTGGTTTTGGTCACACCCGTTCTCAGTTGCTGATTAATTTTCTGTTGGATGCCATGCCTTGGAGACTGGTTAGCTGCTGTTGAGTGGCAGGTCATTAATCACAAGACAAAGCCAATTGCTATTTTAGAGCAAATTTATGCATTGTTTTTGAATGCAGAATAAAATCATATTCCTCCAATGACTGCATCTGCATCTGTCATATCATCAATAATGATAGACTTCTGAAATGTCACTCATTGCAATAGGATTCCCTTGAGGAAGAAAAGCAGGAAGGGAAAGGGACTCAATACTGCTTTTTCAAAACTATGGTTTTTACTTTTCTTTCTGTCAGGGCTTCTTGTGCCTGTTTCCACAGAGCCACTAATACACCTCCCACCAGTTGCTGGAATTATCTGTGTTCCTTGCTTTATTACAGCTCAGGCAGCTGACATGGGAAAAGCTGCCTCTGTAATGTCTGACATTGTGTGTTAAAAGGGAAAATAGAAAGAAAAGCACTGAGCTTCTGAGAATTAAAGTAGCTCTTGACCCCACATATTCACTGATCTTTTTGGGTCACACGTTTGGTTGGGTCGAGGAGTGTAGAGTGGCAAAAAGTTTCATTCAGCAGTTTAATGTTTATTTTGGGGAGCTGCCTTCTCTTTGTTTTTATCTCCAAAAAATGCAGGAAGGCAGCCCTCAAGACTGGATTTTTCCATTTTTCTGCAGTATGGTGTAAGAAATGCTGTGAAGGGCTGATGCTGACTGGAACCAAGCAGAGAAGAAACTTGCACCAGACGTTACAAGCCAGCCTACAGGGGGACACAGACAGCTTAACAAGCGAATTTAAACCCTTCTACCTTTTCACTTGAAAAGGGAAACCACGGTTTCTGACCCTAGAAGGTCTTGTAGCTCTATGGGCTGCTTCAGGGCTTTTCATCACAGACACATGTGAACATATCGGGCTATGAGCTCCATGAGAACACAGCCACTTCTCAACAGTCGAGCTGTTCCTGCAACAAGACCAAGTAAAAAAAGGGCTGCAGGGAAAATGTGGGTCTGGGAAATGCTGCCAACACCCCAGAGAATGCTATTCACAGCTCTGAAGGACAGTCCTCAGACTGAAGTGATTACAGGATACAATAGGGAATCATAAATTAATGTAATAATTATTTTTCTAGAAGTCTTCTCCCCTCTTTCTTCTCTGCTTTTTAAGCTTTGAAGAAGTTATTTAATATCAATGTAAAATAAATTTAGAGGAAAAAGTTTTAGCATTAAATTAACTTTTCATTGCATTTTAGCATTTTTAATCCAGCAGACAAAAAAAAATCATTATTTTCTTAAATTTAATTAATTTACTAAACTCCTCACAGTTCATTGAATTCAATCCTGTATCTGCGATCTTTCTGGGTCCATTAAGCTCCTGGGGTTCAACTTCCTCTCTTCTAACTCATAAAAATCTCATCAAAATGGAAATAAAATGCAATTTTGAACTTGCTAATGAAGGGAAAAAAATGTTAACTTTCCAGTGCTGTTGAATTAATGGATTATCTTTGCCAGCCCATTTTAAAGGAGAAAACTTTCACACTGGAGCAAACTTATAAAAGTGGGAATAATTGCACAAAGAGGCATTAGCTGTGCTGGTATTTTTCACTCCTTTACTCTGCCACTACCCAAGATATTACTGCATTAAGATTTCTTTCCCCTGAGCTTGCTTTGTCTTCTACCCAAGTAAGATGGATATGAAAGTTCTCATAGCATATCACATATTGTTATTAACTGCAGAAATAGTCCAAGATATCAAATGCTCATTATGACTAAAGTAAAGCACAGAAACACCTGCAAAATTTTAAGTCTGGGGAGTAATAATAGGTTATTGGTTTGGAGCAAGGAGTTTTGAGGGATGGAAAGTGAAAGTGCTTTTCAATTACTTAAAACAGTGAGAGGGGAGAGGAAGTGGGGAGGTCTCAGGTTTTGGTATTTTTGCAGATCAGGTTGCAGACCAGGTAACATTTTAGTTTGCTTCCTATGTAGTCTTGCATTTTCAAGTTGGTGGTATCTTCTTCTGAACTTAAATCAGGAGAGAGACACAAACAGTTGGAGACTGCTAAGTTCCACTCCCGAAAAACACACTTTCCAGTGCCATAGGGAAAAATTTGGGGTTCTTCTAACCCCTAAGTACATAAAAGAGAACTCACATCCAGAAATTATAGAACTAGTCATATTCTTCCTAGTAATTAGGTTTTTTAATTGACTGTCCTAACACATTTTTTACCTTAGCCTGTCTGGTTTTTACCTTTCCTCAAAAAATAATTTGTACGTATTGTTTGCATTTTTTGTCTTTCCCCATTATTTTGTGCTGTTTTGCCTCCTTTTAATCATAATTTTTTTCAATATAATTTTCCATAAGAAATAGCTGGAGAAAAGAAGACCTTGGAAAACAAAGAAAAAATATTTTTTAAGCCTGAAGTAGAAAAAGGATATGAAAGAATTGAGAAAAGTATTGAAAACAGAAAAAATTAAAAGTGACGTGCTTATCACTGTGAAATGGAAACTAATTCAGAATTCACAAGGGAAAAGAAAAGGCAATTTCCCAAATATTTCTAACAAAATGCAATATTCATTTATAAATAGATGTACATTGCTCAAGAAATAACTGCTCATTTTATTAATTTTACTCTCATTACTATCGTCATTATTATTATATGTACAAGTGTATCATGCTCATAGACCAAGCCAGACTAGGTTAATGCCTGTGCAAATCATGTGCCAGCAGTGCACAGATAAAAGACTTTTTCATATTAATAGCGCTTAATTCCCATCCTCTAAACACAAAACCTGAATGACAGATGAGAATTTCTTTAGGGAAAACACTGATTATCTCTCCGATAGACAAGGAGTTGATATGCTCCCCCTCCTGGATAAATCACATGTGGCTGGATGAGGGCTTGGTAGCTTGTGGATGCCCTTCTCTGAAAGAATGTCCCTTTATTTAGTTCTCAAACGGGGAGATTTGAATTTTCTGCACATTGAATAGAGACAATTACAGCTTCTATTTATGAGAGACCTTCAAATTCTCTCCCTACTCTGTCAATGTTTCCCTACTGCCCATCAGACCACATGATGTGGTCCGATATTCTTTGAGATATCAGTAAGGAAAACCATCATCCTCCCACACAATTGTTTTCAGGGCATAACTACTGTCCTGCTACAAAGTTTTTCTTAGTATCTAACGTAACACTACACATACCACCTCTTGCTATAATTTAAGACCATTACTTCTAGTCCTTTTCACAAAGAATGAAAAGAGCAATTTTCTCCCTTCTGCCTTGAAGCAGACTGCTAGATGGATGCCTGCCTTTGGCTATCTCTTCCCTAGGCAATTCACACTCCATTTCTTTCAACTTTCCTGGCAGCAGTCTTCAAGTTTTCAGCTCTTTCTAGGCTCTCAATATCTGCACCACCTGAAATACAGAGATAAGACTTGCATTCTGGCACCCCAGAAAGCCTTTACTGAGTCCTGAGAATGGTTATCTCAAACAGCCTGCAAGAAATCTTCATAGTCTATATCCTGGAATGAGATCTGCATTACTTGCATGGTCTGAAACTGCTTGATTTGTTATCCTACTCCCACTGTTCTCCTCCCAAAAATACTACCTGGCTCACATTTCTTCTCCATATTTACACTGTAAATTATTCCTATGAGGCAGGGCACCTTGCACCCGCTTTGTTGACTTGCATGCTATTTCCTTTTCCAAATCATGCCTCCACCTTGGTTCTGCCAGACATTTGCAGTCTCTCCTCATTTAACATTATCCAAAGCCATATTTTCATTCCACCAACAAACTGTTAAGTATGGTGAATAATTTCAGGGCAACAGCTTGTGGGATCCTTCCTAATAGACTCTTTCAATTTAGCTACAGAAAGCAGCTCTCCCTGTATGGCTTTCCAGGCTTTTTTCATTCAGAGTACAATACTTTCAGCTAGACTATTCTTTCCTAGCCTGTTTATTCAGACTGTGCTCAAGTTTTCTTTGAGTGAGCCAAGGCAACCTAACCCACAGCTCCACATACTTGCTGCAGCATCACCACTGCTCTCCCATCTCATTTAAGAGAGAGCAACCCCTCCCATTTAAACAGCTCTTTAAATCTTCAGTGTCATCACAAAGCAAAGATAACTTCCAATGCCAACTTATTTAGATGCTCTGGCTGTTAATTAGCCACTGGTGTTAACATCATTCTTATTAAAGGTGATACCCAGAGCAATAGTTCCACTTGAGGAATGGGTGATTTAAGAGCTCCTCGCCAGCAAGCACCTGTGGTTCATTGGCTTCCAGTTCTTACAGCTCGACATGCACCATCACCTCTGCAAAGGGTCTGCTGAGGAGTTTTATAAGGAAACTTATTTTCTGAAACACATTGACCCAGCCTGGTTTTTAGTACTCTGATTTAAATGTTAAGGAAAATATTATATTATTAAAATTCTGTCTACATTTCACATTTATCTCTCTTACCTAAAATATCAGGAAATTTTCTGATTGGACCCAGCCTCTATAACTTCTGTTGCTATAGTCTCTTTCTGGCTCCTTCTATTTCTTTACACAAGGCAGAGGAAAATTAGCAGATTTTTCAGGAAAAGACCAATTAACAATGATGGATTCTGCTACCTTCACTCACAATGAGAAGGCTCTCGCATTAAGTATCTGAATGTACCTCGAACAGGACAGAAGTGTATCCTAGTCTGAGCACCATGACAGAGTATCCCAGGCAGGTCATTTCAAAAGCAGATGCTTCTCTCACCTGCTTTGTCTCATTGTGTTCTCCCTCACCCTGTGTTTGTACAGCTTCTTACACGATGAGTCCCAGTTTGGCTCGGGATAGAAGTGCAAATCGTAAACAGTAGAAGGAGGCGGTAAAATAGAGTTGCCTGTGATTTAGCAAAGGTGGTACAACAAAACCCCGGGTTACTGGTGGAAGTACAAGTCTTACCTTTCCAAACTGGTGTTGGTGAGATTTCACCATATCTGTATCCTCATGCTTGGGTTCAGTCCCCACAACTCAACACTTGGCTGAACATGATAAGCAGCCTGGCCATATTCTTCCACCAGCATAAATGACAGACTCCTCTGTAGACTACAATGAGTCCACATGGGTTCTCTGTGGTTTCCTGCTTCTCACATTGAGTACAGACGTGGGAGTGGTCTCATTCTCATGTTAAATACTGAGCGATAAATCAAATCAGTCTAATTCTGTTTGCTGCCTGTCCAGAATGGTGTGTAACCGATGGAAAGCAAATAAACCATATGCTCCTATAATCCTTTCTGAATTTTGAGTTCAGCTGAGATTACCTGGCTATGTCATTACTCAATGTCAGTTAAAACCAAAGGCAATGGGGATGCAGAGAATTAGATGTGACACAGAGGTGATCTGGAGGAACACTTCTTCCCAGTGTTCTTTGTCTGCAGTACCTGCAGCTACTGCCAACCTGGCAACATGTGCTGGTTGCTTCCTTATTCCCAGCTCTGGGGGTACCATGACTATTTGGGACATTCACTATTGTTTTTTAAAGGGCTTTTCTAGCCCAAACAAAGAAAAAAAAATCTGGCAACTGCTATATGAAAGCAATTTCAAGACTCAAAACTTAAAAGGAAAAGAATTTTCTAAGTATTCAGTTTTTAGAAACCTTGCTATCTGATAATGCTGAGAGGCATGGAACAGCTCATTCATGATTTCAGAATAATTGTTCCAATACCATCAGTTTGAGAAGTAGTTCAGTGCCCAAACTCCCCATCCAGACAATGTGTTGCAAAAGCAGCAGTTAGGAAAAAAAGCCTCTAAAAAGCAGGTATAAGGATATTTTGCTTGCTGTTTCACTCTTGCTTTGATCACAAATAAATTCTTTTTGTCCCTGTGGAAAGCCCATAAATACCAGGCATTCATTTCTCCACAGATTTGCTCAGAATAAGTCAGTGATACTGTTGTTGTTATTCTATTCTAATTTTTTTTCTCTCCTTTCTTTTTCTGTTTCTTGTCTGAGTATAGTTTTCCTCAGAACATGAGTACTTGGGGAAATCACTAATTTTTGATAATTTACTGCCCCGAGTTTGTTGAAACTCATATTCCCCCCTACAATTACACACACACTCCTGTCGACCACTGTAATTATGTTTGGTTTATATTTTTACTTTATTAATAGAAGAACTGTGTTGAAATTACCTCTACCCCAGTGGGTGCCATTGTTTGCCTTGTGGAGATTTTATTCAGCTGGTGAATAATGTCAATTAACTCGTGCTCTAATTATTAAATTATTCACTGATATAATTATGTGTTTTATGTCAAGCTACTGATAAACTGATAATTCATAATGTTACTTAGGCAGATAAATCACTTTTTCCAAAGGAGCTGTTTGTTACATTTCTACTTTCGGTCATAATTAATATTCCATTGAATTTGGATGCAAGCTGTGAAGACTGTTAATTTGGTTTTGCTGGCAGTTATCGTGCTCTCTGCAGAAAGCAGACTTCTCTAGCTGGCACCAGGATGCCAGCATCCCAGTGCTGATGCTACCCCTGAAAGTGTTCCCCCTTTAGTGTACCTAAAGGGAACACTCTGGATGAGCCACGCTGCAGGGAAAGTTTCCCCTAAAATGGGGCTCCTTTAGGGCAGCTCAAGCTGAGCAGCCAGCACTGCCAGGCGCAGCCTCTTAATTGCTTCCCTGTCAAATTCGTCTACCATGGCTGAGAAAGCCATGAGTTTGGCACTGACTTGGGGATGTGCTTCCCAGATGTCTGTATTCCACTTTTATGACATTTCTGGGGCAATCAATACCACAGAGGGCAGCTGCCTTCCCCTCGCCCTGCTTACAGGGCCTCTGAGCCTGCGCCCAAACGTACCTCAAAGAACCAGCAGTGGAGCAGGGAAGGTGGATACTTTCTCCCTTCCTGTGCACCTGTGCACAGAAAAACAACGTCCAGCACAGAACACTACTTGTGACTTAAGCCATCGTCTTCCCCAGCCCAGAGTAATCTCCCAAAATCCAAGGCAGACGTGTTGTCCCTGCAGAGCCTGGGTCAGTTGTACCCTGTACCACTGCACCAGCTATTCATCACAAAAAGCTTTCGGTCAAGTTAATTCAAGATGTGTCTTGATGTACTGTCATTTAAAAGCAGGACTATAACTTTACATAAAATCACTCTGGCAAGTGTATAATGTTGTGTTAAAATGCATTACCTTAAATCATATCCACTTACTCACAGCACTGCAATGTTTGAATACATTAAATCTCTATTGCCTCAGTCTGGCAGCCTTCCCTTCAGACAGTGAAGATTGCACACATTTCCTTACCAATTCTCTGAACAGGTAACATTTGTGATTGTGGCTTATATCCACATGGGACTTAGAGACACCCCTAGCCCCTTAATATCAGGAGCTAAGGCCATAATATCTACCCAGTTCCTGGGCAGGAGATCTAAAGTCTCACTAGCCAACACAAAAGTTGTGTCTCTTCCTAAAAGAATGGATAGCAGAGGTCAAAGAACTTGCCCAAAGACAAAAGAAGATCTGTGACAAAACCAGAAATCAGCTAAGTTCTCCTGGGCAGTCTACCCATGCTTTCCTCTGAGAAGCCTTGCTGCAAATGCTTTTAGTCTCCATTATTTGGGGATAACTTTTCTTTTTTGTCCTGTGGGAAGCCTTATATAAGGACAAAAAACCATTGATATTGAAAAGTTTGTCGCCTAAGTGAATAAACTGTTTAAATGTGACGACTATGGTTAGACATTTATTTGAACATTTAAATGACTTCCTCTTTCAGATATATGGTATGGCAAGGAGAGACAGAAACACAGACTGGAGAATGAAACAGAAGAATAGTGATGCACAGCTTATCACAGCAAAATTTCCAGCTATTTCTTAAAATAGACACTGCGGTGGTTTAACAGCAGCCAGAAATTAAACTCCAAATAAGCCACTCCCCTACACTCCCTCTGGTAAGAGAGGGACAAAGGCAGAGCATAAGGATAGAGATAATTTACTGAAAGAAAACAGCAATGGAAAAAGAGACATACATTGACAGCAGCAAAATTAATAATAAAAGTATACCAAAAAAAAGGTGCTTTACACACAAAAGGTGTTCACCACCTCAACTTTGTTCCATGTTGCCAATGGGACAAAGACAGGATGGTGAGTGCTCCCTGCAGCGCTCTCCCCTTCCCTGAGCCAATGGAAAACGAGGATGGACAAAGCCCCAAAACTGAGATCATCTGCATCTTGCTGCTGCTTCTGAGTCCCCTGCTCTGCTGTGCTGGGTTTGGGCACTTTCCCGAGGGATGGGATGGGATAGGCAGCAGCAAGAGAGGGGCACAGACCGTGTGGCTGGTCCCGGCAACCTCCTCGAGGAAGAAAGGCATCAATGCCTCTCATATCTCTAAATCAACATCTGAAACTGATTACATTCCAGCATTTTGGTTCTGAAAATGTGTATCATCCCAGAAAATGAGCAGATGAAACACTTTCTCTATCTCAAAACATTTTCTCTAAAATATTTCAAGGGGGACTAATTAGCAAAAGCCCATACCAACTTCAGACAAATCAAGACATTTGTGTGGAAAACAAAATCTTGGCTCTCTGAAAATATTTCCCTTCCAATTCTGTTGGAGGTCGAGACTGAAAACACTAAGAAATGAATAAGGTAGCAAGAGCTGATGGGGGCAAAGAGGTTGCCCTCATAGATGCAAGAGCAGCTCTTTCGTGCTTAAACAAATTTCTGATACAAATTGAAATGTTTGACCTGATTAAGTTCCTTGTGCTTGACACCTCCCAGTTGTGCTGCGTGCTGGGGAACTGTGCAAGGTGAACTGTTCATCAAAGTAAACAAAGGCTCTTCCACTTAGGCAGAACTCTTCATCCTGTGGGCTGATGGTTCCTGTGACCTTTGGACCCTATGACTATGATCAGACAACTGTGCTAAAATTGAAAGTTGTACAATCTGGCCCAGAGCAAGAAACAGAGCTTGTTGGTTATACAATGTGACTGACCTAATGCTGCTGCAGGAACATTAATACCTTAAGTTTTTGTGTTTCTTGGCTGTTTTTAATGTTAACTCTGCAGTCTTAATGGAACTGTAATGAACTCCTTTGCTAGACCACATTTGCAATGCTGTGCTACTAAATCTTTATTTCACACCTTATTACAGCCCTTACTGCGTGAGTCTGCCCAAAGTCATGAAGCACAAAGTGGGATTATTATGCAGACAGTACAGCTTAGCAAAAATGGCCTAAATAGTAGGGCTGATGGTGGGGGCCTTACAACATCTGCCTTAAAACAAGCAAACAAACAAATCCCACTGCCTCATTCATGTACATATTGGCGTTTCCAAAAGGCTAATAGTTATTAACTGCTTCTAAAAGCATAGTGTGACATTTTTTTTGTCCCCTCTAGTATGTGATTCTGTCAGACACCATCACCGCTGAAGCCCAGTGGGCTTTTGTCTATGTTTGCTGGCAACTCCTGGACCCAAACCAATCCTCTCCAGGTCTGCTTCTGCCTCCACATGCCTTCCCAGGCCTGAAAACAGTGCCAGCTCTCCGGATTGTGGAGGCAGAAGTGCTAGGCTGGCTCCAAACCCATCAGTGTAATGAGAATACTGTCAATTCTGAACAAGTCTTGTGCTCCATCTCCGGGTACACAGTCCCCAGTCCTGTGCTAGCACTGGAACTGTGACTGTGCAGTGGGATGGTTAAAGGACCTGATGGAAACTAACAAGGAAAAAAGTCTTGACTGGTAACAGCCCAGTCGCAGGAGTATCAATGATAACTGAAGCAGGAGGAGGCATCCAAAGCCAGGAAGACCAGCACAACCATGGCTTGTCTCTAGACAGAGGTCAGCAGCCATGGCACTAGAGCCTTCACAAAGGTACCCTACCTCTAGAAATACTATGAACTCTTCAATTTTAGGAGTTTTAAAGGGAGGGGGGATGCTTAGAACTTCATGGTGCCTTTATTATTAAGCTTAGACCTCTGTGGAGGGTTACTTTAAAGGTATTCCCTCCCAGGCATGCTGCCTTAGAAAACTCCTACCCGTATCAGTGCTATGGCTTCTGTCTGATAATAAGAACTGTCTGCATGTTGCTTTGGTCAGATAACCCCCCTCCAGATCCAGTGGGCATTCTGAAGTGCATCAGGGCTTGATTTCCCACATCAGCAGCACACAACTTTGGGTACAGGTTCCCATACAATTGCATGAAACATTTTGTGTTCTTATTGTAAGTTTTCCCCAATCTCCTCACCAAATATGAATGTTTTGTATTTATCCAGGCACAAAATATTTTCAGTTGGAAATTCTGAGTTTCCAAATACATTACATACTCCGGGGAACCCCAGAGAAGGAATCCATGGGTGCCTTCCAATTTATGATCCTATGATCCTATGATTCTATGAATCTGGTGAAGCTGGCACTGGGGCAATGCAGGACTAATCCCATGGAATAGCTTAGAAATGGCCAAGGCAGAGCATAGAGCTGAAGAGAATTGACAGAAGATGGCATCTCACATTCATTAGTAATGTGTCATAAATATGGTAATTTCTGAAATGCCTCCCTTTTGCCCCTTGGGATGGTAAAATGTGAATGAAGATCAACCCTCATGTTTGATTAAAATTTTAAAGAGATACCATTGGGTATTGCTGGTGCAAAAATGAAGTTTTTGATAAAAAGTACAAAACATGAAGAAAAAAATAAATTTAAAAATCTCTCATAAGGCTAGAAATGGGCCCTCTCTTCATTTATATATTTGGAAGAGAGAAGAATTCATCATCAGGTTTTTGTGTTATCCTTCTTTTTAAGACTAAATCTTTCTTAAGATGTAGATTTAAACACAACCCACTGCCGGTAAAAATGAGTTCTGAAAAATGAATGTGGTCTTGAAATAAAATTGTTGAATCTTATATTGAGGGAAAAGCAGCCATTACTCAAGACAAGTTCTATTCTTTCAGTGTAGAAATGAGCACAAGTAATCTGTAGATAATTTCTACTTTTTTATTTCTGGGATTTCTGTATATCCAGCCAGCACAAGAGCTTTAACAGATCTGATCCACATTCAGAAAAATCCAGGCAGTCTCATAATATCTTTGCAAATCAGCTGTACCCTGGGTCTGTAATAAGTATCACAGTGTTGGGAGATGCTGATCAGAAATATGGTATTCATGCTGTCTAGCTATTCAGTTTACACACGGCAAATCCAACTGAAAGCTCTGGATAGATTACACATGCTCCAGATAATCAGGACAAAATGATGGAAATTGTCTACTAGTATCTCCAATTTAGAACTAGAGATCCTAGCAACCCATGGTAGAGGTTATTTGTGATTTTTCCGCATTTTCTGTAGAACCCTCATTTCTAGCCATCAAGTCGCTTCTACTTATCAGAAAGAAGAAGAAAGATGAAAATTAAATCTTGAAAAGTAAAAGAATTTCTTTTTTAATGACAAACACACATTTCTTCTTAAATAAAATCTGATTTTTAAGTCACAAATTATCTTTTTCTGTTTTGAGTTTGCAAAGCCCTGCTTCCTTTCCCCTCATTTGATGCAATGTGCATGGTTGCTTTACAGGCAAGAGCTAGCTTTAAATGTTTTTTAAACCTGCAGAAAGTCCTGGATTTTTAGTGTTTAAAACAATCACTGTGGTGATGGATGAGTGGGACATCTACAGGTGAAGAGATCAAAGTTCCATTATAATTGCAATTTAGCAACAGAGGACAAAACAGAGGGACAGGAAACTTTGTGAAATGAGAATAAAGGGAAACATATTAAAGGAGCTGGTTAATATCTGATTTCCTAGGTTTCTAATGAGTCAGCTTGGTGCAGGATGATGAATTACCTGCCAGCTTTGACTCTACGGATAGACCGGCATCACGCTGAAGCGATATTCATCCATGACAGGGAAGAGAGAAGGTGGTTCTTCTTAGGAAACTGTTTATTGCTACTTTCAAAAGCAGTGGTGCTGCGGATACAAACCTGAGAAAGCTGATTTGCATTTCACTCTAGCGAAGGCAATGCTCCTTTTCAAGCTTTGAAACAGTTACAAAGCAATGGCTTTAAACTGACACATCGAGGAGACTATTGCAAGACGTCTCCATTACTAGTTCTGGAATGAACACTGGGATGGTACCTTGAGGGGACAGTGGATTTGGGCACAAGCAGGGCTGTGTTATGGTGTGACATAGGCCACGCAAACCCCACCAGTGTGGTTTTTTCTCCTGTGTTGATACCAAGCACAAACTTTGCACGTTGCATTTCCATTCACTTTAAAGAGCTGCTTGATGCTTCTCAAAGGCAAAAGCCACAATGAGGAGGCCTCTGGGCAATGACCTATGAAATTCATGTCCTCAGAGATTTGTTCCCAGTCACCCACTAAAGTCAGAGGTCCAGATATAACTGCAAGCACATTTCCAGTCACCGAAATTCAGAAAGCAGTAACAAAACTCATCTACCTGTTACTGTTCCAAAAACTCAGCATTAATAGGGCAGACCCAGATTCGAGTTCTTGTTGGTACAAATGTCATAAACATTACTCTGCTTTCAAAGTGTTCGTAGCCGGGCCCTTCACTCTTATTTCTCCCTACGTTCCCTAACCCTGTATTCATTTTTTCAGTTGAATGCCTTAAGAGTGAATGCTCCTTTTTATTATTATTTTTCTCTAGCATTTCTCTAAGGACTGCCCAGAGGAAGAGCGAGGACTGAAATATTTATGTATGCAGATGAAACTGTTCTTCTAGTTGCTGTTAATGATGTTTGTTTCCATTTCGACTATCCTCTCTCCCAAAATGACATGTACAATCACCAAGCTTAATAATATTCATCTCTCTCGATCTTAATAAAACTCTGCTAGACTCTCTGTGTGTTACCACATTTAATCCTTCTAATACCTTTAATGCATCTGACCCTGTCTGTTCAACTTGGGTGTGAGCAGATTCTAGTTTTGGACTTATGAGTATCTTTGGTAAATTTGCACTCTATATACTCAAAAATACTCCCCTCCTTTAGTAAACATCCTGGTGATTAGTCTGCAAATAGAATTAAGTTATTCTCAGCAGCTGGTGTTGGGCAAAAGGCCGAGATGTGGATATCGGGATGAGTCCACTTATTACTTTGATTTAATCTGATCACGAACTTGCCCACATATATTAGGAAGTAATGTCTGTCTCCCACGATTTTTCTTGGGCTAATTATGCTCCTAGCCTTTGTCAGGCCACTTGATGTCAAAGGTTTGGCAACTTTGCTCTCTTCCCTAAGAAACAACACAAAGGGGTGCTGGAACTGTCGGAAGGTTTTGCTTCGTGTTTGTTCTGGCGAAGTTCAAATTCTCACAAAATAAAATCTTTCTGAACACAGAGCAGCTGAATGAGTACAACTTTTCGTGGTGTCTTTCAGAGACATTGAGAAGTTCAGTCTTAATATGCAGCATCTGTGAGCTCTGTGGTACAATGGCACAGAGTCTGCAGACGTGTTCTGGAGCAGGGCACGGCAGTCACGGGGCGCCAGATCCAGCATTCTCTTTTTCTTAAATTGATCCTGTAGACCCAGGAACCAACACAATGAAATTTGCTCCATGAGAAGAAAGCTTTGTGACGTTACAGCAGAACCTGCTCTAAGCAGGAAGTTGGATTGGATGACCTACTGAGATCCTCTCCAACTTGAAACATCCTTTCCCAATAAAGATACTCTCTTTGCATTTATAGGGGAAATGAAAGGGAAAGGGATTAGCTAGTGCATTTTGAGCACTCCTTTTTTTGGCAATTTCCATACCTGCACATACACACACGCATGCAGGACATCCGAGCACTGCTGTCAGCAAACAGCTAGAAGGAAACTTGGTCAAGTGCTCCAGCAAAATGGCACACAAAGGGAAAAGAAGAAAAACTGAAAGTGTTGTGAAAGAGACATTGTGGCAAAGCAATTAGGATTCTTGCCTTGCAAGTGACAGGTGGCCAAGAATATGGGAGGAGGCTGGAAACTATTGGAAAAGCAGTTGCAGCAGAAGATCAAAGCCCATTTCGTGCCCACCTGTTCTGGAGCAGCATAAATGTCCCTGTGTAACTGAGATGTAAAAATGGCTGCTTAGGCACATTAGTGTTGTAAGGGTTTCTTCAAGCATAATGACAGTATCTCTTCTACCAAAAAAACCTGCCCACTAGCCATCTTTCTCTTTTCCAAGTGCAGGAAAGCCTGTCCTAGACGGACACTTGTCATGTCACGGCTTTGGAAATGAAGCAAAACTTTCCATTGCCTATTGGGAATTCGTTTCTACTTTCCTGGCTTTGTGGTCTACCCTCAGGCTTGCCAAGGACCTTTCTTTTGCTGTTACGGGGTTTTGCAGGCATTTTGTTTCCTTTACCTTTGTTTAGATGGACAAGGACTATAAAGTGGGTTTAAGGGCAGAATAGCTGCAAGACCATTTTGTATGAGATATATGAGACATATTTTTGTCCATTCCCTGTGTATTGGTTTCACTCACATCCAGCTTGATCAGGGCGCTGACCAGGAGGCTGTGTGGTACCCACCTCTGTCAATTTTGTATTCAAGAGGCACAAAGATTAACTAAGTTTTAATGATCAAACCTGTTTCTTTGTCTTACCTAAGCTCCAGACAGGTTTGAAATTGGGCCAATTTTCACCAAAAAGAGAAGAAAATGGAGAAGAACTTATCGGAAAACGGTGTATCAGATGTGGGTGGTTTGGGAAAGAATAACCGACAGCCCAGAAGGCTTTTTAAATTAAAACCCATTTTCTGAAAACAGATTTTGCATGCTATGTGTTAAATAAATCCAGAGTGGATGAAAACAACACCATCTCCAGATTATTTTTTTTTTCTTTGGGCAATTTATTAAGCTGTAAACCCTAAACATCTTAATAAAAATACAAAAGTACAAAAAAACCTCTGTGTGGTTCATCTTTTATTCAACAGCATTGCTAAATAAGAGGCATCCCCTTCAGGGCGAAAAAAATGCCACTTCTATTTCATACTGTACTTATTTCACTAATGTCTCCTAAATGATTATTTGCCAAAAAGCATATTATGGGACCATCATTTTTCCTTCTACCTCCCAGCACAAAGGCTGTTTCTGCTTCTCAGCACTAAGAGATCTGCTGCCTCTTCCCATCTTTTCTTTTTTCTTTTCTTTTNNTTTTTTTGTGTGTGTATGTGTGCTGGCAAATTCAATCTGCATTATAAACAGCAATTTTACATGCCAAGCAAGATGCTCTGCAACCTTAGCCCTGTGCTCTTTCAGAACAGCATTCCCAGAGGAGGGGCTTTACAGGTTATTAGTAGTATCCACAGAAATGGCAACAGATATCCCTGTTCCTTCCTATGTATTATTCATAAGGCTGCAGATTTGTCATGATAATTCATTGGGTAAACCACAGACTCCTCTCACAGGGGCCTCGAGTCTGTGGACCTGGAGGAGAATAATAGCAAGTTGTGGACGTTGCACAATATGTGTCAAAGTTTCCAGTATCACCCCAAGTTGAGGGGAATGTGTGCGTGAGTTTCTCTCCTTAAAGACAACACAAACAACAAAGAGACTCTGCATGTCAAGGAGAATTTATTCTGATTTTGTAATTTGAATGATCATTTGTTGGAAAACAAACTGAAGACCATGGAGACATTAGAGGAAACAGTGGATGATAATTTTCCTTCATTATTGGACTTGGGTGTAGCTCAGTTGTGGTAAGGAAATGCATCAGATCCCACTTTCAGTTTACCAAATGATCAAGAATTGGCTTTTCCAAAGACTGAGCTGCCTTTGAACCGAGCATCTAAATCCCTTGTGTTCTCTTGAACTTCCTTGGCCACAGTAATTGAAACATAATTTTAAAACTTCAGCTGTTCGGGAAAGCATAAGTGGACAGTATACATGTTTCTATCTTAAAATAAGAAAACAGAATGAAAAGAACTTGCAAAAGGAAAAGGAAAGCATACATATATGTACAGAACATACATATATATTAAATTTAGTGACATTCTGAAATCAGTGTACCTCCAGTGCTGTCAGGTCTTGATCCCTAAGCCGTTTCCACTCATTTTGTGCCCGGTGACATTAGAGACAGTAACTTAATGATGTGAATGTATTGGTTCTCTGTTTTTCTCCTGGATGCCACATGCAATTTCAGTCACCTGTTTGAAAGGGTCACAGAGAAGAAGCAGAGAGGAAGAGTAGAGGTACAGAGCTACTCAGTGGTTCGAAGTGGCTTCTTCAGAAAGCAAAATTAATAATCTGTGACTCCTCAGCCTGGGAAAAGATGACTCAGGAGAATGGAGCAGAGTTCTATAAAATCACAAGTGGCACAGACAAGACAAATAGCAAATAATGTCTTTGGTATTTCCCAGCACATGACAACCAAGGAAATGATCAGGCAGTAGTTTCAGAGCAAACAGAGAAAATGAGCTTTCTCAGACAGATGTATTTGCAGTGTGAATCTCTATGAGGTGAAGATGTAAATAGATTCCAAAAGAAATTAGGCAAATTCAGGGAGGAGAGGCCCATCAGGAGCTATTGATACTGCTGATCAGCTGAATTCTGCAGCTCAAAAAGTCTTATACCGCACTTTTATGGATGTTGAATAGATGTATCAGAGGAAGGCATGTATATTCTAGTGCAAGAATTAAGGACATTCAAATTAAACTAGAAGGAGTTAAGCTCAAAACAAATGTGTAGTTCCTCTAGGAGTGTGCTATCAGGCTGTGAAACTTAGGGTGTTAGAGATGAAAACAGTTTAATTGGGTTCAGGGGGAGAACAGAAAAACTAATGGAAGACAAGTTGATTTACCATTAGGAAGCCACTTATTAATAAATGCTTGAATAATATTCAATGTAATTTTACACAAACTCCCTCTGTTCTTACTCACTCCTGCTACCCCCACTACTGAAGACAAACCCTGCAGGCTGGGTTTGTGAGCTGGGGCAGGGGGGTTGGATTTGGTACTGAAAGGGTTTAAGGGGAGTTATATTCAGTGGTCAACCCACTGCACATTCCCCCTGTAAGTCCGTTCTCTGCATACACAATGCAGCTGCTTGTTGCTCTCAGGCATCAAGAAACACTTCAATAAAATGAGGCACGAAGCTCCTGCAGAACAAATAAAATGACAGGGTAGTTTTTTAAGAATCAAATACATCACAAAAGCAAGTTAATAAGAAGATATATTCTCTACACAACTTAGGATCACATCCATAAAAGTATTTGGCCTCCTAACTCTCATCAACCTCGGCTATTAGGAATCAAAATACCTCTGCAGCATGCTCTGGCCAACTTGGAGGAAAATAAAGTGATCTGATAAATAGCAAAAGCAATAAATATACCTGTATGAGAATGATCAATCCTGTTTTGTCAGACTTGGTCAGATCCTACTAGATGATGATTTCATTGTGCTGCCTAGCAGTAAATACTCCAGGAACAGAAAGCTCAAGATTGACAAACAATGCTCTGATTTCTTCTCCCCACACAACCTCTCCAACAAGTGAGACAGTGAAGCACAAAGGATTTCACTAAAACTTCTAATGCAGCACTACTACTAAGAAACAAGAAAACGAAAGGAAACAGGGACATTCTTGCATCTGCGGTCACGTTTCCATCCTGGGCTTTGCTGGGAAAACAGTCCAACCAGATCCCTTGGGGCTGGCCATCACAAGGCATGGAGTTGGTCGTGGCTCCCCGCATAGTTCTGCTTTGCTTAGTTCTAGCCCACATTGTGGCCATTTTGGCATCTGCCAAATCCCAGCCTGAGGATTTATCAACCCCTGCAGAACAGATGGTCCCACAGATGGTCTTTGCTGCCCCAGATCAATGAGCTGGCACTCATCATCTTTTCCAAGAGCGGGGTTTTCTCCTCAGATTCTTCGCAGGGGGGATATTGCAGGAGGTGTTTGGCCCATAGCAGCATAGAGCAAGCCCCACAGCAGCTTCTCTGTGACAATAACTTGGATGCATTTCCTGGCTGAGAAGTAGATGTTATCTTTCACATTCAGAAGGTCTACACATTCACCAGGGCAATCTTTGTCCTTAGGCTCGGAAATTATTCTGATTTCAAATATTTGGATGAGGGGGATGATATCCCCACCATCTCCCACACAAAAAAAATCAAAGCAATCTTATGTTTTTTTAATACTTGTGATCTCAGATACAACTAAGACAAAAGTTCAAAAGATTATAATGTTACACTGAAATACCCTAACCTTAAACATTTCTTCTGAGTTTTAGCATTTTTTATCATTTTTTCTCATTCTCACATAAGGATGTTCTTGTGAAAATCGAAACATTGCCTTCTGCTTTCCCAGATAGTCATGGGAAGTCACTCGCTTACGAAGCACAGTATCTTCCAACACTTGTGTGTTTTCAAGGGAAGAGAGTATATTTTAAAGGCACATGTGACATCTGTGGAGGGGAGAAAGTTAGTTCTGCAGTTCATTAATCCAAACAGCAGCTCTTCTGAGCACAAAAGCTTTTGTGGGGGGTTTTTTCCCTAGCCAAATTGCCATGGCGTGTATATATGCTCAGGTGTAAAATTTGCAAAAGGTAATTACTTTCCAAGAGTGCTATCAAGGCTCAGGCACCCTCCTCAGCACATAAATCTGAGGCAGTCACGCATCTCTCCAGACCAAAGGAGGCTGCTTGAAGAAATATAAAAACTCTGAATTTCCCTTCTCTTATTTAAACACCTGCAATTTCCTCACAGAGGCAATGAGTGCAGAAGCCCCACATAAATGGTTTGTAATGCAGTTCTGAATCAAGCCCTTAAGGATTATTAAAGTAATCCATCTTAATTATAGTGAAAATCTGTTACTGGCCTTACATAATAATGCTTTGTTTATAATTTCCACTTAGGTCTGCTTCCCTCCTTCTCATGCTTCCCTCCTTCTCCTACTTTTTCTTTAACTGCCTTTGAACAGAATTACCCAAGACTTTTGAAAAGTGAGAGAATGTTCTTTGGGTAACACGATGACCATGTATTTAAGGCAGAACTCTAAGGAAAACAAAACTTTAGGATTTTATCCTCCTTATGTCTTCAGCCAAGCCTTTATAAGCAACTTTCTGGTCACCTTTCCAAGATCAGAGATTAATGAAGTGAGATACCATAAAGGCTCATCTCTGCCCAGTCTAAATACTTTTACCTATCTGTCCTGTGACTTGCATTCCCTGTGCTGTTGGTGCTGAGATACTATGGCTTTCTCAAAGGGAGGCTGTCACTCTTAAAGGCTGGTTGATGCAATGAGACCCCAAAAGAGCAAATGGTTCTGTTTTAGAAGAACAATTAGAGGTACAAGTGTAGTACTGTGTTCTGATAAAGTTTATGAAGACATACATCCCAAGTGTTTCTGTCGACACCAAATTATTATTTCCCTTCATATTCGAGTGAGGTTTTGTGTTCTGAGTAAAAATAACTGAGATGTTACTTTGGTTTGGTGTTTAGGAAGTGACATGCTGGCACCCCAGCTTCAAAATCTGTGCATTAAATGCTTTCTGCCAGGCACCTCCTTCTCCGGGCAACAAGCCTGCACCCAGAGGCATCCTCATTTTGGAAACACAGGCTGACACCTAAGCAGGAGCAGATGTGAAGTTTTCAATCAAGCAGTTTCGAATGCACAATTCTTTGGTGAGCCATGCTTCAATTCTCCTGTTTATAAAATGATAGGCAAAACTCCTTTGATACTCTGAAGAATTTGTAGTCACCCACCTCTTTTCAAACCTATATTTCTCTTTCGTTTTCCACTGGCTCAATTAGAGCACAGCACAACCAAGTGACTTGCTACCAGTCTCCAGCTCTGTCATCTCAGAATTTATCTTTTTATAGGTTGAGTCCTAAACTGTTGGATAGATCTCATACACATCTCTTCAAGCTTTTACCCCTTTATGGCTTTAGTAAAAGGCTTGCAATTTTTCCCTGTTAATACAGTAGAATAGGATAAGGCACATCAGAGCCTCTCCCAGCCCAAAGGTATTTCTTGCTCAGGGACCTCACTGCTGGCAATACTGAGTGTGCAGCATCAGTCACAGCACAAAAAGCTTTCGGTCCCTGAGTTGTTCAACAGACATGGGCTACTTAGCTTTAAAAAAGAAAAAAAAATGAAATAACAATATGCAAACTGTGAGCTCTATTTTCAGTTTTACACTTGGACAAAATAATGAGCAAGGAATTGTAATGCTCACAGACAGCTCAGCTGACCACAAAGGAATCTGCTTCTTGTCAATTCAAGCAACCTCAGGAAATACCCCTTACTTCCAGTAAATTGCAACATTTGCATTTTTTATATTAATTTGTGTTTTAATTCCAGTAAAGTCATCTACTATCTCTTTATCAAGTACAGCAGAGACATGAATGAAAATTATTTTCAGATAAAGGGACTTTCTTTCCCTATTTTCTTTTGATTTTTTTTTTGGGGCGGGAGGGGGGAGCTGTGCCATATTGAAAATACAAAATAATCTCCATTCTATGCACACAATGCTTTGGAAAATAGGAACACAAAACTAATCCCCTTGGGTTAGCTGATATGTGTACTGTTACACATAAATGTCTACCTTGCAAAATTTCTGGGCACATTACAGTCAATATTATTATGGAGTCTTCAATCTTAGATGCCTTGCCTCATCTATGTGGGAAAGGGAAACCTAGTCTGTGGCAAACCCAGCTACAGATCAACATATCCAAGATTAAAATTTAATTGAGGCAATTATTCTTCTTTCGCTCTCCCACGGAAGAAAAGGTTAAGCTAAATTTAAATAAGCCATGTTGATCTCTACATTATTCATTCAGTTGCTGATATATCACTGTCTTGATAATTTATGGGTTCTAAAAACTACCTAGATGTTCACCGCCCATCCCAACATCTTGGGGAATCATCAATTAAGATGTCCCTTGGTTCCAGAGCCATTTCAACTGTGAAGGATTTGTAGGAACTGATCAAAATTATGATTCAATCATTTTTTCAGATGGAGCTCTCTGATCTCACTGCATGGTATCACCTTTCCTTCCGGTGATGTGGATGTCTCTGAGCAGACTTCTCAAATTAAAAGCCCACTATTAATTCTAGAAGTGATTTAATAGTGTTGTATTTGTAAATCTACCTTTCTATGTCAGCTTTACATACAATCTCCTTTCTTTAGGACTGTATGACATTTTGCCTTTTGTTTTTAAGTGCATTTTAAGCAGTATTTTCAAATATAAGAGAAGACCACAGAAAATAAACACTGTTTTCAAAAGGTGTTTAGGTACTGAGACCCATGCTCTGCACTGCATTTTGTCCCACTGAAATCACCGGAGCTGCTTTGGAAATCTTTGCAACCTAAAGGCAAGGAATCAGAAGATGTATATTGGAGAGTCAGCATGAAAGGCAACCACACTACCCAGGCTGTCTCTGAGTTCAGTGAATAGAAAGTTGAGCTCTCCTTGGCATTTCACCCAATTTAAGGTGTTTGTAAAGAAGAGGAAGATAAGTTGTCTTCCTGACACAATTCACATCTCTCCTTTGACAGCAAAGCAAACCTAGACAAGGATTTTTGACCAGAAGAACAGTCCAGTGTGCAGTCTTCAGCAGCAAAAATACATGTTCGTTTATAAAGCTGGTGCTATAACATTTGCAGCAAGCAACACTACATTAAGTAGAGGACAACATTTCCTCAAATAAACGAAAGAATAATATTTTTAAGGTGACTTGACCAGCTTGAAGCTGAAGATCAATTGCCTTACAATGGTATTGGGATTCCAAGAACTCCCTTCGTAGACCTATCTGAATGTTGCTCAGCTTTTTGTTGTAAGATCTAAGCAATAAGAAAAACTAAGTCCCTCTTTCAAGAGTGACCTTGGCACTGGGAAAATGTTTCATCTCTTTGAACTGTAATACTCCAAGCCTAGCTTTTTGTCTTAATATGCCCTCTCATGATGAAAAGAGATTCCTTACTCACAATCTCACAACTACCAGAGTCGCCAAATCCTTCTTCTATACACTCCTCTGACTGCCATTATTAAAACACAGAAAAGAAAGAAAACAATTAAGGAGGTAACAGATCCACCCAGCATGAGACAGTCATAATGTATTTCCTCTATCACACGTCCTACCATGAAATGATTGTTGAAACCAATGATTCACATGCAGATACCCAAATTTCATCAACAAGAGTTCTAGAGGGAGCGGAAGAGAGAGTGAAGAGACAGAGGAAGGTATTTTTGGAAGAGTGTGGGGAACTCCTTTAGCAGGTCTTAAAAACAGATCAAGAACTGCAGAAGACCTTCCATTGCCTCTGCTGAGTTTCTCAGCTATTAAACAGGTAGGAACAGCCTTTAAAGGCAAAAATGTGGAGGCCAAAATATTTGTGGTGGAAAGCAGCACTGAAACCATCATGAGCTCAATGAGCATACAGAACCATGTCAATCATTGTCAGATGCTCAAGAACACAAAACCAAAGTAAATTGCTTAACAGTGCAAGTTATCTAATGACTTACCAGTCATTTGCAATGACTTACCAGTGTAACTTATTTATACCAGTAAGTGGGAAGCAACAGGGAGCAGTGATTCTGAGCTCTGTCAATTATTTACACTAGTTCTTTAGCCACAGGACTCCCTAGACACCACCAAGAGCTCGGATTCATTATTTCCCACTGCTGATGGATCGTCAGGGTAGAAATTAGGAAGACAGCTGTCCCCGAAGGAGCTAAAAGGCAAGGAGAGAAAGAGAAGTGTCTGCATCCACCAAGATCAAGGTGTTGTCTGCTCTCAGCTAAGAGAGGACTCACTGGAATGCACAGACACAACCTTGCCACATCCCAGAAAGGGATTCAGTTTTTGATGCCATCCATGAGGTCTGACTTGCTGGAAGGGGAGGACACTGCTATCAGGGTGGGCAGTTTTTCCCTCCAGCAGCCAAAACGATGAGTCCAGTACAGTTTTCAGAGATGGTCACTGCATGGAAGAAGGAGGGAGGGAGGGAGGAAAAGGAATTTACCCCTGTTGAGCCACATGCAAAATTGCAAAGACATGCCCTCGAGGACAAAGAGTATCTCTTCTTCTCTCTGCCCTGATTTGCAAAATACTTCAGTCATACTCACACAAAGAAACCCCAGACCGCAACATGTCCAGTTACTCTGCTCTGTTCAAGGTGTTAATAAATAATTGACAGCAGCTCCCAGAACAGACAATGTCACTTTTGGTCCCTGTCAAGTAGAAGACATTTGGGAAGTTTTTATTTGTGTTCTTTTTCTGTGTTTGATTCGATTTTCTCCCTTCCTTCTCCCTCAGTTGCCCTAAAGCTGTAAGAATAATATAAGATCTGTCTCATCCAGTATCTGTGACAGGTACAGCTCCACATGCCATGGCCGTGAGGAAGCAAGAGGTCCCAGAGCCTCCTGCAGCTAGCTGGCGAGTCTGAATTAACTTC
The DNA here is from genome assembly GCA_013398115.1 of Falcunculus frontatus. Taxonomy (NCBI): domain Eukaryota; kingdom Metazoa; phylum Chordata; class Aves; order Passeriformes; genus Falcunculus; species Falcunculus frontatus. Next base: position 4,417,176 of record VZRV01005418.1, read on the forward strand.
ATCTCCATTGGCAGGCATTTCAGACCTAAGATAGAATTGCTGCTCAGCAGGATCCAGGCTGCCCTTTTCCCCATACTCCTTGGTAATTTATGGGCTTTATTTTCCTATGTACTCTGCACTGCAGGATTTGGAGGTGGCAGTGAGGGAACACGAGAGCCGAGTCAGCACTGGCATGCAGGATCCAAGTGCGATTTGGTGCCATTCCACTTGCAGTGCAACATCTTGTGAACTGCTCAGATGGCTAAAAAAATCTTATCCCAGATCCCTCCTTCATGTTTTCCTTTGCTCATTCGTTCACAGCAGCAAAGGATGTTGTGAGAATGCCATGAGTTGAGACGAACACTTTCTAGGAGCAGGACAGTACTGGTAGGAAATGAAGAATGTCAGCTTGTTCTGAAATGGCAAAAAGGGTTCCATATTGTTGCAGCCTGCCACAGTCAAATACTATCTTTGTTTTCAGGCTCTTGTGGTTACATCTGTGCCCTGCATGGCTTCTTGAGAAGTACTGCAATGTTAGAAATCATACAGAATCACAGAATCATAGATCATCTTGAGTTGGAAGGGACCCACAATGATCATGGAAGTCCAACTCCTGTCCCTGCACAGGACCACCCCAAAAACCACACCACATGCTTAAGATTGTTATCCAAGTGCTTCTTGAACTCTGGTGGACATGGTGCCATGACCCCTTGCCTGGGCAGCCTGTTCCAGTGCCCACAAACAGTAGCCTGGGATAATGATTGGTGCCTCAGCCACTGCCCCACCATATGTCCAGGGGTTGCCCATCTAGGACACCCAGGGACACTTTATCTGTCCCTCAAATTGTTACAGTTCATATCAGGTGAGTTAAGTGTTTCTGGCAGGTGCCATGGTTCAAGACACTAGAGGAGATGGTATTTAATTACTTCACATCAAACATCCAGTTTCCCCAAACTGGGGCGTTTGGGCTGTCTGGAGACCCCTGCCATGCACAGCCAAAAGAAAAACTGAAGATGGGTGCAGTCAGGCATCTGGACCTGACTCCTGGGCCCCTTCAGCTGAGGCTGAATCTCTCAAAGGTTTTCATAGCCTTAATGAGGCTGTTGCTAAGCTGAGAACTGCAGGTGGATGTCCCTCGTCATTTCAGGCTTTCTCTGCAGTGAAAGCACATGTGTTTGGGGAAAGCTCAGGTGCAGAGGGGGTGGCTGGTTGTTGCTGGCAGAACTGCTCTGGTTTTTCAGTCTCCATTTGCTAATGGAATTTGAGACCCAAAAAGACACGGGTAGTTGTTCATTAAAGTCATCTCTTCTCTCTGTCTGTTTATTTCCATTTTTAAAAGGCCACCTTCATAACTCAGAGCAGCCTGCTTCCCTTGCTTTTACTAAAGAGAATTTCAAGCAGGCTTAGACTTTATCCTCTTTTCAGACTAATAGATCCTCAATTTCAAAACACCACTCTGCACTCTACAGGACAGAGGGAAAAATTGCAGCAAGAGGATGCTCTAGGAAAGAAAGATTCTTATTTTCCAGAGGCATAAATACCTAGCACACAGGCTACAACCCTTGGCTTTTCTCAACTTAGTTCAAGATTGTTTATCGTAAATTTATTATTGCATCTTCAGTACCAAGAGTAGCTTCTTTTTGCCCCTCTTTTTGTTGTTTTGGGGGGTTGGGGTTGTTGGGTTTTTTTCCTCCCAGGCAACAGATATCTGCCTACGTCTTTTGTTCCTGGCTCTGATTTAATGTTGTCATTGTCAATCAAATTTAGTACCAGCTCATTCCAAGAATATTAAGTTAAGTTGAAAGTTAAGTCCAGGTGTGGGAAAGCAGATTTGAGTTATATTGAGCAGTTTGTCTCTGCCTGGCTCCTGTCAAGGATGCCGGATAGTTACATCATCTGATTCCCTCGGTGTCTTTTGTGATTCTGAATAAGGGAAGGCAACCGCTAATAAGGAAGAGTTTCAACTCAGATTTTCTTTTTTGTTTCTTTCTCCTCAACTATTCCACAGCATGAGGTACTGCTGATTTTAGAAGAAAACAACCCAGGTCCTTTGTAATATGAGGACAAGTCTAGACGAAGAAGTAATGCAAATCATCTCCGGTGTATGCTTGTTAACCTGTGCTGGGGAACCCTGTGAGCTGTGCACGTGAGCAGAGAGGGGCTGCTCATCCCACACACACACTTTGCTGGGGAGAAGTTGGCTCACAGCTATGAAAGAACTGGATAAAGTGCCTTGGTATGAAAGTGATAATGGTATGAAAGCACTGGATAAAGCAAACTATCCCTTCCCTGCCATGCAGCCCTGGGGTATTCAGCCCGCTCAGTGGAAATTTTCTGAGCCAAAGATTTTATGCCTGTCTCTGCATCCAGACTTGGATGGATAAATGTGCCAAACTGTTTGAGGGGGTTGACCCATTACTAATTGGTAAAACTTGTAGTGGAAGTAATTACCGTTCTACAGCTGAGTTGTGCTGTTCTGTAACTTTGTTCTACCCCTGTTGCTTGACGGTTCCACTGGATGCTCTTGTGTCTTGGTAAATTCCCTGTTCTACTTCACTCTTCTCATTATTTGTGATAGATCTGTCAAAAGTCCAACTCTGTCACCTCAATTCTGTGTTTCGATCTTTCCTTTCAGATCCAGACACCTGGAAAGGGTCTGCCTCTCCCCACGATAGAAATATGCAGAGAATTGCCCCTTGGGAAGAAAGGATTAATCCAAAGAAAGAATGAAATTCAACCCTAGAGACAAAAGAGCAGAGTAGTGTGAGAGGATACATCAGAAAAATGGGACCCCTTTGACTGGGTCTTTTGGGCACCCCATGGACAGGTGCCCTTGTGGGAGGCCTCTCTCCTCAGCAGCAGTGTCCCAGGTAACTCAGGCTCTCCCTGTATGGTAGCAGTACCTACCAGCTCTGTACAAAGCCAGCTGCAGGACTGCACCCCTTTCGCCCTCACAATCTGCTGCCATTGCCAAGGGACCACCCAGCTCCATGCCCACCTTCTGGAGGCACTAAACACAGCCCCAGCACCAGAGGACAATGTCAGAACCAGACAGGGTACACAGCTGACCTCCCACTGCTTTCTGCCCCATGCCAGCACGGCTGGGTGTGACCACACTGTGCAACACCTGTGGGAGCAGTTTGTCTGTAGAAGGTCACTCCTATAGCCAGGACAGCTTCCTTGGAAAGCGTGTGGTTCTTTCTGTAAAAATAATGCGAGTTAAATTCAGACTAAAGTGGGCAGTTTGTATGGAAAGAGGGAGCACTCCTAATTTGGGGGCAAAATAGGAGTTAAAGGGGGCTTATAGAAAAAGAGGGAGAGTGACTTTTGACATGAGCAGATAGTGGTAAGACAAGGGGTAAGAGTTTTAAACTAAAAGATGAGGTATTTAGATTAGATGTGAGGAAGAAATTCATTACTCGGAGGGTGATGAGGCACCAGAAACAGGTTGTGAATGCCCCATCCCTGGAAGTGTTCAAGGGCAGGTTGGCTGGAGCTCTGAGCAACCTGGTCTAGTGGCCTGTGGCACGGGTTTTGGAACTAGAGAATTTTAACGCTCCTTCCAACCAAGACCATTCTATGATTCCATGACTCTGTGTTGTCATGGAATGTGTTAGGGAATTTCCACTGTTGTGCAAGCTCCTACAGACATCTTCCATTAAAGGATCAAGCACAAATATCATTTTTTTTTCTTTAAATATTTTTTTCTTCAAATATGTTTTTCTTCAATGTGCACTAGCTGATTTCTTACAACATACCCAGATATTTTTCATATATTTCTTGCAGGGCATTTTGGTCCCAGCCCATCTCTAATAAGCACATGAGAGAACAAGCTTTCTGTTTTCTGCTTTACAGTCGCTATAAGGAAACTCATAATTCAGCCTTCATGTACAGCAAAATTCTGATGAGATTTAATGGAATTCTAAGTTCTCTTTATGTACATACTGGGAATCAATGGCAAGGTTGTGAATTCATTTGCTGAGGGACATTTACAGTCCCTCCCTACAAAGTAAAAACAGAACATGTAATGCTTTTTTTGGTAGGAGACTGATGCTTACTTCAGCAAAAAGTGACTAAATAATATGAGAAATCTATTACTTATTTCTTTTAGACCTCTTGCTGTGCTTAATGTATATGTTATCTATTATATATTTTAAGCATCACTGTTAATTTCCAGAGAAATGTATACACATCCTAAATTCCTAAACAGGCAGGTATTAACCACCAGGTAGATGGAGGAAGCCCTTGTTCAGGTCTCAGAATCTGTTTTGAGCATGAAGATCACAGATCTGAAATGTTTGATCAGTCATGATCAGTATAGGCCCAGAATGCATTTTAGAAAGCATTTTTGCTGGTTATCCCTCTGTTCCATAATTTACAAAACCTACCTACTGGAAAAGAAGTTTGGAGCTTTGAAGCTTTGGTTTTGCTAAAAGAATTTTGGCAAAAAATTTAAAATCAGGGCAGTTCCTCTCTTCTTTCAGCTATTTTCACATCACGGAATTGTATGATGCGGCACATAAGGCTACATAACTGCATTTTTCCTGTGCAACAAACACAGAGGTGGAGACAGGGTCCAGACATGCTACTGGTCCTGAGTAAATTGCCTGAATCATGCAAAGATATGAAGAGACACTTCTTGCTCATTAGATAAGGTTAGATAAATGCATAGATCTGTGCCAGCTCCTTGCTGAAGGGGTCCCATCAATATAGATTCATAAATTAACCCTCCTCATCTGGAGGGACTGCCTTGCTCCCATTGTAATTTTTGAACTTCAACGTGTTCTGAAATCACAGCAGCATAAAACCAGCAGAGCAGAATGGTATCTCAGCCCTGGTTTGCCCTCATCTCCTTCCTATGAAAGTATATTAATAAGAAATTTGTCTTATCCCTCAAAGCATTCGGGGCAAAGCATGACATTAGAACAAGAAGGATGATAAATTACCAAAGATCTCCAAGCCATGTTTGTGAAGATTGAAAAAGATGGTGTTACTTAATGTTATCTGCTGACCTCATGATCTATGTTTAGTATGCATGCTTGGGCCTTTCCATGGAAGGTTTTACTGGTTCCCTATCTAAAATGGCTTTCTTTAACATTAATTTGATCTTCCACCCACATTCTGCATTCCTAATATATTTCCTTAGCACTTCATCTCTAATAATTTCAAGAAAATATATTTCAAGGAAATAAGTGATCACCACTTGCTCAAAACTGACTCAGTGAGAGTAAAATTCAGCATGAATTTTCTTGAAACTTGCTAAGATGTTCAGCATCGGGGGGTTTTTTTCTGACAGGAATATAGTGCTTGAGTGATAGGAAAGCAAAAGGTCTATTTGCTGCATGGTCCAAGTGACAGTTCTGAGCGAGAAGAGGTGGAAGGTGAAGCTGATGTTAATGAAGTATATCTGGTGGTAATGTGACCTCAGAGACCATTCTCTTGTCTGACATGACAGCTAAGGGAAATCTTCATCTCTATCCTGCTGCTGAGAGACAGAGTCACAGAGAGAGGATGTCTGCGGTGGGAGCACAGAAACACCCCACACCATCCAGACCAAAGGCCTGTCTTGGCTATCTCCCCTTTGGGCGATGCTCTGTGCTCTTCAGAGCAATATGATTTTGCCTGTGCTGAAGGCAAACAGCATAACGTGAGGTGACCCCAGCCTTAATCCACACTTGGATCCCCTGCTGGGGGAGCAGAGCCCATAGAGGAGGTACCACAGAGGCAGTGTGGGAGTCTGGAGGAGTAATAAAGTGGGACAGCGTCGTAAGAGACGGAACACACTTTAACCATGTCTTGGATGGTGGTGGGAGAGTGTGTGAGAGCAGAACCCAGACTTCATCCCCTGGGCGATGAGGGGCAATCCCAACAGCACTGGCTGGCAGTGGCAGGGGAAGAATTTGCAGCTCCAAAAGAACCACTGAACTTCCTAGCGCTTCTGAGCTGGAAGAAGCCTTTTTATCCAAGGCCAACTCAGCTTGCTAGGAAAAGGTTCAAACATGGTGCAGCAATTGCCTGTGTCACTTGCACGCTGCTGGGTTTGTGTGTTCATTCAGGGCTGCCAAGCCAGCCATGTTCCAGAGAGGAGAGATTTGCAGAAAAGCAGGGATTTAACATCACATTAAGAAGCTATTTACTGAAAGTATGAGATGCTGACTGAAACTTGGCATGAAGCAGAACTGACTGCATCTCATCCCCTAAATGCTCAGACTAATAATGGTGTTTGTCTGTTGAGTACAATGCAAATTTTTAGTGCAGGGTACAGCAGAGGCCTCAAGTACAGCATGTTCTGCAGCAAACTCAAGCTATTTCAAGGCTTCAGATTTGTGAAGCAGTTTGCTGAAAATGCAGTGTAATAGTCCTGTTAATCAAAGCCTGAAAATATTCCTTTTTTTACTTCATCTCAAAACTTTCTGAGAAGCATAAAAAAAGATAGTGAGAATGATAAAGGCTCATATTTATTGTGATTACTGTTATTACTTCAATCATCATTACTGTTATTATTTCCCTCTACCCGGGATACCGACTGAAACTAAAGCATCATATTTGAATGTTATCACCCTCTTCAGTATTGTAGAGGTGCCCATTAATGATGGTTTTGAAAGGATGCTTATCCCACAATAAAACCAATTTCTAATTGACATCATGCTGCTTTAATACCCCCTCTGGCCTTCTGCCCTCCTGGGATCCCAGTGTGCTGCAAATGGTTTTTTGTTCCAGATTTTCTTCAGCTCCTGTCACATTTGTCAGTCTTATTTTGGCTCTTCAATCAAATTTCAACATACACCACACCACACCACACCACTCTAAATTCTTAGAAGACTGTGTCTTCTGAGATGTATTACAAGGCAAGGTTCTACTAGAAAAAAGAATCATCATTTTACAATCTAGCTTTTTCAACTCTATCTGATGTGGGATTCTTAAATCTTTCTCAAAATCGAGTTTCAATAAGTTACGCAGGCTACAGAAGAGGGAGGCTAGTGCCTCATCTGTTTGCTTTTCCAGACCCACATCCAGACAGGATTACCAAAATGGACACAGAAACTTCTGCAAGTGCCCCAGCCCCAGCCCAGCTTCCCCTCTCAGTTCTGCCTCCAGCACATGCACTGGGGAGAAGTATTGCAGACAAGGCCTAAAACAGACACCAGTTTCCATATAATTATACTTTTGCAGGCTAAGGAAATGCAAAAAATATTTTAGAAATTCCTCCACCTGTCTTTCAGGTAATATTTTCTAGTTTGCTCAATCAAACATGCCATTGTCCAGTTGTTTTGGTTTGGCTTGATTTTTTTTTAAACATTGCTTCTTATTCCTAAAAAATAAATGCTGATTGATTTCTTTTAACTAATTTCCTCAATAAAGAGACAAAAACAACGATAACAAATAAATAGCTAAAACAGCCCAAAACTGAGGCATCAGTCAATTAGGCTAAAGTATTTCACATCACAGACTTCTGACTTGTCTGGTTTCCCTTGGTATTTTTGAATTCAATACATTTTCTTCCAACTTGCAAGCTTAAATGATCACATACTGCCCGATGAAATACCCTCTAGAGCGAATGATACTGCAAAGTGCTGAGCACTTAGATGAATAATTCGTGGGTTTCTTCAGGGCAGTATGGATTGTGCATTCCCAAAGAATCTAAACAATTTCTTTTTACCCTTCATCATCTTCCAAATGTCATATTTAAAAATCAAGGGCTGATCAGAATTGGTCTCTGCCAGCCTTGAAATACCTTTTATGAGTTAGATCTTGTCCATGCAATTAGGTAAACTACAGTTTAGGCAATTGCACTTCATAAACTCGAATTTCTCATAGTCCCAGCTATACCCTCTCTTTTCCATCTCCTCCATTACCTCCTTTGCCTCATGAAAGATGAAGGGAAAAGAGAAGTGTAAACTCCATCAATGCTTTCAGTCTCCAAATAAGAAGCTGAAATGGTGAATTTTTTTCTGCTGCAGACATCTCAGAAAGAAATGTCATTTGCAACATTTTGGCTCAGCTTGACTCTGAGCTGTGTGTGTTTGTGCTGCCAGAGAAGGCAGCCTGCCTGGCCCATGCCCCCACAGCCATCAGCCACGCTCCTCCAGTGCCTGGCAGCACAAACTTGAAGTGCTTGACAAAAAATTCACAGTGGCATCGTAGCAGCTCACGCAAGCACACACTGACCTCAAGGCAGTCTGAAACAGCATTTCATCCTGGTTTTCTGACACTTCTTTCTTCTTCCACAAAAAATAAAGTCTACATTTTCCTATGGAAAATAAAAAGTCCATTAAAAATACTGTAAATATTTACTAATAAACCATGGGAAAAAAAATCCTGGTGTCTCAGTAGAGTTACCGTGCTGCAACATCTGACACTCTGCTAATGGTTAATGATCCTCACAATAAATCAGTCCCCATTTCTTTAAGTGAGCTTTTCTTTTTGTCACCTTTAAACAAAATAGGGTTGGACATTTATCATTTAAAAAGGCTTTAAAGCACTTTGGAGCATAACATAAAAGAACATTATTTCTCATGGAAAAAGGACCTTAATTTTTCAGAATGCAGTAGCTACATCAGTTTTAAATCAGAGAGCTTGCAGGCCTCTAATTGAATGTGATTCTGTGTGAGTGCATTTTCTTTGCTGAAGGAGAGGTGGTATTTTCTATTAGGCAAAATGTATGCTATGTGTTACATTGTGGGTATGATGAATGAGAGAGAGATTTAATTTTTCCATGGAAAATGTCATTAAAGAAATCATTGCCATTCTCTCTGATGCATTTTAATGTTTTATTAAAAAAAAAAAAAAAGAAAAAAAATTTCTGAGTTTTCCTTTCATTTGGATTCTTTTTTTCAAGTACATCTCCAGATTAGTGTAGAAACACGACACACATAACACAAAAAATGTTTACAATCAAATTTTCTGTCAAAAATAGTTTAGATGGGATATTTTTCAGAAGAAATTTTGCCTCTTTGCCTTTCAAGTTATGCATCTTATTTGGAGAATGCATTCGTCTCTTCACTGCATATGCTTAGATAACTGTTGAGAATAGTCAGTACATATCGCACAAGACAAGTGAAGAAAAATATTTTTATAATTACATTTTATTACATTAAAATTTAAGGGGATTTTAAAAAATGAGCATAACATTAAATAAGCACGGAATTAAATAATCATAAAAACAGAAAATTAAGGAAAATTCACTCTTTTGTTACATTTTCCTCTCGTAATACAGTATTTCCTTTTTTTATATTTTATAAATACAGTAAAGTTTGCTGTATTTTAGAATTATCCATGTGTTTTCGTTTGCTAAATACATTGTTCATGCAGGTGAAAAATAAATTAAGATGCAGGACTTTTCACACAAAGTGCAAAAAGTGTATTCCATTCACCACATATGTCCAGCAAAAGTGTAAGGGAAAGTGACACATCTCTTGTTGTGCTTTGTTTTGCCTTTTTTGCCCCAGGTACAAAAGGAAAGTAATTGTTAGCACAGCTCTGCTAATAAATTCCTAACCTGTCCTCTGTCTTATGCAGTTAAAAAAAAGTAAATAAAATAAAGCAAAACTTGTTTCTGCTTCCATTGAAATGACAATACTCTCAGTGACTTTGATAGGGGCTGATAGGGCACCAAATAAATAAACATGTGCTAATTCATGGGATTTCAAATATCAGATTTGCTAGCAGAGCAGTTGCTCCTAGGAAGGTTTGCTCTCCAAAGAGTAACTTTGGAACAGTCCAGAACAGAAACTAATTACACGTACACACAGGAGCTCTACCTCCTTCCTTGCCTGGTCACTGGAGCCAACAGGACTTTGCCAGGGGCACATTTCCATTTGTTCACCTCACACAGGGCAGCAGAGGGGTCCTTCCCCATTCCCACACACCTATCCCCATGCCAATCTGAGGGAAGCACAGGTCGGGGGCTGGATCCAGGTGCCTGGTGCATGGGAATATCTCCCCTTGAGTGTCTGGTGTCCAGCTCACCCTCCATAGACAATGGTGAGCTTTCCTGTGAGGCCAGGGATATTTTACTCCATATCTTGATAAAAATATCTCTAAACCAACTGCATGTGTGCAATTCTTACCCCACCCCACTGTGGGCAAGTGGGAGCCACAGCAGACATTTGTTGTTCACTAGCAGTCCCACCACCAGTGTCCACAAAAGACATTTTCTATTTTCTGCTCCTCTTCTCCTGACTCTCTCCAAGTGACCCCTGAGCCCCCACAGTTCCATCCTACCTCACTCAATGGAAGCATCCTCTGCTGCAGTCATCTGACAGCTGATGTCCTAAACGCTCCTTGGCATTCAGATGCACTCACAGATGTAAATGTTGATAGCAATCAGCTTTAAACCCAGCCTTTGCCTTGGCAGATCATTAGACTGTGAATAAAACATAGAGAAATATACCTGGATTTCTGATCAGCAGTAGGTATGCTGATGACTTTCATGTGAGGCATGAATTGTAAGTGTGACAGGACTCATTACCTATAAATCACTGCTTGGATTGTGGTTAACTTTCCGTGGTAACAAAGATAAAACACACTCTCTCCCTCATTAGCTGAGCACTGACAAAACACTGCAGGGATCTTTCTGCTGCACAGAAAACATCTGCCTGGATTCAGCTTCAGGAGATGTCTCCCAGAAGCATTTCATGCAGGTGAAGTCACACATGTGAGAGCAAGGTCTGTCACACACGGCACAGCAAGGTCCGTGCCCTGCCCTGGACATGGTCAGTGCAGCCACCTGCACACACCCAACTCCAAAAAGTCCCAAAACACAAAAGCAAAGCTTCCCCCTGCAACAAGCCTCTATTAAGTCAGAGGTACCCCACTCAAGTGGGTTTTCTAATCAGTCTTTGTAGTCTCCTGTGTTTTTATTTGCCTAAGAGGCTTCAGTTCACACATGCTCTGGAGAAGCTCAGCCCATCTGTGCAGTTTTGCCTCTGGCTTCATCACTGCCTCACCTGCTGCAACATGTTACCTGTAAATCTCTACAGCCCTAGTGGACTGTCTCTTTCTGCCTCCCTCCTTTCAATTTACCTCTGGTGCCCCTGAAATATTGGACAGAACCACTTTTGTGCTCAATATACCAGGACCTCAGCTTTTTATCAGTGTTGTGTTACATTTCCCTTACCATTTCTCTTTCCATGTGGCAGGGCAGTAAAATCCTTGGGGCAGGGATTGCAAGTTAGCAGCATGACCCTGTGGCTGTGGGATGAATGCATCACTGCTCCTAAAGGCAAACCCAGAGATACTCTTGCTGTACAAGAATATCTGCATCCATTTGCATTCATGGATTCATAAAATTAGACAACCTGAACCCTTCTAAGATAATTTCTCCCTGAAAATTAATTTTTAGATAGTCACACCTCAGGAAATCTACACAAAATCAAGGGTAGAAGCTTTTTTTTTTTAATGGAAAAATGGCAGAGAATCTGAAGGACCAAAGAAAGGGCTAAAGAAGAGAAGGTCGTGAGGTAAATTCCCTGATATTATGATAGTTTGTGTTGTGTCTGGGTCACATTCCTTTACAGTTTGGGGTTTTTTTATAGATAATATTGCTTATTAAAAAATTGTAAGGATATAACTATTTCTAGGCATGTAGAGCACAAAGGATCACTGTGCAAATTAGAGTTAAATGAAGCATCCTCTCATGGAGACCTAGAAAACCCAATGAACTCTTTTTCTGCTGCTCTGCCCTTGTGTGAGGCAGTAACTAGAGGGCAATTTGGAAAATGAAAGAGAAGTGCTTGTTGGCCTCCAGCTCTGGAAAGTCCTTTTTCTATCAGAGAAAAACCAAGAGCAAGAAAGCATTTGCTGAAGTACAAGGAAGGAGGAACAGGAAGGTGAAAGGAGATAAATCACTTCCTATTGTGACTGGCAGCAGAAAAATCTGCTGCTGCGCACTGGGAAGGTACAGTTACTTTCTCCAAATAATCTTATAGCATTTTCGCAAGGTATTAATCAGCATTCACAACCCTCCAGGTAGGCAAATAGCACTTCCCGTGTTTATCATGTGGATACATGAGTTACTGGATGACAGAGATTAACTCGGATTCTCACAGTAAGTTAGCAATAGTTTTATAAAACTCTTTCTGAAATTGAAGGACATATACCTCCACTAGATTTTGCTGATTCACATATAAAACCTAAGAGCCCTCCTACTTGGCTGTGAACACTACACTGCTTGTCCTGATTACGGTTCTCTCCAGAGCCAGGGGTGATTCCCAAGAGTCCTGACTTCTTAGCTCTCAGCTGATCCAGGGACCTCCATCTTTTAGGTGGCCACCTCTCAAAGTACCTTGACTCTTTACTTTGAACTTTATTACAAGTCGCCTGCAACCCTTTCTAAGTTTGTCTTTGCCACTTTTTGTATCTTCTTTGACTGTACCTTATTACTGGTCATGCTGGTGACTATATTGTGAAATGAAGCTGGTAATTTTTAAAATTATCAGTAATGTAGAAAGAAGGCCTAAGGGTGAATGAAAGGCTAGCCAGCATAGGTGGACTATCAAAGAGGATCCATTTGCTCATGCAGAGGAAACCCAACAATAGTTAACTTTTATGGGTTGCAACTATGCTGATGCCCCTCTCCTTCCTTAATCACACACATTTACCTTGTATTGATGCTGGGATGATTTGTATGCCATGGGTTTCTGCTGAATTTCAAGAAGAAATATATTAACGCAAAATGAATAGCATTGTGTCAGTTCAGGGCGAGTATTTATTTGTGGTGTGTTGCATTTCTTTTCTGCTGTGCTGTCAGATTGTCTGCAGGGCAGCAGCACCCAGCATAGCAGGTGAATCACTGCACTTCATTCCACAGCATGATTTATACTTCTTCTGTTTTGGTCATGCTGTTGCTGCCTCTTGTATTTATTGCTCTTTTTTCAGGCATTACACTTAAGACTAGGATCTTGATCCTCTGTGCTCTCACAACTCGTAGTACCATTTGTGCCTACCAGGGTAGCAAGTCACTGGATTGGAATGGCTGATTTATAACTAATTTGTACACCACAGTGTGTTTTACATAAAAGCAGAGCTGTCTACAGTGGTGGATTATTAAGGGCTACAAGACTAAAGCCTGTAGCAAGGCTGAAGGAAGGAGACCATCTGGGACACCCAACAGCAGCTGTGCAATGGTGGATACCCTGGGCTTCATCTTCCATGACAATCTGCAGGTCACTGGACAACCAAGAGCTTATCTCTGGTAGAAGGTAAAAGAGTCTTACTTACTGTTCTGCTCTCCACCTGCCTCTACCCCTTCCCAAGGGATATGGAAGTTTGCTGACCCCACAGAATCCTTTCCCCTGGCTCTCAATCCCACACTGCCTGGGGCAGATCTGGCAGCCGTGCTCAGTACCAGCACAGGATGGGAGCAGAGGGATGCACACAGAGGGACCAGGCACAGCACAGGAAGGTCTCAACTCTCTGTTACAGGAACCAAGGAAGTTTAAGAGTCACAGCCTCTTCACCTCTTGAGAAGGTCAGATTTCAGGGTAACTGCTCTGTTAGAGCCTTAAACATCGAACTGTGACAAGGACAAAAGATTTAGTCTATTATCATCTTTGAAGGTTACTCAACACAATTTTGTCTATGCAGTAATACATTTTGTTTCTTGTAAATGGCAGTGCACCCTGAAGATGATGAGAATCTGTTCCATGCTTATGCCTCCCAAATCCTTCAAGGATCAGCACTGTTTGACAAAGAAGTTTGTATTGCTGGGGGAATCAGGCCAGTGAGACACTTCTTCATCCACTCCAAAGGCATTAAATCAGATCAGCTAGAGGAACTGGTCACAAGAACAAGCTTGAATCCACTTTTAAAACATTCTCTTTAGTAGCCTAGCTGCTGGCTGAGTGCAGCCAACACAAGAAGTTCTGTATTACAAAGAACTTCTTGATGGATATTAAATTCCTAAGGTCAAAATAAAATCATACAAATCATGCTCTCTGCAGGAGAGTAACATAGAAATTTCTATACTGCATTATTAATTATCCACATATAATTTCACTTGCTGGGAAAAAAAGGTATTTTGCAAACAACAGAAGCCAGAGAGATTTGTGGGGTGAGAATTGTCTCTTTTACCCCAAGTGTTTTCAGGGCCTAGAAAAACAAGGCTTCTTACAGCAAAATAAGGGGTAAAGCTGTGTTCCTGGGTCATTTGTAGGAGAAAATACTGTGCAGGCAAAGAAGAACATGCAGTAGTAGCTACAGAATGGAAGCCTTCAAAACTGTTGTGTAGTGTTACAAAGAGGACCATTTTTAACTACCTTATCCATTCTCATAATTAAAGGAACAGTTTCATCTTGTTTTTTTTCTCATGCAACCAAGCCCAGTGAGCAGCCATTTAATGTCTTTTGCAAGGCAGAATAGAACTCATATACTGCACTTGTGTACTATAACCTACATGCTAACTTGGTTTTCAATGTCCTGTAAAAGTTCTCTAAAGGAAATTCTGGGAAACTTCTTACATTTCTACTGGCCTTTCCACAATATTTATTATTGTTTTGTTCCAGTTCTATGTTTAAGAATATGGTGCCTGTCTTTACCCAGGCTGGGCTTGGCCAAAGAGGTTCTATCCAATCCTACATTTCATCACGTCATGTTGGTGACATTTCCAACAGGCTGCCACTGATGCATGAATAACCTCAATTAATCTCTTGAGAGATAAGGAAGGAGAGGGCATCAGATCCATGCAAAGTGCAAAAGCAGTCAAAACTATCCTGAAACATTGGAGGGGATAAACATCACTCTTTTCATGACCTTGAAACCTGAGAAATCCCCAATACAACTGAAAATGGATAAGAGAGGTTTTGCTTTTTAGTCATCCAGAAAGTGAAAATCCGTTTGACAGGTGTCACAACATCCTGACTGCTGGATAACCCCCAAGGACCACAGGCAATGCATTTTCTTGGCACCTTGATACTGCAGGTATCAATCCCAGCCAAATGAAACCCCACACCAGTATTTCTGCTCAAGGTCCAGTGTGGAGGACAAGCAAGGTGACTGAAGCTAGCAGTGTCCCTGAGTTAGCTCTGCAGTTGGAAAAACTTAGACGGTCACTCCATGATTCTAAAGGGTGAGTAGGTCAAGCCTGGAAAAGTGCAGCCAGTGTTTTCCTACCAGGCTTCTCTCTCCCTGAGCTGGTTCAAAGGCATTCCTATACTGACCTTCTCTGGAGTGTCAGTGAATAAAAAAGTAAAACCCAAGTAGGTTTGGGTTTTTACCAGTCCTATGTGACAATAAAAGTGCTGAGAATCCAGAACTTTCTCATAGGCTGAACATTTTAAATTTTATTTAAAATTTTTACTGGAAGTCCAGCAGTAACACTTGTGTTCAATTTCAAAGAGAGTTCCTGGGAAATAATAACTGTCAGTCATATTCATGTCAACTTCTCTGTGCTGCCTTGTTCACTGAATGTCCTCTTGAAATTTTTATTCTCCCAGTGCATCTTTGAGTCAACTCTTGCCACCGAGTTCCCAAGGTACAAAACTGGAAGAAACTGAACAATAAAAAAAAAATCAAGAGAAACAGCGAGTCGTGAAAACAAGCTTTCAGAAGAGATTTTTAAAATGGGCTGCTACCCTCCTGATTTTTTCAGAAGGCTGCATACTTTCCATACTCCCTGTATGTTTATATCTACGTAGATCTATATCTACACATGCCACTATCTACATAGATCTTATTTTTGTAGAACTCTCTTGAAAAGGTGAATATAATTTGAATGAACATTTTTTTCATGTGCCACCTCTGTAGATCCTTTTTCACCCCTGACTCCTGTTTACCCATTTGTGACCCTGGCCAGTGTGCTGGTCTTGGCAGGGGTAATTTTCTGCACAGCAGTGGGTATGGGGCTGTGGTTTTGGTTTGTGCTGAACACACAGTTGATAATATACAGATGATTCTGTAATTGCTGAGCAGAGCTTACACGGAGCCAAGGCCTTTTGTGCTTCTTGTACTGACACTGGCAAAGGAAGTTAGGAGGAGCCACAGCCAGGACAGGCGGCCCCAGCTCACCAAAGGGATATTCCAGCTCATGTGACATCATGCTCAGTATATAAAGTGGGGGGCAGAAGCAGGACGGGGGGATATTTGGAGTGATGGAGTTTGTCTTCCTAAGTCACCATTACACGTGATGGGGCCCTGCTCTCCTGGAGATGGCTGAACACCTGCCTGCCCTGGGGAAGCAGTGAATTAATGCCTTGGTTTGCTTTGCTTGTGTGCATGGCTCTTGCTTTCACTATTAAACTACCTTTATCTCACCTTATGCATTTTCCAGCTTTTCTCCTTCTGATTCTCTCCCCAATCCCACTGAGGGGGAAAACGAATGGACCTGGGGCCGGACTGCTGGCTGGGGTTAAACCACGACTGCCAGGAACAAAAACTTACATCTGTAAACTGCTTGTTCTGAGAAGCAGATTGCCTTGACCAAGGATTTCAAAACCCACTTGACACAACTTAGTGTATTCAGGTCGAGACTTTTTGCAGGTTTTCATGACTCTGCTGGATAAACCTGTCTAAGATATAGCAGAAAGGGACCCATCGGTCCTTGTCTGAAACTTCTGTTGGGGTTTTTTCCCATTTTGCTTTGTGATTTCATTTGCTCTGCAACTCTGAGGTGATCTGTAAAGAGGGGATTGTTAGTAATCCAAATACTAGGAATAATAGTAAGAAACATATATTTATACAACTTAAGCACATCAAAAACCTAAATGGATTTCCTGGATTACGACATTTACTCCCTGCTGCATGTCCTAAAATCATAAATTTGTACAATTAAAAATCTCCTGTTTCCTGCTCATGCTGCTTCTTTCCCAGAATAGATTTCCATACTACTGAGAAATCCTCCCATTTTCACAATTTCTTGCAGAGTTCCCAGCAAACACAGAATATGTTCCCTGCTGTGCTTTTTATCTGGTCGCCCTTCAGCTCTGTTTCCCCCGGGCACCAGCCGCTCTGAGGTCCACATGGCTCATTTTCCATCTTTTCTACTTTTTTCCTTGATTTTCCTCTCACTTGTTACAATTTGACCTCTCTGTTTAAAAAAAAATACTACATTTTACCCCCAAATTGACCCTGCATAAATTTGTGATGGAAGTGGAATAAAGTCCCTCTTTCTGCTTGCAACACCCGATACTTTCGTTAACACAACCTCTGTACAGCATTTCCCTTTTTTGTGACTCTGTCATTTCCAGTTTATCATTCTTTCTATAAATTTTAGCTCCCCTGTCCTTCTCAGTGGTGCTGCTGCCTCTTCAGGATGATTATGAACTCAGTGGTAGACTACCGAGTACTTAAAAGCCATAAAAAAGATGTGTTGCACTTTATCTTGGGCTCAGGATACATTGGGGTATCTATTCTTTATTGGCATTATTTCTCCTTTCTTTTTTTTTACCCGCTTCCAGCAGTGGCTTGCAACAATAGCAATGATAACAATGAAGCAGCTGAAAATGTTGCTGTTATTTTGATTTAATGAGCCCTATATTCTGTAAAAGGGTCAATACTTCCCAAAAATAACATCAATGCTTCCTGTAAGATGACAAGAGGGAGTGGAAAATTTTGTGTGAGTAGCAGAGTCTTTTCTCAGTCACTATTCATCCTTGAAGATTGATGGTAGAAAAAAACCCCTATGTTGTTTGATGCCTGATAAACCAAGCACAGGGAGTACATGATTATGAAAGCTTCTGCAGTAGCAGAACAGGATCTTTTATCTGAAAACAAGGATTTGCACTATTTTTCACATGATGAAAACATGTTTTCACAATAAATAGGATGGAATTGTTCATCTCCATTTATGCAGGTGCCCAAGACAAAAAAAAACAAAAAACCAACCTCTCTGCAAAGAAGGACAGACCGCAATAAGTACATGTGTGTCAGGAAAGCTGCATCTGCCTTAGATATGGGCAATTTGATGATTGCACACCTCCTTCACATCACTATGGAAGGCCTGGCTTCTCTGTGTGTCCATTCCAGGCTGAACCTGGCTCATCTGTTAAACAGACACATAGCTCTTCCCAGTTTTGTAGATATAATTACATATGATGAAGATAAAAATCTCTTTCAAAAGTATGTTCCATCTTAAAAAAAACAATGCCTAGTACTGAAGAATCCAATGTAACCTTTGGTAGTTAAGTTCCATGACTACTTTCCCTAACAATTAGAAAAATAATTTCTTTCTTGTCTGAAAGTTAAGGGTTAATGGTGAAGCCTGTGTCTGATCAGGGACACTTTCAAGTAATGACAATTTATTCTTTGCAAACTTTTTTTTTCATATTTTTGAAAACTTAAGATTTATAAAGTAGAATTTTAATGAATGCTTTAGAGAACTGGTAGACAAGATAAACAGTCTAAAACAGAATAGCTAAATCTAGGAAAAGGAAAAAGATAGGAATTATTTATGTGAGAACAAAGATGCAGGACAAATATAAAAATCATTTCTAAAAAAATTATGATTCTCTAAATTAAGATGTCTCCAGTCAACAGAATCAAGCATCGGAGTCCTGTGCTTTAGAGTCCTAAATTTCACCCTTTTTCTGCTAGACAGAAATGCCATCTCTCCCCATACTTCCAATAAGCATGTGTTTACTTACTGTTGTGGCTCATTTCCAACAACATTTCTCAGTGCCAAAGCATGCACAAGCCTCCCACAGTTCTTGTGCCACCCCTGCCTGCCCCATAAAGAATCTCAGACATGGTGCCACGTCCCAAATGGGTCTGGGTTTCTGGCTTAGGTTACTGAGCTCAGTCCCTATCTCACATGCAAACACCATTGAATATTTATATCTAGAGGTTCAGCCCAGAGCTGAACCCCACAGGGGCACATTTCAGTTCTCCAGTGTCTGTAGTGCCATTTGAGACATCCACCAGGGCTGCAGAGGTGGCTCAGCACCCACAGGAAAGTCTCCCTGTCCTGGATAAGAGTGATAAGTCAGGCATGTCGTACACAGCGCTGGATTGAAATACCCACACTACCCCGTGTGTTCTGGAGATCAGTCCAGTTAAGCTCAATCAGTTTATTGATTAGAGATCTACATTACGCTAAGCCAGAGAGGCAAAGCTTATGATTCCAAATTCATAACCTTTGGTTTTGTCACAGGTGCTGCAGTAGCTCAAAACAAAGCCAGATTAATATGCAGAAATCTCTAACAGCATTTATCCTCACTGTTGATTACACTTAAAAAACTTTCCATCATGTCACTTAATTCCCCCCTGCCTCCTTCAGAATCATAAATTAGAATGTCACCTACAAGAACACCCTTCAGAAACTTTTCTTCAGAGAGTCAGGAACAGAGTCATTGACCTTGCAACAGAAAAACAGAGAAGAATGAAGCCTCTTCTATGTTTGCTATGAAGAGGAATCAACAGCTTCAAGAAATGAAAAATATTTAATGAAACTTTGGTTTGCCAGAATATTTAGCCTGACTCCCAGTCTAACTAATAACGCATTATAGAAGTTTGGTTTATTGATTGTCCAGGTAGTACTAATCCTTTATCCTAACAAACACAGATACTAAAAACAACATATAATTAATAGATGAACCACCACAGCTCTGAACAGCTTTGTTTTGACATCAGAAACAGGCTGTAATCATATGGAGCTTTACATAAGCAAGCTGATTTTATTCCTCAATGGCTTTTCAATGTGTGTTCTTTGTCTACAGCCATCCCAGGCACTGTGCAGTGCAGACATTGCAATAGAACATGCTACCACACGGTACCATCCCAAGACAAAGCCCCTACCGTACAGCCATTCAAGTCTCTTGAAATCAAATGATAAATTTTCATTGATGCCTATATTTATTGCTTTTGCATTCAGGTTTTTCTGTGCTTCTTTGTCTGCCCCAGAGAGATAGTGTTGTGACAACAGATGCTTTCTGAGCTCATCTCAGTGCTGCATATTCCCACTTGAATCCCTGCTTATCACTTTGTCTGGCTGTCCAATTTGTGCTTTTGTAAAGTATTCATCTCTAGCAGCATCAGTTACTCTGGAAGTCATCAGAAATGGAACAAACACCCAGGGTTTTTGTTGACTACTAAAAGCAATACTCCCCTTCACACTGAATGAGGTTATGGCAACCATTGGGCTCAGAGCCCTGCAAGAGCAGAATTAATCTTTTGTGCCATAAGATTGTCAGATGCCACTGACCTTTATTGAAGCAGAAACATATGAAAATATGACCTCAGAAGAGAGATTGAAAGAATTTGCATTGTTTATGCTAGAAGAGAATAATGAGATACATGACAACAGCACTGAAACATGTGGAAAGTAACTTCAGTGGGCAATCTATTCTCCAGAATCCACTCCAGTGGTTAACAACCTAACAGTTAGGTCTTGTATTTGACTGAGCATATTGAACAACTTGATAGATATCATAGTGGGAAGGGTATGTTTGTAAAGACAATATCATCTTTTTGTGATGTGATACAATGCATTTCTCAGACCCCTTGCATTCTGCAGCTGGAGGATGTAATCCTAGCCAGGGAACTGCTAAATGTTGGCAGATTCACAGCACAAGACAAGCTCTACCTCAGCAAGTGCTTCATGTTATCCAGGTTTATCTTTCCTGTTGAACCTCCTTTGTAAACAGAGAGGGGTAGAAAATAGATTCCTTGTCACATAGCCGAATCCAGTTCCTGTCACCTTCCAGCTGGACTCCCACTTGGAAAAACAGGAAGCAAACTTTTATCATTGAAATTGCTGAGCTGGGTCCAAACCGAGCTGGTGCCCTGGTGACATTTGAGTAACAGTGATTTTTTTTTTGTTGTTGTTTTCAAGTATGACTTTGAAGCAGCAAGATTCAGTGCTCCACATCTCTTATTGATCTTGGCTGCTGAATGTTTTATGACAGGGAGTCGCCCTGCATGAATTCGGAATAGGAGATCAATAGGCTGCTAAAGATGTCGTGCTGTGTTTCGATGACTGACACGCTTCCTTTCCAACACCACCACCACTCCTAACCCTTTTCTTTCAACATCCCATTCCAGTCCTGAACTTTGTCTAGGTGTATCCCTTGAAAAGTTTCACCTGTGGTGTTGTTATCTTTCTGATGTACACCCTAAGAGACTGGACACTCAATTGGCCTGTGACTGTTCTTGTTATCATAATAATTAGCACCAGGACACAGTCTCTAGGATTGAAAAAAGCCTGCTTTCCTTGCAGGATAAAGTTTCCATTCCAAGGACAGATTCCTAGAAAAAAAATGTTTGCATAAGGAGTACATTATGTCTTATTTTCCTTGCAAGGAAATACAGGCTTATGCCTCATCCGTGTTTGGGGACATTCTTAAGGGTTTCACTAGACTAGAGTGCTCTAAACCAAATACTCTCTTGAGCTCACAAAGACAGCTGTGCTGTTTCTCAGACTTCATTCCCTCAGCTCTTTTGGGTCTGGGAACAAAGGAGCTGTAACCCAGCCACAGAACAGCTGCCTCCTCTAGGAGACATCTTGGAGATGCAGTTCCCTTGTGCCTGTGTCCCATCTCTGAGCTCAGAAGATAATGCAATGATAAGAGAGGCAAGAAAGGAACACCAGTGGTGAGGTGGAAACCCTTTCCTTGAGAACTGGACACAGATCAATGCATTTCATAGATACCAACACCTCACATTCTCAGTACCTGATGCATCTCACTCCAAGCAGTGCTCATCCCAATTAAGCAATTATAGCCCCATAACTTTCCTGGCTGTGGCACAGCTCTAAGGAGGCAGGGGCTGCTGTCCCTCCTGGAGGTCCTGGATAAGCAAAGTACCTTCATGTGACCTCCCAGTGACGAGGTGACCTGTAAAGCCACATTTCTAAGGCTTCCCAGTATCACTGTGTCCCAGCTTTGCCATTTCTACTTCTCATGAGCAAGCTCAACTGCACTTTTTCACCTGACAGGGAAGGAAAATGTAATTCTGTGTCACTGCCTTGAGTCAGTTCAGGTTCTGGAATTACCCATCCGATTAGACTTTGAGGGAGAAACAGAACTCTCACCATTGAACTCTTCTGTCCCCTCTTGCTTACTCAGAAGAATAAATTTTGATTCAAAACTATATTTGAATTTATGAGCAGTGAATAAATATCCTAATGAATATTCTAATTAACTTTTTAAAAAGTGTTGGCTCAAAAAATCTTACTCTGTTCTGTTACTTAGCTTATAGTGGAGGAGAGATTAAGCACAGAGCTCAGTTCCTATCCTGGGTGACTGACCAGGGTTTACAGGCTGTGGTACCAACCATAGCAATCAAGGAATCATCTTAGTGACTCTTGTGCTGATTAGCTGCTGTCTAATAGAAAATGTAACCAGTCTTATGTTCAGAAAAGAACCAGCAAAACTGAAATTAAACAATTTTTTGTGCTGTCACGAACCAATTATTTGCCCTTTATGAAAAATGTTGATTTTCTTTAAAATTCCTTTTCATTAAAAATGTCTCAAGCTTTCCATAAATTTAAAAACAAAATTTTGCTTATTTTCTTTATGAATACCAAAAGTGATAATGCGTTCTAGGGGATTCTGCTTGAGTAGGGAGGCTGGACTAGATGACCTCCAGTGCTCCCTTCCAACCTTACCCATTCTGTAGTTCTGTGATCCTGTGAATTTTGAGGTTTTCAGCTGGGAAAGTTAAACTTTTTTAAGTCATTCTCATCTAACCTTTTACACACTACAACATAATATTTCCGTACAGTTTTATTTAATGCCTTTTAATTATCAATAATCTCAATAGCATACTTTTTTTTATTACCCATTTCTGGCCAATTAAGGAGTGGGTGACTGGGCCCTGGAGAAATTCCAGGGGCAGAGCAAGGAAGGCCCTGAGGTTCTGAAGGGTTGGAGATGGCTTCAAGGAAAGGCAGAGTGGTGCAGGTTTCTCAATACAGACTAAGAGCTGTGACTCTTAGTGGACAGCATTTGTCCCTCTCTGGATGTGAAAGAGATACTGCAAGGGACCTGTCCCTTCCATTGTGAGGAAGGAGTAGCATCATCTCAAACTTCCACAGTAACTTCAGATCCTGGTAGGGTGGAATGGGCAAGGCAACTGGGTTTTTCAGGAGGGACTGTGAGGAAAAAATGGCTAAAAGCCTTTAGCAGCACATAAAACCTGCAAATGCATGATTTACTTAACCAGAGAGAGGGGCTTGTATCAGACAACATTTAGATCACAAAACAGATTAGCTGGGTATTTGCCAGGCAAGGAGATTAGTAAATGACACTTTTCATGACCTTGAGGACATCTAGATAGGATCCTCTCAAGTACCAAATACCTCTCCCAGGACTGAAAAAGTGGAAAGAGGTCATGTGAAGAGAAACACATGACATTTTCACCCCCTTTTACTACACTGAAATTTTTTTTTCAAGAAGGCAGGTGAACAGGCCTGGAGAATTGAAGGAGGACCTACACTGAAAGAGGTGCAGAGATCCTGAGAGCTTGCAATGATCTCAGCTTGCCTTTCCATTTTGTTACAGAAATCATGCTGGTGTCCTGTATGTGCTTTGTAAAACTACACATCCTATCTGAAAAATCTTTGGACTTTTTTAAAGTTCTTAACATGACTTGACTGTGAATTCCTGTAACAGACACAGGCAACACATTGGTAGGCACCAGATAAAGTATGAGAGCACCCTTGAGACTCTCCCTTGGATTTGCTGCTCTTCAAGTAATTACCTTTTGCTTGCACGGATGCTTGAAGCTTAGTGAAATCCAAGCTAATAGGAACTTGCAGAGAGACCACAGAAGAGACCCCCCAGATGGAGAAACGTAAACTAAGCACGAACTCCACATGCCTCTCGTTAGATGTTAATTGTCCTCAACTATAATATGATGTTTTCTTAGCTGACTGGTTCTCAAATGGAATCCTTTAAAGCTCCTCTTTCGCAGGGAGCTAAGCTGTCTCCTGCTGGGTATAATCCTAACAGAGACTATGTTCCCCTTCTCTACAAAGAGATTTGACCAATCTTCCTCCCGGAAACAGAGCTGGTCTGACACAACCATTCTGCTCTCTCGCACAGAGATGCTTTGATAATCCCTGATATTGCCATGAGGCTCTAAATGCTTCAGTCTTTTAATCTCTCTTTAGGGGCTTTGTCCAGATCCTCCGAATATAAAGAGCAGTTGACATACTCAGGCAAATATTTATAATGTCACACTTTACAGCAGGGCTGAGATTTCCCAAACCATCTTTTCAAGATGAATGACCAGTATCTATAACTCTTAAAGGAAA
This sequence comes from Falcunculus frontatus, assembly GCA_013398115.1. Classification (NCBI taxonomy): domain Eukaryota; kingdom Metazoa; phylum Chordata; class Aves; order Passeriformes; genus Falcunculus; species Falcunculus frontatus. Next base: position 4,441,342 of record VZRV01005418.1, read on the forward strand.
TCAATTGCCTCAACTCGCCACGGGGCTTCATGGATAACCACTGGAGTCCTTTGACTTACAAGAGTTCCCCAGGTGTTTTTCCTTTCTCTACCTACTAGTTAGAATCTCAAGGAAGTTTAAGCCATGGAACAGTTGGTTTTCCACCAAAGAATAATTTCAAAGTACAGAAGAAAATTTCTACACATGCAGAAATATGTCTACTTCAGCGAATTTTCAATATTTCCTTTCAAAATAATTTTCATATTTGGAAAAAATATAGTAGTAAGTGACAGAAGTCAACAGTGGAGTCCCACAAGGATCTGTGCTAGTGAAAGCTCTCTTTTGATAAACATATTCACAAATTGTGTAGTAAAGCAGACAGGCATGTCTCAACAATGTTTCAGTGTTTCCACTGAAAAAAAAATTAGATTCAAGTCTACTGAAGACTAATTAGCCCTGCTGTTATTAACCTCTGTCTGGTTCTTCATTTTTCTTATTTCACATTTCTTCCAAAAAAATTCTTCTGCCTGGGATAAAGCTCAGTTGGCTTACAGTGAGCAGAGTGCACAAGTGTGTAACATAATCACTACAGAGAGGCTTGAAGAGAGTTCACATGAAGCATTATTTGTCACACCAAAAGTGACAGCAAACTCAATCAGTGAACCTCAAAAAGGAAATTAAAAAAATCAGTCTTTGATATAAAGAAGTGTCAAAGTTAATATTTTCCAACCCAGCAGGTTTCTTGTTTGAGCATGCAAACCCAATATGGTAATAACTACTTAATTGGTGAAATAAATTTTGTCTGTGCTTGATCTGTCCTTACCATGCACAAGAGCCTGTAGACAGACTAATGTTCTAGGCTGTCCATCAGTTTTATGTTCATCCCAGGATGTGAGTGTGAAGGTTCACTATGGATAGTAAATTAATCTAGTCCTGGGGGCAAGGTTGGACTTTGAGTTAATAAGATTTTACATCCTAAATCTTCCTCCACGGCTCAACGATCTGAGGTTCACAATGTCCACACACAAGAGCATTCCCCTCCAGAATTTTATACCTTCAGACTTTCGGCCCTGGTATTACCTGCCAACTTAGCAGAAATTGTGATTTTAATTGGGAATAACATTGTGTGTTAGTAGCCTACAATGTGCATTACTGAAATGATTTGTACAACCTGACTGCCACATGCAGTTAAGGAGAGTCACACAAAAATTAAGTCCTCCAATCACCCCACTCCCACACTATTTGGTAACAAGCAATTATTTAGGTAAAATGCCCTTGTGAAAGTTTTTGTTCAGTTCTGTGTCATCATTTATGAAGCAACAAACTTTTCTTCCCTGGGAGTCAGATGTGATTTAGCAGAAGGGCTATTTATCTCTTAATCTAAATTCTTTCCAGCTCTTCCTTAGTACATTACTCCTTTTATCATCTCTTTTCTGTACTTAAAACTGAAAATTCATGAAGCACAGGATTCTGTTTTAACTTGCATATCGCATTTGCCATAGACAAGAGATGATAAGATATTCTGCAAATTTTTAGTTTTGAATGTTGATGAGTCTTCAACGTTCAACATGAGAAGGATCTTCCAAACTATCTGAGAAGGATTTTCTAAACTATCATGACTTTTGTTAAATTTGTTTTTCTGTGTATTGTCTTTGTTGCTTCTTTATTTTAAGACACTGATCACTGCTAGCCAAAATTAAAAAAAAAAAAAAACCAAACCTCTATTACAATAAAATAGAAAGGAAAAAGAAGTGTAATACAAATAAATAATGTGGTTCAGATCACTGGAGAAAAATTGCTCTGCTGTCCCAGAAAAAAACAGCTATTTTCTATCTCCTAGGACACCAATGTAATCCCCCTGAAACCAGTAGGGTAGTTTACCTTAGAATTATTAATTTACAGTGTGATTGTACTGATTTTTATTTAATTAATCCTAATTTAATTTTATTCTTGCACCATGATAAATCTAGAAAAATCAATTGGTTTTACACTTATATAACTGAGATGAAAACTTTCCTCCCTATAGCTATTACCATCTCATACCAGTCCTGTTCCTCAAGTCTCTTTGCAGTCTATTTTTAATGAGTTTAGAGAATAAAAGGTTCCAGGCTGCTTGTACAAATGTGAATGGAGGTTTTATCCAGAGAAGTTTGCACTGCAATTGCTAGGGGCCCCTAGTCTAGTCTGTTCTGTCTCTAATCCTGACCCATGAATTGATAAACCATAACTGATAACCATAATCTGGCTCATCACCCACCCCAGGCAAAACTCCATGTATTCCCAGCACTCTCCCATGTAAAAGGGCTGCTCCTCCTGCTCACTTCCCAAGGAGGTTTGCAGATTTGGAGTCCTTCTTTAAGACAAGGAGGGACAGTCTATGGGAAATAACGTTTAAACAGAAAATTCCTGCATGGGGAGCAGAAGGAGGAATAAATAATATGACAATCAAGAGCCTCTTTTGATTCTCTGGATTCTGCAAAATTTTTCACCCCAATGTCTTCAGATTTTTTACTTTTATACTTTTTTTTTTTTTTTAACTTTGTGGCTGTGGGTGTACTCACTGCTGTGCATCAAAGTACCACAAGCTCCAAAATATGCAACACCACCAGGCTTTATTAAACCAGGCTGCTCTTCACAATCAAAGGATGGATTTGTGGACTAGTATGTGCCGGATTTATTGGAATCTGAGATAATTTTTCAAGGAATCATGAGTCTCCATGTCAGAGTTCTGACCTGGAAAATCTCTAGAGCATGACATCAGCAGTTATCTGCCTGTAATATTTTACTTTTTGCAATAATATACAAACCTGTCATATTTCTATGGGATGAAGCTCTCAATATAAGGAAGCAGGTTCAATCATAAAAAAAGGGAAAGCACACTTTTAAGAATCATATTTACATAATGGGTCAGAAGAAAGTAAACAATACCTAGACATGATAGACAGTTCTGATTTGAAGCTAAACCAGCTGCAAAGGGACGTGTCATCGCTCAGGGGTTTTTATGCCTCTGTATTTATTTCTCTATTTACAGGGTAAGTGAATTGGCAGCCATTCTAGGAAAGTTCCCACTGCCCATCTCTACATACATGCTCTGTGACTAAATGAAATATCTTCTGTTGCTATGACTACTGGGTCCTTTTTATATTTGTCTTCCCATTTGCATCCACAAGCAACAAAATATGCTGACCAATTAAATAGCAAGTAAATAGAGGGGAAAGTAAGAAAACAAGTTTCACACGTCCCCCCATCTCTAGCTATTTGAATGCTGAGTGGCTTTTAAACAGCTAAAGAGGACTTTCAAGTTTAGAAGTTTCTAACTTCTAGAACAAAAGAAACCACAAACATTTCAGAGCAGCAGGATGTGTGAAGGGCTTTTGATGCATGATACCATCTTAGGCAGGTCACAAAGTACCTGGAGGGGTGTAGCAGTTCCAAGTGGCTTTAACTCTAGTATTCAGACAATCTTGGATTGTTACACTCTCCTCATCTCCCTGGCTCAAGCTCATTATGTAACTTAGCTCATTTCACAATGGATCAGGTTTCTATACCCTTGTTTGAGCCAAAGCTGTCAAACCCCAACAAGACTAAGCCTTAATAATTTGCATCATAAAAATCTACTTTTCATCTGGATAACTGAGCTGGCCAAGAAAGCAAGATTTAAAAGAACCTACTACTTTTTAAATCAAATACATAGACAAATTCAGTGATAAATTTACACTGAAGAAGTTCATGCAAAGATAATACTTCTGAGACATTTAGGACACAACTATTAGGGTCAATGCCTGCTTTTCAGGATAACATTGACCAACAAGTTTAAGGTATATGTCATATCATATATATACTTTATATACCTCATAAGATATATCTCATGAAGTGCTTGAGACACATTCTGTGCCTTGGCACTGAATGCCAGAGTAACCCATAGGAGTTGATGAGAACCAATACAAAAGCACAAGGAATTATCCCCAAGTGTTGTGCCTTCTGCATTCTCCAGTTGTCCCTGATATCGAAGGAAGATTCCCATAATGCAGAAGTCATTGCAGTATGTTTCTCTTACCTGGCCATTGTTTCTGAGGGAAATCTACTGATGCAGCAGCAATATTCTTCCTCAAGTTTCTGTGGTGAAATGTGTCTTTTTACTGCCACTGTCTCACAGCTGACTCATGCAGCATAATCAAGCCCTAAAGCAATTAAGCTACTTTGGCCTTTGTAAGGCAGTTTAAGAGACAGATTCATTTCAGCACAATTCAAATAGCACAAAGAAAAGCTTTTATTATCCTGATTTATTGAGGTTTTTCCATTTCTCTTTTATTTAAGTCCAATGTCTTGCATTCAATTTAATGACAATGGTTCCGTAAAGCATTAAAACACCCTATGACTATTAAAGGAACATTTATTGAGGTCTAATAAGGGACAAATCAACTTTTCATTTAAGTGCCTCAAAAATAACACAAGCAATAAATGGCTGATTATATATTTAATGACACTGTAACTTATACTGTACCAACAGAAAAAGCTTTTGCATTTCCAATTGAACACTATTGCATGTCATCATCATTAGGGAAAATGTTTATTATTATTCTAATTGGAAGCAGCAAGTTAAAATCCATCTTCATTTAAAAGCAAATAATGCTGCTCAAATGCTTAATAAGTATATATAACTCTTGGTTTTATGCAGGACTGGAGGATGTCATTGTAAAGTACTGCAGGACTCATTTCAGAAAAGGCTGCTCCTGTTGTAAAATTATGGCCCAAATTCTCACTTCACACTTGTATATACCTGCATGTACAGAAGAAATCATGAAAAGAATATTTCCAGTGGTAGAATCCAACTTTTCTACTTAGCCTTGGAAAAACTACATTTTCAGAGTGTCTCATTAATAAAGGTGATTGTTGAAACTTCTCTGTTCCATATTTTTTTTATTTCTCCACTGTGTAACTTTCTTAAACTTTGCAAGCAAGACAAAGTCACAAAACTTCTTTTTGCTAATCTGCAAAAAATTCGAGAGACTGAGAAAGGCAACCACAGAAATAAACCTTTATAGTTCATTCAGTTGTGAAGGAAAGAAATAAGTTGTCAAATTATTTCAATCTCTGTCCCCCAAAAGAAAGGAAAATTGAAAAGATTTTCAGGGGAAGTTAAAATTTTGAAAGAATATCTTCTATTAAACTAAAAAAATGAAGCATGAAGAGATTTAGTAGCTGGCAGCAAAAAATGTCAACAGAAAGAAGCAGTTTAAAACCTTATTCTGTTGTCTTGACTTCGCTCTGACCTAAGTGACTAACGTGTCTTATTTTAGAGGACATGGGGTTATTTCTCTGTATTATGTTTCTGGCTTGGTTTGTTCCTACAATTATGTCCTCAAGTCCAAGCCCTGCAATCCGAAGAACCAGTGCCACAGAAGTTTCTTCCAGAGGTATCTTTCAGGCAGCCCTTCACACACCTCCTCCTGGCATCTCATGGCAAACCTGACTTTTAGGAAAAGACCAGAAGCCACAATTATTGAGCAGCATAGGAAAGAGAGAGAGGTACAGGCTCCACCTTATTCTTATAAATCAGACCCCAGGGCTAATTGGTGTCCATCGCAGTATTGTCCAGGACACAGATGCATTTCCCGGTGCCGAGGATTCAAAGTCCATGAAGGTTTCTCCTGAGGAAGGACTTCCAGCTCAGGTCTAAGGACTCCCTAAATCTTTTAACTTTTCATGAGAGTTTTCTTATGTTACTTCATATGTTTGTGCTTTTCTTGCAAAGATACTGTAATGGGCAGGTGTGGTGGTGGCAACCACTCATTACAAAAGGCAGGCATACGACTGTCTGTGGCCATCTACAGTACCGTGATGGCAACAAATCAACCCCTCACTGCTTCTGGTTTGCAGGTCTTACATTTGATCTCTTCAGCCCCTTTCGTTTCTAAGAAAGATCAGAGTTAATTTATTTTATATAATCTGCAACTGGCTCTAAGGAAAGGTAGACCTTTGGGTATGATTCACTGACAAGCTTATTTTCTTTCCCAAGAATTGATTTAACTATCAAAGCAAAGGCTAAGACAGTTATTGAACCAGTTAAATGATTTAAAAATAGGGGACTGAGTGTTTGAACCATCAACAGACATCAGCACTGAGATTAAACCTGCAAGAAGGCGAGGACTTTATTTAATTTTTTTTTTAAAAGCCCGTGTGAAGTTATTTACACTTGAGACAAAGATTAAAGGTGCTGTGAAATTTACTGTCCCTGCACTTAACTGGGGAGCATGGCAGAGTGGAGTCCTGGCATGAATGCTGCCACTTTTGACACTCTGTTAGCTTGGTAGTATGAAATACGTTCAGACAGTGCAGGAATATTTGTAAAGCTTATTGGGAAGGATATCAAATCATTCTGTTGTTTATTCAGTGAAGCTTAAGCACATCACCCTTGAGGTTATTCTGTGTCTTGCTTACACATCTTGACTTTCCCACACCTTTCCTTTGCAAAATGTCTCTCATAAAAGACTTCAATTTACCTTCAATGTTCAAACAGCTTTGCACCATTGCACTCTTCAGTAATGTAAATTATTCAATTCGTGGCTAAGATTCAAAGCCATAAAAGTGGACATTTGTCGTTTTCTACAGTCTGCATTTGTTGCAGAAAGACATTTTTATAGAGTCGAGGGAAAATAAACAGGCAGTGGTCCATGTGATTCCTGCTGTCCTGGTGATCACATTTTATTTGCTGTTGATTTCCTATACGGTCCTGTTTCATTTCTGTCATTCACCTGTTGCATTCTCTTTGTCTGTTAACTTGAAAACTTACAGGACCAAAAATTTTTCTTTTGATGATTCTGTATCATAATCAAGTCACTAGCAGCATCAGTTTGTACGTGTACATTTGAAGCAGTTAAAGAACATGTATATTATTATCCTTTCCTAAACATGGTCTAAATTTTCAGGAATTACAGTTGATTTAGAAGGCCTGGTATTTGAATGCCTTCATGAGCCATTTTAAAAGATCCTGATCAGCAAAGGAAGGAAAGATCAAGCACTCTTTGAGTTAAAAAGAGAGAGAGAGTTTTAGAGTCTGAAAGCTGAATGTTTTGCTTTAGAAATAATGCATCTAAAAGCATGTCTGCTCGACATTTCAAGCTTGAGCCCTACCTTATTTCAGAATAATCCTCTTTTCCACACAGAGCATTACAATAAAATTAAAATGCAATAAACAGAAAGACAGATAGCATTTAATATAAAAGATGGTACATCACAATATGTAGTACACTGAAGCAAATTCAAATATTAATTTAAGGTGGATCTATTAGTGTCGGGGGGGAAGGGGTGAAGGGGGGGTGTTTCTGGTTATTTTTTTACACTGTCTTGCTTCCCAGTGGTGATATACCCTGTATTGACGAGATTACAGAAACACCATCCCTTGCTTGATTTCAGATAACCACATCCACTTCCCATAAAACACATAATTAACTGAGGAGGGAATACTTCTTAATTAAAACTGTCTGAAATTAATCAAACGCTGGTTTGCAAGGTTTGCAGAATACTTCTCGTTTTGCTCTTACTTCCTTGCTTGCTCAGAGGAAGCTCAAGTGCCCCGGGCACTGGCGTCACAGCACAGAGGTGTTCACCTTCCTCGCACAGTCACGGTGCCTTCATTCACAGCCTGGGATGACAAACCCCGAGTCCTTCTCATCAGTAGACAGCAAACAAGGAAGAGAAAGCAGAAACTGTGAACAGTACTGCTTTTCCAGTATTGAGGGATATTCTGGCTGCTTCTTTTCTTTCTAAAACCATATGGGAAACAATCAGAGAGGCTGTTTCTCCAAGAGGACAGAACTCTGGGCCTGCCTCCCCAGTAGGTGCAGATGCTCCTGGGGGAGCCCCGCTGCAGGTAGAACAGGGGAGGTCTGTGAAGATGCACGTGAGCTCATCCTGGGAAAAGAAACCTGGAAGACACTCTGACCAGCCTGAGGCAATGGCACGGGAAAGGGGAACAGTTCATAAACCATCTCTGCTCCAGGGCTGGGCAAGGGCAGCCCCCCCTTTCTGCACCTCAGCATCCACCCGTGCTCTCATGCACACGGGGGCTGTGGATGGCTCGGGGGCTGCACGGTGCACATGTGCCACAGCAAAAGTACCTCACACGGGTAAGGAGGGCTGCTGGGCCACCCCATGGGGGAAGAAGACTCAGTACCAGCAATTCCACATCCAAGGGCTGTGAAGATGCCCTTCTGGGAATCAAAAAGAAAGATCAAAGGCAGGCCTGAACAAGGAATAGCATTCTCTGAAGTTACTACTTTCATTGTTACTTTTGTGCTTCATAGACTAGTACATCACAGGGGTTTTTTCATTCCTTCTTTTTTTTTGCCTTGGCGATGTTCTTTCATCTTATTTGATGGATCTTCCCCTAGTTGTTCCATTTCTTTTATCCCTTGAAACACAGCTCAGGGCTACATTGTTTTCTCCTGTTAAGGTGGCATCATGAACCTTCTTGCTGTAACATGGCATGACCTCACACTGACAGCTCCTGAGAACAAAGCCCTGCTCTAACTGTGAGCTCAGCCTCCAGGGCTCCATACCTGCAGAGTTCAGTTAGCCTCACTGAGGACTTACACTTTTCTAGGGGGAAGACGACAGGGTGAGAAGCTGCTGAGAGGGAGAGACAGAGAATACCCTGAGCTGAAGTTGAGTATGTGTCATACCACTCTTTAATTCCACTTTAAATTTGATCTCTGAGCTCAGTCAGGGCATTTACTGTTAGCTGGTATTGGAGGTACTGGTATCTTCAGGAATAACAGTGATATAAGGACTAGAATAGAATAGAATAATAACACATTCACTGAAAGAACAGAAGAAAATTACATTTGTCTAGGGACAGAGAAATTATCCCAAATAAACTGTTTCAGGAAGAGGATGTTGAAATATACCAGAAGAAAAAACTATTATAAATATATCTATATCTAAATATATATATATACATTACATATGTAAAAATATTATAACTGTACCCCTTAAGACATAGAAAAACACTTACTCTGCCCCAGAAAACAGTTCAGGAGCTAAAACAGCTGTGTAGCGTAACAGAGTGGTGTTTGCAGTGTAGGCCCTGTGCTGGGACACGTGCCCAAGCTCTGCCAGGCTGTGGCTAGGAAATGAGGTTGCAAATTGGCATTGCAAAAAGTATCTGCCAGGTCCAGGCTCCAGGGAGGTAAGAAATGGGGGCACTGAACTCCTTCACAAAGGTCCTACTTTCTTTTTAGAACACGTTATTGCTGAGCTCACCCCATACCCAGTCAAGGCATCCTTCTGCTTTTCTTTCACCTTCTTTCTCTGTCTTTCTCTGCTCTCTCGATGCAGAAGATTGTTTTTCCCATGCACGTAGACAAACTTTACATTTCTCTTGAGGGGAAGGTCATAGGTTTGGTAATCATTGATTCCCTTCTACTGTGGGAGAAGCACCAAGGATTTTTGGCCAATGATGGGATCCTGTGTGTCTGCAGCTAGAGATCCTTGTACTACGAAACAGGTACAACATGACTGTTAGCTCCTCTTTTTACACGGTGAACAGAGGCACAGGAGAGTTAGAGTGAGAGCCACGAGCAGACGATCCCACAGCCTGGGCCATATAATGCAGCACTGTGGACTCTTCCCTCTTCAAAGAAAATAACCCAGCCCTCCGGAGGGGGCTGAACCTTTCCTGTAGCAGTCAGTGGCCAGCACTGCCAAAAACATAGTTCCCCATGGTCCCTTGAACAGCATCTTTTCAGTCATGCTCCTAACTACTGAGAAGCAAAGCAGTGGCCCTGCCTGCCCAGGGAGGACATGTCCCCACTTTGCCACAGAGCCCTTTAGAAATGTCACAAATGCTTTGTTTCTGTATTAACACCTTTAGGAAACAACGACCTTTATCTACAGGCCAACACCTTGAGAATTTTTGAGCAGTCATAAAATAACATCTGTCCACAAAAAGAGCATGAGAGGGCCATTTTAATGACTTTTTTAACCTAAAGGGAGCTTGCAGCATCTGTCCTGTTGACAGGTTTGCTCAGGAGACACATCCATGGTTTGTCAGCTGGGTTAGACACATACACTTGTGAATCCAGTCCACAAATGGGATTCTTCTCTCTTGTGCCAAAGGTACTCACTACTTTAACTGAAGATAAAACAGAGATTATCCACATCTGTAATCATAGCTTCAAACAGCCAGCAGGTTTCCCCGAAAGGTGCCTGTGCTTCAGGGTATAGGAGGACCAATATTTCATGAGCTTTACATTTCCAGTACATGAAAAGCCGAAAGTCAGTACAATGTACATACAGCAATTGAGTGGCAGAGCCTTAAGAGAGTGTTGGGCATCCCTTTTGTGTTTCCACCAAGATTTTCTTCTTCAGTTCATAAGAAGCAATGGTGTCCATTATGATTTTCTGTCACAGCCTTGCACACGGTTTTGTGTCCAGTTTAACACAAGACACTGCCCAACAGATTCTTGCATCCCACACATAGATGGAAGTGTCTACAGACACACTTCTTGACTTTTCACAGAAAAAGACTCATCTGCATCTCTAATTCAGAAATTCTATCTTTATTTCATTGGCCCTTCTCCATGTCCAGCAGTGATGATGAAGACCCCCAGCACAGTGCCCCTCTCCTTCCTGAGAGTACAAATGGATCTGAGATGTTTCTCCACTGTAGAAGCAAATACTCTCTTGGCTTCACCATTTACTTCCAGGAACAGAAGAATCCTCAGTGAAGGAGCCAATGCCTTTCCTGCAAGTGATACCATTCAAGCTTTCTGCAGGGAGCCAAACTGGAGCATAATGATTACATTGAAGAGTACCTCAGAGAAAGAGGATGGAGTGATGCAAGAGAAATGAAGACTGAAAGCAGAAGCTGACATTTCATCTTTCATTACAGCCCATGGGACAGAAGGCACAAATACAGTAAATTACCTGTAAGAGTCTCTTCTTCCTAGAATGAATGACTTCAAAGACTCTGGCAATACAATGAAATGAATGAAAGATTCTCCCTTTCTGTCGTTAGAGGACTGAGTAATAACTTACATGCTTCCTTGTACAGTAATATTTTAGTCAATATTTATAGAACAATGCAGTAAAGCAGCTTCAAATTTGTTCCCTATTTGATAATAAATAAGGATGGTATTCAGATTTCTAGTTGCCTTTAAAACTGTCCAATCTTCTATTTTTATGCGATTTCAGCCTGAATAATTTAGTACCAGAAGAAAGCTTGCCCCAAAAATATAAGGTCTCAAAACATCCAAAGAGGAAATCTGAGAAGCAAAAGAAAATGTGCATTTAAGTGATGTAAAAAAATATGGCACAATCAGACACCGCACCAAGATAGGTCAAAACTCAGGGACAAATCTTACTTCACGTCCCTGTTGCTGGTTATGTGTGATAAATAAGAAGGTATTAATTACAATTGCTGCTGTGGAAAAAGTTTCCAGTCGTTCATTCTTTCTGAGAGCCTTGAATTCATCCGTTTCAAGAAAATCCCAGGGTCTCTTCTGCTTCTCTTCTCAGTTCCCAGTTTGTACTGCACCAGTGGGTTACACTTGGACATGATAGTCACAGCTGTGGGAACAGGAAAGGAGCACAGAGCTCCTTTATTTTCCTTCATCAGTGTACACCAGTTTCCTGTTCTTCAATTAAGTCCTATGTTCATTATTCCATGCTTCTAAGTCATTGACTTAATCTGTAATCTCAAGTGTTTGAATTTCTGGAATAATAGAGATATTAATCTGCTCTGAAAGGTGTCCTTAGCACCATTTATGTTATAATATAGGGTACTGTTTCCTTCATCATTACAGGTTATCTAGCATTCACCTAGGGTCTTCCACCTCTTTTTGCTTTACCCATGATACCTCAGTGAGTGAACCACCAGAAATTTCACTACACTTCTCCCCTCTCCAAACCACTCATTAAATCTCATTGTATCCCTCAGAAGTGAATAAAACCAGTCACACCCCTACAAAAGGATTTCTTATGTTACTATTTTTTGACAGAAACAGATAAATCCATTCTATTTCTCTTCTGAAACCTAAATTACATTTAAAACTAAGGGAAGGAATCAATAAAAGTCAGCAACTCAACTTGAAAAGGCTGAAGTTGGACAAACTTCAGACCAATCCTGCAGAGTTACCACATGCAGGACAGCCCAGGACCAGGGCACTGTAATCCAAATCAATCTTGATTTACAGGAGCCGGGTATTAGACCATGAAGCATCAGCCCATCCTATCACAACAGCATGGTTTTCCACCTCACCAGCTGTGCTGCTGACCTTCAGACCACGCACATCACCACATTAGCTGAGGAACTACATTATCAATCACTGCAATAATAATTGCAGTAGTCAGTGGCACTCTCCCTGACTTTATTTAGATTCACTGCTGGTGGATCTGTGTGACCCAGGGTCTCCTTCCCCAATGAATGTATCACTGCTGTTATCTTTCCTTTGTTCGTTCATGAGTTTGATTAATGTACACATTTCTTTAAAAAGTGCTAAAAAAAAAAAAAAAAGCCAGAAAAAGAAGATTTTTGCCTTGCTCTGTTTAAGATAGTTCCTTCTGGGCAGATAATAGACAATTAAAACCCCCCAGCATGAGTTAACCTTTACCAAAGCAATGGGCGTGTAGCAGGCTCCAGCAGGAAGCAGCTGTAGCAGCAAGGTAATAGCCACCCTCCTCTGTGCAGCTGGTCCTCTCCCTGCACCGTAATGAACCGTCTGTCTGAACTGAGCACCTTTGGCTCCAGCATCTGAGATGCTCAGGTGCCATCTGGACTGCAGTGACAGCAGCCCAGAGAGGACTGATTTGTTAGTCAGTGTCTTCACACCTTTAAATTCTTCCTCCATCTCTCCAAACTGGTAACTCAGGTTTCCTTCATTATTTTACCTCTCTAAGAACTATTGAATTTTAAAAACATCGTGTTTCCACCTGCTTGACATGAGTGAGAGTGACAGCACAGAGAGGAAAGTAGAAATAGCAACAGTTAACCACCTAATCCATTAGAAATTTCTAATTTTAATAGAATTTTCTAATAGAAAATAACCCATGGTCTGCAGCAGGCCCTGGCTCAGGCCTGAGAGTCAAAAAGGGTTCTGGTAGCCATGAGTTATTTTTAACTTATCTTGTACAGCATCCAGCTGGACCTACTGTTATATCTCAAGAAAGCAGTAAGCAGCTCAGCCTGCGCAGGGCTCTGAGAGCTCAGAATCCTCTACAGCCATGGGAGAAAAGAAATTGTAGCACACCTACAATGAGGTTAAAGGCAGCCACAGGCCACAGACAGCAAATGGAGCCAAGATCTAAAATTGATGCGTGTTAAGATGCATAAATTGGTCCTCCCTTACATCACACACCACTTGGAGTTCATCTAAAACCAGAAGAAATAGGTTTTCTCTCAGCTCTCCTCCAGCATCTTCTCTGTGACATTTGTGCTCCTGAGCCTCAATTTTCCTGCATAGTGAAGAGGATCGTAATCAGATGTTTCCCTGACTGGTTTCTTTAGGTTGGTAGCTCTTTAGGACTAAAGTTGGTTTTTACTTTGGAATACATAAAATACTTTTGCTTGGGGTCTATTCCTGATAAAGGCTTCTAGGTGCTTACTAAAGTAACATTTGGTGAAGGAAAATTGTTGTATAACTTTTCTCACTCCCTACTGGTTGGCTGCTAGTCTAATACAAGACACTTGCCAGAAAGTATACGAGGAAAAACATAGAATTTTGGAATCTAGGCAAACACTCCCCAAGTTTTGACTTCCCCTTTCTCACCTGTGCAAACTAAAATCCTCAATCAGGTCTGGGTCATGGTGTGCTGATGAGTGCCATGTTGTACAAGAAAGGGCTGCAGCTTCATCAGCACATTCAATCAAGATGTAATTGCAGGACCCATTAAATTGCAGATAGCTCCTGCACTCTGCTTTCAAGATTGTAATGATACCTCTTGTTTTGCTTTTCTGCTCTCATTTTGGTAATGAATTAAGGCTTGTGGAAGCATTCTATTTCACAGACAGATGATGAGGCAGAATAGAGGCTCTGTAGTGCAAGGAGGCACCAAAAGTTTAAGAGAAACGTGCAGAATTTGGGGCTTTTTAGGGGTTTTAATTATGAAAAAGATTATAAATCAAATTTATTCCCTAAGAGAAACACCCTTTGCTTATTTGTTTATGGATCAGTTACAGAAAACCCATCATGCCAACTTCGAATATTCTGAGAACAGGAAATAAGTAGGAGAGGTCAAGAGATGAAAGGAGAGAAAAACTAGAGACAGTGAGTAACTGTTCATTGTTATCAGCAACTTGCAAGATCTAGGCTTGTTAATTTGTGATCTGTCTTGTTAAACTCTGAGCACGTAGCTCAATGACACTGTGTCCTAATTATGAGTCTTCCCAAAGTTGTTAGACCCGGACAGTGCTTGTCAGTGTTTCTGAAAGTAGGAGGAATACTAGTAAAAGGAACAGGGCTGCTCTGGGTTTGTTTCTTTTTCAGCTGCAAAGGGGAAGGTGCAACTTTAATTGTCTTACTACCATGATTTGGCCTGAGATAGAGAAAAGATGCAAATGCTTTTTGCACCCATAGTTTTTGTGCAGTAAAATGCCAGGATCAGCAGATTAGTATCTACCCTGACCCTGCCACACATTTCCCAGTTACCAGGACACAACCTTCCCTTTCTTTGTCCTGCAGAGAGAAGACTGTTAAATTTGAGGACGCTATCTTAAGCAATAACCCCAGTCAGCAGATTACTTCCTTGAGGAGATTTAGAACCTGAAAAGAACAGCAGGCTGCAAAATGGAAATTGTGCTGTGGTTTTTCTATGTTCCACTACGTCTCCTCAGACTTCTTTGGGTTTTTTTAATCATTATATTTTTCATCCAAATATTTAAAGAGCCTGGAGTTTTGGAGTGTATATAGTAAAACAGAATAGATGGGTACTACTGTCTATCTAAAATGCACTCAGCATTTCCATAGTAAGGTGCTGTTAATTTTGTGCTCACAGCGTCTTTGGCTCAGAGAATCAGCAGTTACTACAGTTTGCAGGAAATCTTGGTGAATAACATAGTGGCAACAAGAATACAACACCGATATCCTATGCCTGATTGTACAAATTCAGTCTGTTTCAGTATCCCTAATAAATAAAGAAACTAGGAAATCCTAACTGTAATGCTCAAATTAATTGGGATTATAATATAATACATATTAATCAACAATCATATATGCAGTTAAGTTACTTGACAGCTTCTGGCCCAAACTGTGAAAATTTCATGCTGAGGTTCCCTCACAATCCACTGAACACTTTAAACATAGGCAGTAACAAGTAAACAGAGGTTTTGCAATGACATCCTTAAATACCCTGGTTCTGTAATGTAGGCATCAGTGCTTGGAGCAAAGGGAACATCTCAGTCTTATCCACCCATGGGGCCAATGGTACTTCCTCCAAGACAAGCAAATATGGATCAGGCTGGGATTTAGTGGCTTTGGGTTTGTAGGTTTCGGGGCTTTTGGCAATAGAAACATTTAGAGAGTAAATCAAGCCAAAAATCTGTTCAAATGAGGGCTCAAATGTGGGACCTTACTGAGGGGCTCCACTATGTCACGG
The DNA here is from genome assembly GCA_013398115.1 of Falcunculus frontatus. NCBI lineage: Eukaryota > Metazoa > Chordata > Aves > Passeriformes > Falcunculus > Falcunculus frontatus. Next base: position 4,456,915 of record VZRV01005418.1, read on the forward strand.
TGATGGGATAGGTCTAGTGCTGAGCCTTTGCCCTGCCAGGTACCTCCTGGGGGCAGAGAAGAAGGGGTCACACAGACATCAACACAGAGCTGAGAAACGTGGGAAGCTTTGTTCATGGCATCCATCCTGTCAGCCCCCAGCCTGCCCAAACGGGGGGGAAAGGCTGTGGCTTGGTGGTTCAAGTCCAGAGACTGCTTAGCATTTTCTATAAAAGAATAAATATTTTCATCTGTAAAAACAATGGGGTCACACTTCTTACTGACAGCGTGGTGATCACAATGATTTCTGCAAGCTGACAAATTACACTGAACCTTTGAAACTGGTAATTAACCATTTATTACTGGAACAGGGGAACAAAGAGGAAGACCAAATTGAATCTTAACTAGGTTTATTGTCTCAGCATTAAACACAATTACGACTGCTTTACTGGACACCTTCAATTTTCACCATCATTAAATAGACACGTACTTCAAACACTTATTGACTACAGCCTAAAATGAGACCTTAAGAAAAAGAATTCTCCAGAGCCAGAACTGTGTTTCCCTGGAAAGCAAATTCACCCATCTAGGCTGAGGCAGCCACTGAGTCCTGAGCCAAAGCCATAACAATTGGAGGCAATTAGTCCCTTCTTCATTTGGAATTCAGGATGCAATGCCTTGTTGGGGTTGCTCAGCTCTCCCCTTTCCCACAGAGGTAGATTCGATCATTAAATATACTTCAATGTCTTTGCCATAATGTGGATCCTGCTACATCAGTGTCATGTGAGAGTGGTAAATCTAGCATGTGCAAGGATCACAGACTTTCTCTAAAAGTTTAAGGGGTTTAAAAGATTATGATGAATCCCTGTGACATCAGTGGCAGGGCAACATCATGACCTTCCCCACTTCAGGACCACATGTGCCATGCTAGTGGATCAGATGTCGAATCTCAAGCCCCAGAGAGCCAGAGCTGATGCAGAATTGCATGGACCAATGCTGGTGAGGCACACCTGGGCAGTGAGGGGGTGAGCCTCCTGCCTGGTGCCTGAGACTGCACATGTCTGAGAAATACTGAAGAGCAGAGCCAGCTCCTGCTATAACCCTCTGCAGTTATGAGAATCATAATTATTGAAATAATATGTAAGGATTTATTCTCATTTATGTATATCTTACTTTAGCAAAACAGTCACAAACTTACTGAACATTTAGTGCATGTGTCCATCTCTGTATCTGCTTAACTCTGAACATGAGATTTAAATGCATTTAAGGTTCTAGAGCATATGCTTAAAATTAAATATGTGATAAAATATTTTGCTAAAGCCATAAAACAACCTAAAAATAACACATACGGAAAACATAAGTCTAGTGGAGCAAATGATAACAATAACAGGAAAGAATTCCATTTGTTATTACCGTGCTGAACTAAAACGTATTGTGATAGCTGTAACACAGAACCCAGGGCACTTCATGGCATCCTACAGCAGAATGCAACCTGGGAAGAACCTGTTGTGCTCACGTCCTCTCATTTTTTGAGAACAGAGTTGTTCTTACAAAGGTGAGCCAGAATACAGGGACCTTAATTCTAGCCTTGACTTTGATGCTGCTCCACTGGAAAACTTGGTTAAGCTCCTTACTGAGTCCTGCATCAGTTTGCACATCTGTAAAATACTGAACACCTTTACAAAGCTCTTTTGATATATATAAATTCAATAATGAGCATGGCTGATCACCTCTCCATTTCTCTACTGTGCAGTGGAGGTCAATGGAGAGACATCTAAATTTGTCCCATGACCAAAATAACTGCACTGATTAAGAGGCTGATTGGGTGAAGCTAATTGCCACCAAAAAGTCACAAGGCAGGGCTTCTTGGCTTCAGCTCAATGACACCCTTTTGCAGCTCTGCTGCTTTCAAACGGCCCCATAGCTGACAGCTCTTACGTGGTGCCCCATGTTCATGCATGTCACTCCTTAACAGACCTTCCCAGTGGCCCATTTCCATGGGCCCTCTGTCCCCAAACCCTTTTCTCAATATATCAGTGCTGGTGTTATTTTTTTCATCTATTTTGAAACTGAGGTCAAATAAACTTTAATTGCTATTGTCCTCCCATTAAATCCAGCAGCAGTAGACTCTAGAGGGTGGACATACAAGCCCCAGAGACTTTTCATCTGCATAGGAGATTAATTCAGGTCAGATCCTAATTTCCCTAGCAGCTTGTTGAGCAGAGATCCAAAACTGCAGGTTAAGCCCACTGGTATGTACTTCCAGAAAACAGTTTATGCTCCTGTTGCCTTTTTGATAGGAGGACTGACAATTTCACAGATTCTTTCACTCGCGTCTGTCTCATCCTCTTTCTCCTTATTACCCCCTGCAGAGAAGTAAATGAATTTGAGGCACTGAGGGTCTTCACCGGTCAAATGCACTTAAACTGCCGGAGCCTCCTCAGCAGTTGACAAGTTTGCATTGCTACAAGCTCGACTTGTGACACCTTCCCAGCAGGAGAGCCATTGGTCTTCAGCAGCAAGATTGACCTTGGAAAGTCCACACTGGCCTCCTACTGTATGAAATACAGCAGAGATGCAGGGGATCCTGCCACGCAAACAAACAAAGGGCAGGTTCAATTCAAAGTGTGTGATTTCTGCAACATCCAGCAGAAAGAGCCTTGCTAAGCTTGGAGTGCAGTTCCTGAACTATCCATGGGGCAAAACAAAGAGTTGGGGGTTTTTTCCCCCAAAATGAGTGCAAATCAACTGATAACTAAAAACATTGTTATTGATGATTATGGAAAAGTACAAAACTTTTTTGGAAAAGCAGCTCTTTGAGGTCAAACATCAGTCCAGTCCCATTCTATTCTGTATTAATGACCTGGCTGAAGGAGTAGTTGTGCTACTTATTGAATTTGCAGTGATATTGGGCTGGAAGGGGCTGTGAGCACTCTGGAGGAATGGATCACTGTCAAAATTCTCATGCAATTAGTGCAGAAATAGAGGCAGAAAAATAACTCAAAGACAACGAAAAAATCTGGGGTTCTGTCAGAGCAGTCACAACTGGATCTGCAAGTTGGGTTGGATCACAAAGCTAAATCAAATAATGTCATACAGAAAAAAATAAACCTTATTCTGAGATAAACATATAAGGAGAAGGTCACAGGAAAGTCGGAAAAAAGAGTAATCTCTTCTTTCTGGTATGAAAGCAAAGGGTGGTGCATCATGTCCAGTCTGGAACATCTTTAAAAGAAAAAAATGTGAACTAAGTGAAGAAAGGAGAAATAAGAATGTAAGAGCATTCAGTGGACTTGAAAACAAGAGTCATGAGGAAAATCTGAGAGAAGTTTTCTCAGTCGAGTGAGGACAGCTACAACAATCTTCAAATAAAAAAAAAATTGTAGAAAACAAAAGATTGTTGGCTCAAATTGTGACAAGCATGAGTTCTAGGCTGAATCCAGTAATAAACAGATTTTTGCAACCCTTTCAGATGTTTCAGGGCATGTGACACATTTCTAGGAGGGTGCAAACTTGACACAGGTACTACAGCTGACCAAGCCTTTCTGGAGAGGCAGCTGGAGATGGGCTGGCAAGATGAGCAGCCTTTGAGCACAGTGCCGATTGCCTGGCTTCCCAAAGCCTCTGCCAGCCAGAGGAAACATCCCTAAATTAGCTGGTATTCTTTCTCTCTCTTACCTACAGGTAAGTAGGGTTTACTGGGAAATGAGTAAAGCCTGTGCCCCTGAAGCCTGCTGGTGGATCACCAGGCATGGCCACCCAGCCATGGACTCCGGAATGCTCAGAGAATCTCCAGCCTCCAAACTGTTGCTGTTGCAGGTGGATTGACGGGGATGAAATGCCTTCAGCTGCTCTTGTTCAGTACTAGGCATTAGCACAGCTACAGTGTGCAAGAACTCCCCTCACAGCTGACACAAAGTCACAGAACGGCTTGGGTTGGAAGGGAACTTAAAGATCATCTCATTCCAACCCCCTTGCCGTGGGCAGGGACACCTCCCACTAGACCAGGCTGCTCAGGGCCCCATCCAACCTGGCTTTGGACACTGCCAGGGATAGTGACCAAGCCCAGCTGTGAGGAGGGGCTGCAGAGTGCCGTGTGGACTGGTGTGAGGGGAACACTACAAATGTGTTCCTTACTCATTGGATGGCTGCAGTCAGAGGATGATTAATCAATATATAGAGAAAGAACTGGATAGGACGGTTAAGGATAGTTTCTGCATATAGGGAGTAGAAGCATGAACAGGGTATGCCACACTACCGTAAAATTTCTTTTTCCTGTTCCAACATTTCTTTAGTTTTTTTATGTTAACTCTCTCCCTCCTCCACTCTGGCCTACAAGAGGAACAAGATAATTTGAATACAACTTTAAAAGACTATTTGCCTTGAGCTGGAAGAAAGGGAAAATTCACTGTGCTTGTAGAGGAAGAAGGGTAAGTAGTCCACCTTAAGTGGCCTTAGTTCAAAACTAAGCATTGCTTCTGCTGTAATAGGACTGCATTTCTTTCTCTGCATTCTCATAATTCAGGCCAAAATTTTGGTGAGGAAAGGAAAAAAGGAATAATTCATTTGAACCTTGGAGGCAGGCCAACACCTCTGGATTAACACAGGTTTTTGTGGTCTGTGAAGCTCTCAAGAGGTAATTTGTAAAAGCCCATGATGAGTTTCTGGCTAGCAGCAATGGCTGGGGAGGATGTTGGTAGCTCAAAAGGCGGGGCAGCCTCACCAGGAGACATCAGAGAGGGGTAGAAAGATGTTATGCAGAGACTGTTCAACATATGGTTACTGATATGATTGCTGATGGTTAAAAAAACTGTTAAAAACCCAACCTTCCTTATGCCTCTCAACACAGCAATATATTTCCTTTAAAAACAAGAATAGGCTGTCTCATTTCCTTCTCACTGCCAGGAGCCTCATACTGTGTATAGTTCCTGGAGGTGGGTTTGGCACCCCCAAAACTCCCTGCTCACTGAGCAATGCCTGCCTCCTGTTTTGGGGATGCCTTCAGCCTCACGTGGATGGAAAGCCCTGAGGAAAAGAAGGGGTTGAAGCAGAGGCAGAAATTCATTATTGTGCAGCCCCTCAGAGGCTGCCTGTGGGCAACAATAAGCCCTGTGAGGGACCCTGCAAAGAGCTTCACTTGTTGCAGAAACAGCAAACATTTCGCAAAGAGCAAAGCTCACAAAATATCCGAATAAAAGGCCCTTCCATCAGGTTGCAAAGTCAGCATGTCCACTGTTCGTGCAAGAAGGTGACTTAATTTTTCCTCTGTTTCACTGTCCAATTGGTGCATAAAACCCTCCAGCAATTCTGTTTCTAAGGTATTATTTAACAACACTGGCATGAAATGCTGAGAGGAGAAGTGCCTAGATTAGCTAAAGTAGCATCTGAGACTGAAAAGGCATCTAGATCTTCTGTATATTTAATGTTTCAATCAGAAATACAGTCTTCATGCTTCAATTTAAAGACAGAGAAGCTCTAATCTTGTGGCCTGGAGTTCACAGTAGAAAAAACAGAGAGAGAGAGAGAGAGAGAGAGAGAGAGAGAGAGAGAGAGAGACAGTTGGGAAGACTATCATAACCACTTAATTAGCTTCTAGATCAGCCACTGTAGCAGAACAGGATTTATTTGTGAGATAAATGGGTTTTCAGGTTTCTGTCTTACAGTTTTATGATTCTCATCATGAGATAAAACAAGTAAAATAACTCAGAGTAAAATATCAGAATAGGTTTTACACAATGGGTTGTTTCCCCTCCTTCTCTTGCCATTTTCACTTGTCTCTACCCACTCTCCTATTTAGTGGAAGCTCAGCACTTCTCAGAATTTTTCAAGTCTGAAATCAAAACCAAAAATTTCTCACATAAATATTTGTGTAATAAAAATCTCTAGCAAGTTTTCATGTTTCTGGCATGAGTGTGTAGGTCTGTACTAGTTTGAAAGCAAACCAATGAGAGACTCAAAATCTCTACTCTTCCCCCCAGGGACTGGGTGCGATTGTTGAGGAGGCCCCAGATGTAGGAGCCCAGGCTAGGACAGGCAAATAAAGTTGAGTATATATTCCAAATTATGTTTGTTGCCTCGGAGGTTATCATGCAATAGACATAATAAACCAATAAAGCAATTTTTATACCATACCTTGGTCTCAACAGGAGCATTGCAACAGGCAGGTAGTTCCCCACGTGCAGAAGAATACAGAGAGGAAGGTAGGAGATCCATATAAGCATGTTGAGCATCATGGTGAACAGGTGGTTTCTGTAATACAAAGTTGTAATTCTGACTTTTCTCTGTAGCTGGCCACATGTTGGACACCAAAAATGTACTAGTTTGAAAGCAAACCAGTGAGAGACTTGAAATCAGAACTACAATTTAATAGGAAAATTAAAAATAAATGCAACAGTACAAAACCACTGACAGAGTCAGGACACAACCTGACACCCTGTTGGTCAGGGTGGTGGTAGCAGTCTGATTAAATGGTGGCTACAGTCCTCTTGAGGTGATAGATATGGTTCTGTTGAAGCAGTGATCCTGTAGAAGGGTGTGGTCTTCCTCTGAAGGTCCAGTGGTTGTTATGTAGCTCTTGTCCCCTGGGAATCCAGTAGGTAAGGGCTCACTGTGGTGTTCCAAACCCCAGATTATATCCAGGTAGGAACATGTGGCTCCTCCCGCTGGGCAGAGCATCTCACAATGGGATGATGTAATTTTATGAGTCATGCAGTGAGGCTTGATAGCCCATTAACAGAAAAAGTATCCCTCCAGAGGGAGTCATCAGACAGAGAACACTGCCCCACCCTGTTTTAACAGCTGGCCCATCTACAGAAGATACCTCCCAGAGGCAGTTACCAGGGATGTGCCACAGAAGAGATAAAGAACACTGCCCCACCTGGTTTTAACAGATGGTGATAGAATACATACTTTTGGTTACGTCTTACATTGCAACCTAAGACAAGGTCTCACAGCATACTGAGGAAATATTTGTGCCTCATGAATTGGCTTCCTTTACACTGTAGGAAATACAAGAAGAAAGCTGGAATGGAGACCACAGCACCCGAATTTTCCTCTTGTCATTGTTATGAGGTAGAAGGAGGTGGGTGTGCTGTTAGTGATTGCCTCAGAGACAGGTTCCAATCCATGGCCACCCCCTGCACTTTGCATGTCTGAGCTGACACCTGATGTTCCAGCCCTTCATCCATTACAAGGATGGCAGAATCCAAGCAAGGCTGTGGTCCAGGTGCACTTCCCACCTGATTAACATCATGTGAGATGTCACCTGCTATCCCCATGGTGCGAATGCCATCCTTTAAAGGCAAGTGCAGAAAGGACAGTCTGTCATGTAAATTATCCTGCAGCCTTTCTTCCTCCCTGAATGTTTTGGTTACTGCACTGTATTTTTCTCTGCATGCTGCAACTGCATCAGTAGGTCCTGTAACCTTTCTGAACTGGGTTCATTTCTGCATGGTACCCCTTGCACTGACCTTGAAAAGCAGCAAGGAATCATGCTGCAGTGAAATGTTATGTGCCCACCCACTTAGGAAACAAAGGAGTCCGATTGCCTCATGAAGGCAGCCTTGATGCAGATGCAGCAGCAAGAGATGTCCTTTCAGATATTTCCAGTGTCTGGATCCAAACTTACGACAAACCAAGAATAGGAGTACACGGACCTATTACAGGATTATGTGATTGGAGGGTTAGAAGCAAGTGAAAGAATCATATGCAACAACAACATTTCTTTTCAGTGTAATGTAGAACGTCGATATTTAGCTTTGGTAACTAAATGGGTCAAATCAATGACTTGAGTTTATCTGTAAACCAAAAGCTGTCTTTCAAGTCCATTCCCTAACCTATTTAAAGAGTAAATACACAAGATGCTTTCCCTTTTTCTTCCCTTTTTCTGTTTTAACTCAGGATATCTGTAACACTTTTGTGTAGTGTTAGGATGGGTTTTTTCCCAGTCTCACTGTTTGTAAATAATCCAATGTGCTGAAGAACAGTTGACGTAGAAAATTGCACAACAATGAATCAAAAATCTGCTTAGTCCCATGTCCTGCCTCCTTACCTCAGATCAAAAGCAGATCTCTGCAAAAGAGGAGATGTATTAATACTCCAAGGACTCCATCCTCCAGAAATGTGCAGCTGGAGGGTTTCAAATGCTTTGTATTGAACCATTTACAGTTCAGAAGGGTGTCATTATCTCCATTTTCCTCTCATTGGAAATGCATTCTATCTGTCCTTTGCACAAACCACATTTTTCTTCATTTATTCTTTGCTGTAATCTTCACTTGAAAAGGAAAATTAGTTTGCCTAAGGATTATTTTGAGCAGAGCTAACAAAAAATCGGAAAATCTCAAATGAGATTTCAGAGATCTGATGAATATTTTCTTCATTCACAGACTTGAGAGTCTGTCACAATTACTCAGCACAAGCTCCTATACCTTTCGGTACTCTTGGTACTTCAGACTGAGCAATAAAGCTTGAAACATCTTCTCTAGCTTCTTCTAATTTGCAGCTGTTGTCTTGGATGTTAATCCAAGACACCCGGTCTGTTGTCCTGACTTCAGAGTCATTATTTCTGTCAACACTCTCACCATTTTCCAAGCCTCTCTTTTCAAAATGCTTAAGAAATTACTTGCTGGCAAGACATGGCTAAGCAGGGGACAGTGCTGGTGATTTAGAAAATCTATACTTCAGAGTGTAGCAGCTAAGTTTGGACCTCAAATAATTAAGAAATGACAGAACCCTCCAAAATGCACATAATTCTTCAAGCTCCCATCAGCTTGTTCTCAACTGGAAGTAAGCCTGTTTCTAGCAAAAAATCACCTTTAATACATGATTTTTTAAATTTCAGATTTGTAAGACTGCATTTGTGACAGATCCCTGACTGCACAGGGACAAGCAGCAGCTGAAGAATCACTTTGTTTCACTCTGGACTCTGGGGTGTATTTTGGAGCAGGCTGGGGTAGATGAACAACTTTGATGAACATGAGGATGCTGTAAGCCCATGTCAGCAGGTACAAGCACAGGAAGAAAATGACAGCCATTAATACAGCACTGGCTGTTAAATTCTAAATGAGCCTGAATGCAGTTCTTTGAAATTAATCTATTTCCTTTTTCCCCAAAGTGTAAAAGGTCCCTGTGCCTAAAGAAAAGGAGGGATGCTGTCACTGCCAGAAGACAGCTGTTATCTGTAAGGAAGGCTTTTGCCTCATCTTCCCATTCCATTAATCAAGCAGTTTTTATGGAGAGGTCAGGAAAGGCTACTGATACAGCTTCTTCACTGAAGGGAGACAGCAGGGCAACATGGCTCTTGGTGGAAAAAAGGTGCATTGTGTTGACTGAAAGAATTTGTGGGTTTGTAATTTTTTGCCTTATCGTTGTTTGTAATTCGCAAAAGGCCAAAGCATTTTAGTGGCTTTTTTTGCGCAGTGAGTTTCTGTATTCCACTTCAAAGCAAACTGGCTTTTCCAAATTTCTCTTAATAAAAATCTTCAAAGCAGGTCTAAAGAAAAGAAGATCAAATATTGAAATATCTTTCAGAATAATATGATTTTTATTTTTTTTCTGAAAGAGATTTGGTTTTAAATCCTCCTAGAATTGAAAAAGAGTTTCATATATGTTTTGGGAGATGGAAGGCAATGTTGCTTCTTCTTCCTGGCTACCAGTTCAGAAATTTGCAGAGCTCCAAAATAATGTTATTTGGCTCCCTTTCCCTGGAAATTTTTGAAAGGACAGCTGTAACTCTGAACACATGTTCAAAGGAGCATGAGAGCAGAGGGGGACCTATTTTGGAAGTGGTTTTATCTCTTCAGCGTCTTCCATGCCTACCTGGGAAGCACACAGCCACACACAGAATTCTGTAGTGATGCCTGGTGGTGTTCAGGACCAACTACAAGAATTGTATTGTCATTGCACCACAAGTGACTGGTAGATGTTGTGCACTCACACAAATGAAAGTCTGGACATGGATTATCTGAAGGGCCCCTCACAACCGAGATGTCTGAATTCATAATTCTGCACGTGAACCACCTTTTCTTTTTCTTCCTCCTGCAGGTGTGCCTGACAAAAATGAACACAAAAAGAAATTCCCAAGAGACAAGAATACAGCATCCTCTCCATGTCTGCTAAAGATGAGCATATGGTTTTGTTTTGCACCTTGAAATCTGCTCTGCACCCTCAGTCTGCTTCCACAGACCCTGACTCACTTTCTGAATGGTTCTATAAACTTAAACTTGTTTCTTTATTGCGGAAGAAATAGTGAAGTTGCAAAAAAAAGTCCAGAGAATTCAAAGGTAAGTGTACTAGTATGAAAACAAACCAGTGGGAGATTGCAAGCCCGAATTATAATTTAATAGGAAAATTTAAATGAATGGAATAGTACAAGAACACTGACAGAGTCAGGATACAACCTGACACCTGTTAGTCAGGATGGTGGTAGCAGTCCAGATGAAGTGGTCCTGCTGAAGCAGTGATCCTGTAGAAAAGGATCTGATCTTCACCTGAAGGTCCAACAGCAGATCTCATCATCTGGGAATCCAGTAGGTAAGGGCTGCTTGTGCTGTTCCAAATCCCAGTTACATCCAGGTGGGAATGTTTGGCTCCTCCCCCCTGGGCGGAGCATCTCACAATGGGCTGATGAGTCATGCTGTGGGTCCTTGATTGCCCTTTAAACAGAGATAGCTCTCGATGGGAGTTATCAGGGATGAGTCATGGTAGCAGATAAGGAGCACTGCCCTACCTACTTTAACAGCTTGTGAAGATGATTAATAGAGTACATACTTTGGCTACATCTTACATTGTAACCTAGGACAGTAAGGCAAACACACTTTTCATTTAGACCCAAATGTTGTGGAGATGTTCTGAAGGCTGGGTGCCTGTGAGCGCTTCAGTGTGCGGTTGTCGCATTGCTGCCTCTGCATCCCGTGTTTATTGCTTCTCGTGTCAGCAGGTCTGTGTGTCCCTGCAAAGTTCCATCCTCCCTCAGTCCCTGCACATTTTATTTGCTGCTGTAAGCACCATGTTTGCAAATTGCAATCTTTAGGAAGGGGCCTTTCTTCATACACACATCTTTTTCTACTGTTAAAAACACATAGGTTTTCCCCACAGCCATTTTGAAATATCCTTTCATACACACAACAAAGGTAAGGAAGTACTCATTTTTTTTCTTGGCTTTGCCACAAATCAGTGGAAGTGCTTATTGCTGCCTGACAGGGCAATTGAATGAAGATGTTTTTCAGAGGTGGCACTATAAAGGACATTGACCACTGATATAAACCACTCCTTAATAGCTTTCTCTGGGTTCCTTTATCAAGACTTTGTGCCAAACAGCAAAGATCTCACATTACAACTGAAAATCAGCAAGGGGGATAATGTTCTATTTCAATTCTCCTGGTAAACACAACTAAAGAGAGAAGTGTGGTAGAATAATGAGTTTAGGGATCTAAGTGATGTTTAACATAGGACCTGTGGTATTAAACTACCTCAGATACCAAATTAATAAGCAGTGATACTGGAAATCATTCTTGTGCTGAAGGACTACACAAATTAGGAGGTACGCTTGGACCTGTAAATAACTTGCTGGCAAACTGCTGTGAAGGTGGCTTTTTAGAGGGGCATGATATGCTTTGCTATAAGAAAGATAACTGAAAAGGCTGTGGTATGATGACCTGAGACAGGATGAACAAAATGAGGCTTCATGTCTTGATACTCTTTGGTTTGACTGTAAGGAGTAATGGTTTCAAGTCTGGGTTTTCCCCCATTCTGTACTCCAGGAAAATCCAGTCTGTGTTTTCCCCCATTCCATATTTTAGGAAAAATGCGGTCCTGGTTTTCCCCCATTCCGTACTCCAGAAAAATGCAGTCCTGGTGTCTCCCCCATCCTGTATTTTGGGGAAAATTCAGTTCAGGTTCCCCGCCCCCCCCCTTGATCTTGGATGGAATTGACTGAAGTCAGAGGAAAAATCCTTATTTTTATGGCTTCCTATGGCCAGCAGGAGCCTAGATGTGCTGAGCTGCATCCTCCACCTGACATTGCAATACTGGAATTTTCTCCAAGAAAATTCAGTGGTGCCATCTTGAGAAAAATCCTAATGTACCCTTTAATATTTGCTACTTTTCCATTTTTTGTCACAATGCAAAGGATCCACTTGCAGAATCTGGTCCATCAGACCTCAACTCACTTCTCATGAAGATTGGGACTGGTGACAGTCATCACCCAAACAGGGTTTATGACTCCTGCTGTCAGTCTGAAGGCCCAGACTCTGGGCAACACCTCAACAGTAAATTGTGAAAACATCATTTCACTTCAGCCAAATTTGACAGGAGCAAAGCTCTCAAATGCACACCTTTCATAACGTGCTAGGTTACAATGTAAGATGTAACCAGAAGTATATATTCTGTTGAAGCAGTGATCCTGTAGGAAAGGGTCTGGTCTTCACCTGAAGGTCCAATGGTAGGTCTTGTCATCTGGGAATCCAGTAGGTAAGGGCTGCTTGTCCTGTTCCAAACCCCAGTTATACCCAGGTGGGAATGCTTGGCTCCTCCCCCCTGGGTGCAGCATCTCACAATGGGCTGATGATATCATCTTCACAAGCTGGTAGAGCAGGTGGGGCAGTGCTCCTTATCTCTTACTCATCCCTGGTAACTCCCACCGGCAGCTATCTCCATTTAAAGGGCAATCAAGGACCCACAGCATGACTCATCAGCCCACTGTGAGATGCTCTGCCCAGGGGGGAGGAGCCAAACATTCCCACCTGGATATAACTGGGGTTTGGAACAGCACAAGCAGCCCTTACCTACTGGATTCTCAGTGGACAAGAGCTACCACTGGACCTTCAGGTCCCTTTTCTACAGGATCACTGCTTCAGCAGGACCACTTCATCTGGACTGCTACCACCATTCTGACTAACAGGTGTCAGGTTGTATCCTGACTCTGTCAGTGTTCTTGGACTATTGTATTTTGATATTCCTATTAAATTATAATTCTGACTTGCGATCTCCCACTGGTTTGTTTTCATACTAGTACACATATTCCAAGAAAACCTGCACCATCAAAAGAGAAGAACCTGTGTTCTTCACCTATGAAAACTCAGCAGGATGCACATGTCCTTTCCTAGTCACCATCAAGCTCAGTCACAAGTCACAACGCTGTGCAAATAAGGTTTTATTCGTTGTGCTTCTCTCAGCAATATTTGTTTATCTAAACAAGCCCGTGTGATGAGACATTCTGTAGGAGACTTGGGGGCTGGGTGACATTCATGAGCAATCAGCTTCTCAATGAAGCTGGAATGTTTGGGCCTGTGATTAAAGTGGACAATCAGGAAATAGAAAGTGAAATTTCATCATTGTCAGCTTGCATGCTCGCAGGGTGAGACAGGCACTTCATTTTCACCTTTCTATTCTGTGTCTGTCTCCAGAAAATGGACACAGTCATTCAAGCAGAAAGAAGAATTTGCAATAAATGATGTATTTGACTTTGTTCCTTCTGACTTACAGAAAGGGAGACCACAGTTTCCACTTCTGAATGGGTTTAGTGTGTATCTTCCAGGATAATTCCTTTGGTCACCCTGTCACCTTCTAACAGTTCCTACAAGAGAAAAAAATGAACAAAATGTTTCATACAGAATGTTTTGAGCAATTTAAGTCGGGTTTGTCCATCTATTATAAGGCTCATGCTCATCCACTGACACTCCATAGACAGAAGGAGGTAGCTCTGGACCCCAAAATAACTGGTTCAAACATGAAGTTCCATTTGTGTCTCCAATAAACCTGTTTAGAGATTATTTCACACATTGCCATAAGCAACATAATTTAATTTCAGTTAATAATCAAAAATAGTCACTTAAATAGAAATGTCAATAATTATTTAATTAATTCCACATTAGTATTACATGCTGATTTAATGCCTAACACCATCTCTTGATTTACCCTGTTAATAGGCAATATGTTTCTAATCAGGTTAGTTATGAAACTTCAGGTCCATCTAGCATTCTGGACGGGTAGTCTTGCTTTCTCTTTACCAAATCAGCTCTGGGATCAAACTATCCAGTGACATAATGACACCTCATCAGTGTAATTATGCTGAAACAGATAATCACCTTTTGATCTTTTATTCAGCTATTTATTTCCAAATTTAAAGGATGCATCTTCATTTATGTTTTTTATGCTTCAATTACTTTTTTTCTGCTTCTGCAATGTAGTAGACAACATGGGTTCTCTAAACTTTAGACTGGAAATAAACCTGAGATTGAAGAAAATCACCTATAACAAAGGAGCCTGATTTACTCTGTTAACTGATCATTTGGGCAGCCTGGTTCCCTTTCTTTCTGTTGAGCACAGGAGGGGCAGAGATATGTTTGCTCCATACTTTGACTTTCAGCACTACAGCCCCGTTTCTTTTTTTGTCACCCAATGCCACAGCTATATTGAATTCTGCTGAATTCCTGGAAAAGTTTCCTCCTGTAAGCAGCAGACTCTACCTGCCAGTGCAGAGGAGGTAGGGCATAAGAAAACACCTCCACTAATCAAGCTGTTGACTAATCCCAGTGCACCAAGCAGCACAAATGCTGGCTGTTCCAGAGCAGGGAGAAAGTCTAAATTTTAACGGTAATGAAGGTGGGCAGAGAAGAATAAATACTGTCAAAGCCTGCTAATTATGAAAAGAGATGGATGGCTGCTGTAAATCAGTGTGCTGTGGGGAGAGAGTCTTGAGACAGATTAAGTTATTATTCATACTGGGGCTGTTCAAATAAATCAATGGAAATTCCATCAGCAGCAGGTTCCATTTTTGTTTCGCTTCTTGATTTATGGGTTATGCCTTTGGTCTTTTTATCAGAATCCCCTTCTGCTTTATTCCTAACAGGTATGTATAATCTAATCTGAAGCCACCAGATACTTTCTCGTGCAAGAAGATTTTCATAAACAGCCTAGTAACAGGAGAATTCACAGGGCTAGATGCTTTTTATCTGTTAAACCCCTCAAAGTGCTTTACTGCACTGCTCCTTACTTACGTTCCTCACCAGAAAAACAAGGATTAAAATGGTAGTTTATTCCATCTTGTTCAGCCTAGTCTTCCAATGAAACAGTATCACTGTAGTCACTACACTGGCCATGATACTTGGCCCTTCCTCAGCATGTAGTTTAAATTTTTTCACCAGTTTTAAGCAAATTTAGGGAAGGATGAAGATTTCAGTGACAGAGAGTTCCTAGTGGGATGAAAATAGGCAGTTGGGCAGAAACCCCCACATGTCCTTATGAGGAAAGTATGGCATCTCCAGCACAGATATATTACGAGTAGTGTGGAATCTAAGCGGAAAACAACCAAGGACACAGGTCCTGAGATCTGATATTTGTAAGTTTATGTGCTTGCTTATTTAGATGACAATTTCTCTGTAACAGTGTTGGTGTTTCCGTGTTGATATCCAGCATCTTATGTGTCACAAGAGTCCCTGTGCACTGTTGTAGAAGAATCGATAAACGGCCCAGGGCATGCAGTCAGGAAAGCCAAACACATTGCACCTCATCTTTAACCTCTGCTTCAGTTTATTATTATGTAGCCCTATTTACCCCACCAGCAACGTCTCAGGGTCTAAATATAGATAACACTGTGAAGTCTCAGTGGGTAGTTATGTCTGCCAGTGTTTCTAAAAATGGCCCAGATTCAGGGGACAAAAACATGGATTGTCATCAACAGATGAATGCCCAAGCAGTGCCTGGACAGCGCAGCAGCACATGGAAAGGAAAAGCATTTCAAGGATGAGGTGACCTGTTTGAGGACAACCAGCCACCTTTATTGAACAGACAGGCATAATCTGGCAGTAATGGGGCACAGACTCCTCTGAATAATAAGAGTGGGTTCATGGGCTGGGCAATGACTTCAAGCAATGAGGGAAATGGTTAGAGGCCAGCTCACATCTACAGAGACCTGGATTACCATCAGGCAGGTGCCTGATGAATGTGTACTTAAATGGTCTAAGGTTTACCTGTTAACAGCACCTTAAAATCACCTCTGACTACACCACAGGAACAATGATGCAGACATCCAGTAAAGCTGGATGGAAAACATTTATCTTTTTATGTCCTGTCTCTGACTTGCTTGACAGAGCCATTCATACTATTCGAAGAACCTGCCATATCATGTGTGCTGCTACTAAGTGCCCACTTGCTTTGCATTTGTAAAAAATTGTTTTGAACATTTTGGTAGCCTGGCATAGTGTGTTTAGCTGTCCTAATCCCAGCAGAGTGTTTGCAAATCCAGTAATTGCATATCATTACCACCTTTTGTTGCTGATGCTGTTACTTGTGCCTTCATTTACCTGTGGCTCTGGACCACTCACTGTTAGAGAGGGCTATCTTTAATGCTCTTCTCTCCAATGGTTTGTTTGAAGCAACATCCATACATCCTGAGAGTCTTGCAAGCAAAGCAACATGCCACAGAGCTTAATTAAAGAGGAAATAGAAAAAGAAGCCTTTCCCCAGCGAGCTGGGGGAGTTGCATACTGCTGAAGCTGATGGGATGAGATTGATTGTCTAATGTTAACATACAGAAAAAGGGAACTTTTGACAGAGGTGTGAGAGCTATATTTCATTAGGGACAGCACCATTGAAAAGGACATTCACTCTTCATCTACTCAGGGTTTTTTTTATTATTTCGGTATCCAGCAGTGTTTTAAGGCAATTCCCATCCCACCTCCTGCTGTAAGCTTGGAAGTAAAAGAAGCCAGCTTTAAACACCAAAGCTACACTAATAGTCCCTTTTCTCTCCCATGAACCATTAGCATGGGACCACCAATACTGACAGGTCATGGCTGTGCTATTTCCATCAAACATCAGACCTGTGCTGGAAATGATGGCAGTATCTCATCCAATTAGTCTAGAAAAGGCACTGGGATATGTTTTCCAGGTGATTATTTCTGACAGCCAGGTCCACCATTTTCTGGAGGTGCCTACTCCAGGATTAGTAGTCACTATTTCAGAACCTTCAGGTCTCTCTTTGCTCTCTTTAAAGGCACAAAGCAGCTTCCTGTGGGATTTTTAAATGGTTGTTCAAGACAGTTTGCAATCAGCCAATGACAATAGAGGCAAGTCTGTGGGAGTTTTTCTTTCTCTCCAAAGCAGCAAAGCACTTCATAAGCACTTCATTTTTGCTGTACAGAATGCCATCATGCATGTCCAATAAATGCTGAAAATCATTCCTGAACCTGCTGGAGCCTGTGCTGTCAAGGCAGAAGCTGCACACCCAGGGAGGGCTGTCTGCACAAGCCAATTGTGCCAGAGGACTGGTCCCTGTGCCCACATCGAGAGGCAGCTCCTAGCAGAGATCCCTGTGTGCATGCTTATCTGGGATCATTCACACTGATACTCTTGAAAGGAGATCAGCTCTTTTGCAAGCTTCCTTATTCCAATATCAGCTTTTTGGGAAGTCACCCCACAAGTGTGAGGCTCTGCTCTATTTTCCTTGCTGGTCAGCCACATGAAAGGGATAGTGAGAATTAGGTTTAGGTGATCCAGCTGGTGAACCTAAAAGTAACCTGGGACCCCTGAGTGTGCTCCAAGGACAACTGCACTGCCGTACAGAAGGACTCTGTGTTCCTGTGTGGTACTTGCCTGACAAGCTCCATACTCCTCTGTCTCTGCAGCAATGAGATTGAGGCCATGCAGGCTGCACAGCTCAGGGCCTTTCCTGCAAGGACACCCACACTGCAAGGACACCCCATTACCAGGATGCATAAAATGGGCTGGCAGCCTGAACCCCAGCTGAGGTCAGGCTGTCTCTAGGAGAAGTTTGGAGGCACAGTAACCCCGTTCTTGCTGCACTGTGCACTCAAAGCTAAAGAGAACTTTGGTTACTGGACTTCTATGCAGCCACAAGCACCAGTACAAAGACTGTACCTGAGGAGAATGATAGTATTCCACAGCAGCCTTTTTGGCTGAAGTTGAATGTAACCCATTCTTCTCCCTAGGAGGAAGAAGAACAGGCTGTGCCTCAAGGTGAGTGGTTAATCATTTTCTTTAGATGACAGTAAATTTGCTCACCAAAACATGCACAGAAATATTCAGATGGGTCCTCTTCTCTGCCAGAAATGCCATCTCTCTGCCCAGGATTACTTTCCTGCTCTGTCTACCCAAATCCCCACCTTAATGGCGCACAAACTGGAAGTCCTTCTCTCAACATAAGGCACCAAAGGGAAGATTTCTCCCTCTCCTCACCATGTCTTACAGGGATGTTTTCCCATACTCATGTGTTATCCACACAAGCCAGATAATTATACAGAAACTTCACCTCCAGACCATCATGGTTCTGTGGATTAACAGCCCATGTGGCTTTTTCTCTTGTTTCTGTCAGCTAATCAAGAATCTCTGGTTTTGTATCATTTCACAAATATCAGTCCTTTCCCTGGGATCATTTCAGCTGTATAATAATGACCCGCAAGTGCCAATTCCAATATTCAGTTGACCTTCAAGCTAAATTGTGTTTTGCATTTGCCTTACACACTTTCATGGAAACTTAATCCACTGTCTAACATAAATGATCATTTCCAAAGAACATAATGGTTCTGAGTGCAGACAATAACTGGCTGCAATTTGCTTCATGAGCAATTTTATTTACATCGACAGCAGAAGAGCTAAATTGAAAGGTCTGCTCTTTGACTGTGGCTGTATTTGTGCTAACGCCAAAAGTATGTTCAGCTTCAGGAAATCAATTCACCTTTGATTTAGCCCTCTGTATTATTAACACAAGAATAATACAGAATATAGATTTCCTGCCCAAATGAAATGAATGAACGTCTGTCTTCATGCCAAGGCAAGCACCACCCAAATTATTGAGAAATAGCCCTTTGATGGTGGGACGGTGCACCTCTCAGAGGGGCTGTGGCTGGGGTTCACACAGATGGAGCCAGCTCGAGATAACTGCTGTGCAAGCTGCTCAGGTGCCCTGTGGTGCCTTGTTGTGTGGCTACTGGGTCTTCATTGCATGCTAAAGGTAGCCCTGAGGCAACCTCCACCGTCAGACCCAGCTGCCATATAGCCTGTGAGTGGCACGGTAAATCTTAAATGTGCTGGAGTACACTCTCTGGAGCAGGTTATGTGTGACACAGCCACAATGCCCAGTGTTGGAAAGGAATTATCACACTTGCTGCCTCTCAAAATGCTGGAGGTACCTTCCCCAGAACAATGCAAACAAAGCCACTAGGCTGGATGCTGTAAGCAGGTTACTCAAGAGGATGAGTACCTGCCTGACACGGAGATGGGGTGGGATGTCTCAGGCACACAGTTCTCTAAATTTTCCATTCCTGGGTGGGGCTTCATGGCTGCAGAGGGAAATAGTCTTGATGCCAAATACACTTGTATTTTTAGAAAATATTCTTCTTTAAATGTTCTCTTTTTTTTCTCCTAACCAAAAGGATAAATCATGGGGTGCTACACGGAGATTAATGGGGAAAGTTGGTCAATTTATTTGCACAAAAATACTGCATGGGAAACCCCAGGAACTCCCAGTCCCAAAGAACCTTCAAATTATGTCAAAAGTGCAAAGCATGCAGATAGGAAATAATCATAAAAGCTTTGGATTATCCAAAAAGAAGGAAGAGCATGAGGTCCATATGATGAGTGACAAGTGAAAACCAAGAAAGGCTAAATGAGTTATCCAAAGTCTTTAGATAAGTATGTCGTAAAGCATTCTATCTGCTAATCTGATATGTTGCTAGAAGTCCTTTGCTCCGAGTCAGAAGCCAGTAACAGTGGGGGTGTTGAATTTAGGAGCCATTCCGGTATATTCCCACTGAAGATTTGGTAGAGATGAGGGAACCGTGTAGCAACTTACATTTAGATTTTGCTATGCTGAAAGTCTGTGAAGAAACAAGCCCAGACAAAGTCAGTCTAAATGAGTGGTGACAATTTGCCACTGACACCAGTGCTAGCAAAGCACTAAAGAAATATTAAGTGCCTCCAGGTCAGGAAAAAGCAACTTTCATTGTGAAGGCTGAGAAAGGGAGAGGAAGGCTGTCTCAAGTGCTCTAGCAGCCCCTTGGACTGTCACCAGAAAGACTTAAGACTTTGCAAGTACTTTGACCTCCATCAAGGGGAGTGATTGAGAGCTGGTGGCAGTGGTGTGAAGGTGACACGCAGCACAGAGGAAAGCTCTGTGCAGCAGTGACATTTGCACATACAGTCATGGGCTGATGTACAGCCTTACTTACTGCTGCCTCTTGTGTTCTGGAAAAGAACAGTAGAAATAACTGTTAATAAAAATAAATATACCTTAATTCAATATTGGCCTAATAAAAAAGTATAGGAAAAACATGTTATTGAGTTTCTTTTTTTTTTTTTCCTCCAGAAGGTATCTAAATAGTCATAAAAATGTCAGTAGAAGAGAGGGAGGTGAGAGAATAAAAACGAAGCATCTGGTGATCACAGGAAGTTTATAACCGGAACTCCAAGACTTTCTGTTGTTATCTTGAAGGCTGGTTTGTACCATGGCATGGAATACAACCCAGAGAGAGCCCAGAGCCAGTGGCAGCAAAGAGGCAGCCTGTCAGACTGTCCATAGCCCCATGCTAACACAAGGCTGAGCCAGAACACATTATAGCAAAAGTCAGCTCAGCAATCCATTGCCCTCAGAAAAGCAGCCATGGCACAAGCAGGTACAGTAAAGGGAGAAGGGAAGAGCAGATGCAGCAAGGAAGCAAGAGAGGGCCTTGAGAAAGGGAGAGGACATGGGGCAAGAGCTCAGGAGCACCTCCATCATGTCATAAGCCAGCCAGCTCTTTGCCTGGGAAGGTGGCAGTGAGTAGAACCAGGTAACGTGGATGGGTGGGCACTGTGCAGGGTCACCAGCCCAGGTGCTGCACCTCGTGCTGGGCTAGCAAGGCCCGGAGCAGCTCCTTCTCTGCCATGGGGTGGGAGTGACAAGGACAGGATCCCCAGGGCTTAAAGGGAGTGGACCATTCCATCAGGTCTTTTTTCCTTGCATAAAGGCTTCCTGAGTCACAAGAGCCCTCCCTGGATTTGACAGTGCAGGCAAGCAGCACATAGTCCTGGCAGTCCTTCCCCATCTGGGTTTTAGCATGGAATGCTGAGTCACTACCTGTTTTATTCCTAAAGACAGTTGTTCATTTCATTACCCACACCCCTGCAGATTTATTTTAGAAAAATAATTTACAATTACAACCTTCTCTTTTTCTAATATGGTTAAAATTTTGCTTCTAAACCAAACAGGTAAACATTTGCTGGCTTCTTCAGGGACCATTTCTATTATTGTTTTCTAGATCAGCTCCATTGTCAATTAGCCACTCCTCTGATGTGAGGATTCTGACAGCAAGAGCAGGAGAGATTTGCAACAAATTACTCTAATTTAAAAGCAGAAAAACACAGCAGGAGCAAGCAATGTCCAAATTATTGAAGCCCACTTCAGTTCAGTCCAGGATGGTAATCACGGTTCCACAGAGCGAAGGAAGATGTGTGTCCTACCATTATAATGGGGCATTATGCTGTCAGACACTAAATAGGTATTACCATAGAGGGACTTTTCCTTCATCAAGCCCTCATTTTAAAGGGCTCTGCTGTATCAAGAAGTGCTGTTCTTGAGCAAGTATCTCAGCAATGCTGCATGACTTAGACATTAGATGATATCAAATCCATTAAGGAGTATAGTTTAATAATCTGCATCCTTTCACTTCACCTTGTATTTATTGCCACAGTATGCAGTAAATGCAAGGCATTTCATGGCTAACAAGATTCACAAAGGTATTGAAAAAAAAAAGATTGAAGATTGTTTTGTTTTGCTGGTTTCACACAGTTCATAATGGGACCTTCTGCACAGCGTGAGGTTCACAGAGCTAGGCTCATTCCAGGAGGAAAACAGTAAATGTGTAATAGGTTTATAATCTGTGAGATACAGCTCAAGTGCCCTGCTTTCACCAAATGGGTCTTGGAAAACTTTCCTTTTATTGCTATTCGGGCACACACTTACACATACGGTCTATTAAATATTTTTGCATCTTGTTAAATTACATTAAAGTGAAGGAACCAGAAAAATTCCTATGCCTGCAGAAGATTTAATCAGTGCTGTATCTTGGCCTATCCACCAGCAAAGGACAGTTAGTTGCATCCCCAAAAATCTTAAGAATAAAAAGCTGTTGCAGCAAAGCATTTCTCAGCTCTGTTTACATCTCCTCACACCTTATTTGTAAAAGGTACAGCACTTTTTGAGCCTCGGCTGAAGAGTTTTAAATGAGTGAGGATGAAGGAAGAGGAGAGCAGTCTGCTTCACACAGACCTGCCTGAGCAGTGCTACTTCAGAGGAAAAACAGGACTGGCAGACAAATCCCTGCTTGTTTCCCTGCTCCATAGTTACCTCTGAGTAACTACTGACATCAACAGTGTTCCTCGCAATTTTGCACCCATCTGACTGGAGCACAGCATGAATAATATCTGATCACTGCCTGCTGAGCTGGGTTTGGTCAGGCGTCCATCAGGAGAAAGCCTCCATCCCACTGGAGCCATCAGCATCTCTGTTTCAAGCCAACTCCTGGCAAAAGTGACTTGGAGCAGGTGGCCAGTGGGTCCCTCTGAGAGGCCAACATCTGCAGGTCAGCTGCAGCTGCCATGGTTCTTCCAAGAGCTGTAAAGCTGGGGATGCTCCTTCTTAGCCAAGTCGTGCAATAAATATATGGAGGGGGTTGTTCTGCCACCTGTTCCCATCTCCTCACCTTCAGCAGTGACATTCAAAAGAAGTTTGCCGTTCTCCCACAAAAAGCCTTAATAAATACGTCACTGAGCTTTGCTGCCAATGAATGGAGCATGGTAAAATGTTGTCACCAAAGCCCAGACCAACAGGGAGAACAGGAGGTGTGTGTCCTTGTCACTGCACTTTACCCTGCAACCAAGCATGGCTGGGGCTGGTATTTGGCCCTCTCTCCTTGGTGGGGATTTCAAAAGAGAAAGGGAAATTGCAAGGTTTCTGCTGAGCTTCCAGTCTCCTGAAATGTCAAAGCTAAAACAAAAAAAACCCAGTTGATCATATAGTAGTGGAGATGATCAAGGTGAAGAAGGCTCTTCAGCTGTTGCAGCCATCTCCCCTGAAAATCCAGCCAGAAGGTTTGACTTCTGCATTTAAACATTTCCTCAGCATAACAACGTGCCCAAAGTCTGGTACCAAAGAGATTTTAGCACACAGAAATCTCCACAGTAAATTACTCATGGCACCTTAACGTAAGGGAGCTCCTCTTGTAGGGGTTTCCCCAGCAAGGTGCTGGAATGAAGAGAGTACAGGGCTGCAGGCTACAGCTTTCCTTCTACTCCTACATCCCAGACTTGGAGGTTCAATTTCCAGGAGACCTAAAACAGGACGGTAGCAATCCCTTGAGCTGTGGCTCGGGGTAACCCACTCCAGTAGTGCTGCTGGCAATGTAGCCATTGCAGCAGGTTCTTCCCTCCACTGTTATCCTGAGCCAGATCACAGGGAAGGTGAGTACAGCACCATCCATCCATCCATCCATCCATCCATCCATCCATCCATCCATCCATCCATCCATCCATCCACCCATCCATCCATCCATCCATTTCCAACTGCCACAAACCAAGCCAAACAAGGAAGACACATTTTCCTGAGAAAATATTCCATCCTGCTCAGTAGCTTCCTAATTCTTACTGGTTGTATCTGAATGCTGTTTCTCAGGAGACCCCATCCAGACAGAGTTGTTTGCCTCACCACTCAAAGCCTTTCCTATTTGCAGTTATTTCAGTTGCTGCACCTTCATGACAGGGCTGATAAATTCAATTCTGACTGCAGAGGGACTGGGTGACAGCTGAAAACAAAAAGTACAAGCAATCCTGACAGTGCCTCACTTCAAAGAAAAGTAAAGGCAAGGTAGGAAAATGTTCTTGAGGCAATCTGGTGAAAAGGAGCTGCTGCTGAGCCACTGCATTCACTGGGGTTTCCAAAGGTCACTCCCATCCTCTCTCTTTCTGCTGCCTCTCACAGATCATCTGTGGTTCAGACAGCACAGCTTTATTGGGCTCCCCACCTGTTTCAGCAAAACTTGATTATATGTATTTTCCTTCTGAGGACACTTCCTCTCCTTATTCTCTTCCTTACCTATTCTTTTGCTCATCTCAAGATGGATCAAAGTGTTGTACACTCGTGGGCAACTCTAATCCCAGGAACATGTGAATCCAATCCCAGCAGAACTTTAAAAACATCATTGAAATCCTTCCGTGCTGGTCTGCCCTAACAGTGACCTGCATTGTGGTATCCTGCAACCAAGGTTTATGAGAACAGATGCATACAAAGCTACAGTGTTGCTTATTCTTTATTAATACCAGCAAGACAGCAATAGTTAGCTATCATAAAATGAAAAACAGAAAAATGGCTATTATCTTGCTCTTGGTAACTCTCCGACTCATACCCTTTCATAGCCAGCCCAGTTGCTGCTTTATAGCATCTCTAAACATTAGTGGAAAAAATAGTATCTATAAAAACATTGCAGCTTGTAACAAAATTTCATACATCTTCACATATTTCCATATATTCATACTTTTATATATGCGTGTCTTTTTTTAACTCACTAAGGAGTTCCCATGCATTTGCACAGCAGCCCTTGGTGGGGAGGTTGCTGGCCTCCAGACTTGCAGGTGGGTAAATGGTGACTTGGGTTGACTGTGGAAAGGGTCATAAGAGAAAGTTCAAAGTCCTTTACAAGGACTTTACAAGGTAAGCTCCATTTCCAACTCATAATAATATTTTCAAATATTTTATCTAGTTAGGTATTATTTTGATATTATTAATCTGTACTGATCTATTTCATACAGTATTGAACTCCTCCTTTGCATTTTACACACACACACATTTTGTATGTGCACACACATACAAAATTCTAATACAAAGTTCTTTGTTGACAGAACTCGAAATACCGCTGGGTCTAGAGATAAAAACAGGCCTGAACAAGACATCAAGTTGTCTCTCTCTCGCAGTCTCCTATGGGAACATGAGCATTATGACCTAAAAATATATGCCCCTCTTTAATTCACTCAGGATTTAAAAAAAATTAAAAATAGTAATTAAAAAAGAAAAGGGAAAGGAAAAAACTACGATTAAATACTTCATCTTGTGTTTACTCCTGGTTCTCAGCATTTCAGAGAACTCTGTGGAGCCCTGGGATCCTGTTGGTGTGTTGACACACACACAAAAAAAGCATCAGACTGAGTGCTAATGGACCTGTTAATACAGGATTGCTGTAGGGCAAAGGTGTGAAATGTTCCTTCTCTGCCCTGCTGCAGTGCTGCATCCAGGTTTGGAAACTGTTCTTTGAGAAAGATGTAATCTAGCTAACTGAAAATAATTATCAGCAGAACAAAAAGGGCCAGCAGATATCTAGAAAGTCTGACTTAATTGGAAAGACTGAAAGAAATGAAGTGATTTAAGTCCAATGATTGAAAAAGAGGGGAATTGGAATAGAAGATTTTTTCATGCACTGAAGGTAGAGGCAGAGTGAGTCATAAATAAATAATGGTATGTCTACTGTAGACATAAGAAGGTATTGGCTTAAAAGCAGGCAAGGAGGATTTAAGTGAGACATCAGGAAAAAGCTGGCAAGGCCCAAAATAGACTAATATCTCTCAGTAGTGGCTTGGGTAAACCTGATTCTGCCCTGAGGATGCACCTGGGTGAGGTGATGTGTCACTATCCCTTCCTCCTGCATTTTTTAGTGCAGAAGCTGGTACTCATTGGACGAAGTTATGTCCTAGAAACATTTTTCCATCCACATTTCCAGCATAGGTCACATTATTCTTTGGCAGTGCCAGAAGAGACTGCCCAGTTTAATAGCACTGCTTTCTGTTTTTGTAGGCTCGAATTTCAAGGGGATCCTAAAGTTGCACAACTTCCTTAGACTTTCAACGGGGTTTGAAACTTTGGGTGCTTTGGATTTTGTGTTTGTTAAAATAAAATTCCAATTTCAGTGATAAAGGGATGAATATTAACAGCATCTTATCTAAGTAACAGAGCAGTAAGGAGGCTACCCTCTGCTCTGGTTGACTTTTTATCACAGGCTTGTCTTGGTGACAAGGAGAGGTTGAGTAGGGCCTTTCTCTGCCTGCTCTGAGTGTGGCTATGAATACTGAGGAGCATAACCCGCTGCCCAATCCATTGGAGAAACAGGAAACAACAGAGCTGGGCGTTGCAGAGTGAATGGACTCCATTTCATGGCTGTCTCTGGGGTTTATCATGACTGAAAAAGGTGTAACTTTTTCACATTAATACAAAGATCTTGGGAAAGAGATGGAGAGTTGTATGCAAACTATAATACAAATTTTTCCATATTGTAACATAAAGCAGCAGGCTATGTTTTAGACCACTTGTCCCTGAAATATTCTCCTCTTTAACAAATTGTGTCATTTGTTTTCTACCATTCAAAACCATGTAGAGGCATCCTCTTATGCTGAAAGAGACCTCCCTGTGCTCTTCACACAAAAAAAAATTAATTGGCCTAAAGGGCAAAGAGAGCTACCTAAATAAAACTTCCTTTCTGGTCTGCATAGATAGGCAGCAGAAAATGGGATGGCTTTGGGGGTGAGGTCTCTTGCAGAGAAAAGAAGTTTCTGGAAGGTCACTCCCAGCAGGACTGAGATGCATTAGAATAGTATGGCATTCAAGCACCACTGCTTATTTCCAAGGAGAGTGGCAATTTCACTTTGGTTGTCCTGGGAGATAATAGCCTCTTTAAAATAGACTATTTCCCACTCGTCTGTAGGGTAACCACGTGGCTTCAAGGAAAATGGGCAAGCCCAAAGCAGAGGGCATCTCAGCCCTATGCAGAGAGCATCATTACCAGCAAAGGGACAAATTATCCACCGAGATGAAGAGAAGCCCTATTGCTTCTTGGCATTAGATTGTGCTCCTTCTCAGCTCTGTAGCCATAGTGATCTGAGCCTGACCCACCATTTGGCCCTCTGGTGTTTGTTTGTGGATCCAAGGTGAAAATCATTTAGCTATCCAGTCATAAATGTCATCTTACTCGAGACCTTATTTCTATAGCAATCAAGCTACTAAAACTATCATTATTATTAATGTATTGCTGTTCATACCCTGTTTCCAGGGTCAAGCAGAGCTGCATGTGGGTTTCTTCAGGAATAAGACACCCTCCATTGTTTTCTAAATATCCTGTTAAAACCCTCCACGTACCCGAAACTTTTTACCCCAGTTACTTCACCCTGTAGGAGGGGCAAGATGCGAGGAGACAGAGAGGGTAGGAGAATATGGGAGAACAGTGAGAGAACAGACAGGTCAAGGAAAACTGTGCAAAATCCGCAGGCACACCACCAGCCCCTCTTGTGTAATCTGTAGCACTGTCGGTCACAGCAAGCCAATTAGAGTTCCTCAGCACAGAGCCTGTTCATAAGCCCGAATACTTTCTTTTATTCAAGCACTGTCAACAGAGAACTTTGCTCTGAGCTGTCCAAATATTCTATAATTAAGATGAATTAGCAAGTGGAGAAGCAACTGCAGCAAGAAGAACTAAGAAGGAAGCAATTGTGCAGAATGCTAAATTCCTTCCTCAAACTTTAAGTCTAAACTGACAGACCAGTGCACTTTCTCCTTTGTTAGCTTGTCTTTTCCTCTTCTTTTTTTCCCTTCTCTTTCCTTTGGTGACAGAAGAGTGAAAAGGACACAAATCACTAACTACTAAACTGAAGCACACATCTTTTTTTTTTCCCCTTGCTAGTCTTCACAGAGCCCTTTAATCTCAAAGAAATTCTCCCTATTTCCTCCCTGAGCACTGATTTAAACCACAAGAGTCAGGAGTGGTGGAGAGCAAGCAAATGGGAAATATCTTCCTGACACCTTGAGCCTGAAAGCATAAGAAAGTAGATGCCCTTTCTCTTGAAGAAAGCAAAGATTTCAACGGCTTTCAGCCTTGAATTTGAAGTGACCATAAGTATTCTGTAAGAGATGGGAATGTGGAAGGGGATCTTTCTTAGCCTAGATCCTCTACCTTCTCACTTGGGGTCTACTGGCATGTTGTGATGTTTTGCTGTGTCAGACCCACGTCCAGGACCAGCTTTTTCTTGGATTACCCACCCCTGCATCTTCTAAGCACAGTGAAAATATTGAACAACCAAATGGCAGCAACGAGCTTACACGGAGATACCTTTCCCTTCTTAGATGACTTTTCAGTATCTCAGCCCTCAGAAAAGGCTGAGAAATTCTTCTTCTCTAGCTGTGTTTGTGTGTTCCAGTCTGCTGGAACTGCTGCTCCCCACAAACAGCATAGCAGAAGATAAAGTGGACAAGATAAATACTTTGGGTCTAATTCTGGGAACAGAGCCCATAGGCGGCATAAACCTACAGCTCTCTCCTTCAGCATTATTTGGGGGATCATGGGACTATCTGCTTTGGAACAGCTTCCTGCTCCACCCAAGAATGTGGGTAGATGAAGGTTGGTCTCCTGGCTTAAGTGAGAAGGGATTGCTCAAATTGAGACCTGAAGGTTCTCTCAGCAAAGAGAGAACTCTAAGCGGGCTCTAAGCAAAGAAAGTCTGTGATGTTAAGGTAGAAACTGAAGTGGATACTTTAAAGGATTGCAGCTCCTTATTTTGGCGCTAACTCGACCTTCCAATCATCCTTTAGGGACATAAATCCCAGGAGAGTCCACAGGCCTTTCCTAAAATGTTTTGATAGATGTGACCCAACTGTGTCGGAGCATAAGGAGAGCTTCAGTGGAGGGGTTTCTGCTTACAAGAGAAAGGGCAGTTCTGGAGCTGGCCTAGAGACCAGAATAGGTTTGGTTTGTTTGGCAGATGCAATAATATTATTTAGTTTAATTTAATTTATAAAACAAATTGTTTAGTAGAACTTTATTTCCTCTTGCTTATAGGAGGTTCAAGCTTTTTCTTCCTCTGGTGGAATTCTGCTTCTGGGATGCAGGACACATCTTTACTCTTTGTCTAGTAAAAGCTCTTCATTTGGCACATGAAATGGGCCATTAGTCTTTTAAAAGGACCATAAGATGTGGCTTTAAGGGTAAAAAACTGTAAGTAAAGGCTTGCTAGGGCAAGGTGAACCTTTCAGTGTGGTTTTGCTACACATTTCTTGGTGAGAGGTAAAAGGGGAAATGGGCATGAGACAGCCCATTTTGCTGGCAAACAAGTTAGAGTCTAGAAAGCTGCTCAGCCTCTTTCACCCTGGGAAAAAATAACTTGCCCACTTCAGTCCCCAGCAGCCTCCTTTCCCAGAGAGCTCCTGTGATCAGATTCAGCCACTGAGAAACGCTGGGAAGTAACGGCTGCACGAGAAGATCGATACTGAAAACATTCAGTATCCAGCCACCCCTGGCCCCGAGGTTCATCATTGCACAAATGTAGCCATGTTCCTCATTACAAGCAGGATTGATGTATTTAGTTCACCCTGCAGCTCTCCTTAATCAGCTATCTAATTTTAGGCCCTTGCTTTGAGGCTGGGAAAGGGAGGAAGGAGGGAGGTTATTGACAGAGTTCTTAAAATACTGCAGCAAAAACCTACACTTGTTAATCATTCTCTTTATCTGATTTATACCCAAAAGATACAATCCACTCTGCCCTCCCTCAGCTCCTTTATTCCTTACAGGATTCATATTGCAAAGAGCTAAAACCAAATGGAAAAAAAAAAAAAATCATGAAGTTTTACGTTGGATTTAGGTTCTCTGTGTGGGATATCTCATTGCTTAACCCTTTCTTAGCTCCTTGGTTGCCAGAGAGAGCCTCAACTCTCAAGCACTGTTGGTCTATCCTATTGTCAGTGACAAACCCAGCAACTTTCCATCCTTCAGGCTCATTTTAACTACATTTGGTGAGGGAGTTTGTTGGCAGCAAATGGCCAGATGATCCTTGTGGGTCCCTTTCAATTCAGAATATTTTATGAGTCTGTGTTGGGTAGTTCCTGCTGTGAAACCCACGAACTGCAGTCTCAGAAAGCATGAGAGAATTCTGACTCCTGAAGGCTGGTGATTTATTTCTATGTGTCTCTGGAAGAACAATGTCAATAAAAAGTTATTACAACTCTTTCTTTTCCTATAAAACCTGGTCAATAAGATATTACTGCGGTGTCTTGTTTTAAAGGAAAGCCTGGCAGCGAAAACCACACAGAGAAATGAGAAGGAGACTGGGAGGAATCCTCTAAATACAGAAGGTCTGTGTTTATCTCCCAAGTGTGTCTGAGGCAGCAGTTCAGGATCTGAATGTCATAAAGATGGACTTGATGCACAACCTGGGTGATCTCATGGTCCTTCGCAGCAGCACAAGCTATGGAAGCACAATAGCACCTCCCAGACAGAGCCCTGCTGCAGCTCTTCTCCCTGTGGGCCATAGGCAAGATCCTCACAGACTGAAAATCACTGTATTGGATTTTACTTCAGTGGTGGATTTGATTATTTCTAAGTCAAAAGTTACCTAACTTTATTCTTTATTTACTGCAGACTGTTCAGGTTTATGCTGAGAAGCTAGTGCAATTTGGGCTGAAATACAAACAGTGAGTAGAGCCCAAGCAGTGTGTTACATATGTTCTACTGCCTGCAAAATCTGTAAAAGATTACCTTTTTGGTGGGTGTCTCATCACCCACCTGCCTGTATCACACCCTTTTTCCGTATCTTGCCATACCTGAATATCTATCAAATAGACCTGCTTAAACAGCAATGCAAATCCTACAGTTTGAGGGCTGTGAAAAAAGATCATCATCCAAAGATCTAATTTGTGATATCTGGTATGTGCCCAACAAAAATTGGTCCTCATTCAAAATTGATTTTCACTGTCTGTGTTGCAAAAACCCTTCCAGTGAGCACAACTCTCTTGCACCTCTCATCACCAACATGAGATGGGTGTCCAGCTAATACTTCTTTGACCACACATGTCCTTTTTTTTTTAATATGATCAACCTTTACACAAACCAACAACATTCTTTGGGAGTACTGACAAGAACTAGTTCAATTTGTATCAGCAACCACAGCCCCAGAAGATCTTGTTTCAGCTGAAAGAATATCAGAATATATGAAGTTAGTGGCTTCACACTAGATGCGCTCTACCAAATCATCAATCTCTGTATCAAGCAAAGCATTTGGAAAAGGGTGGAAGAGAAAGCATAATTTTTTTTTTTTAATTATTGTCCAAGGTGTATTTACAGATCCGTGGTTTGTGTGTATACTATAGGTATCACAGAGAGACAAAGTGATGCAGGAAGGAGTAGGTCAGAAGAAGGTCTATAACCAAGGAAGATAATCCAGGTGACAAACTGGTGGGACTGTTCCATTCTTTACACAGTCCAAATGAAATATATGCATTTCCCAGAGCAGTAGAGAAAAAAACTTATCAGTCTGATGTTCACTAACCTCATTACTGTATAACTGATGGCAGAAAGAAGCAGGGATGGGCTGGTTACAGCTAGTCCATTAATCAGGTCCCTGGTGAAGCATCTCAGCTAGAGTTAAAATTAACATTGGAAAATTAATCGGGACTTCACAAAGGAAACCACAAAGCATATGGTGTCAGCTAATGGAGAGGCTGCACGGCTGAAACGTCTGAAACTTCGTGTCTTCCTGAAATCTAATTAGACCCTAATGGAAGGAAGACTGAGTGAAGGCTCTTAATTGAAAATTACACTTCCAGTTCAATCAAAGCCTGCTTCCGTGTTGCTATTAATGGCCTTTTAAAAATAGCTGGATTCTACAGTGACCTTGCATACAAAGTGTTCACTTACAGAGAGTTGCTGTATAGATAATCAATGGATGCCTCAGTGATGGATTTGGACCCATTCTGTAATAATTTATGACTAGTGTGTATTGACCTGGTTACTGGGATGTTGTCTGTATGAATGAATATATGGTTTAATTTAATAGGAGCTGTCCAGAAAGAACAAACAAGCAGGTAAAAATGTCTCAAGGCAAGCCGCTCCTTGGCAAACACTCAGAAGTGTTATGAGATAATTCACAGGCAGGAAACTGCCTGGAAAAAGTCACGTATATAAAGAGGAAAAAATTTTCCAAAGAAGGAAGTATTGTTCTCCAGGTGGTTTACAAAGGGCCGGACTCAGCTTCACCTAACCTTGGACATGTAACAAAAGCACACAGATTAGTGAGGGAAGGTACTCAATTGCAATTGCTGTAGGCTCTGTCTACGCCTTCTGGGCCACTGCAGAGCCCACCAAACAATGTATCTAAATGCTGCTGAAAACCAGAGGACAGAGGTAGCGAGCTGCCTTCAGAACAGGCAGCAGAATATCTCCATCAGGAATAGCAGGAATTATATGACTGTTACACTTGAAAGATCCAGGCTAGAATTTGCTCAGCAGGGGATGCTTGGTAAAAGGAAGGTCAGAAATACTGGTATCATCTCAGACCTTCAAAATTGAAGACTTTCCAACTAGTTTCCTGAGTTTTCAGCCCCATTCTGAAACTTTTCATGTCAAGGCAGCTGAAGGCAACTCTCATTGCACTTTCCCCTTTCGTACACAGCCCAAAAGTACATCTCATATCTTTATATGTGCTCTGTGAATCATCCTCGTAAGTTTCTTTCCTTGGATTTAACAATACAGCTAGTTTGCCCTCTATTTCCCTGTCCTACAGCACAGATTACCTGTGTCAACTTTCCCTCAGCCCCAGCACTGCCCACACTCTGCCACTCCACTGCTCTGCCTTGCAGGCTTGGAGACCTCCTTGCAGCTTCCACAACTTCTCCTGCCAGTTTAATTTTTATGGCTGGATTTGCTTTTACTCTCAGTAGTGGCTACTGTTCTTCTTCTCATATCAACCAGTGATTATGATGCACCCTAGGAAGTTTTGGTCTCCTGAAACAGCTACTCTGTCTGAAAGGCAATGATTTTTTGTGCACTGTGATTTTTTTCCCGAAATTGTGTTTGAAGTCCTGTGTAACTCACTCACATTACTTTCCACTGTTCTGACTCTGACACAGCATTACATAAAGGTTCAATGTCACTGGTTGCCTCCAATGTGAATTCTCCCTTCAGTATACTTCTGTCCCTCTCTTTTTCTTTGTCTTGAGGTAGACAGGCTGTGACAGGAGATGCATGAACAATGATTTGTTCATGGTTTGTCTGACACTGACTAGTGACTCATTTTGGTTGGCTCAAGCTTAAAATGGAGTGGAATTGGTGTGATTTTTGCATCAGTTGAGAAAGTAAAATTAATTCAGAGACAAGCAAATTCCAAACAGATGCAAAGGGAACATTTTAAGCCATGTTTATGGCTGTTAAGGCACTAACAAATCAAAGGGAGTCATGATTCCTCCATCTCTTCATATCCTAAAGTCAAGGTAACAGAAACTTGATTCGCTGAATTTCTTTCTTTCTTTCCCTAATAGAGTTTCCAGAAAAAAACTAGGCAACTCCACTCCTCTGAGTTATTTGCTGCTCCTTCTGTCCAATCTCTCTGCTATTGCTTCTTCTGAAGATGTGTTCTGGTGAATGTCATAATATTTTTTGATTTCCATATGTCTCCTTCATCTGCATGTCTGGACATTGCCATGTGCAGTAACTTCCTTTTTATTCAAGTGAATATATAACTACATGTGGGTATTTCCACATCTCTGTTGGTGGGAAGATCTTCCTACCCAGTGTTAAAATCCTTCCATAAGTTTTTATTCTCTGAGATGTCTGGGTTTTTCCTGTCCAGCATTTCAACAGTTTCCCACATCTCACAGAAAAAAAATGTTCTATTTGAGATAGCATTTAAATGGTAAGTTCTCTAGCTGGTTCCAGTATTTTAGGTTTCTGACTGGAAAGAAAAGAACTGTGATCTATTTCAGCATGCAGGAAAAATTCTGCAGCCTGAGTTGAACAGGATGCTGGAAAGTATGCTCTAATGATCTTAAAAATCCATGTATCTATTAATTACTCTACTGAAAAAAACTCTGATCACCCGAGCTTTGTTGTAAGACTATTTCTAAGCTTCATTAGATTGGTCCAACCAATGTATAATATGTCAAAGAAAATGGTATTGGACATGACACCTTGTAACTCAGATGCCCCTTCAATCCTGTCTCATCACACTGCCGAGGCAATGCTTTTTTAAGGGCAAGATGCTCCCCACCTTCACTCACAGGACCAACACCACTGGGATCTAGTGAGAATAAATGACTCTAACTCCAAGCACAGTGGAACTTCTTGATGATTTCTGTATTTTCACGGGGCCCATAAAATTCGGCTTCACTTCTCTCTGAAGTCAATTTTCACACTTTTTTTTCTTCTGCAAAATGGAAGCTGTGGAAGTGATTTATTTTGTAAAATGCATCAAGTTGTTTTCATGGATGATATGGAATAATAGATGCTTCAAAAAAAAACATTTCCACATCAACTGCAAAGAAAGATTGGACAAAATGAGAAAAACAGCCAAAAACTCGAAATCAGAGCAAGGCTTTCACAAGAGCTAATCTCACTTTGACAATCCAAAACAACCCTCAAAAATAACCCAATCATCTGCTTTTGCCACTGCCTCTGTGAACAGAGGGAGCTTTCTCTTCATTTTAATTGTCCTGATCCCTTTTTAATTATACCTCTTCCTCTGCTCTGCTCAATGACATCAAATACTGGAAGAAGACATTGTATTGCAGCCTAATACATTTTGGCTGAATCAAAACTCATGAGTTTCAAGTTTCTTTTCCTACTCACAGACATGAAAAACCTTTCTTATTTAATGAAGTTTCATCAGAGGCTTCTTACAATTAGGGCAGCTGCTTGTTCACACAATCTGGTTTTGCAAAGGTTCACATCCTCTCTGAGGTCAACTTCCCTTCACTGCCTTAATAAGTAATCTTCTGACTAATTTGATACAAGACAGAGCTCCTCAAATTGAAAATGAGCATCTTTGTCTATTGTCAGTTGATAAATTGGGAGTGAAATTACAGCTCTGCAATGGGTGGGAGAGCTTTTCAAATCAGTTGTGTTGCACATTTCACATCTGGAATTCAAAACAGGCAAAGTGGCCGTAATGCTTTGATTCTGGAGCGTGGGAAGTCTAAGTGGATGACAACAGTGATCCACTCAAATCTAATAATTCTCTGACACTATGGGCTATGAATTTAGCAACTGAAAAGCATTTTTGCCAAGAGCAATAAACAAACATAAGTAAGGGTAAATAGCTTCATACATATAGAGTTAATATTTTTATTTCTTTTTAGTTTTTGTCTCCATACTTTGAAGTTGGATCCAGAATGCCTTATTGAAATGTCACTTAGTAGTAACACAAGAGTGAAATGACAGCTGGATCCCAATACCTCCATCTGGACATATTTGATGATGCCTGGGACCCTGACATCTAGCGCACTCAGAAAATCAAACCTAATGTTTTAAAACTGTGTTTCTCCCACACAGACTTAGCTGTACAAATCCCATGTTTCACACTTCCCACGAAGTTTTATTGCCTTTCTTTCAGTTGCTCCTGAAGGCGCTAAGCACAAAAAGCCTTGAACAGTGGAAAGAACAGATGCTCAGCAGGGAAGAGAGCTCGCAGGCTTTCCACTGCCACAGTCATGTCTTTGCTGTAAATCTCGTCCATGTAAGAAACAAGAATTATCTCAGACTCCCACAAGACCAAGAACAATTCCAAAGTTTTTTGGAGAGTGCCAGGTATGTATTTTCAGTCTGCTTTCCCCAAAAGGGATGTGGGGTGATTGAAGCAATAAAAAGCAAGGTGAAGCTCATAAGAAGTATGCCTTTTCTCATGCTACTCTTTCCCATTGCACGCAAAGGAAAAAGAAGAACTCACAAGGCAGATATTACAGGACTTAACACATAACGCAAGGGCATTCAGCCAGGATCCTATAAATTCAAGTAGAATCCTAAAAATTCATGGCTGAAAGGAGCTTGATAGGGCTTGTTCCATCCCCTCAACTAAGTGGACAGAATAGACCCAGTTCATCTATGAGAGGTTTGTCCTATCCGTCCTTAAATATTTTCAAGACCAGAAATTTACTATCTTTTAACGCTATCCATCCCAGTACTCATCTGTACTTCCAGTTAAAGAGTGGTACAATGTCCCAGGACAAGAAACTAGAAAATAGCGTATACTGGAAGTAGTTGCAAGTTTTAGTAATGTCATGCTGTACCTCAGAAAATACAGTTTTCAGGAAGACTAACTCAATGTAATGAATTACTAGACCAACTTATAAAGTTTGGAGAAAAAAAAAAGGCAAGCTT
Organism: Falcunculus frontatus; assembly: GCA_013398115.1. Taxonomy (NCBI): domain Eukaryota; kingdom Metazoa; phylum Chordata; class Aves; order Passeriformes; genus Falcunculus; species Falcunculus frontatus. Next base: position 4,493,057 of record VZRV01005418.1, read on the forward strand.
TCATGCATAAAAAGCCCCTCACATCCTTTCATGTTGTTATTCACCATCTGTGCTCAGACCCTTAAAAATGCTTGTGCAACTCCAGCATCTATACCCAACGGGAGATTGGTGAGACTCAAACTCCCGAATCTCTTGGATGATTCTGAAAATGCTCTTTTTTTATGAACAAATTCTTACTTTATGTGAAGTGAAATCACAATTTCCCGTTCTCCCATCAGCTTTTCATTCCAGGAGCTGTCCTTGTGACAGCACTCAGTAAAATATACTCCTCCACCAAAATAGTCTCTGTCTTCCATATGTCTCTCTCATGCATGGATAGATTAAAAAGCTGCTGCTCATTTCTTTCTGAAGGAGTTAAAATTCAGAGGCCCACTACACTGCAGAAGTTTTACAAGGATTGAAGAAGAACACATTTAAGACATTTAAGACATTTTTATCTAAAAATTGTTTGCACTTATGAAACAGGAACTAGACACCTCATTCACACTGTTTCTGGCAACATTTTGATTCATTTTAGCCTATGGCAATGTCTACATATACCTCAAAATGCAGAAAAGCTTTCTGAGAAGAGATTCTTCCAAATCGCGTTTGTAAATGGAGTAATCCATGCTTGACCTACATACAAACCATTTTGAGCTTCACCACAGAAATTCAAAGTGGCACCTGTCAGTTAACAACAAAATCTCCTTATTACTTGAGCAGGAGAAAGAAATTCAATTTGATTTGCAAGTTCACCAAGTATACATCTATATTGCAGGGCTGTAGAGGGAGAGGTGAGTGACATTTTCCTGATGTGTGTGCGTGTCCATGTCAACGAGCTGGCTTTTTGCAGCCCAGGCTGAATCCTGGGAAAGGCTGACCCTGAGCTCCAGCGTAGTCAAGTAGGGCAGCAAACTGAGAGGAGCAGGAAAGTCACATTCTGAGGTGTGGAAGAGATGAAGTCGCCACAATTCTGGGCTGTCTCAAAGAGGGGGTCTCTTGGGTGATGCTCTCTCAAGCAGAAGGTTCATCCAGAGCAGCCTCCCCAGCAGAGAGCCACAGCCTCAGAACTCTCGTGCTCTGTTCCAGCCAGCAAGGAGCCCAGCAAGGGACAGGCCATGCACAGAGTGACCTTCCAGCTCTGGTGGCTCTTGTCCCCCATGCTGAGAAGCAGAAAATGACTGGAGCAAGTTCTTGCTGTCACAGCATTGCAGGTACTCAAGGCAACGTGTTTAAAACTATTAGGGGTGCCTTCCCTTGACCTAGTCACACTTCCCAACTGTGGTGCTGGCAAGGAAACAGCATTTTTCAGCTCAGAAACAGAATGCAAGATTTAGCTAGCCATGTCTTATGGAGTACCCCAGTGATATAGAGGCTGCACCTGCTTCAATAACCGGGCAAACTGAGTTATAGAGACTAAACTCATTAAAAAGCAAGTTGAGCCTTTCATTGCAAGTTTTCAAGAGCTCTTGCTGTTCCACTGCTTGGCATCATGGGAAGTGTAGTTGAACTCATTTCTCTTAGGGGAAAACAAGGTTTGAACTACAGCTGCCTGGAGGTTCCACAGACATATTGCTAACTTAGAAAAAAATCAGTCTTCATGGTACTCACATTTTTATCAAAAACTATTTTTCTCCAGCAAACTGGTACATTTATTTTTTAAAAGCTAATTTTTAAGCAGAAAAATTGACTGGCCATTTTTTCTAGTGCCTGAGTCTACTCTTGCTTTGGGAGACAGAACTTCAAATTACTGTGCGTTCCACGGTCGGCCAGTGGGAACAAAACCTTGCGCATTCCCTCCTCCACAGTACGGAGAATATGAGTCATTCCCTGCTGTAATGCTGGCAAACAGCAAACCAAAAAGCTATCATGAAACCTAAAACACTCTGAGGGCTTAAATCAAAAATATTAGTCAGACCAAGGTTGGGGTGACGAGTTAAAATGGAAGTCATTATTATTTCAGCTTTCTTTCCATAAAATGGAATAGAATAAGAACAAAGAGATTGCACAATGGAGGAATTTCTTGTCATGTCAAGTCTGCAGGGCCAAGAAAGCTCTGTGCCCTTCAGCAAATGAGACCAGAGGAGACTAGTCCTCGTCTTCTTTACAGGGAAATGGTTTATCTTCAGTGCCTCCACTGACAGCTGCCTTCCCTCAAACGTACCCACAGAGTCCTCCAAAACAGCGTGGTCTTTAAAGCCTGCTGAGTGTCAGGTACCCCCACAGAAAACTACAGATTAGGCTGAGTCAGCATGGCAGAAATTGGTGTGTATGAACAAGAGCTCACTTATTTACCCTCCAGTTACAGCAACAAATCATGACCCATTTTCCTCAGACAGCTGTCCGTGCTTTTGCAAAAATTAAGACGTGACCATCAGCTCCTGCCTTTTAGGGGAAGACATGACTCTCCGTAGATTTGTTTCCCATGTCTCCCTTAATTTTGTTCATACAGCTAAACTGCCCTCCTTCAGCCCTCCTACCTGAGACAGAAGCTGTCAGCCTTCAGAGCTGAGATGGCCAAGGCAAAAGCTACTGTCTTCCTTTCAGTAATTATTCAGGAAACTACTTGGCTGATGAACTCTTCAAGTCGGTAGGTTGGTGCAAAAACAATCGCAGAAATGGTGACCGCAGTGAGATAACAAGAATGAAACACGTAACAGTTCTGGTAATTAAGAGCTATGACTGCCTGCACTTGTGGTGATTTTCTATCACTGGGAGACCTGGAATCAAGACTGGACAGCTTTTCCAGTCAATCTGTTGATGAAACAAGAGTCAATACAGTGAAGCAGTCTGGCCTACCAAACACAAAATATCGGAACAGATAGTTACAGCAGGGGCTTTTTGACCTTCTGAATTACGAAACAGTCAGACCAGAAGACTAAAAGGCATAAAACAATCTGGAAATGACCCCCTTAGAGCATACATGTTCTGACAACATTAGCTTCAAGTGTTTCCATCTGTTCAGTCTTTCAAGCTGAAGGCAATGCTACTCCCAGCGTGGACATCATTTCCCCGTGCCCGTGTTAATGGCAAACCTCTCCAAGCTGACTCATCTAGATCCACAAACCACAGGCCAGCCCTGCTGGAGCCAAAGCTTCCACTCCAGCACAGCTGTCTGATATGATGCTCCCAGCAGAGGTTGATAGCATCACACTGCTGTGTCTACCAGCAAAAGCCAAACTGGTTTCCAGTAATTCCTTATGCTCCACTTGTATTTGAAACCTGAATGCTTCCATGTTCCCAGCACAAAGAGGAAAGTTTGGATTTAGGTATGAAATTCTGCCTGAGAAGCAATCATCAGCTCTCTCCAGGGCTTTGTGGTTGTGCTTACCTGAAGGGAGATGGTCACTGATGCCGGCTGTCAGGGAGCTTGCTGCCTCATTCATTTTTTGTAGTTGTTCCAGTGGCTTCCTGTACCAATTGCTCTGGAACAGCCTAAAGCTCACTTCAGATGAAATCCCAGAAAGCCCAGAGACCACCCCCTTTCAAAGAGCCATCCACTAATTGCAGGTATTAATAGACTCATAGGATGGTTTGGGTCAGAAGGGAACTTAAAGACTATCTCGTTCCAAATCCCCTGCCACAGGCAGGGACACCTTCCACCAGAGCACGTTGCTCAGGTTGTTCACACACACCTGATGTGTGAGCAATCCCACAATACTTGCAGTGTAGGATTTGCTCAGGCTGGCCAGAAATTTTTTCTCAGTGAATGGGGGACAAGAATAGTGGCCTGTTTGACCTGCAGCTTCCATGTTTTCCTTACTGTTTCAGAACAGCAGTTTCATTCCTTGCCAAGAAGATCCCTGCCCAAGCACTCGGATCACACTGCCTTGGACATACACCCCTCCAACTCAGAATCCAAGCTGTAATTACCAAGCAGGCAATGCACTTCAGAGAAACAGCAAAGCCCACTCCTGCTGAGCCCAGCTGTGGATATGATGTTGTTTGGGACTTTTTTCCACAGTCATACCCATAATAAACCAGGACATCTTCCTTTCCCACTTCAGAGATGACTCCAGCAAGAATTACTGGGACATTTTTGGCCTGTCATGATCACATTGTGAGCACACCTGCTCACTGGTAACAAACAGCACCACATTGCAGAGCATGAAACTGCCATAGTTTAGTATTTACACATTCTTTGGCGTGTTTTTCCTCCATGACACTCCATCCCAGGGTGACTGTGAATGCAGATCCACTTCATGGTTGAAGGAAGCTTCCAATTCCTTTTCGTTATTAAGCTGTTTATTTGGTAGTCTCACACTAAGTTATCACAGGGAATTGTGTTTACACAGGGAAAAAACAAACAAACAAAATATGAGCCAGTTTCCTTTATTGCTGAAATCAACCTTAGCACTAATGACAGGAAGCTTTCTCTTATTTCCAGCCCCAGTATGGTAGAAATAAGATGAACAGCAGCTCCTACATCACCTTAGGAAACCACTCAAGGTGGCTATTATTTTTATCTTTTAGAAGCCTAATTAACATAATTATTAATTAGGTAAATACAGCAAGTATGAATTCAGAAAAGCACACAGGTTATCAGACTCTATTGGCTTACCACAAATGTATTTTCAGTGATCTCGTTGTAAAGTGAAATCATACCAGTATTTTACTTAACCTGAAAAACAAAACAAAGCCCGAAGTCAAAAAAACCCTGCTTTTATGGAGTGCGTTAACTGTTTTAAATATCAAAGCATTCTATTTAAACCCATTCCAAGGATAATAAATTGACACATCAATTTTATTGTTATGGAGCCTACTTAGCAAAAAAATACAGACACAGCGTCACAGCAATGTTGGTGGGATGAGACCTCTGGAGGTCACCTAGTCCTACCTACTGCTGAGCATATAAGCTGTGTCTTTCTTTGGCCCCAAAATGCCTGCTCTGACTCTGGTGCATGCCTACAGAACAGCGAGCCAGGGCAAACTCAGTGCTACGTGCCCAGGAGGATGATCAGTGGGGAGGACAGAGCTTAACTCCAGGCAGTGGGACGTGCCTGTGACCTGGCCCCAGCATATCAACCTCTTCTGAACCAGACTGTCAAACCTCACTCACTGTCCTGAGATGGTTTGTGAGAACTGATAGGAAAAATCCTTTTCCACATCAGGAGAGATTCCACAAAGCCAGGCAATATGCAGTGCATCTTGCCTGCTGCTAATTGCATTTTTTATACAGCAGGTCCCCCCAAAAATAAAAAAAATGCTTGAGACGTTCTTCTTGATTTGATCCACACATGCCAGAGCAGCTGTGTGTGGGCACACCATGCCTCTCAGATCATTGCAAACTAATTAAGGGTTTTGTTCACCACACGGATAATTATTATTATTCAAAATGCATTGATTCATTAAAGAATTTGGCTTAGACGCAATAACCCCCTTGCTCCTGGGTAAGGAGGCTGTTGTATAGCTCAGTCTTGGCTTCTGATCCTTTCCACTAGAGTTTCAGTGTCTGATTATCCTCAGGTTACATCATAACAAATTCTTGTTCTTAGAGGAAGCTGTGCTAGAGAAAATGGACCAAAAGTGGGGTTTCCAGAAGAGACAGCAGCAACTATGTCTCATTTTTCAAAAGCTTTCTACATTCAAGGAATTCGTATTTGAACTTCACTGGGAGTCAAGCTTCGAAAAACTAAGGCCCAAGTTAATAAGAAAGATTAATACCATCTAGTACTGAAAATTCCAAGGGAACATCATGTCATCTTGTCTAACTCCCTGCATAATGCAAATGAGATAATTCCACCTAGTACTCAGAGAGGCATGAAAGCACATTGCCCAAAAGGCAGCTTGCCCTGATTTGACAACTTCAAAAGAGACCAAATCCATACAAGACTAAAAAATTCCCCTCTGTCATTTCAGAGAAGGATGGGAGATGTGGACTGAATTCTACTTCATCCTATGCTTCAATAATTTGCTCGTCACACTTGACCGCTGCTCAGTTTAGCCAAGGGATTTGGCTAATTTCTTCCAGGAGGAGGAAGTCAAGGTCCACACATGGTTTATTTGCAAATACACATAAAATCAGCTCTCTCTAAGCAAGGGATGACTTGGGCAATCCTTTGTGCCTATCTCCTTTTGTCCATCTACGAGAAGTTAATTTGGCTTCTTTTCTATTGTCACATACAAGCACTAGAAATTAAACTAAAATGAAGAGCTAGACAAGACTTGTATGTTTCTACACCATCACCCACCTCTTGACTACTCTCCCACATGCATCTTGGGTCACATTCCTGTACCAGCCATCTTTACACCTATTTTAACACAGAAGTGTCAAGTTTTTCATCCAGACACGAGCCTCACCTTATAGGTATCTAACTAGGAGTCCCAACAACTGTCCACATCTTCATTTTTGAAGAGCAGAGCCATTTATACCAATGAGCTCAAGAACACAACATTCAGTTCTATTACATTTTGCACATCCTAGCAAAATGCTTCATTCCTGAAGGCACACATTTTTCCTCAATTAAACTTGAAAGCTGTTCAAACCCAAAGATGACCCTTAATTACGGCTTTGAATGCACTTCTTAGAATTACCTCCTTGCTCATCTTGGGAAAGTATAATAAGAAGTAACATGATAATATGCAGTGCTGTAGTTTTGGAGTAATTGCCTAGTATGCATGAACTCTGTGAGGCCTTTTCCAATTACATTTGTAGCTTGCTAATGTTTGGGGATTTTCCAGGATAAATTACGTTAATTGTGTTCCTTGGATCTGTTTTCCACAAAAAGCCCAATAAACAGCAAGAAGAGGGAGGGAGAGAATTAAGTGGCAGAGTTAATTAGATTAGGCTTGGGCTGTAGTGAAGCAGGAAGATTCCACTAAATCCTATAATAGGCCCTAATGAGGATTTTATCATGCTTGTTAAACGGGTCATTTAGTTGTGTGACGGGGCCGCTGAGTGTAATGTAAAAACTGGTTAATAAAAAAAAAGTCTTTTAATTGCACACACAGGCAAAGCAGTGTCAAAAGAATCCAGCCAGATGGAATAGCCTCCAACGAAATACAGGAAAAGCTCTGCAGTTCCTGAAGTGGTGAACATGTACTGTGATTAGGCCACTTAATTTTCCTTGACTGGCATAAAAATTAATGCTTCATGAGTGATTTATGCTGGGGATCTTTACTAATCCAGATTCATCAAAATAGAAATTACATTTTCCTTCTTTATGTTGTGGTCTTGTTTTGGCTTTTTTCACAGAGTGCACAAAAATGAATGTAGGTCTGATTGCTGTTGAACCATCTGTACTTGTCCCTTTTGTTAGTGTTTGTAGAAATATCCATAACAGAGTCACTGACTATTCTGACTAAGCTCACATCAGGAGTGGGCTTAGACAATCTTTGCATTTTGTTTTCAGGCAGCGGACATCACACAGAAAAATGAGGGTCCTGCAAAATGCATTTCGTATAGAACTCTTCATTATCACTTTTATTTTTCATTTTAAGAAAAAGGTCCTAGATGTTCTGCTCAGTACTGGGCACAGGAACCCATGTCTGCCCTGAATTTGCCAAGGGGTGTGAACACCCAATACTCTGGATTGGTTTTCTGTTCTCCCACCCCCAAGACCAACTCCAAAAGACTAACCTTAACCACGCAGACACACTTTGAGGTTACATTTAACAAACAAGAAGCAAATCTAGACCATCAGCAAAAAGGATGAAGGACACCAACGATACCATTTGATCCACCTGCTTGTCAAGGTTCACCAATTCAAAATGAGACATATAATAGCAGTTCTCTGAGCTTGAAGGTCTCCTGTCTGCTGGAAGCCTTTAAATGTTTGTTCACTACAAGCTGCTTTCTTGGGTGGCATGTGGCCTTCATGTCTTCAGAGGCAGAGTATGTCTCTTCCCTAGTTGTTATTTCAGCCCGAAGCTCACATAATAAGGGAAGATGTGTCCTTTGTCTTGCTCTAGCCTTGAATTACTCTTCCAATGCTCCCAGAGATGTTCTCATGTGTTCATGACTTCCTTCAGCATTCAGCTCAAGCAGCACGAAAATCCCCCAGCTCACTGCCAGCCTGTCAGGGCTGCATCTCTGACACTTCCTTTCTCGTACTTGAAAACATCCATTTATTTCCTCAAGGCCCCCCCTGCAGAAAGAGTTTGATTTATATCAATCTCCATGGCATGTGGCAGGGACCAGGTGGTGACTGAGCAGAAGACCATCGTGACTCCCACCCGTCCAGTGAACGACAGCCATTATCCCGAGCACCCCATGGTGACACAGCAGCTGCTGCTCCTCCGGCACAGCTTGGTGGCACCCCCAGAGGCACTGATACAGGACAGCAGGTCATCCATAAATGCCTCTTCCAGTACCCGGTGCTCTGGTGCCTCAACAACAAAACATCTGCTGGGGAAAATGAAAACAGGAAGTTCAACTCTTTCCTGCTTATTCATTCCATGCTAGTGATTTTTCAACTTCTTTCAGTTTGCAGGGGTCTAAGCACATTCCAATGGCAGCATATGAACCCCTGCAGTAATTCAAGCCAACAGCTAATCAACTTTATTTTCCTAGTTCCCATTCCAGGAATGTTCTATATGCTCTAAGACACCCAGAACTAGCTACAGGTAGAATATCGCTCTCCCTATCACTTTCTAATAACAACATAACTAGTGAAATAAAAGTAAAAATACCTGTCCAATGAGACGTGATAACACCAGCCCACATACTATTGGTATTGTAACTGTACCTGTGTCTGAGCTTGTTTAAATTCTAAGATTTAACTGTGACAAATACAATCTAGCAGCTACTAGAATTTGCTACATTTATGGCAGCTGCTTTATCTTCCTTCCTTGAGTCCTTCTTACCACAATCCTGTGCCATAGCAGCTCCCCAAAACTATGTAAACATTAAGTAGCTTTCATTGCTTTGCAAGATTTATATCTTCATTATATTAAGTTCACCTGTATCGTTCTATTATCCTTTTTGTATGCTTAGTTGGTAATCACTGAATTCCCTTCTCTGTGTTTCTCCAGCACTTGACACAAAGGAGCCTGATCTATATCTGGATTTCCTCCACACTACAAACACGCAAATGTTAAAATGATGTTATCTTTTAGAAGTAGTTGCATTGTAGCGTGGTGCCTGGGCCACACTGGAGCAAGGAAGCTCTTACAGATAAGGTAACTCCTGCATAAATAAACTAGCACTGCAGTTTGACTTCCTTGCTTATTTGTCTTGAGTTTTCAGAGCTACGTTCAGCCAGATTACTATGGGCCAATTCTCCTGTCTGTCAAGATACCTGAACAACCATGTCAGTCAAGGTGTAAAGGTGATACCTGTTGCTCACAGCCAGAGACCAAAGTGCAACCCATCAGTGATCCCGCAAAAAGCTCCAGCCCCTTCCGGCTCACAGCCTATTTCCTCAAAGTCACATTATCAGCAAACATTGGGATGCTGAAGAGTTGGGTGAGATAGCAGGTTAAAATCACATTGGTGGTCAAAGCCACAGCAATGCCACCCAGACAAGTAGGCCAATGTTCTCTGAAAAGAGACTTGAGAGACCCTTACCTTCACCAGGGACCGCTGAAATGGTTAAAGCCAAGCACAGGCTCTGTTGCCATATCAATAACCATGTTACATCTGTCACAGTGCAATATATAACTTCTTCTAGTGGCTGGATAGCATTTTGCCCTTAATGTTTCATTGCACTTCTCATTGCACAACTCAGTCTGCTACTCCAGCTTGCAGAATTAAGTTCACTTTACTGAATCATTTTGCCAAGGGAAGACTTCTGGTTTTCTTCATCTAGTCATCAAAATTAGCTGTCTATGGGTGCATGCATATATCTGTGAGAACAGCCCTCAGATGCACAGCTGTGACTAGTAACACAGAACATACCAGTCAACGCAGACTAACACACGTGACCTATGAAGAGTATTCAAACAGTGGATGCCAAAATACTTAGAGGACAGGGGAGATCTCATAATGGTATTCAAATAAGTTAACAGTTGTCACCCAGGGAGGGAAAGCCTCTTGCTTTGACTTTAGAACCACCTCTGCTTTGAAAAGGAGACTGTTCACCCAACAGCTGCCCAACTCTGTGCTATAACATCCCCTTGATCCCATTAGAGACAGAGCAAAAACAGTGGGTGTAAACTGCAGCAATGGAGATTTAAATTAGATATCAGGAGAATTCGGAACTAGGTAGTTCAGGAAAGTGCAATGACTCTCTTAGAAGATTTTTATGAACCATGTAGAAAAACATCATCCTGGAACAGCTTCTGGGATGGAGGGATAGGATTAGATGGTCTGTTGAGTCTCTGCTATATATCTGATATCTGTGATTTGACACGTTTCCTAACAAAAGCTGGACAAGTAGGATGTACATGAAAGGAGTGTATTGCTTCACAGCAGAGCAGACTTCCCTTCCAATCAATGAGGCTCCCAGAGCGCAAAGTGCTGAAATAAACTCAAGAGATTTTAATTGGCGACTTTCTCTGTTTAAACAATAAAGAAGTAATATGGGTCACTTCTGTTGTGGAGCAGCAGAGACTGTCTGTCAGGCACAGACAAGACTTGTATAACAACGAGATGGAAAATACTGACTTTTTGTTCTCTTCTATTATAATGGTGACCTGGACTTCTCCCTTTTCTTCCTTTTTTTTTCCCCCTCTCTCTTGCTTTTTCCTCCTAATGCCAAGCCCTGAAAACATCCCAACATGCCAAGCTCTCTTCCTACAGACAGCTGAAGTTGCTAATTGCAATCCCATCAGTAAAACACAGACCTGCCCCTCATCTCTCCTGTACCATCACTGTCTTTCCCTTGCAGTTAATGAAGTGTCTCACACCGCGGAGGGAGTAGTTTGTAGACCCAGCTTTCACCAAGATACTTAGAATGCTATGCTCACAGCAAGGAATTAGAGCCAAAGCTCTCTAAAAATCAAAGGAAGAAAGAGCTATCCACTGTCTTGTAACCTGGGCAGGCAGTGGGCTGCAAATACAAAGCGACTGGGGATGGCTGTACTGCATGGATTGCTTTGGACGCTGCTGTGTCTCCCCCAAGACAGACTGTTTGCTTAGTCCCTGACGAAGCACAGCAAGCCCATGCTCCAAGATTCATCTCTTTGCTTTTTGTCAAAAGGTCAAGAACACTCTGTGGATACAGCATGGCATTTTCTTGAGAGGCAGAAGAAATACGCTTCCTGGGGAAGAGCAAAATCATTTGGCATGGGAGTATTGTTGCACGGGGAGTTGACCTGCCTTTCAGCTCTGTTGCTAGAGGCTGGTAACAGAAGCTACACTTGTGGCACCCAGCAAACTGAATGAGCTCCCTGACATGGCACAACTGACACCACTCTTTGCTTCCCCAGAGTTCAAGTTCCCATGGTTTGGGGGTGCAAAGGTTTTTCTTCTCCAGGCTGCTGGGTTGGTTTGGAAGGCTATCCTTTCCAATAACAAGTTGTACTGAATTAACCTTAAAATTGTGACCTGTATCAAACTTGGGGCACTCTCTAAAATTCCCCCCAGAAGTGGTAGTCAACATGTAAGGGGAAAAATTGCTCATACCCTGTCTTGAAAATCCAGTGGTGATGGAGGATGGATGTCTCACAGCAGCATTAGTTTTAGCTGCAAGGAACCGGAATTGCCTCCAGATTCTTTTGCCTACTCGGTGTCACAAGGAAAGTCACCTAGGAGAGGAAAAGAAGGGATAATTCCTATGAATGAATAAACTTCAGATATGCCATGACAGCTCTCTTATTTTCATGCTTGGTACTGGCTCCCAGGATCCTTGCCTGTCTCTGCTGATCCTGTCTGCCCCTGCAGCTTCTACACAAGTTCAGAGTTTGTACAACATTTGGGCTCAGGGCACTGCATCCCCCTAATCAGAGTATTTATTTAAATACATAACTGATGAAACTAAAGGGAACCTAATACTGAGCCCCCAGGTGCTCTGGAGATAAATACATGGCTATATTTATATTAGCACCTGATTTCTCCAGAGATGGAAAACTGGCTCTCATCCCTATCACAGCTGCCTCTGCCTTCTGTTAGGAGGATTGAAAGGGCCAACCCTCAAACAGGATTTCTAGATCCAGACTTGCAAATAAAGCAAAAGCAACAAACATATGGGATTTTGAAAAAATAAATAAATAAACACAGAGGAATATTTTATTGCCGTTTGCTTCCTATCAGGAAGGGTTCATGTCTAAGTCTTATCCCCAGCTATGAAAGCTGAAAGTTATTCACAGGGTCCCAAGGTTCAGTTTAGCTACCTCCTCAGTACCTGTGAAAGGAAGCCATGTGTGCTCTACAGTAACCACACATGCAGAGTTTCAAAGCATCTCTTCAGGCTTCATAGGAAATGCTTAGAAGTCAACAAATTGCAACTGTTTGGAAATGCTTTTGCTTTATAAGGCTGTGAGCACCTAATCCATCCTTGTGTTCTGACATACATCTATGTGCATGTTTCTGGCAAACTCTTCTCAGATTGAAAGTTTTAAAATCTAACTGGTTGAATGTAACAGAACTTTGTGCCGAAGGTGGTCCCAGCCATGGAAAGAAAGAGGCAGAATCCTTAGATGCCGCCAGGTTGCTGGGGAAAGTATGAATCTTTGCCATGCTTGTGATCACCAGGTGCTAAATGCAGTATAAGGAAAAGTGCTCCCAGCCCAAAAAAAGCTTTTAATTCCCTCTCTCACTTATTTCTGTTGGTGTGAATGAGATGTATATCTCACCTGCCTTGGGCAGACCCTCAGTGCTAAATGTGGGCAACTATTTCCCCACCAACTTCTCTGCCAACGCATCTCTGCCAGGGCTCATCTGCTGTCCTAGGTTCAGGGCAGTCCATGTTGCTCAGCTGCATCTGCTGCTTCACACAGTTCTATTCTCCAGAGGTGAACAACTGTTAATATATCCCATTGCTGCTAAAAATACTAATAAGAACACACACATATACAGAGAAATCAAGGAATTCATCAAATTAATGGACAGCTCCTGCAGCACTGTAAATTCAAGCACATGAATTTCAACATCTTCAGGGATTTTAGTGCCATTTTTCCCTTCTGGTATCTAAGTGTTATAAAACTCTGGGCAAGTCAGTGAACCAGGGAATAAAACTGATTTGAAATAAAAGCAAAATGACTCAGGGGTTTAATTGTCCAGGCTGGGCAAAGTGAAAAAAAGTAAATAAGCACTTTGTTATACATGATGGAAAACAAATTGGAGAGAGTCCAATGCTGCAAATTTTCTTCAGGCAAAATTCTCATCAGTTTCACTGGCAGGGGCAGGTATGAGTTCCCAGAGTGGGACTCAGTGGCTGGAAATCATCAAGAGCTTCCAGAGCCACAGGGCATTTCTGAACATCAAACTGGAAACAGCCAGAAGGTGGGTGATTTTCAGAGCATTTCACCTGTATAAATCTGGGTTTTTTTAAATATCTCCACCAGGGCAATAAAAAGTCTGATGTTGAAGTTGTGCTCCCTCAAATAACATGTGGGGTGGTGTGTGATGTGAAGAATACTGAACTTACCATCCTACAGTGGGTTGAATTATTTTCATAAAGTACTTCCTTCATGAAAGAAAAGAGTCTGCTTTTTTCTTTTAATTACAGGTGATATTTTTCACAGGAAAACTTTGTTTCAACTTGATGATCTATTTTTTTTTTTTAGTCAAGGAGAGTCAAATAAGAGGATTTTAGCTTTGCACTGACATTTCAAAAATGCCAAGAACATCAGCATTTGTTTAGATCAAAGATGTCACTATTCATCAATCTGATAGTTCAGAATTGGGATTTTCCAGAGCAAAAGCGTTCAACAAAAACTTGATTTTCATCACAGCCGAAAAGCACCTTTTCAAAAACTTCTCCCAGTCTCCAGATGAAATGACTGTGTCCACCACTGGCCCTGTGTCTCAGAAGTCCCCAGAATGGCCTGGGAGGGGGGCACACTCCTGCCACAGCCCCCACTCCTGGGCACTTGCACAGGGCAGTGGCACTCGATCCACCACGTCTGGGTACAACACAACACCCTCTCAAGGGCTCACCTCTCATCTGAGCTGAAGAGCTCCAGATCTACTGAGATCAAGAAGAGACTCACTTTGGGGAGCCAGAGGAGATGTGCAACATCCCCTGCATCTTAATACTGTAGACAGAACAGACAGCACAGCCCTAGCCATGAGGCTGCACAGATATCTCCAGCCTTGACTGCTCCCTGATGCCACCATGCTGCTACCTCTGCTTGTTTCTGCATTCAGGTGGGCACTGCTGCTTGCCACCCATCCACACAAAGGGAGAGAGTCAGCAAAAGGGTCCCTCCCTGTCTGGCAGTGCTCATCCACCTCTCCAAGATGTGGGTGTGAAGGCAGAGCTGAGACACTACACAACAGTCTATAGTGCTCTGTGGTGAAGGAGAGGGTGCCTGGTATAAAGTTGTCCAAAACCACTGGGAAACTGAAGGAAGAGCAAGGAAGCACTTCCCAGTGTTAAACTGGGCAGGCAGAGGAGCTGGAAACTCGTCTGGTTTTCCCACCCAACAAAGGTTTCTTTCCCTTCTCCAGGTGGTGGCACTAAGGACAAGGTACATGATTTCCCCCAGGCCCCTTCACGTCGCGAGGCTGAAAGCTCCTCCGGAATTGGCAGCACTGCTAAAATCTAATCAGGTGCTTCTGTGCAACAGACCCAGAAGCAATTGCAATCAAGCCAATTGCTGCATCTGATTACACATGAAAACCCTCGTGCCACTAAGTGTTTTGCAATGCTTAATAAAATGTGCTGGTCTTGCCTCAAATTACATCAGGTAGGGCTGGTTTGGGGTGTTTTTTTAATATTAAGAATTACGTGAAAGGAGAGAAAGGAAGAATAGGATGGAATTTGAAAAAGCAACCAGTGAAAGCAAGGTGAAACAGGCCAAATATACACTCACACCCTCATGTGCCTTCATCGTATTGAAAAGAGACCTTCAGGATGAATTTCATAGAAATCCCAGCAATCCCAGGAGAGAATATGGCCAGGTGCCCATAGCTCCTTTGCTGGCCTCATGACAGATAGTCACACTGGTTAATCAAAGGCAGTGATCTAATTCCCTGGAGAACAGTAGATTTTGGGTTTAACACAGAATGGATTTTGGGGGCACACACACACAGACACCCCTGAACAAAGGCACTGCACAAGACAAAACAAAACCCTGAGTATTTATATCCCTTCTGGCTGAGTTTCTGGTTTTCTCAATTTTCTAGCAATCTGCACAAAGACAGATTGAAAAGTCCTAAATCTGAATTTTCTAGTCATCTTTCTAACCATTTTCTAACTCTGAATTTGCTAACCCATCATTCAAAAGTCGTGAATTTTGCAACTGGTACATCAACACAGCCCATACTATATTCCTTAAAGTTACTCTTGGTTTAAAGTGGGCCAAGTGGAGAACAGAAACTGCATGCCTGTGATAACACTGGAGAAATCTTGCCTGCAGTATGCTTAGTCTAAGCAGAAACTCACCATTTCACAGACCCTTTGAGTCACACATCTCCTCCAGCCAGTGCCATCATGTCCTCATCTCTCACATGTGCAGTGAGAGCAGCACCATCATCCCAGTCAGTATTCTCAGACCTGTTGTGACCATCAGAGTGCCATCCCTTGGTTCTCTGGGCACCCACTTCCACATCTGTGCAGCTCAGACTTGCTGCCCGGCCCAAGCACCTCCAGCAGTACATGGTTTCTCCTGAGTTCAAAGGAATGTATCTGCCAGACACACAGAGCCTCAGCCATTTCCACGAAGTCCCAGAGTGAGGGAAGCCCCAAAGAGCCTGTTTGAGCATATGAGAGAAACAAAGAGTGATGGAGAAGAGGGATTCACGAGCACAATGACAACCATGTGCATTTTCTTTTATGACATAAATTGTCCCACTGTCAAATAACATCTAGTCATGGCAGAGGAATTTATATTGCTGCAGTAATGAGTGAAAGCTTGAAGCTGCCACAAATCCTAGAGAGACCACTCATCCCAGCTGCAGTAATTTTCAGCTGTGAAGTCCAGAATTCCATAAAGAAGAGATACTCCCCCCCACGCTTTGACAAAGGCAAAAAGGGAGCAAGGAATTGCAGTGGGAGAAGAAAGCATCAGGTCAACAGCAATTCCCACACACACCCAACCTCTGCCAATTACAGCAGAGACTTGGCTCTGCTCCCTGGATTTCAGCAGGGGGGCCATTGGCGCTGATGAATTAATAACCTCTGAAAGTCAAACTTGTTTCTTGTGATTGCTGGTCAGGGTTTGGCAGAAGTGTTGCAGAAACCTCAGTCTTGAAAGGGAACTGCAGCTGCAAGCTGGGACTTACAGACACCAGCGCACATCTTCTTCCCTTGAGGAAAGACTGAGCTCAGCAGCCAAATTCCAGGGCAGAAAGTTGTATCCTAGCAAAATTAAAGTCATAAAATGTTTCATGATACAATGAAGAATAATGACAACAGGGAATCATTAAAAACATTATTATTTTAACATAAGGCCAAGACAACCAATAGTCAGAAGCACTACCTTCCTCCTAAAATGACTTGGCCTCCAGGAGTGTGAGGAACTCTGAATGCTCTTGCTCTTCCATGCAGTTCCATATCCAACTCATCCCTTTGGGCTCCTTGGAAAGGCCCCTGTGCCCTCCTTTGAAGTTCACCAAGATAATGAAGAGCACCTCAGTGGTTTTGGAGTTGCTGTTCCGTTTAGAACCCCGAAGCAAGGCACCAGGAGGGTTAATGCATCCTGAGTGCTGGAAAAAGCACTGCTTAAAACATTGAGCAGACGGATGAGGCTGTGCATGCCTGCTCAGAGACTCACATCAGGAATTAAGCCTGCAGTGCTCATTAATAATAATGGGAACTAAATGCTGTATTGCATGTGTCGTGATGGGAACGGACTCCTTCTGGTACAGCATGGGGCTGTCCTAAACACATGATTTAATTAGTATGTTACAAGTATTGATTCTGGGAATAAATATGAATTCAACAAATATTGCTAATGAGCTTCTCAGCCCAGCAGTATGTCCTCCACACAAACCAGAAGCAGTTGCTAATTTAATAAATGCCACACTCCAATACT
The DNA here is from genome assembly GCA_013398115.1 of Falcunculus frontatus. Taxonomy (NCBI): domain Eukaryota; kingdom Metazoa; phylum Chordata; class Aves; order Passeriformes; genus Falcunculus; species Falcunculus frontatus. The sequence continues at coordinate 4,510,058 of VZRV01005418.1, forward strand.
GACAGGAAATGTTAAAACCACTGTTAATGGCAAGACCAAAAATAATCTCTGCCTCCCTCAAATCTCTATTTAAATTCAACATGTACAACTGGCCTTTCCATATTCTCATTTTACTGTGTAGGTTTCTCTTTTAAAAGATGCTAATTTTTTTAAGCAAGTACAATGTCCATGTGAAGACTGGGAACAGGCTTCCTGAGAGGGGTCCAGGAGGTAGGTCTCTGCTGATCCTAGGACTAAAACTAAATAGCTACATAATATTCTTTTTGCTCTGGTCTTTTCCCTGAATAGAGGTGCTGTGAGCCTGCACAGCCACCTCTGCCAGGTATGAGGACCAGTTCACATCCTGCATTAAGATAATGTGTTCAGAGAAGTCCTTCTGCACCTCCTCCAGTTCATGCTTGCAACTTCCTTTCTTTCTGTGCTTCTTCTCATTCTGCTTCTCATTTAAATTCTTTTGGGGGGCTAAGCTCCTCTGGCTGCTCACTTCTGCTGGTGCAGCAATAGAGGGATCAGCAGGATTTTAGCCATCTTTCTCCAAAATCTGGCAGTGAACCTAGGTGCCCAGCAGGGCTCCCAGTTGGTCCACAGCATATGAGCAGTAGCAGGTCCAACTGTAAGTCATCCCCTGCTATCCATCCGCAAGCCAGACCTGTCCCAGATAATCCTACACCTCTCAATTCAGATTTCTTCCTCCTGCTGACTCATTGCACCACCAGATTTTTGCATCCATCATGCCTCAGCTGTTTGAGTATCTCCAAATTGGGAAGCAGGAAAGGCTTCTTGCTACAGCAATGAAGTAACCCTGTGCAGTAAATAGAAGAGGCTTTGCAAGGATTCTGTCCAATGAATTTGACCTTCACTTAATAGTTACTCATAAGTATATATATGAACAAAAATGTTCACCTGAATTATCTGCATTTTTGCAAAAGAGAGATTCCCAAGCTTGGAAATCTGTGGTCATTAACTGATGCTTTCCCATCTGCTCTTTGCAGAGAATATGCAGGTTTGTTGATAGTATTAGCTGTGGTAGTCAAGGGAAAAATCTCTGACTGTTGTGCATTAGCTCAGCTTTTTCTCTGTTCTGGCAAGTTTGACTTATCATTAAACATCCCAGAAATGCCAGCTCTAAAAATCATTTCTACTTTGATGTTATTTTCCACCTCTGAGAAATTGCTGCTCTCTTTTGGGGATTTGATTTTTATTAGAAACTTTTTTAAAGGCCAAAAAGCTAGAAATGCATCAACAAAATCAAATGACTCCATCTCCAGCTCAAGAAGAGAGCCAAAACCCTTCCACATTTCAACCATTTTTTTGATGCATATTTTCCAATCCATATCGTTCTCTGCCTTCTTTATTACACAAATGTATGAAAGGAAAATAGATCTTTTTCTAGTCAAAGTTATTATCCATTATGTTATATGAGACCTTAAGAACTGCCAGTTTGGTTTTAAAAAAGTGTCCAGCCCAGTATCCTTCCACAGCACAGGAGGTCAAGGGAGCTTATACAGAACTTTCCCCCCAGGCACTCCTTTCCTCTATGAGTCATTAGCAGTCATTAGCATTTTGTTTGTGTTCATTAACACTTACATGTAATAACCAATTACATGTAGTTCATGAAGCTCAAATTCAGTGTTACTTTATGGTAACTAGTTGGTGCTAATCTATACTGGTGTTGAAAGAGCCAAGTGCTCTCTTCCCTGTTCCCATTTAACTAAATGCCAATCCATATGCACTTATACAGAGATCCTGAGCAGATAACATTTCTCACCATTTCGAACCTCCCCAGAGAAGTGTTTTCAGTGCAAATGGTCCCAGCCTTGTGTAACACTGAGTTGTTCTTGTCCAGTCATGTCTCCTGAGTGAGCTGCTCACTATCAGCTGTGTGTATCTGTAGGCCAGAACCACTCTCATGAATAAATTAGAAGGCAAGATCAGTTATCAGGAGCATCAGCATGCTGGAGAAGAAAGCTCACCAGGGGAGGAAAAAAAGCTTTTATTACTTTTAGACGCCCTTTCGGTCTTATTAGAACAGAAACTGTGGGACTAGAATGTGAAGGGAGATAAAGGAGGGCTGGCAATGGTGGACTTTATTAAAAAAAAACAAAACAACCCCAAACCAAACCAAACCAAACCACCCCCCCCAAAAAAAAAAAAAAAAAAAAAAACCAAAAGAAACAAACAAAAAAAACACTAACAGAAAATATATACACATTGTCAAGTTCCTGTTCCCCTGTGTGGCCTTTAAGCCCTGCTCACAGAGTGCAGGGGCAGTGTAGCAGCATCAGTTCCAGGAGGGGCTGTTAGCACAGGAACATCCTTCCGGCTTTGTTTGTTGAGGACCTGGACCCCAACCCTGGGTTTGGATCCCAGGACTGCAGCCAGTTTGCCTCTTTATAGCCAGCCCATTACAGGGCTGCCTCTGTCCTCCCTGCCTAAACAGTGACTGATTCCGCTCAGCACTCAGCTGGACTCCAGACAGAGAACCTGCTAAATAAGAAGCAGCAAAGGATGCAGAGCCTGGCCTTGCATGTATTTGTTATTGCTACTCATAGGCCAGAACAAGCCTTTAAATTTTCCTATTGATTCAGGTATTCCAGTGCAAGGACTTCAGGCTTGATTGTTCTCTGCAAGCCTTTCCTATAGACCCAAATAAAGAATTGAACTATACAACAATTATGGCATGGAGACTCTGCAGAGACCAATCTTGGATCATTGCTAAGAGTGCTTAATGATCCTTGAATTCATGAGGAGGAGAGAGGACCTCACTTCTCCCAGGAGTCCATTTCCACCATGTAGGATCAGGTCCAAAGAAAAAGATGGCAATTTTCTTCCAGGGATGTCTCTGCAGGTTTGATTCTGCAGAGAAAACACTGAGATGAAAGGTAATTAAATTAGTTGTTTGGTTGGCTTTGTCTTTGGCTGGATTTTCTGATGTGTAATAGATTGTGAGCTCTGAATCTTTTTCCCAAGTTTGGACAGTAACAGCACTGTACTCTTACATGGACTCTACTGTCTAGCAAAAGCTGTGGTCATGCACTGACAACACAGAAAAATTCTCCTTAACCTCTTTCAGATCTCTTCTTTTTAGAAAATACATAGAAACTGGCTATATTTGAGATTTTGCCCTCTGCCAAATTTGGTGACAATTCAACCCTCTAAAAAAATTCATGCAGGTAGAAGATGAACACATATGCCTAAGTAGTCACAGGAAGCATGGTCATGTAAGCCAAGGACAGCATGATAGTGAATTCGCTGATCCAATATTTTCCTTCTATGCTGATCAGTGCCAGCTATTTTAGGAAATGTATTAGAACATGGCAAGCATTCAATGATACTTCAAGTATTTTTCCAGCCTCCAGGAAATCCTGTTAAAGGTTTTCCCAAACCAAAGGGGATACCCATCAAAGGATTTCTTTTTTCCAATGTATTTGTCTACTCATGTTTTGAGTGCATGGAAACTTCTAGCATCTACAGTAACTGCAGCAAGGAACTCCACAGCCTAAGGATACGTTTTGTAAAGATTACTTCCTTTTGTTTTCCCTAAGACTACATCATGACACTTTCATGCCCCCATATTAAAAAAGGCATGGTGCTGTATTTCATTAGATTTAGGGAAAAAAAATCAAAAAAGTCACCCCAGTCTGTACAAGAAAGTGTCTGGCCTGCAGGCTACTCCAGAGACCAACATCAGAATCTCACTAGGCACGTTAGATGTTCAAACACACACAAATCTGAAGGTTACTAATACTTGGTTTACCCATCCCTCATGTCAAGACTTCAGAAAAAAACCCCTGAAACCCAGAAAAGAAAAATGGGAATAAAAGGTCTCAGCCCAAACTCTCTTTCTGCAAGCTATCCATCACACTGTGAAACATCAAAGATATTTGATTCTGGCTTTCTAGACTTTCGTAAGCTCTTTTCCTACATAAGTAGCTGGGCCATCTTCTCTATGTACAATATATTTAATATCACCCAGTGACTACTGTAATCAATGAAAGCCCTCCAGTTCAGCTCAAAATAGTTAATCAGGCCCCAAAAGCTGATCTTTGTTAATCTGCTTTGAAAACCGAAAAATTAAGGCTTATTTTCTCTTTTGAGGCATCTCAACATCTTGAAAAACTACTCAATCAGACCCTCAGATTACATTATTTATTAATCTGCTCTGCAAAGTTAAAATAGAGAAAAAATATCCAAAATGTATCAATCATTATCAATGTTTCAAAGAATGATGAAGGTGATTTTCACTGATTCTGTATGTAGGAAAACTTAGGGCTGCTAATACTGAATATAGGTCAATAAATCATTCTAGTAAGAGTGACCTAATTAACACTCAAGCACTGATTTGAATGCATGAAGCTCATTATCTTGACTCAAGGTTCACTCTCACAGAAGAGAAAAAGAAATTTAAAAACTCACTGAAAATTTTGTGGAAGCAAATTTTCTGGACAAGATGAAAGACAAATATTGCTTCTGGTTCCCAGTCTTAGGTTCCTCCTGGACAAGTGGAGACAATAGGAAACACTTTCAATTAGTCTGGTGCAGCACCCCTGATGCTGACTCTGTACAAGCATCCATTGCCCGTTTGAAAGGATCCCCAGAGCCCAAAGGATATAAAAGCACAGAGTCTGTTGCAGAACCCAAATAGCACCTCTGCAGCAGCCTATCCCCATGGAATACACAAACCCTGGCCTGCAGGCAGTCCTGCAGCCCTCAGGGACTTTGTCTGGAGGAAACAAATCCATTGCTCTGCCTCCTCAGGGAGGATGAAGGCCAAAGGGAATATACTATGGCAGATGAACAGAGCAGTATTGTTCCTGAGTATCACATGTAAATTGAGAAAGATTTAGACCAGAAAGGGACCGAATCCTGCTCTTTGACAGACAAGGTGGATTCTCTCTATGATACAAATGCCCATCATTGCATCCCCAACTATGCATCAGACATAAGTGAAGATAAACCAAACACAGATACTCAGCTTTTGGAAAGAACTAAATATTTCTGAACAAACAAATACCAGGTAGTTTAGACACAGTTAATCTGGAAATTAGGAATTATTTCTAGTAGATGGAGGAGACAATTTCTAGAACAAGACAGATAGAGGTAGCTGGTTTTGAAGCTGAATTTTGATGTATGATAGGGATTATATAGCGTAAAAATTCATGTTTCTGCAGTGGAACAGAGCTCTTCTGTGAGCTGTAGTCCTGCCTTTACAATGTACAGCAGTGTATAAACTCATGTACTCTTATTCAGTCTTTGGGAAAGGTGTATGAAATTGGAAAATTGAATCCATTTATCTCATTAACTGAAAAAAACCCCAAAGTAGAATCCTGTTCCATACAGCTCACTTGACTTAATTAACTGAAGTCTGAATTGGAGCTTGTTTGCAAATACTGTCATTCTAAATCAGGACCCAGAACCAGCAATTGTTCCTTTTCTATTAGAGTAATTGAGGAGGGTGCCATTTGATTAGCCCGTGGCTTTATAGATTAATTTATCATTTCTTTGTTTGGTATAGATTTTGATTGATTTTCTGTGCTCTTTGCAAATGAGTAGGTTGTCACGAATACAAAAGCACTACATACACAATGACCACCACAGGTCACCCGTCTGTTGTTTTCCTGATGTTCTCTTCACTGAAACTTCCTCCTTTTGCTGTCCACCAGTTCTCACCCACAGCAGCTGCTGCCTGAACTAATGACTGCACCTGGGCTACAGCTTCCAAGAAAGTACAGTGTCTTCACCAGAGACACAACAGGACAGAAGAGCAGGTAGTCACAGTGCCCCTTTGGCACGAAATTAAGGACTATTCAGACACAAGTCTCATTGTAGCATGACACCAGATTGCTGCAGACCTATGACATTTGTAGAAATTGTTGCCGATCCGCAATAGTTAATATTTTAGGAAAGAAACAGAGATATGATGGTATTATAGCGCAAGACCATACCCACGTGGTTGCAGCAACTTGTCCTGTTTGATTTTGGAACGGTAGAAACTCACACTGGTTTTGCAAAGGGAGCCTTGCCTCATGAGTGAATTACCTGAGATTGTGTTACAGCCCCTCCATGCACTCCTGTCTTTCCTCCCATCACCATCCATGGTCATGGAGCCATTTGTAAGCTTCTCCCACAGGCACAGCTAAATGTGTTAATGACCAACCAGCACAATGGCTTGGAACAGTACTGAGCTCAGGACTGGCACTCCTGTGCTGCAGATCAGCTGGGCAGTGACAACTTGTTGAGCCATGGTAGCTCTGGCACTGCCTTCACCCGCATCTGATCTTCTTGGCTTGAGACCAAGCTCACCTTGTTCGTGCACTGACACTTTCTTACAAAGCCAGTGGGAGAAAGCAGACATGTCCTTCCAGAAAACCGGTATCAGAAAGCTCAGCATCATCTGTGAATGCCAGTAATTTGTAATATGAAAGGAAAATCAAGTGAACAGGGAAATGCTCCAGACTGTCAGTTCACCACAGAGTTTGGGTTTGTTTGTTTTCTAGTAAAACAGTGATGAATTGCAGCTTAGACTAAAAAAGGGCATAAGGTCTTTGGGACCTGAACCCAGCATCCCTGAAAGCTTAGAGTGTTCAGTGAATGTAATAGCTCCAAATTTGAAGCAGTATAAAAACACTATCCAAACATCCATGTTCTGTATCCTGCTTGGGGACAGAGATTTGTAGGCAGAGCTGTTCACTTCTCCACTTTGCTTTTTAGATCTCTGGAAAATTGTTTCATGTCTTTGGGCCTTTTTCACATAAAAGAGATTATCCTATTGCCTGACTCTAGCTGGGACTTGTGAGGAAGAAGCATCCAAATGTTCAATGACCGGGCTTGAATGAGGGAAAGAATGAGTAGATAGCAAAACAAAACAGTAACAGTCATATTGCCTGACATTAGGCAGAACTTAATTAACACTAGTTACTTTCATTAGGTTTGATTCTGCCAGTTCATTGTAGGAAGTCCCAGCCCCAAACTGATCAGAGCCATCTTAACGGTCTTTATTTTAAAAATAAATAATATTTTTAAAATAATAATCTGATAAAACAAAAAGCTTGCAAACAGCTTGTTAGTCTTTTCATATTCACAGATTTCTTAGACTAGCAGAGAAGCTGTTGTTATTAAAGAAATCTAATACTAAAGAAAAACCCAAAGAACCACTTCTCACACATGCCCTTTTAGAACCTAGACTAAGTAGTTCCCATAAAGCACTAGTTCATTATATTTTTAGATATATATTAAGGGTCTTAATGCACTCATTAAAAATTCATCTACATTAACAACATACAATTTTTAGTATCATTAAGGTCACAATGGTTTTTAAAATGTTTTCCCAAAATTTTTATAGCTGTTTGATCTATTCATATCTTACAAAAAACTTGACTGTCTAAACAACTAGTCCCCAACTATCTCAACAAGATTTTCTCATCCTACTGCCATCCTCTAAACACATGCCATTTGAACAAATTAACACAATATGTGAACCTAAAGCCTTGGACATGAAAGATATAATTTGCATTTTGGTGGAAAAGCACTTGGCTAAAAGTAGCTGAGTCCTATTTCTATAATGCCAAACAACAAAACCTGTAGAAACTTTAGAAGTTGAGATTCCTCCTCTTACTGTTATCAAACCATGTTACCCCAAAATCATAGCCAGCAGCATCAGCTGGACACACAAACAGAAATCAGAGGACATGTTAAATTTGAATATCAAATACATGAGCTATTGAAAGGAATTTGATCTTATTGACAGAAGTTCAGCAGCTAAGAGACCTAGGTTTAACTTGTGACTCTTCCTCCTGTGTCTTTAGGAAGTTGTTTGGTGCACCCACTCATCATCAGCAAAAACAGGTATTGCACTCTCACCTCCTGGAAGACGTCGTCTTGAAGATAAATACCTTAATGCTGTGTTCAGGCACTGCACAGACCCATTGTCTGAGTACTTTGTGTTTAGTGTTCTGAACAAGAAAGTGTTGTTTAATTACTGTTCTGTCCACAACATCGCAAGAAATCAAATCCCAACTGAGAATAGCTACTCTTTTGTTATCTCCTGCCACACTATTGGAAAAATTAGAGGGGCTGTGCTAACAAAAAATGAAAACTGCAGAAATAACCACTTTGCTGTTAACTATGTGGCAGAAGCAATGTTCATTAGAGCAGTACCATTACGAATTGAAAATGAGAATTCTGATTTTGTATATATGTGCCTTTGTAAATATACTTACATATATGTATTCGTGTACTTATTCACATGTATACATTAATCTCTCTTCAACTGACAGTCATGAGTTCTTTAACTGTCTCTGAAACACAGCTCACTGAAACAGGATGTATTATAAAATAGTCTCTTACTAGTGATGGTTTGAAAATATAGAACAACAGACAGCTTGAAGTGAACCCAATCCATCTGTGATGAAAAGCAGAACAAAGACAATATTTCCAGGCTATAGAGAGAGAAGGCATAAATGTGGTGCAGATCAAGCATCTGAACCTTTTTCCGTTTACCCCCATAAAAGTTCCATATTAAATCAAAAGGGTTACACTGAATTTTTGACAGCATGGCATAGCTCTGTTCTATTGTTACTTCACTCAAATCTATTAGTAAGCAAACCGCAGAGATACAGAGAGGCACAACTCAGGGTTTCATCCCTGATTAAAAGACTTTGGAGTGTGATAAAAAGCACAAAAGCTACTGGGAAGTTGGGTATCCAGATACCATCTTTTAACGTTTTTCGCTTTATGGGTTGCTGATATACCCAGGATGATTCTTAGAAGCCAGGTAAGCAACCCTTCCAGCCCTTTTCAATAAAAGACTACACAGCAGTGAATGTAAGGTACTGGAGAAACGGAGAAAGTGGGATACTCTCCTTTTCACCTCATGAAATAAACTATAATGATAACAATCCTGAAACATCGATCTGTGCTGCCTTGCATTATAGAAACCTCATCAAAAACTAATTAAGAGCCAAATACCATGCACCAAGATATATTTCTAGAAGCTTTTCATGCCCCTCTTGAGCTAATTCTGTGATCTTATGAAAACATAGCACTCATCATTACTCCCAGACACACAAAGACACAGGTAGGACCTAAGCAGCCCTTTCTGTCTGACTACTAAAATAGCACTTTGCTTCCAGGTTTAGATCTGATGCGCAACAGAAAAAGTTGGAAGGTCAACAAACGCAATTAGATTCAAAGCACAGACAAGCAGATCTTCACTTCAGGCCACATCTCCAAACAGCAGCTAGCTGGCAGAGAGAAGCTCAGCAGGTTAGCCTTGTCCTCTCTGCCCACTTGCCAGAACAAATGGTGCTATTTCAGTCTGCCGCAGCTGCAGGCAAACGATTAACTCTCAGGCTGACGAATTGAGAGCAGGACTAAATGGAGCAACCCAATTTTTCTGTGGGGTTCTCTAATCACAATTCACCACCTAGTAGGAAGAAGTGTAATCTTAGCTTTTTGCAGCCTTTCTGCTGGGTAACATGATTATACTGTAAAGCCATAACACAATATGATGCTGTATACCTTTATGGAGCCTGAGATGGCTGCAGTATTTTAGCAGCATTGTAATACAAAACCCAACCCACATTACACATAGAATGTATTTAGCCCCTGTTACAGAGAAGATGAGAAGATAAGACTAACCTGATCAATAAAGACTCTACAAAACCTCCCTGCAATGAAGCAATATAGGAAAGATGAACTCAGGATGTGGCAGAATCCAAAAGAAATGGAGGAGAGAAATAAAGAGGAGTCATCATCTGTGAGGTGAAGAAAACCGTATAGGTGGGCTTAAGGTTGGCCAGGACATGGGCAAGGCGAAAAAGGATGTCCAGCAGGCTGAAGCTGGAGAAGAGAAGCTGTGGGGATGGGAGAAGCAGAAGGCAGGTTTTCAAAGAGCAGGGACAAGAATGGTTGAAGTGGAGAGTCAGTAGAGAAAGCCTGGGAAAGCCAATTTGGGGCAAGAGAAGAAGGACTGAGAAACTTGAAAAGAGATAGGAAAAGTGATTTCCAGTAGAAAGACAGAGAAGAGCTGAAAGAAACAAAGAATGGGTACAAAGAAAAAGAAATTCATTAGATCCCAGGAGATGCGATCCTTTGGGAAAGCCAAGGGAGCGTGCTGAGGCATTCACATCTCAGTTCATTTTTGGTTCCGGCTTTTGACAAGAGGTTCTGGTTTTGCTTCATCCATAACCCTAGACAAAAAGTCAAAACAGGCATTAAGATGTTAGATATTTTCCCAGCTTACTTTCTCTGGGACAGAACTGGGACAGCAACATTTCTCCTAGGAAGGAGCCTCTGATCGTCCAAGTCCTCTGACTCAGAGGTACCTCCCCCTTTCAAGAAGTCCAAACCCCACAGCCCTGGCAGCTCCCTACTACAGGGGATGCATAGAACTGGGTAAACCCACGACTCCTCGGATCTGCCCGGTTTGTCTTCTCTGCAATTATATCACTTTGCCTGGCTCAGAGCAGCTGGCAGGAACAAGCCTGGTGGATGTGTTCACATTGCTCACCTTTCACCTCACCCCAAACCGAGCTCCTCACACCTATCCATTAGCACCTCCCAGCCTGGAGAGAGGGCAGAGATTCTTCTGTCTTGCTGTTTGGCTGTTAATAGCGAACAGCGCTGGATGGGAAGCCTGCAGACTCCTTGGTGTTCAAAGGAAAGAGTTCTCTCTGGCCTGTCTGACCACCTTTCTGCAGATTGGTTTTCAGTCAATTTTTTGGCTGCCCTGCTGCACAGTGCTCGCAGAACAGCTAAGCCTGTTCTTGCACATGGGTCTTTCATCTCTATCTAGGCAAGCTGGAAATGAAAGACTGGGCCACAGCATTCAACTAAGATTTCTAAAGCAATTGGCTTTCCATTCCCCATGGATAGCCTGAGATTACACTTAGAAATAGTAATTGCCACAAGTTTGTTATGATCTAGCAAAGGTACTACTGATACACATTCTCCAGCCTCTGTAGTATGTGCAGATTGTGTCTAGAGGCAAACTGCTACCAAATTTAAACTAAGGTCCCCAGACCACACAGCTAAAAGCCTCGTGGTCTTATCATTTATATTTCATACAGAAACTCCCGAGGGAACAGAGCTGGTTTAATTCCTCCCACCAGCAGCACTCCCTGAAGCATGAACGACCCCCTTGGAAGTACCTCTCACCTTCTCATGGCTAAGGGAGGCCAGACAGGCTGATGTAGATGTCTGCAGTGTGGGTGGCTAAATGAGCTCCAGTGACTGCAAAATGAAGAAAGAAAACAAACAAAACAAAACACCAGCAACAAAACCAAACAAAAACCACAAACAGACAAACAAAAAACCCACACAAAACTCTCTAGAATTAACCTCTTATGAACATTATAGTGCTGATTCCACTGGTCTTTACTGCAAGACTTTATCACAAGCCATTTTAAAAAGAGGGGATGGGAGTAAGAGGATTATTTTTGCTTTAATTGCCTTACCCAGGTGATCAGCTCTTTGAGGTGATCTAGAGTAAATGTCAAGGGGAGGGAGTGTATACACGCAGAAGGAAATCTTCCACCTTGAGAACTAATCAAACCTCTGTAGAAGTCCAGAAACTTTCCAAAAGCCTTTTCCAATTTTTTGATCACTCCAGAGATCTCGTTTGCAGAAATACACTGCAAGTCTGATCTTTAGAGTGGATTGTTATACAACCTTTTCACTGCCTCAAAACAAAGAAAGATACAATCCTGTAGCAGTCTGCAATGTACTCAATGTGAAATATCTGAGCGTTAACAGAACTTGCTCTGCAAAGGCAGATCTTTTGGGAGCTCGTGGGACCACCTGAACCGTCAGTAATCTGGAGCAGCCTGGCAAAACACAGATTCACAATTGCTACTAAGATGGTTTTTCACAGTTTTCTATTGAAATTTTTATAAGCTCAACACACCCATTAGTATGAAAATTGGACTCACTCACGCCTGCTCAAAAGCAGGCTGGGGCCAAGTTGAAAAGGCATCCTGTGCATCATACCTCTGCTTGGAAACCAAGGCTTATTGGTGAAGTCCATTTTGCTGTAGGAAAGAAATATGAAGAGAAAAATTCCCTCTTCAAAGTTCCTATGTGTCCTCTGCCAGTTACACACACAGTAAACCCTTCAAAGAACAAGAAAGTTCACACCTTCTCCTAAGACAATGCTCAAGAAAGGTAGGCTTTACCTCATATTTGCTTTTCTCTCCCACATCTTTTTTTTACAGTTAACATAATAAAATCAGAACTGGAAATTTAACAAACATTGATTCTCAAACAGAGGAGAGATTTGAGAATATTGTCAAAGTCAGTTCATAAATTCAAACAAGTCCCTTAAATTTTATTAGGATTATTTAGATCTTGTGTGTGCATCTATATCATCACACTTGAGACATAGGGCCTCACACTTGATTGTAACACTTTTAGCATGACTTGTCATGTGACCTGGCAAAAAATTCCTTGTGGTAATTTAGACACTCTTTCCTTTGCCCTTATTCTTGTAAGGACTTTATTCCTTACTTCCTACTAAGCAGACAACATAGCACAGAGATGTGAGTCTTATGCCAGGACATGGGAGTTTCCAAAGCCTCTGAAGTGGCCATGGCCCTGAGAAATTGGGAAAGGACTTGAGATAAAGAGGGCAGAGACTCATTCTCCTCTTTTAAAAGTGCAGCCACACAAGGCCCAGCACACAGCATGCTCAGATCCTCTGAGATGGGATGCAGTGCTACCAGGGCTTTAGAGGAAGGGGAGGGCTTTGAAATACATGGGAAAGAAGCCCCCCTGCAATACCAGCGTCAAGTAGAGCACTGTTCTCAGCAGGCAGGTAATGAGATCACACCACATTGAAAGTCAATGAAGACTTTGAAGTTCTGACTTTACAAAGACAAACTGATTCTTACATTTTCTGCCTTTCCCAAGCTAGCAGTTCTGGCAGACACCTGAAAAGAAATGGTAAATAGACGTAGAGTAAATATAAACAATTACTGTGTTCTACCCCTGTGATATCCCAGTGGTGCTTGGCATTTTAAGAGTTTAAAGTTTAATTACATTTTTGCTTTTGGTACATTGGATAGCCATTCACCTATGAAGAAAAGCATCTGAGAGGGTTTCAAGCTCATTTAAAACACTCAGAAGCAAAAACTGCTGAAGCATGTGAGGCTGGCTCTGTGTTTTGATGTGCTATAGAATAATGTATGGAATAATTATTTATACATTTCCTAAGTGGTGCATTTTCATTGTGTTTTCAGCTAACTTGCAAACTCCACTGGTCCCACCTCAGAAAAGCTCTCTCTCCACACTTGTTAATGCTTCAAGTAATATGCTGAATTTTTCCTTGCCCCATAGCACTATTGTGTGGAAGGAGATATTTGAAAGTCTGCCCAGGTTGCAGTGTTAGAAGAAAGGGGGAGAGATGATCGAGAGCATTTCAGTCACTCCGTTGCTCAGAGAATTTCTTATTTATTCAGATTACCCATTCCCAGATTCCTCCGATCACCTTGGTTTCTGATGCCTTTCCTGCCATTACCTCACGAGACAGGAGCTGGGAACCCTTCACCTCGAATGTCTTTGAATGCATTCATCAGCAAGGACCCCCCGTTACAACATTAAGCTCCAAAGGTCATGTCCACAAGGTTGTAATGTGCTCCCCACGAAAAGCCTGTCAGGGCAGGCTGTTCTGAGGGACAGAAATGGCCATGTAGAAGGCAGCTTTTTGATCTTCATCAGATGGGCAAGGAGCCAGGGGAATGGCCATCACCAGAATCACTGCAGAGGTTTCCGACTTGCCTGGTTACATCCTGAGTCTCCCCCACTCTCATGTGTTTGCCTCCTCTGTCTCTCTCATGCTGTCCTGAGCATCCGCCTGCTGCCAGGGGCACAGAGCCCCTGCTGTGCTCAGCTCCACCAGCCTGTGCTCCAGAGTGGGGGAATTGATTTTGCTAACACACGTCTGAAAATGCAGCTTCTTCTGCTGTGGTAAATCAACACAGCGCCCCAGGATCGGAACAATAAAACACGTAGCAAGCTGGGGGTCTATTTCCTCTGCCTGAAGGGTGCTCCATCATGCCAAGTTATGATTACTACAGCCCCACACCAGCAATCTCCTCCATTTCTCAGGTCCAGTCTCAGTAGCTGGGTATAGGAGTGCATAGTTGTTTGTTTTAATCTAATCACTATTTATTTTCAGTTATCCAGGAAAATGAGAAAATCTTTCACATACACAAAGCCCTGTATTTCTTTACCTCAGACTCTGAGTGAGCTGGTTGCAGAAAGACAGGACCTGGCCACACAGGCTCTGATTTGGGGAAAAGAGGGAAAATGCATTAGTGGGCAACAAAAGCATTTAAAACCACATAAAGAAGCAGAGGGAAATATATGATCAAAGGGAAACTGCTAAAAAGATGGTTTAAAATTTCTTAAACATATATGACTATATTTATATGTGTAGTCTCTGTGTACTTACGTATAAAAATATGCGTGTATCTATAGAAAATGCCTCCCTCACCATATGTGGGCTTCACCAGAAAACCCATTATTTTCATTCTAATCTGTGAGGGGAGTACATAGCCTGGTGTGATTTTTCAAAGAAAGAAGGGGGAGCATTTAATGATGCTGACTCCTACACTGCCTCCTGCCACTTTCAGCGAGGCTTTTTTCCTCGCTCAAAGGTGTCCAAAGGATTCACACATGCACACATGCTTAAATCTTTGCTCAGATGCTTGAATGATTGTTCTGGCCAGCAGTTACCCTCTCAGTCACAGGGAAAGCTTGTCTTTCACCAGAAAACTTTGTGAGAAGCCTCTGGACTTCCTCACTGTTGTTTCAGGTTTTGTTACTTTTTCTTATTTAGCTGCAGAAAATTGTCAAAGAGAAGAAGTCCAGCTCCCCACAGCGCCTTTCAAAACCATTTCAAATGTACCTTACTGGGCTGAGACAGCTGTTTTTCTCTTCTTAGGACAAAAAAAAAAAAGAGAGAGAGAGAGAAAGACAGAGAGAGAGAGAGAGTCCTTTTGCTCCTTTTTTTTCCACCCTACAGACTCTCTTTTAAAAGGCACGGGTGTTTCCACTTCTGACCAAGGTTTCACAGCAGGAAGACAGCATCTGTCCTACCACCAGCAGCCTCCAAGCCTCACTCTGCAGCATTCCCCTTCCACATGGAAAGGCTGCAGAGCTTAAGGCGTTACCTCTGTTTCCCTCTGCAGTAGCTGGAGACAAATCCCAGGGTAGCATCATATCATGTTGCTCCTGTCACTGAAAAAGAGAGGTTACAAGGGCACTTTCATTCCAAGATCACAAAGTCAAGTGTGCCATGCACCAGGACCAGTTGTTTTCGACTCTTTGGAAACCTCTTTGGTAAATCATGGTGCCTGGGCTCCTGATCCATACATCCCAAGCCACACCATGACTCCACGTGTTCCTGCAGAACTGCTCCAGAGAAACACCCAGGGTTAGGGGACCACAGCGACCACCCACACTCCTAAGCTGGACCGTCCTACCAGGTCCTGACTCAGGGACCCCCTAGGTATCAACACAAAGTTTCTCACAGGTTTGCAGAAGAAATCATGTTGTCTGCAAGACAGACTTGTGTGCAGGCCACCTGAACCTTGGGCAGGGCTGGATTAGACTGTGGCAGATATTCGGGCTGCTGAACCTGAAAACATTTATAGAACCAGGAATCTATCACCTCACACGGGGCTACCAGGTTGATGAGCAAGCTATCTTCCTGCTATCCAGCTTTCTTTTCTGAGGACTCACTTATCACTGGTGTGGGATGTCCCCGGCTCACACCAGGGAGAAGAAACTTTCAATAATTATGGTTTAGTCAATTAACCTTTTGGACTCCAGCTCTAATGGGGCTACTGCTGACATCAAGAAAAGGGATAAGGGGTGTTGTGGGATCAAAGCTTGCTAAACCAAGGGCCAGATGAGCAGAATTTTAAGGCATTGGAAAATTATATCAAATATGATTTATAATCGTAGCTGTTACGGAGCAGATCCAATGAAAAAAAAAATAAAACTCCTTTGACAGAAATAAAGGCAGCTACAAAATAACCTTTCTGAGGCACTAGCATTCCCATGTAAGAGTCTGAAACCAAATCTATACTGCAATGCTGCAATGAAATAGTTTTCTGCAAAACCATGCTGCAGTCCATTGGCTAGGTCATGCACATGAGCTGAACTGTGACTCTGAGATCTAAAGGCATCAGTCACTTCTGTCAGAGCAGTGTTAGTAGTTGTGAAGCAGGAACCAGGATCTGATCTCTGCAAAGGGACATAGACGAGTTTGGTCAATATATTATTTGCTGTGTCTACACTGACAGCTGGATTGGATCCAAGCCCCCTGGCCACCCTCTGATTTACTGGAGCCTTTTAGCAACTGCATTTCTGCTTTAGCTCAGTGGTGAGCCAGAATTAGCAAGTCCTGCTGAGATCCCCAAAGAAGGGTTGTGGTAGGTCAGAGCAGCTGTAGCCATGGGGAGAAAATGGCAGGTTTCTGTCAGTGTCCAGTCAGGGATTGTGGCAGCTCTGTGGGAACATTTTCCTAAGACAAACTAGGTAAACATCTCATTAAGACCCTTTCCTCTTGGCCATCAGTGGATACTCACTTTCTTATCTTCTCAGAGAAACTCTTATACTGGATTGCCATAGGACCAACATCAAGGTCAGCTACATCGTTCCTGCAGAGACCCATCCTGGTTCATCATGTCAAAGTCAGCGTGGCTCCCTGCAGGCTCTCACATCCTCTGGTCTGCAAAAAGACAGCACAGAGCCAGGGCTGCAAGAAAAGAGATATGTCTTAGGAAGTCCTCCCTAAGCTTAAGTAAAATACAGCGAGCTGTGAACCCACCCAAGGGACACTCAGACCGAATCACACTCAAAGCTCAGGCTCAAAATCAGGCCGGAGCAGAACATGATGTTGATGATCAGTACATTATTACACAGCAGCTGGGCTACAATAATTGTACTCCTCCTTGGTAACTTCGCAGATAATACAGCATGGCTTATCCCCAGGAAAAAGAAAGCTTACACCACGCTGCTCCGGTCTCAGAGTAAAAACGTGTGAACAGAGGGGCAGTCAGCAGTGCCCAACTGCCTCCCAGTAACATACTGAGCCACTTTAACTTGGAAAATCGTCTAAGCCCCATATTTTATGGTATTTCTTTCAATATGCATGCTGGAGGCTGTTTCTCATGTTAGGCTGTGTGGCTTAGGACCGTTCTGTGGTCTCTTATGGAGCACAGTTTGTTATGGTTCTTGTGCAGGAGCTGAGGAGGATCACAAGCACTACCCTCCATGCCAGGGAGACATGCACCACTCCTCTCAGCCCATCTCACCAGCCTCTCCAATTGTACAGGAGTGATCCCTGTGCTGTTTTATACATTTTAAAGTCCATTAAGGCTGACATTTATGCAAATGTAAGTGTCTCGTCCTTATTAAAGGGATGTTTAACTTTGAGCTGTTATAAGAAGAATACATGTGTGCTGTAGCCATCCAGGAGCCTCTCACACCTTCTTCCTACTGAGACAAATGGGTCATTTCAAGCAGCCACCCATCTTCTTCGCTGTGAGACCATGAGCTGTCGGCACAAGGGGCTGAGCAAAGCCAGAGCCATACTGACACCGACTGACTTGTTCTATGTCTGCACCAAGGAACGTTGGACAGACATTTTAATCTTCATTAGCACAAAGCCCTGCATCCGAAAAGGAAAAATCAAGCACAAGGAAAGGGCAGAAGAAGCCTGAAAGACTAACGCAGGGCCACCTTCCCACCTCTGTCTTTTCATATGAGGAAAGGATACTCTATCAGGATTGTAAACAGAGTCCCCACTTGTGAGAGATGCTGAGATATGCAATTTTCCTTCATGCTCTGCCTCTCACAGATGCCACTAAATGATAGTCATGGAAAGCTAAGCTCTCATCTCTTTCCTGGAGTGATTTCCAGTTACTTTGCCTACATGTGGCACTCAAGGACATGGTTGGCAGTGTTAGGCTGATAACTGGACTTCCAGCATGAACGGTTCTATAGCTGTATTTGGTCACATTGCATTGTTTGTTAAGTGATCTCAAAAACCTTTTTGAAAGGTGGCTCCTGGCACTGACATCCTTGCAGAGAGGGCAGATTGAAATGTATCACGGTGAGGGACCTTGCCTGTGGTCCCAGGGATTAGGAGTAATGGGAGATGGTTTTAAAGCCTCAGATTGATTCGGTCTGCATAGTCCAGGCTGGTGCTAGGTAGCTGCTGGCACTGTCAGCTTTTGTTCCTGCAAGGAAATAATTATTTGATCATGAGATTTCTCATACACATATATCTGGCATGTACACATGGAATTACTTATAACTGCCTCAATTCTAAGCCACATGAAGTCATTAAAATTCGTTCCAATTAATGGCAATGAGCCGAAAACAAACCCAGCACCTGCAAGCCAGAGAGAAATCAGCAGTTGCAATACTTTACATATGTCACCCTACCTTGGAAATTTTGCCGGAACTTTAATGTGCAGGCTGTGAATGGAAAATGAGGATTTCTCTGCTTAGACAGATCTTTCCAGCTAAGGAGTTGAGAAGGTTAGGGAATCCAGAGCCCAATTAACCTCATTGTGGCACTCTGCATGCAGCTGGTCCAGAACTCCCTGCTTGCACAAGCTCGGAAATCTTTCCCTCATCTTATAGCCGAGGAAAGTGAAGCACAGAAGGAAAGGCACAATGGCACTAGAATTGGTCTCTTCTGAGTCCCATCTCTAGCAAGAACATGCACATGGTTTTTGACCTGATCAGGGTTGAACAAGAGGCAGAGTCTGCTGTCCCACTAGCCTACGTTGCTTCTTCAGGGAGCTGGGAGACAGGAGTATCCTAGAAAACTGTCTACCAGGAACATGCTGGTGGTGAGAACAGCCCAACAAGCTGCTGAGGTCCAGCTGCAGCTGCCAACCTCTGCCCAAGACCTCTATCAATCAATTACAGCCCTCTGGATAGGGAAGAGATCTTGAAAGCACAACAGCATGCAGGTTATTTTCAATGGCCCAAAACATTACAACCTCTCCCAGCTCTGCCTCTGCACTAGAGGAGATAGATCTGCGTCCCCTCCACAAAGCGATTTCCCTTCCAAAGGTGCTCCACAGCTCTAGAAAGGTTTACTCGTGTGGTCTTCACTTTAGTCTCACACACAGGAATATGCAAATTGTAACGAAAGTATCATTTCTTCGTGTCACCCATAATCTGGGCTGATGGAGCTTCTGGGGCAGGAGGCAAGAAAAAAAAGAAAAGATAAAAACTTCTGAAATTCATGTGAACTATTTCCCATGCTTTTGTAATGCAGCAGCACTTCAGAGACAGACCATACATTGTTTGTTCCCTCTCCTAACTGCAGTGTTGATATTTGCTTTAATGGGTTGGGGTTTTTTCATTTCTTCTCCAGGTGTTCAGTGGGAATTGTCAGCATCTCTTTTTCCCTACCAGGAGTGAATGAACCACAAGTGCATTTTGTATTCAGCTTAACAAACTGATTGACTTTAGACTAAGTTTCACTATTTCCCATCTGACTTTCATTACCTAGAATAAGATGGTAAGTCAACCTGAACTGAAAGTAATTAAGGGAGTTTTGGAAGGGGAGGGTAAAAAAATAAAAGACAAAAAAAATCATTCTCTCTTCAAACACATAATTGTACAAAAATAACTCAAAATGCAAATTACTTATAGATGTGCCAGTCTGGCTCTTTTATTGTCACTTTGAAGACAGTAACTACAAAGGGCTAATATTTGTAATCTACCGACACAGTAGTACTGCTTAAAGTGTGCTATTTAGCACCTTCCAAAAACACCTCCTGGGTTTTTCTTAAAGTATCTGAAGGAAGCTTAGAAGTCACTTCTCATTCAGACATCCCCCAAAATATTAAATCAAGCAGGATATGGGATAGACTCACGTGAGTTACCATTCCACCTCTTGGACTTCACACAAAGTCAAATACAGCCCCTTTGTCAGCATGACTGGCTGCCAGCTCAAGGGTATATGGTTTTAAGAGCTCTGTTCAAGGCCAAAATACTTCAAATGTACCTCGTCCAAACTTGGATCTGCACATGAAAGGAAAGATTTCTTGTGTAGCCATGACGAGTAGTAGGAGCTTTCAGTATTGGAAGATGGAAAAGGTAAAATCCCAGAGAGCTAAAACGGACATCACAGAATCATGATGGAAATTACCTAAATGTATTCCAGTTTGCTTTGGAAAAAAACCAAACAGGCTCACAGAGACAACATGCATTGAAAATGACACTTTGTAGCTGTAACTACTTTGTAGCTCTAACTGCTTCATCCAATAAAATTCCTCTTTTCAACAAGTGCCATTAAAACTCCGGTATTTGACGGCAAACCAGGAATTATTTTGGATCAGGATCAGAGAGAGGGCAGACAGCAGGGCATGGTACACTTTGCCTCTAACCCAATATAAATTACACTCCTTCGAAAAATCATCTACTTGTGATTTCAGCCTAGATCTTATGCTGCTTAAACCACAGGAAGAGATAACAGGCTCCATATACGCCCCATCAGTCACATTAACAGTGAGAGGAAGCAGAAAAGACAAGTGGTAAAGACAGCAAATCTCCAGGAATGAGGCAAGGACCAGCAGTGCAGGAGGAGGGATACACGGCACCAGCTTGTTCCAGTCCCAAACAGCTGATAAACTCCTGCCATTGAATCACCTTTTGGTCACCCATCTAAACAATGCTTCCCACAGAGCAGAAGGCTTCAGCGAGACAGGAAGAACTAATCTCTAACATGAAAGTCTTTCTTCATCTCAGCAGCACAACAAATAAAGATAAAAATTGGGTCAGGGCTTTACTTTGGGACAGGTCAAATGCACAAAGCATAGAGGCTGTCCTTTCCCCAAAACTTATAGGGTGAACAATAGCTGTGGCTGCTGTGAGACGTCCATGCAAGCAGTAGATTTCTGGCCACTGTGTTTTACTCACAGTTCATGGACTGAAACCACATCGGATGTGTATCCATAGCCTTTGGGGGCTTTTGGATGACTGACCAGGAAAAAATATTTTCTCTCATTTCCAGGTAACTGTGCACTGTAGGGGATTTATCCTCTAAACAAGAGGTTTGTCCTCTGAATGAGCTTCTCTGTCACATTAAAAATAGTGAAACCTCTTATAACAAAGAAGAATGCAGCTTTGAGTGGTGTGTTTAAGCATCCAACTTCATGAAAGAGGATAATTTATGCATCAAATAAGGAGCTGTCACTTTGTTCTGTGATGCTGAACAGTGTGAAATTCATCACTGATGCTACCTTCCAGCAGGAACTGTAAGGAACATGGATGTGAGTAGAGTGCCCTGGGTAGCTGGAGTCTGCAACCAGCATCCTCTACCAGTTTTCTGTCAGGCTATGAGACTCCAGCAAGTCCTTTGGAAACCTACAAGCAAGAATTTCCATAGATGAGAAACAGGCAGGGGATACAGGTGTAAAGCTGTCTGCTCACCTGGCTTGTTTATAAGCTCTGAGCCTGTGTTTGCTGCTGGTATCCACGTGCCTTCCTGTCTGGTGAGGAATAGTCTGAACCCCTCCCATGCTGGATCTTTCATTTGTGCTCAAGAAAGAAACTTATCCAACATCTTGCTTCATCAGGAATGTGTCTTCTTCTGAGTTTTAGCAGATGAGCAAGACCTGGTTTATCAAAGCTGCTGCAATATGGTAAGAGCCTGTTATCCTCATAGCACATCTGGCCTCCAGTGATATCAAAACCATTTATGAAAATTGAGTCCCTCACAATTACATTGGGGGGCCATTATTCTTCAACTCTAACAAAGCAAATAGTAACAGTCTATCCTAAACCCTACCCACACACACCAAATAGATCTATTTCTCTACCATCCACCATTAAAATCCTCCTGTCTTCAGGCTCTTTCTAGGGAACATCTTAAGTTCCAGCTCACATGACAAACAGCCTTTGGACAGCATGCCACAGCACTGTGTGTCCTGTGTGCATCAACAGTGGTCAGACAACCCTTTCCCACTACCTGCTAATTTCTAGTGATGCCAGGTCCAGCTGAGCCAAACAGACATCAGCTGCTCGTAGCAGTAGTTCTGGAAGCAGTGAGGGGCATGGGTCGAACTTTTTAGCAAAGACTGTCCTCTCCTTCTTCCTCTACAGCTGTCCTGTGACCTAAAGGGGAAAAAAAGCTTAAATCTCTTTCCATTAATTGTTTTTTAATTCACTCAGTTCTCTGACCCTGTTCCAGCACCTTTGCACAGGTAGTGCTGTCTGTGCAGCAAGGGTAAGACCAGGAACAGCAAGGGGAAGAAAAGGTTTGGGTACCTGACTCAGTGTCCTCATGAATGCCTGACTTGAGAAATCAAACCTGAATGTTTCCACCTGCTCCTGAGATTTTAGCAACCCTTTTCTCTCTAATTGTTTCACTGATTCCTGTAATTAAATCAAAGTACCACAATTGTCCCTAACATTTATTTACCTGGAAGCTGGCTGCTTATGTTTTAAGCCCAAAGAAAGGCTGTCATGCCCACCAGGTCCTTCAGTTTTTAATTTTTTTCTAGGTATGGCTCTTGATCTAATAAGAAAAGATATTATCCCTGCCTGCCAATCATATCTCAAATATTTATGGTGATTATGCTACTAGGGGCTGTAGAGTTATGTATTTGTCAATATATGTTCACTAATTTATATGTTCATAATATTTTTTTTTTTATTTACCTGCATGGCTGATTTTTCCTTCTTTTAGATCTATTTAGCAATAGATCTTCTTTTATGACAATGTTTCCAAGCACCAGAAACAGGAAAGAGGGCTCACACCTTAAAAGCCTTGGTTTTTGGCTGCCTTCACTATGCAAGGCCAGAAGACGGGGGAGATGATTCTTTTGCCTGCTCTAGTACAGTAGTTTTTGTAGGTGTGTGCCCCACTTTCCCTTGCATCTCTACAGTGTTCACTGACTGCTGCAACCACCCTCATCTCTCACTGGGCACTGTCCCATGGGGAAATGTGATTTCCTCAGGATTACAACTTACAACACTCACCAGAGGCTGGGCTAAACTTAACTAAATCTAGAGAAGCCAGGTTTGGTGCAGAAGCAGAAATCCCTCCTCCTCACATTCCCTCTAAACTGTGTAAGTGCAAACACATAACAGCTGCAGAACTACATTTACACAGCTGGTCCCATACCATAGGAGTTGGCGGCTCCTACCTTCAGAGAGCTGACCCCAAGTCCAGCAGTGGGTAGAAACCCACTGCAGGTCACCTTCTGAGCAGGACAGACACAGCTGGCAACCACAGTGGTCTCCTCACAAAGAGTTATGTTCTTAAAGGACAACTTCAAAGTTAAATTCCAGGCTAAATAATTTTAAAAAAAATTCAGGTTGAAAGCTGGGGTTAAAAGTAAAGGCAAGATAAGAGTCCTGTGGGAATCTGGTAAGGACAAACACAAAGCCCTTGGGATAATAATGGAGGATGTCCTATCAGATCTACCAGGAATCACCTATTTGACATTATGCAAATCTTATAGCGTAAAATCCTGAAAGATTAGGTTTATCAATGTGTAGTCAAAAGGCCTTTCTTTCTTTTCTACCCTTTAGTGCTGTCTCTGTCACACAAGAAACTCGTGGGTTGATCATAGGCCTTATACAGGCTTGAATAGAACCTTAAGCTGGAGTTTTATAGATGAGAAAACATGGAAGGGAGGGGGATATCCCCCTTTCAGGTTGCCTGAATTGTGGTCAGGGGGGGAGACAGCTCTTGGCTGCCAGGAGCTTTTTTTCCATTCAGCTCCCTTACATTCCTGGGGAGCTGGTCACCCTTTTTCCACTTGTCCTATTTCACAGCCTGATTGCCAGTTTGGTCATTTGGGAGATGTTTCTGCACCCTTTCAGGTTCTTCTGGCTGAGATAAAGAGAGAGAGACTTTTAGGGAAAAGAAACCAGCTCAACAAAAACACTGTCCTATTTATTTTTGTAAACACAAAAGCTCCCCAAACCTTTGATTTTGATTTGCTTTTAGAGGACACTTGCATGTCTGCAAAGTGTTGCTGGAACATCAGAGCCGAGCAGAATGGACCCTCGTGCTGGGCAATTACCCAGCTGCTAATTCCCACAAACAGAGCAGCCTCTGATCTGGAATGTGCTGGAAGGACAGGAGCTGCCAACCACTTTGGGCACAGGTGGGGGTGGGCTTTGTTCCTTTAACTTCAGAGGAGCCATTTTATCCGGGCACCCCAGCAGCGAGTGAGTGGGGGAGCCCTGTCAAATGCAAAATAGAAATGAGCAATGCCTATAAAAGAGAGATATCATGAGAACCTGCCACTTGGGAATAATGAAAGGCTCGGGCAGGTTGCGCTGATTGTGCAACCTACTGGGGCCTGTCAGCTCTGATAACAATGGCAGCCATCAATTCCTGCAAAAATGGCAACAGCCTGAATTGGAAATTGTGAAGAACCATTTAGGGTCGAAATGAGATTTTCTTCAGAATGCATTTGTCGGCATGTTCCCATTCACTTGAAAAGCTCTGGACAGATCAGAAGGAACGTGAAGTAGCCAGGGTTGGGAGTTTTTTATTATTATTATTCCTCCTCCCCCTTACAAAGCAGTTTTAAATGCCAAGGGCTTTCACAAAACAACAGTGGTTTCAAAGCTGCCAAAGGGCAATTGGAAAGTGAAAGGTATTCTCTTCAAATTACCTTGGAAAATGATACATGTTATGAAAGGGGTTTACTTTTTGGAGCGTTAAAGAGATACCAAAAATCCAATTTTATTGTCAGATTATGGAGGCAGGCAGTGGGGGACTGTGTAAAATTGCCAGAGCTCCTCTTTAGATTCTGCAGATGTCTATTTGCCTTTCATGGACACCTGCAATGAGGTATCAGACAGGACTGAAAGGGACAAAAGAGTTGTGGCTGTTTGGAAAATCTGTTTTGTTAGAATATTAACAAAAAGAGTCAGAGCTTAAACAATTGTTACCTATTAATAGTGAGGAAAGCACAGCTTGAGACAACACTGGTCAAACTCCCTGGAGAGACAGGAGCTACAAGAAATTTTTGTATTGGCTAAAGGAAGGTTGAGCCTGAAGAAGAAAATAAGTCTGTGACCCTCTTTGGCAGCTTTAGATTACAGCATTTAGAATGAAGGTTTTTAACAGGGTTTTCTCCCCACACCTTTGGTGCATGGAAAGAGGTTTCTTCCTTTTCATTTTTCTAAACAGCATGACATCTATTATTCCCCAAGGGAAAGAGCAAATCAAGTCAGCCTCCCAAATGTACGTTTTCTAACTGTAAGAATGGATGGATGGAAAATAACAGCACAGGCCTTTGAAAAAGGAAAATTGAGTCTGAAATCTGAATAGGATGAACATAATCACTGTGTTCAGTGCAGAGGAGAAGGCGAACCTCAGGATTGAATTTTGCCCCAAGATGAGCAGGGAAATGTAAACCTGAGGATGGGTTCAGTCCTGCTATACAATAGACTCCTTTTGCTTATAAGTCCCAGTTCTATTTTCCCTCTTTCTTGTTCTTGAATTGGTTTTTAATCTTTAAAGAAAGATGAATCAGTAAAAAACGGCTGCTTTTTGAAGAGCCTAGCACACTTAGGTTCCAGAGAGCAGATATTTCTTTCTCTGAAATCACAGAAGATTTCTTTCCTCTTCCAGTCCAGACTGACCAGTGACAGCTTTGTCCCTGCGGGCAGAGATGACGCTCATTGATCCAAACCCAAACACGACAGTAATGGATGATGCCCTCTGACAGTTTCTAGGAGACAAATTCTCACTCAGCTAAGTCAAAGCAGTCAAATCCAGCTCCCACTGGGGTCAGGTGCTCCACATTGTGGTTTGAGGCCCTCAAGAAGCACCTAGCAGTCAGACAAAGAGGTAAGACTGATGAGAACTGGGAAGCCTTTTCCACCTCTGTGTTTCTTGAAACAGAAAGTAACAAGTTGCTTCCTCTTCCCAGACAGACCAAATCTGGCAGACCCTTCCCAGAGGACTGTCCTCCTGGATCCCCCAGCTGTGACCTTTTGCCTGTGCTAAGTCACAAGCCCCATTGGGAGCCTTTTAAAGCTGAAGTCTGTGACTGCACAGAATTCAAGATGCACTAGGACTTGCTCTGCATAACAGGCAAGGAGCCACAGCCTGGGCTGGTGCTCGCTGTGAGCGCAGTAGAAGCAGGAACTGAAAGCATGCTTACCTCTAACTGCCTCCTCCACCTGTAGCCCTTAAAAGCACATCTACAACAAGGGAGCAGAGCTGGATTTGTGATTTCTTTGAGCTCCAACACTTGCCTTTGAGGGAGAAAGGTTGCAGCGTGAGCCTGTGTGAAACACACTGTATTCATACAATCCAGGATATCACAAAGAATCATCAGGAATAGAAACAAACTTCAGACAGAAACTCTCTGCATTACTTCTAACTTGTCCTTTCCTTGACAACTAAGCTTCTACAAATGCAAGAGGATTCACTGGAGAATTTCTTTACGAATCAGAAAGGCCAAAAGAGAAAAAAGGGGAAAATTTGTTTTACATTTCCCATTGTTGCTTGCTTTGCTATTGAGGCTTCAAAGCAGGCTTCCAAGCAGGTGGCAGATCTGTGTTTTCTGAGGCTGAAGTGTACATGGGTGCCCACACACACGCAAAGTATCAACCCCTATCTGCCAGCTGCAATGGACTCTTTCCTCCTGTGTTTTTCAGAGAAGGCTGAAAACCATATTCCTCAGCCCATGCTGAAGCGAACAGTTATGCAGCTGAGATAACAGACTCAGATTAATGAGGATTGAAAGCTTTTGGGGGAATTTGCTGCCTTAGAAAGATTTGTTAGGTTTACAAAGCCAAACATACCAAAATCAAGAACTAAGTCCTTTTGGAAAACAAGCCCTAATTTGTTTGTAAATAACATCTGTGCACATATGTATGTACATGGACATCCTCCCACCACCAGAAGCTCTGATTGTACCTCCTCTTTGAAAGCCAAAGTTTGTTGCTTCATAACTGTTTCATGAATTTTGCAAGGAGAAATACAGCTTGCGTTGGGAAAATGGCATTCCTGATTCACATTAGTGGTCAAATTATTTCAGCTTGAGGGGCTGGGAGCATAGAGGGCCCATTTTCTCAGGTAGGATATTAAAAAGCAAGGCACTTGACCATTTGTGGCAAGCATGGCTTGCCAGGGACCTTACTCAGAGAGGGCCTGAGGGTTGGTGCTTCTCTGGCTGGTTCTCAGCCTCCCTAATTACATGCTGCTCTCCACTGGCAGCTGCAACTGGAGCAATTTCTTCCCTTCCTATTTCATCCTCAGATGCTGGCTTTTCAGTTTTACCATGTGTAGGCAACAGATGCTTTGCTTTACAGTGAATAACAGGTTTTGCAGGTAGAGAAGACAGCCTGGGGGAAAGAGCAGCTGCTTTTCCAACCAGAGTCTTTGGGGAGCATTTGTTTGGAGCTGGTTAGAGCCTTGAGTACCCACCTCACAGGAAAGCCCGAAGATACTCAAATGGCAGAGCTGGACCTTGGTGACACCCACAAGTGAGTGGCATTGGGCTGCCAGTGCAGCAGTTGTGGCAGGAGCCAGGGACCCCTGCTCGTGCCTCTCTGGTGGTACTTGCACAGTGCAGTTCCCTTCCAAGACAGGCCTGGGTGTCCTGTGCCATGCTTTGGTTGTTCCCTTCAGATGGTGGAGTGATGCAAATTCTGCTTCCTTCCTCTGCCAGGGGATTTCTATTCATTTTCATCAATATCATAAACCATCTTCCAGTGATTCATTCCCGCTGGAACCAAAAGGTTTAACCCTTCCTCCTGCCCTTGCTTCCCCATCCGTCACCTGCAGTGGCACATTGATAAAGAATGTTTTAGAGACTGGGAGATGCTCACAAGCTAGTAGGATGCGGGAGGCTGGCACATCTTATTTTGGCCAGCTGGAAAAGGAAAGCCTTAAAAACAGCTTGGGGCTTAACGTGTGCTTTCAGAACAGTGAGAGTATGTGCTACACTATTCACCCATCTTTGATATTCTGCTTCCATCATCATCACAAAGAAGTAATCGATTAAAAATTAATATCCCAGCTCTGAGGTAGCAGTATTATTTCCTAATAGGTTCCTTGCCAGCCGCTGCAAGGCAGTAAATCTGACATGGCATGGTCATAAGAGGAAACATATAATATTTCACCCTTTTTTTAAATATCTACTCAAAATTCATCCCCATGCCTGTAGAAGTTTCCAAGTGTAGGGAACCTTGTCCTTCCTTCTTAAGCAATGTAGGGAGTAGTAGCTAACAACAGTTAATTATAATATTTGGCTTAATGAAGCCTTTTGCAGTGTTTGGCAACATCCTCATGATTAGAGACGTCTCTTCCCCCTGAGGTGCTTGAGCATCACCATCTACCCACTGTCCAACAATTATTTTTGTGTCAACTCCTGGCAGTCTTAGAAGGCTAAAGAGTGAGAAAGGTCTCATACCTTGAGTTACTGGTAGTAGGACCTCCATTCAACCACTCTTCTTTAAAATTCCTTGTCCAGAACACTCACAACCCATAACATGGAATTTCATCCCCGTATTTATCCTCCCTAAGGTCTTATCCTTCCCACAACAAAAGGATGCTGGGAGCTGATACATTCCTGCCCCAAATCCTGGTGCTAAGAGCTAGAGCAGGGGTTTTATCTCCCAATACCTCCCCAAATCTAGCCTCTGCAGTGCTCAGACTGAGTTATGTGCCCCTCAGACTCAATGCTCAGTGTTCTCAGGCCATTTGCTAAATACAAGCAGACTCTGTTCAAAGCAGGGTATTTCTAGGCAGAGAGGGGATTTAACAATCAAAGGAGGAAACAGCAGCAGTCAAAAGAAAAAATATTGACTTGTCCATTGTGAGCTGAAAAGTCTAATAATAACCAGTAAAGTTCCTCTACTCCCCAGCCTAAAAAATGTCTGCTTTTCAGATTAACTCATTGCTACTCAGGCTCCCTGCCTTCATTCCTTTAATGTTTAACACAATATATTAAAGCAGAAAACAATGCCCTCAGCTCCATTTCAGGAAGCACTATGAAGTAAAGTATATCATAATCTGCCTCTTTATCTTTTCTCCAAGGGAATCTTTATTCTCTTTCCCTCATAAACCTTCCTGGTAAACTGGTACTGCTGCTTATCTCCTGCTCTCTGTTGGGCTGGCTCTGACATTTGCTTCCATTTAATCTCTTTTTTTTGCTTTGACCTTTTTGCTCTGAGGTTCTGTCCCCAAAGTCCCAACAACCAATAAAAAACCACCAGAGCACTTGGGGTTTGGACTGGGCACACCGTGTGAAGTCTCTTTCTGAAGACAGGTGCTGGAGACCTCACTCACCTCCAACTTCTGGACAGAGAGTGAGATGGGAGAGAAGGAACCCCATACGGGGATAGATCTGTCTCTTGCTCAAGTGTGTGCATACATCTGGTGAAATCCTTCACTCAGCAGCAGGGGTTCCTCCAGGTGCTCCTGGCCTCAGCCAGTGCCTGCCAGCCCCACGAGAAACTGGATTCCGTTTTACGCTGGAAAGAGGCAAAGCTGGAAGCAAAGATGACCAAGGGCAGAGCGAGGATCCAGCCTCCCAAGCGACAGCCAGGCTGCAGCACAGCAGCACACAGAGCCCAGACCCCCTGTCTCTCAGCCCTCTGCCTAAACCACAGGGCTATTAAGCTAATAGGCATTAGTGTATGATTTTTCCCAAAGGAGCGTTTATTTCCTCGTGTGGTTAACTGCTTTGTCTTGTATTTCTCACTGTCATTGCTGTGTTGGCATTCTGCAAACCTCCTTATTTGCTATTCTTTGCCCTTCTCTCTTGGGTTTCTGTCTGCACTGGGATTGAGGTAGACTGAGGTGTATTTCATCTCACCTGCTGAAGTAATGATGTTTGCCATGAGAGAAAGGGTTTGATCAGGGAGAAGGAGGGGGAGGATTTAGGAGAAAAACGGTGAAAGGAACATGAAGGGAAAGTAACTCAGGCAGAGAGAAGAGATTGAAAATGTTGATTTGACATCTGATGCTTTGGAGAAATTCTTGGCCATATCTACTAAGCAGGAGCCTTTGTGCTTCCTTTCTAGCAGCAGCAGCAGGAGAGACACAGCAGCACAGACCTGTGCTGCACACAGTCAACAGATTATCTCATCCTCCAAAAAAGCAACTGATGTCCCTGTTCTGAAGGACAAAATGCCCTGCCTGGATTTTGTGGGGTTTGAAAATCCTGAAAAACTGTATTTGGCTCCATTTTACATATTGCTACTTCTCTTTATTCTTTGTGCTTTGCCTTTTCCTAGTTCCAGCCAAAGACTCTCTATAGCCTCGGCAAAATACCCCTGCTGGTTTATGCTTAGGGGAAGTGAACGCAGGAACAGAAAGCAAATCTTTCTGATGGAGCTATTTCTCCTTAGGCAACTCCGAGTTTGATTCCACATAGCCATAGAGATATAAAAACCAGATCTGGAAACAAGTGAGGATGGTCATGCACCACCCTGACCTGCCCTGCCCAAGCACTGCTGGCACTCTGCTGTATCAGCATGACTAACTCACATATGGCTCAAAGTTGTTTCTTCACTGTACGAGCAGCAGATCCAAAGCACAGCAAGGGGAAAGGAGCTGGTAAGGGAAACCTCCAGCTGGATGAGGAGAAGAAGTCATGATTCAAAATCCAGCTAGCTGCCCTGGGCAATACCAAAGCTCAGGGGAAGCCCTGATGCTGTCTAGAACAAGTGAAGACACTTTGCTTCCCAAATCAACATAGCTTCAAGGATATTTCAGGCCTTAAATCCGCCTCTTCACCAGCGTGGGATGTTATCTCTGAGGCTGGGATGACCCTGAGTGGTGTATCACAGAGAAGAAGCATGCAGATATATACATGGACTCACCTGTACACCGTGCCACCCAGCAGGATGCCCGTGACAGGACACCTCCCTGCCAGGGCTCCTGAAATTCTCCACTGCAAAGCTGACAGAAAGCCACTGTGAATAGCAGTGGGTAGATTCATGATTCATATATAGACACACAAATGTATTTCTATATCTCTTTATACATCATGAGGGCTGCCTTCTTTCTGTCTGGGAGCCCCCGGATAGATATACATGCTTTTAAGCACATGGGCCACAGGTTTCACATAAAAAACAGAGAACATCCACACAGCAGATATGTTGTCAGGGAAAAGGTAACAGTACGGCTTATGTACCTTATGTCAGATTACACTGGATATCCAGGAAAAACGAGGAAAATCCTTCACATCAAGCTGAACAATGATTTTTGTGGATAAAGGGGACATGCCTGGGAAAAATGTAATATTCCATTGCTTTTATATTTATTTATACGACTATGTCTAACTAGGTAGATAATTAAGTAGGTAGGTTATATAGGATAAATAGATTTCACAGATGAAAAATCGCATAGGAAAATAAATGAAACATATTTAGTAGGCAGATTTGACATCCATATATCAGCTGCTTGAAGTTTCTCAAACCCATGAAACTCTGTCAATCATCCCCAGGAGACAGGTCAGTGCTGAGAGCACAAATGAAACAGCAACCAGCGCACCACGAGGCCGTGCCTGTTCCAGATTCATGTGCCACTGCTCCCTCTCAACCAGATGATGTTGGGATAAAGTGCTGTCACTCAAAGGTGACACTTTCCTTTGGGACTAGACAGTGCTAACGATCAATAGCGTGGCATTTTATAGTGCTCCTTTCCCATACTGCCAGCAGAGGTTACACACTTTTCCTTTCTACCACTTGTAGCAGAAACGTGTGTTCGGCACACGTGGTCCCTTGAAATGCAAAAAATAGAGAAAATAGAAATAACCTTCTCTTCCCACACGGCAATGATTTAATGTCACCATATGTGACCCCAAAATCAGTGTTGCCATAAAGCCACTTGAATTCCAACACAGTGTGACTGGAAAAAAAGAGATGTTACCAAACAGGGACTTTTCCAGAGTGCCCTTAATTAAACCCAGCACAGCAGGACACAGATTTCAGCAGTTTGCATCTGTGGACTTTTTTGTATGAAACCCCTGATGCTCCCTCTGGGGATACAACTCCCCGTGTGTCAGCAAGAAAATGGAACGAGCGCAGGGAAGAGTGCAAACCACGGGGCAGCACTGCCACCCCGAGCTGCTCCTGCGGAGCTGCACAACAGCAATAGAGCAAGAAGTTCAGCTGCATAAGGCAACAGGATCCTGGTGGTGCCTGGTTTAGACAGCAGCTCCCACAGCCATGAAGAAAGCTCTCAAAGCTTCTGGCTTCAGCCAGACAAGTTACCGAAGCAGAATAGATGTATCTCATTCCTAAAGTCCAAGTAATATGTTAACGAGGCATGGCACTCATAGCTGTGATGTCCAGATAAAAGCCTGTCAGGTGTCAGCTGTGACACCAATCCATCAATCCAGATTCCCTGCAGCAGAGCCATTGCTGAGCCTCCCGGCCTTCCTCGCTGGGAGAAGTCCTGCAGTTAAAAAAAAAAAAAAAAAAGATGCAACATGAAGTGTTTGAGGGATAGAGACTTTGCTTGGCATGATGGTATAAAGGCCCATATCTGAGTGTTTATCTGCAAACTATGGCAGGGTTTCAACCCTGAACGTAAGATCTACTCTCTCTCCTCACAGTGTACTCTTCCTCTCCTGCCAGGGCCACCCTTCAAGCATCCTTCCTTGCTCACAACCTGCCTCCTGCAACTTTCCAATGGCTGAGGGGTCTTGCTGCTCCCAGAGGACCTGGCCACCTCAGAGGGACTCTTGCTTCCTCACAGGAGCTGAGCCATCCTGAAGGAAAAAAAGTGCTTTTGCACAAGCATGTCAGTAACACACACCAGTCCCCTGAAGTGTTCCTGGAGATACCCTGTCTGCAACGCTCTGTGCAACGCTCAGCGCAGTGACTCTTTAACATTAGGCTGAGTTTAGGAGCAAAAAGTATGCTATTCTTTATAATGCACAGGTCAGTGCTATAAATCTGGCTTTTATAAGTGCCTGGTGTGATCAGTGCTTTCACAACCTTTCAGCGTGGCTGTAACCAGTCCTGTGGCTTTCACTCACCGCAGGGTGTTGCAAATGGAGTACTTTGGTCCAGCAGCCCAGGCACTTTTACATCACCAAAATTTGCTTTGTCACAGAGTCCATTAAGAGGAAACGGCACTGTGCTGCAAAGCAACTCTTCTGTACCCCTGTAAAATCATATAAATCTACCAGTCTCACTGCTGGGAGTGACTGCAAACAGGCTGAGGGAGTTCTGCAGAGAGCCAGGGATATTAAGTGCTACTGACTGTACTTTAAAACACAGGGAATTGCTGGTTCTCCTAAAGTCCATGTTAATGACTACAACACACACCCCCCAGCTCCTCATCAGAAAAGTTGGCCTTGTCTTCTACTGCTGCTGAAAAACCTGCCCAGCTGCCATTATGCTCTGCCCTTCTCCATCTGATGGCTGGGCCACAGTCCTGGGTGTGATCCATCCTCAGACAACAGAACCTTTATCCTCTGAAGAGTGGGCAATACAACTTGCTCCCCATCATAAGAAAGCAGAAAAGAAAGTGCAACTCTGGCAGGTGTAGGGTTTTATCCTAATTACAAACCTCCTCTCCCCAGCTGAGATGGGGCCTCTTAGCTTTCTTCCATTCCATCCCATGGACCAGTGACGCCTGCAAGACAAGTTCCAGCCACAGCATGAGACAGGATACAAGAAGTGTGCCTCTTCCTGGGGCTCCACAGCCTCCCTCCCACTCAATTTTTTTTCCCCCCAAACTCAGAGCCAGGCTGCAACACTGAAGGACTGAGGTCTTTGTGAGTTGTTTCTGCTGAAGAAAAACAAATGCTGCATGGTGGCAGGGTCATAGCAAAAGCCCCAAATGCCACAGCATCAAGTCCTACAAGAGCTGTAAAGGAATGGTTTGCAGGCAAGGACTAACCCTTGTCAAAGCCCAGCTCCTGAGCCAGCCAGGACCCTGGCTGTAGCAGGAAAGCAAGATCTGAATGTCATAAGGAAGAAGTCTGAAAGAAGCCATAAGAGGAAGGCATTGCTTGTTCTCATACCTGATGACTAAAGGGTGGCCTGCTGCCCTGTAATCTTAAATCTGAAGAAGCAAAGCCATACAGTGCTGTTTCTAGTAACACTGAAAGACACTGTCCCTTCTGCAATAGCTTTTATAAGTGAGACGTGTTCCTTCCAGGCTGCTCCAAAAGGAAAATCAACCCCTAGGAGACACATCAGGCTAGCCTACCATGATACTGGACTTCTGTGACAGGTTTCCTGCTGAGAAAACATGAATAATACTTCTGGAGATCAGAAGAAGTCCATCTCATCCCACAGGAAGCCAAATATGTTAGTGATTTCTGACAGAAACTGGACACAGTGGCCATCAAAACCTGTTCAGGGACTAAACAGGACATGGGGTGAGAGACATCTAAACCAGCCTCAGCTGCTGTGTTCTTAAGAGCCTGGAACTCCATGACCTCCTGTGTTTATGCAGCAAGTCTGGGGCAGGGCAAGGACCAAAGCCAGCTCTCCTGAAGCCTGTTGCAGCTGAACTTCCTTTTCTGACCCACCTACCCTTATTTAGAGATGATCTTTAACATTCCAGAGGCAATCCTTTATCAATGGCAAAGACACCGAATTATGCATTTATCTTGTTTACTCTACCTTGGCATTGGGTATTTTTGTAGCTGCCAGCTCTCCGTGACACGTGACCAACATTTCTTCTTGAAAATGGGACTTCTCAGAGGCATCTTGGCATCTCTCACAGCAAAACACCCATGATTTCAGTAGCATTTAGGCATGCAGGATTCTCAGTCAGTCCCCACAAGTATTTATCTGAATCCTCCAGCACATAAACACCTCAGAAATCCAGCCCAAACATCACACTGTAGCCTCCCACTAGGATGTCTGAATAGTTGCATAATTGACATGAAAACCCAGCAGCCTCCGTGCAATTTCCCAGCTGACAGCTGCTTCCACTACAGCAGTGCCTACGTTTGTGAGTATCAAAGGGGGACAGCTTTTGTACATCATCACATTTGGCCAGAAGATAACTAAGCAGCTATCAAAGCTGAGACATGTAACAACATAGATAACAGAAGATAGTTTCAAAGTACAAGACAATTCACCCTTTTCCCCCTCATTTTCTTTGCTTATTTTTCCATTTTTTTCCACTCAAGCAACTGCCTGGTGACTACCTCACACCTGAAAACAGGTGAGGCAGAGGTGCTTTAGGAGTGGTGCTGCTGTAAGACACTCCATGTATCACAAAGGCTTGGCCTGGCTGCCTGTCCTGCAGAAATGGGCTTCTGAAACATTGCTCTCTTTGCTACTGTTGTGCCAATGTGTCTCTTCACCTTCAGCTGTGGAGAGCCTGACTGTGTTTTCTGCAGCTCGAGATCTTTCTCTCAGCAAAGGTGATGCTTGGCACCAGCCCTTAGCATAAACCAATCCCTCAGTTTTGAAAACTGGGCTGGGTCCGGTCCTTCCTGGAAGGTTGGCCGTGGTTTGTTGAAGCATCCATGTCCCTAAGACATGAAAACTGCTTGGATGAACAGTACAGTGGAAAGGGAGGGCAGAGGCAGGAATTACTTCAGTGCTGTGCATGCACAGTGTGTTACACACACACACACACACACACAGAGGCTGCAGCTCGGTTGCTACAGACTCCCCACAGAATGGTGCAGCCACGACAGAAAGCATCAGGAGGTTAGGTCTTCTTCAAGCTACATTTAATCCTTTTAGTGGCAGCACCACTTATAAACCTACACATTAATAAAAAGGGGGTATTGTAAGAATCTTTCATCTCCCAGTGCAAGCATTTCAACAGAACATAAGTGAGGCCTTGCAGGAGTTAAAGAGCACCAGAACAGCAGAAAGTTCAAGTGGAAACGAAAAAAAGTCATTACAGATTAAACCGGCTGTGTAAAACCCCCAAAGCTTAGAATTAAAAGCTTTTAAAAAGCCTTGCATGGACTCACTGACTCATCAAAATTCAAAGGCAGAATTATTCCAAAGGAGATGTTAACAGACCTTTAACTCAATGATGGAGAAAGAAGTGGAGCAGGAGAGGATTTTAAAAAATAAAGAAAAAAAAATTTCTTTAAAGTCCCTGATAGACTTGGGCTTGTCAAGCTACTGACAGCAGCACTCCTGAGTGACTGTAAATCCCATCTTCAGTGTGGAGCATGAGGCAAATGCACAGCTGGGAACTGCATGGGAAGTTGCTGCAAAAGGCTTGAGCATGCTGGCTCCCTCACACTGCCTTCTTCCAAGCAGCTCACCTCTCAAGGGCTTGCAGCCACCACTCCTGAGGCAGGGGCCCTGGAAGGCTTTCAATCCAAAGGTGTTCATGCTATATCCTGTACTTGTATCCACAGCTGCATCCACGAGTCACAGCAACCAACAGGACTGCTGCTGGCTGTGACCCTGAACATTGGCTTTCATCAATTTCCCTTGTCCTTTCATGTTCTTTAGCCTAATAACTACAACTATTGGATTTCAGGTCTGGGTACATACTTCTGGAGATTCAGAAATGGAGCTCAGAGAGAAACTGAGGTAGAGACAACCCAACTTCAGTACATGAAAATTCTCCACAGGAAATTTTCTTTTGGGCATCTCGATTCATATTGAAAAGCTTGGGGTTTAGCTCTTTCTTTTTCTGGATATTTTAATAAGGTCACAGCAGTTGCACTTTCTTCCCCTTTGAGTTTCTTAACACACACTAAGATCTACAGGATTCCCCCCTGCTGCTGGAGATAAGAATGGTGCAAGCCAAGGGCTCTGCTTAGGAGTGCTCCAAATATAAACCAAATGAAGCTGGTCAGGACTCCAGCTGCCTCACCTTATGTCAAAAAAATGTTTAGTCAAAAAATTGTAAAGTTTTGTAGAATATTTGTAGTAGAAATGTTATGTTCTAGTGTTTCGGTTTTCTACTTTTCACTTCCACAATAACATTGTGCAATTAAAATCAGGAAACAGATATTTATAATAAAAATGGAAAAGTTGGAGCAGGAAAATACAGAAAATAGGAGTTTTGCATTTGGCAGAGTGATATTGTACATCAGCTCATTGAAACTGAGTTTTAACTTTTAATCTCAATTTGCTTTTAAGGCAAATTTGGAAGTCTCAGGCTAGCCCAGAAACAGAAAATCAAACTTTTGTTTTAATCCCAATCCACATTCATTCCTGCACCACCTTCCTCACCCAGAATTTATTGTATCAGAACAATAATGGCAGAGGGAGACCTCATTTTTGGCTTTTGCCCAAATTTCCGGCATTAATAGGCAGTTCTTGAGAAAGCTGCAATTCCTACAAAGAGCCTTGGAAAACACACACAGGGCTCTCTGAGTCTGCTGCTACGGCCTCTTCATGCAGTCCAGGTTCTTTGAATTGTACCTAACCCTGTTGCAGATCCCACAAGAGGCCCACACAAGATAATTCTGCTTATAAAGAGCTTGAGTATCAGAATGAATCACAATCAAGCCAACAGGCCACAAGAATGACACCTGGAAGGAGGAAATCAACAACATAGTCTAATTTCAGGCAGAGAAGACCTTCTTGGCTGTCTCACACACTCATCAGGAAGCCATTTGTTTATCCATTATTATTATTATTTATGATAAATGGAGTGTGCTGTAAACCCAAGGCCAGAAGAAGCTGTGCAGCTGGAATAAGATGCTCCTCAGATGGCTGCTCTGGGGAGACTGAAATGTTTTTGCAGAGCTAATTGCCTCATAAATTGGTTTTATTCTCCTGGCTGAGGCTAATGTCTTCTTTTAAAGTTAATAAAAAGAAGTCAATTTGCTGATTGCTCTGGACTGGTACTAGCAAAAAGAGCTGCTCAGGGACTCCGGAAAGGCCCAGACAATTCCTCAAAGCCATTGCAGCTTGGATGCTAAGTGGTGACAAGCAAGGTGCTCCCTGTCTGGTATTTAATCTGCTTTCCAGCGATGCTGTCACGTTGTGTGCATTGGGTATCCCCAAAAATGTCTGAGGGGGAGAGATTTTAATTGACAGCCTCCTGTAGCGGACTCCAGGGCTCGGGGATTGAGAGAACAGAGCACATGTTTATGCCAAAGGAGCGTGTTATCAGCAGGTGTGATGTGAGCTCATGTCCCAGCAGTGCTCAGACCCACACCAGCCTCAGGCAGCCTTGGGCAGTGTCACGGCCTCCTCACACCCACCCATTTCACTGACACACCACTTACAAGTGCACCCCTCTGCAGATCAAAGTCTGAGCAACTCTGCACAGGTTTGTCAAATGGGGCCCATGGAGTTACATCTAAAACCAGCGCACACTGACAAACCCTTCACAGGCAGGTCCTGTGTCCTGCCCCATCAGCCCCAGAGCGAGGGGCAAGCGGAAGAGCACCAGCACGTACTTTTTCACCCCGGTCAGGTAAGAAACGAGCTATTCCCAGCTGCTGATCCTTATCCCGACATCCAGAGTGAAGTGTGAGCTCCTCAC
This sequence comes from Falcunculus frontatus, assembly GCA_013398115.1. NCBI lineage: Eukaryota > Metazoa > Chordata > Aves > Passeriformes > Falcunculus > Falcunculus frontatus. The sequence goes on from VZRV01005418.1 coordinate 4,548,471, forward strand.
AACACAAACTCCCTGCCTTTCCAGTCAGGAAGTAAAGGAAATCCCTGTCCATTGCCATGCCACGTGTGGTGCCTGCATGCTCCACACAACCATTGCAGACACTTACACCAGCTGCAGCCACCATGCCTACGGGACCTCTTTGGTAATCTGAGATAATTGAAAATGTCACAAACCTACAGCTTCTTACATGGACACAAATTTCTCAGGAGTTAAGCAGGGACTAACTCCAGGAAGAAAACTTTAACAGATATCCAAGGAGACTGCTTAAAACTTGATGCCCCTTGGCTCCCCAAGCATTGAAAGGATCAAATCCTCTGCTAGTGCTGAGCACAGGGAATTCAGCTCTGATGCTGAGCTTAATTAAATAGAAATATGAAGTAAGAAAGAAAGGCTAATTAGATTGAAATGCAGAGTTACAGGATGTGAATGCTGATTAACCTAATAATAGACAATAATGCTGTTAAAGGGAGTTAAATGGATTGTTTAATGCATGGAATGATCTATAGTATATAATATATAAAGTACTTAACAGTAAACATTTAATTACCTCTTCAGTTGCATTTTTCTTTACTGTGTGGAGAAAAAAGTGCTTCATAAAAGAGTTACTGGTTGGGAGTAATTTACAGTCCTGCAAAAATATCTGTATCATATGGGAAAGAGCAACAATTTGTCAGAGACAGAGCAGAAAGCCTGAGACACAGTGAGCAAAGCTAGGAGCTGCCAGATAGGGCAGAGCAAAGCAAATTAAATACCCGTCCTCCTGATCTGGTACATCACTGCCTCTGGGGGGAAAGAGGCACAGCCTTCCCTAATGTACCTCCCACAGGAAAGAGGGCTTAGGAGGCAGAAGACGGACATGACACTTCACAAGATGGCTCTAGGTGAAACTTGCTGAGGATTGAGGAAGGTGGCCGCTTGTCAGAGAGGAGCAAAGCCAGCTTCTGCTGTGCATTATGGGGAAAGATCTCAGAGGGCTGGAAACATCTCTGGTTAATGTGATCATCAAGTGCAAAGCCATGGCCCAGCCACCAAAACACCCTGGCTGCTCCCAGCACAGATGCTCTTAGACTGAGCTTCCCTCAGATTTCCCCAGAGGAGCCAGCCAGAAGTCTGGCATACAGAAGGTGTTTTTCAGAGCTTCAGGAGGTTTTGTACAGAGACAAGGAGCTCACGGATGTCACGAGTGCCTCCGTGTGGCCAGCCCACTCCTAAGGCAGCATTGCCTTCAACAGCAAATACAGCACTTTGTGCAAAATCAGTAGTCAGGTCTCTCCTGAAGGCCTCTAATAGAGATGTACAGAGGCAATCCTGGACATTAGAGAGGGGAAGTCATTCCAGGAGGCTCTCACAGGTCTCTGAATTGGAGATAGGAGAAATTACAGTCTGTGGCACAGGGGTTTCTGAGCACCCTTCACTTCTGCCATAATAGCCAACATCGTGACCATCACAGAACGTGCCCTAAAGGGGCACATGATCCCCTTTGGGACACAAAACAAGGCTTGCACTCCTTACTGGCACAGCAGCAGTCTCAGTCCCATCACATTCATTTCACACCCTGGGCTGCGTCATGCTGCTCAAACGATGCAAACGTGCGATTTAATTTTAATATCTTGCACTACTGTTAGAGCATTTCTTTCTCCTATCTTACTGCCAAGCTGCTGGGACAGAGGAGATCACTTGCACTTGATGGAGCTTAGCCCTCTCCCTGGCAGGGTCACATGTGAAGTGGATTGCTTCCTCATCACTTGGATTTCAAAACGCAGCCTTGCTTTCATGTCCTCGTTACCACACAGCTCTGTTATCTCCGGTGCCTGATGCAGCATAGGTGGCACCTGAATTTCTATATATTAATTCATGAGGAAGTGCTGAGACAAGCAGAGTACGTGTGAAGAAGTCAGCCTCAGTAAGAGGGAGCACGAGCAAGACATGAGATAACGCCAGTGCTAGGAAAAGGAAAGCTGATATTAGATTGGGGCCGTGCCAGAGTTGCCTAGCTGACTTTGATAACTAACAACTTCCCTTAGAGATCTATTCTCCCAGTGTCTGAAAAAACAGTTTCACCCAATACCTCTCAGCAGCGCATCAGAACAGCTCACAGAGTCTGCCCATTGCTCCTGGCAGGGGGCTACACTTTGTCCAGTGAGAAGCGATGCCTACTCCATTACCTGCACCACGGGGCCAAGGAGAGCAGCCTGGCCATTAACTGCCTGTGATGAGCTAATTAATCATGGGCACTTGCTGAATTCCTGTTCCCACACTGTTATTAATGGCTCGGTGGATTGGGCCGCGCAGCAGAGGCTCCTCCACCTGCTGAAGCAGCAATTCTGCTCTGAGAAGGGCACCAGCTTCACCCAGCCAGCAAACAGAAGAAATTGCTGAGTGCTGCCCCAAATTCCCATCTTCTCCTCCTCAGCATTGCAGACTGACTCCTAGCTCCACACTGGGGCTCAACCTTCCTGTCATGGGGCCTTCCCAGGTGGCATGGGCTCCTGCTGAAGGACAGCCCTGGTACCAACTTGTCCCTTCGTGTGGGCATGTCATGGAGTGACTGACACCACTCACTGCCAGTCCCTTTGCAGCACATAATGCCAGGGCTTTCACCCCACCCACTCCCAGGCACTCCAGCCTCACCTGGTGCCATGTGTCTCCTCCATCTTAGAAGCTTCCTTCTCCAGCTGTGTTCCCAGAGGGAAGCCTAGTCTTCCCCCAGTGAGATGAGGGCTCTAAAGGTTGGACATGGGACCCATGAGCCTGATCCTGATCCAGATGTGCTGCCAGGGTTTATGTGGCCACAGACTGCACATGGCCAATGAGACCAACTGCTGCTTGTTTGGAGCAACAAAACAGCACTGGGAATGAATTATACAGCTGAGCAGAGACTCTGACAATGAATTATTCACTGCTCCCACTCGTCTGTCTTCTTCCCTCCTGTTTCCTTTGTATTTTTAGGTGATGAGAATGAAACCGTGTGAGGAAGGACAAGCAGAAGGCATGCACAGGATGCCTCTGGGTCTTGCTCCTGACCTCTGAGCTTCCATCTGCACCAAAACTGGCCCAGCTCAGCCTCACAGGAGCCACCATGCCAAGACAGAGCCTGAGTCACCAACTGCAGTGATAGTTCAGGGGGCACAGCCTGCCTGTTGCTCTCCTTCTGCCGCAAGATGTGACTCAGGTCCATCCCAGTGCCATAGAGGTGAGAGGCTAAAAGGCACTTCCAGGCTGTCTGGAAGCAAAAGAACGGTGCAAGCACAGCCTGGCCAGCTCCCCAAGCTGGCTCCAGGGCTTGTGGAGCTGCATTCTAAAGCAGTGGACTCTGGCAGTCCATCCATCAAAGTGCTAACTGGCACCTATTTACATCAGATCTCAGTCTGGCCTTTGGCCAGCACTTGCTATTTACACACCGAGTCCCATGTGCAGCTGTGCCAAGCCTGTCTGGAATCAGCCATCCAAGGCAGTGGCCCCAAAACAGTCAGCTATGAACTGTGAATCCCTCTAACCCTGTCCCTCACAGGTCCCCAGTCCCTGTGGTTGATGGGCACAAACACCCCCTTTCTATCTACAGAGGAAATGTCCCATTTAAAGAGCAGAGCCTAAAGCCAGCCTGGGAACTGAGCTCACGCAGGTGTGGCAGCAGCCCAGAGGGAGCTCAGAGAAGTCTGGCCAGGTGGGGCAGAGTGTCCTTGCAGTGTCATACTCCCACCAACAGACTTGCCTTAGAGGATGAAGGTCACATCACTTTGGGGTCAGTCGCTAATAAAAAGGAAAGGTCTCAAATCCTTCCCTACACTACATTCATTTGGTGTCACAATCAACTGGAACAGAGATGGCTGTCACAAGACCTTACTCTGCTGTTGTAAGGAGCAGCATCACTGTCTTCATCCCACGTGCCTGTAAGAACACCCAGTGTTAAAGGCGCCTGGACACCAAACCTCTATGAAGCTATTCATCTCTGTGGGGAGAAAAATATCCTGAATTGTTTCAGCTTCTTAATATAAAGGTAGGGAAAAAATAGAGAAACTGACGCAGGACTTAGGATGACACAAATTATATTTCCGAACATCAGCAAGAAACAAGATGGGACAAATTCATCTAGTACTTGTGGAACTGGGCATCACAGCTCTAAATACAATGGGAATTGTTCAGCTTTGTTTAAACAAAACAAAAATTAATTAAAAAAACACTCGACCCCAAACATTTCTCAGGTCATTGTGATTAAACTCAGAGACCGAATTAACAGAAGGAAAAGAGATTGCTAATACATTGCCAAAGTCGTTCCCACTTAATTCGGCTAAAGAGAAGCAATAAGCCCAGGACTGCATCTGGCAAGTTTCAAGTAGGGACCTTCTACACAAAATGCAGACTAGGGTCACAAATAGCAGAATAAGCTGCAAAAAGTGGTGAAGGAATTATAGCCATAGGACACATTAAAGTACAAGCTCATATAGACTAGTCTTCATAGCTGTAGTTTCTCCATTTAATTTCAAATGCAAAATTTCCAAAAGAGCCTTCTAACTCTCAGCCCCCATGCATCAACTAGACCGGATGCTTTGTGAGGGCTGGTGACACAATCCAGCTCTGGGCATCACCCAGAACTCCTTTTCATCAGGATTTATGCAAAAAGGTGTGAACCAGGGCATGCAAGCAGAGGTGTCTGCACCAGTACCAGGTGTGATGGTACCTGTGTGGCAAGGAATAGCTTCCCTTTGGCGGCCCAAAGAAGAAAAGCTGTTGCTTGTCTTCTTGGTATCAGCACTATGAAGCTACATTGTGTAGGATTTGCTGAGGGACATGTTTGTGCATCTTCTAGCTTTGCACTTTTGGCTGGTGGGACGTGGCCTATGCTGCCATCATCCTCAAACAGCATGGGAGAGGCTGGGAAGTGAGAGGAGCTGGAGAGTGGGACCAGATGCTGAAAGACAGACAGACTGCTGAAATCAGAGGTGACTGTGTTAGATGCACACAGGCCTTGTCCGTGGGAGATCCATAGGTCTTCTTAGAAAGGGCTGAGAGACACCTTTACATCCTCCAGATGAGAACATTCACTGCTTTGGGACACTGACTGCACAGCACCCAAAATACCTGTGGCAGAGCATTGCATCTATCCAGCTCAGAGCAGAAAACAAGAAGCTCTGAACTCAGTGCCCTGGGCAGGCAAGAGACACCTGCTATCAGACTGACCATGCACATATTTTGTTCTCAGCCCTAAATAGTTTCTCCCTGGAACTAAGGGGTGAGGGAGTCAGTGCATCAACCCAAAACGAAAAAGATAATGGATCATCCCTCCATCCTCCCCCACCTCCTTAGCCTTGGGCCTCTTCCTTCCAAGAGGCCACTGCAAAACTTAATTGAGCTGACATCCTAATTCCAGGCAGAATACGGAGCCCTCACTCCTGCTCCAGGTCCCCTTTGACTTGGGGCTGTCTGCCTTGGCCATGGTCTTAGGATAGTGGGTCAGGAAAGGGCTCTGCAACTGTGAGCAAAGCTTCAAGGATTGTGGCACAATTCACGCAAAGCAGGACCAGCTTTGAGCAGCTGGAAATGAACCTGCACAACCCATTTTACTGCATCACATCAACAGCCAAGAAAAACAAAGGTGATAAAAGCAGACAGCTGAGGAACGCCCATGGAAAATAGCACATAGTATGTGGCAGTCTCACTTGAAACACCACAATCATCTTTACCCTGAGACCTTTCCTTAATTCTATCTAATAGGTATATTACTGACACTGCTAAGATAGAAAAAGAGGGGAAAAGCAGTGCCTTATTTCCTTCTTATCAGCTGAATAAATACTAATTCCCACTTCACACTAGGATTAGGCTCACATTGGAGTAGTATCATAAATCTGTAACCAAACTGAGGCCAACAGAGCAAGAATGTCTTTCCTAGCCCAGCTACAAAACCAGTCAATGGCACGGGATGAGAGATGCTTTTATTGTTCACCCAGTAGAACAATCAAGTGGAAGATTATTAAATGGGGAAAACAGCAGCTTTGATGGGCCAGATACCAAGTAATCCCTGAAATGTGTCCAGTGTATCTGTCAGTGGAGCAGAACTGGGCTTCTTTGGGTTCTCTTCAGTGGATAATATATTTGCAAAAAAATACAGTTTAGGGTTAACTGAAACCAGTCACCAGATTAAGAAAAAAGGCAAAGGCAAAAGGACTATTGACATTAAAACATTTTCTTTCAGCATTTTCAAAACAAGGTTTCACATTTTTGCTTCAAAGCAACTTGTTACAGCCCAAGACATAAGGTTTGTTAAAAAGTTAAAATGCAACCCTAGAAATGAATGTTTCATTTTGGTATGAAAGGATTTGTTTGTTTGTTTCAATTTTTCCCTTTTTCATTCCACTGAGAAAATGGAGAAAAAATTGTCTCAGGTCACCCTTACGTTTTTTCTCAGAGTTTTCAGTTCAGCCTGCAAACTGAAAAACCACTGTGGGCACAGCCTACTTGGGAGTCTACTGTCCCTCCTTTTATTTGAATCAGACCTAAACCAAAGAAGATGGGAAGTTCATTTCACCAGGTAATACCAACCAGAATCAAGGTATTTAGGAGAAGTAAAAACACTAAAAATGGGAGGAGCCATGGCTGTTTACAAGGGGCTTAACACGACCCAGGAGACAGATCTCCTGGCTCTAAAGGACACTGCCATCTACAGGTTTCCTGCTATGCCATCCTACTTTCATATAAGGCAATTTATAAACTGTGGGTCCGATCCCGCATTTTCAGAATCTGACTGAGATGTGCTGACACCACTTATCTGTGAGCAATGCAAGATCCAGGTAACCCACCCTAACCTGCTCTAAGGAAGGGGGCTTGGGGGTTTTGGGGTCAGGGGAAGCAAATGGAGAGAGACACAACACTCTCCCCACCAGCAACACTGGAGCATCACTCACGTGACCTGAAAACAACATCCCTTTTTTGCAGAGTGCCACCACTTCTGCAGGGACAATACAGTACTGGATAGTTGCTCTGCAAGCTCAATAACATGAAAAGGCCTTACAAGGATTTTTGTTGGGACAGTCATCTGGTTCAAACACAGCAGAGGACAACAACAGCAAAAAAACCCCACAATAAATTAGGTATCAGCACAGCTTTCTAAATGGTCTAGAACAGTTACTACAAGACAAAAATCACAGCTCTGGTACTTAGAATCTTGTCCTTTTTTTAAAAAAAACAAAGCTATTATCCACAGGTTTTGCATAAAAATAAACATTTTAAGCTGACAGCATTATGTTAATTGGATCAACCCGCTTTTTAATATATATATATTTCTATGTATATTTAAATGTATATTTTTATATGAATAATCTTTAAAGGAGTAATGGGAGTCACAAATGCATAAAAATAGATTATTTTGGGGAAAAAAAGAGTAATAATAAAGACAACCCTGATGAAAAAGGAAAAAAAAAGTCAAACGGCAGTATTCTAAAGTAACAGCTCACTATACTATAACTTGTGGAGTCCAGTCCTTCTGTATTGTGAGCAGTTACTCCTAAATACTACTGGGGTTTCTAACAGTGATGAAAAATAAATTCCTGCACATTTTTTCTTTTAAAAAGGAGAAGGGATTTGGGTATATAGGACAGATTTAATGTCTGTTACGTTGCTGTAAATAACTAGCACAGATCATCTCCAAAGCAGAAAGCAGGAGGAACTCCAACAATGCTTGCATTTATAAGAATATATTTTCTAATCAAAATCACATCTGTTCCTCCAAACTAAGTCTTTTTATAAAACCACAATTTTTGCCCTACAATGTTTTTCTGCTGTTCTACAAATAATCCAAACAGATTGGAAAAGGTGAGATTTTCAGTACTCTGTCAGCATTTTGTGCAGCTTTGACAAAAGCCAACAGTTTGGAAGATTATTTCAGAGTGATCCTGAGCACGGGGTAACCTCACTGTTAAAAATCCCTTCAGGGCAAAACGATCATAGGGGAGGGAGGGGAAGCTGTAAAAAATTAAAATAGCCTGACTTGCTTGCCAGCTGCATCAGTATTCAAGTAAAGTTTATAAAGTACCTTTGTGGGACTTTAGAGTCTTGGAGAGTCAGACCGGCTTATATTAACAAGTGTAATATGCACTTAGAAACAGCCTTGTCATCTGCTTGCCTAAACTTAAAAAAAAAACCAACAAAATTCAAAAACAAACAGAAGCAAAGGAAAGGTAAAGGAAAGGACTCAGCATCAGTATTAGACTGCAGTGTCTTCTTGACACCGACACTTTGATATTCTTGCCTTCCTTTCTAATGTACTACAATAGCATGAAGTCACACAGCCATTTTAAACGAGCATTTCAAGAGTCCAGTTTTCATAGAGGTTAACTCGATCATCAGCATAGCACTGGAGAAAGCTGATCTAACGATATTTCACTTGCAGAACTCTTCAAAGGAAAATAAGAAATACAATTCCACAAAAAACAATGCCAATAAAAAGCACAGAAAGCAATTTGTTTTTTTCTCAGTGTTTTCGCTTTGATATTTTTACAGAAAAAAAAAAAAATTCTTCCCTTATCTCTGTCTTTAGAAGCAAATTTTCTAACCAGTAGATTTCAGAGCTATTTTCCATCTACATGAATCTAAGCTTTTCTGAAACCACCAATAGGTTTGGGATTGGTTTTTTTTTTGGGGGGGGGGGGGAAGGGGTAGGTGACGGGGATGTGTGTAGTAGAGGATTCCCTCTCCTAAATTTCAGAGACATCCAAATGGCATCTGTTTGTTTTGTCTTGTTTCACCTCTTGAATATGTCCATTCCCCTTAGGATTTCACAGGCCAACACTACTGTGAGAATGTAGGTGTCTGCATTTGAAAGAACTTGGACTGAGCACAGCTTCACGCATTTCACCTTCTTCATGCCCTTTCCATGTAGTTTCTTCTATGTTTACATGTATAAAATCACAGTTTATGTAACATTGTTTTAAAGGAAGAAAATAAAATATACACACACACACATACATTGTATTGGTGAACACTATACACTAAATTTTTTTTCAACAGCATAACAGAAAGTTTGGCCTACTGTAGGTTGAAGATGTAGGAAAGGCTGAATTTTTATGGTTGCCATGCAAGCCACCTTCAAGACAAAACAGATTAACCCGCCCAAGAGCAAATGCAGCTTCTACTCTCAAGCCGTTCGACAAATACTGCCTTTCCAGGAATCAGACTGACATCTGACAATTCAGTCAATGCAGTACTTGGAGAACCTCACTGAGTTGCTTCTGCATCAGTCCTTTGAATCCAAATGCTGTTTAAACCAAAGGGGAAGAGGGTATCTGAATTGCCTTATTATTATTAATATGTATATATTTCAATAACACTTTGAATTTCAACTAACTTCTGAAACCTTGCCCTTTGAGAAGAACACACCCTTTAAGTTGACTTTTTTTCAGGCTTCTATTCCCTTAAAATTCTCTCTTCTTTTCCTTTCGTTGTTCTTTTTTCAATTATCTACCAGAAAACTTGCTTTCTTCCAGCAGAAATGTAGCTGGTGGGCTTGGACTCTCACTGCACTCGTTCTGTGAAATTCTCAGGGAAAACCCCTCGGCATTGGTCAAGTTCCTTATGCTGGATCCAGTCAGACTCCTTCACACCCATCAGCCATCCTTCATCCTGGAGGAGAAGACAGAGATCAGATGCTAAGGGATAGATAGATTTTTCTTACACAGTGCAGGCCAAGGAGGTGTCAAGGCATTACCAAAGCCATGCTCTTATTTGGCTTGGAGACAATCCAGGACGAGTATGGGGGAGAAGGAAAAAATGCTTTTGTTTCCTGTTAAACAGAGAAAAGGCTACATCCCACCAGAGTTGGTACCAAAGCTCCCATCTGACCCAGGCTGTGCAGACACAGTAAAAAGTTAACAAGTGTAACAGAAACATGTCATAATTTACACCCACTGAAGCAGGAGAAATTCTGCCAAAAGAGACTCCAGAGCTACAGGATGGGAATCACCTATCTCACTCTTCACAATCCAAACATAAGGGGTCTAGCATTCTCCATAGCCATAAAAGAGATGGGCACCTCCAGCATGTAATTCACCCCATTCATCTCAGGTACAAGACTTTGGAAAGGATGAATCAGCCCTGGGAGGTGCTCATCCCTGCTCCAGTCAGAGCACCCAGACGATTGGCATTTTAGAGGTGGTACAGGTGAATCAGTCTTGTTTGCTATGCTGAAATCCTGATCTACGGGAATTGGGAGCTGAGGAGCTCAACCCCCCTTCCCAAAACCCAGCAGTCTGTTTGGTTTGATGCAAGGTGAGGTTAGCTAAATTCCCAAATTTCGGCTACATGTGATTTAAGATTCGGGGTCTCTCAATAATGTCTTCCCTAGCCTCCAAGCTATACCTCTATAAACACAGATGAATTTTCACTGTGGCAAAAGCAGCCGTGCTTGGTAGAACCTGCTCATGAACAGAACCAGACTTCCCACCCGCAGCCTGCAGGCTGTCTAGCACTGAGATTTCTGCTCCCATCCTAGGTACATGAGGGAGACATTGAAGGTATTCAAGATATTCAAGGTGGGAGGGGTCTGCACTGAGCTTGCAGCTCAGGTGTGCATCCATTCTATTCTGTGCATGCCTTGGAGCTGCCATCACGGAAGCTCCCATTCAGCATGCACATACCCCACTCATTTGCAGTGGGGCAGCCTGTGGGTTAAGAGTGTAGCAAGAGGCATGAGAGCTGCACAGCTCCCAGAGCCTGCAGGCTCGCTTAGCCCTGACTGCTGCCTTAGACTGGAACACTCAGGAGACATCATGGGAATGACACGAGATGGGAGCCCAGCTGCAGCAGCCAGCTGCAGGGGCTGTGGAAGGATTGACATGCCATAAATCAGGAAGACAAACAATGAGGCAGAAGACACTGGGCCCAAGTGTCTAGAAGGCAGCTTCCAGCTCACAGCACATCAGGCACAAAAGCTCATCCATTTGCACATAGTGCTGTGCCATACGGCATGCATGCACCGCTCCCACCACATCTTGCTTTGAAGGGTGTCCTCGGCTGTAGGGATTAGACACGAGGACCCAGACTGGGCCTTGAGAATTTTAAACCACATCACTTGAAGTGCCAGCTTAGAAGTATTACTGCCCTCAAGCCTTTCTTCCATCAAATGCCCTAAACTCTCTCTTCTATCAAGAGAGATGAATCCAAGCCTAGATGATGTACCCACAAACTGACACCTAAGCTGCAAAGTGGGGACATGAATCAGTCTATTATCCTACACTCCCTCCACTCACGTGCACAGTTCATGCACATGTTAACAGCCAGCAATTCCTGGCTGGGTATGGTCGAGGTTAGGGAAATGAGCTATAGCACAGGATACACTGTAGAAGGGTTAGAAGGCTTCAGTGCAGCTACAGAGTCATGTTAGCAACACTCAGAGCTCACCCTCTGCAGCTTGGAGAGTCTCGAGTTCATGGCTGTTGCACCCACATCCAGCTAAAGTGCAAACACAGGGCGTTGAAAAACTCTGCTCCAAAACGCCATCTGCTCCACAAATGCTATCTCCTACCACAGAAACTGGGGGAGCTGCCACTCGTTTGCCATCCAGAAAGCTTTCTGAGAAAGAAATGCTCACAAATGCTTGTGGAGGACAGTCCCACCCAGTGGGGAGTCTTGTCTCCAGAAGGAATCACTGTCTGTTCCCCAAAAATTTTTCACCCCCTCTAGCTGCGTAGGAACTATTGGCATTTTACAGCTCCATTTCACAAGCATCAGCATGATCTGCCCCTTGTGGAATCCAGATCTTATCTGAACTTGGCCAAACCCAAAGAGCTGATAACTGCTGAAATGATTTGGAGAATTCTCTTTCTTTTCCAAACAGAAACCTGGAGATGTGAGCATGAATTTTATAAACTCACTCCCTCTCTCAGTCAAAGTAGTAAAACTGCTGCAGACTGTCAGCTGGGTGCCCTCAAATGCAGAAAGTGAGGAGGACTTACTCAAGGTTTCAAGAAATAGCTCAAATAAAAGAAAAAGACCAAGTAATTCAGGTTGAAGATGGGCAGCAAGAATTGTTCTCTGGAGCTGAGGCCTGCTCCAGCCTTTGATTCTGCTGCCATCTCCTGACCAAATAGGGTCATTTGAAAACAGCCGCTGCTGTGCTGAAGTGCAAGACATCATCCACCACCAGCACTTTCTCACAGCTCCAACATTTCTCAAAAGAGAACAAAACATCATAAGGTGTGAATCACTTCTTTCAATGCCACAGTCTGTGCTGAAGTGGTCACAGGGAGTGTGCATCAAGTTTAGGAGCAGTGAGGAGGCAAAGTATGGGCTCTGTTTGGCTCCTTGATCAGAGAGAGCCACTGTATTGGCTCAAATGTTCTGATAGGGACAAGAACCCATGGCTACTCCACAGGCTTTATGCAGGATAATGTCTCCACTTTCCAGTAACAAGCAGAGTCCTCCCCTCTGTAGCAGGAAGCCAATCTCAAGCTCAAGGACAACCAGCTCTCTTGCCAGCTCCCAGCCATAAACTAATGGCTCAGCATCCAGCCAGTCAACTGTTAGTGAAGAAAGAAGCAGCTCTGGAAACCCCCTTGGCTCCACCTGGCCCAGGCTCACACCCTGCCTCCCCCACTCACCTGCTCCTCAGGGTTCTCAAATGGAATCACAAGCACCACGTCCCCAGCCTTCAACTGCAGCTCGTCAGTGTCGGTGGCTGTGTAATCGTGCATGGCCTGGACCTGCAGGGACAGGAGAGGAGCACTTTGAGCACTACGGCCTGTAATGCCACCTGAAACCAGACTAAATGTTACGAGCTTCCTGTCATTCTTCTGGGCTTTACCATTCTTCTGCTTTCAGTAGAACTCACAGAAAAAAAAAATGGGCATGACTAAAGCAGAGAAAAGTGTTCCTATAGTAAGATGCTGTAAATTCTCACTTTCAGGGCATGATATATCTGTGGTGTTTTGCTACCACACTCCCTTATGCACATTAAATGTACAGCTTATCCTCACCCAAAATCACTCCTTCCCCTACACCTTTGCTGTGAGTGATCTTTGGCATATTCGGAATACAGACCCAACTTCCCTGTCTAGTCCTATTTTTCTGTGTTAATCCTGGCTTTCTAACTCTCCCAAACACAGAGTCCTCTGTTCCTGCTGGTGTTCCCAACTCTCCTCAATTTGCCACTTGCACCAAAGTTTAACTTTTCCTGTCAGGAGCACAACTTTTTATCCACTATCCATAGTCTGTGACTGACACTACCACACCACCAAGACAGAAACCACTGCAGCAGAGAGAACAGGTTTTGCTGCGCAGTGCAGCAAGACCTTTAGATGCTGATGCTCCTACAAAACCCTTTGAAACATCTGGAACTGTATGCAGCTGCACTGCTGGAGAGGAAAGTTCATCTCTCCTTCCTTTCTGCCTTTCAATGTGGCCTAGCCCATGGCCATGCTGAGTGAAAGCAATTAATGCCTTGTGGGGAAAAAAAACCTCACCAGGAACTCAATGCCCAACAACCATACACTCACCTTGAACAGAAATCCTGGGGGCATGTCAGCTCTCTCAGATGAAGCACCTCCTTCCACAGTGCCATTGACGGTTGCAGGAAAGGTTTCCACAACAACAGCAGGCAGAGAGCTCTGGCGGGGCAGTGGCAGCCAAGGAAGGGAAAAAAAGCCATTGAGAAAAGAGAATCCAAAACTGAAGTTCCAAGTCCACCCTGGAGGATCCAGACCCCAACCATCCCACGGCTTCAGTGGGTTTTCCCAGCACACCAGTCAGCAACAAAAGAACCCCAAGGGACAGCAGAGGCAGCAGTGAGAGGGCAGGATTGGTGATGCTGTCTTCCTCTGCCTAAGGCTGCAGAAAGGCAGGGATGAGTTATAGGTTTTCTGGGACCATAATGCCCAGCATTTCCTAGTTGCTGTGCTCACAATGCATTCTTACAGAGCCCTCGTGGAACAGACAACTCAAATGTTGACAGACAGACAGCCTCTAGGAACCAAGCTGCCACAAGATGGGCCCTACCCCAGTCCCCTAAAATGGCAGCAGTGTCACCAAAAAGAGAGGAAGCCTGGATATTCAGGAGACACAGCCAGAGCCCAGAGGACAGGGTAGGTAAAGTAAATGGCAAATAAGGGGGAATCCAGCTGACAACACAGCTTAGGACAGCATGGGCTGTGGGCTGGCTTCATAAAAGGGGAGAAGGGACAACTCTTTAACTCAATTTTCCGGCAGAACTTCTCCCTAAGCATTACACAGATAAAATGCAACAACTAAGACTGGTCCCTGAATAAGAGCATTGTAACTTCTCCGGTGGCAAGGATGCATTTTTCCAAGCAGCTACACAGCCCTTTTCCTAGCCCAGGCTCCCACATCTACTATATAACAAAGGGATGTGATGGAGAAAAGGGACTCCGGTCCCTTGAGGTGTTTACCGATCCTGAGTCAGCTTCAGTTTTAGATGCTTCAGCTCCAGCTGCTGCTTCTGATCCAGCTGCTTCGGCTCCTGCATGGGCTGCTTCTGCAGGCTGCAATACAAAAGTCATCCCAGTAGGAAGTTATTCCAGTTACATGTGTGTGCAGCAAAGCGCAGCCCAGCCTGCCCAAGTGCTCTGTGCCATTGCCAGTGACATCTGCTGACAAACCGGTGAGACACTGCAGGGTGTCTGTCCTCTACCTTTCTGTCTCCCCCCTCTTTCTCTGCAACTCATGGAAATCAAAACAAAGCCAGAATCCCTCAACTCCAGCCATGCAGTAGGCAGTAACTCAGAGGAAATCAATGAAACACCAAAAATTCTGTGTGCCTCTTTCTCTTCACGATCTAAACTGCAGACCTACTTCACACACACAGTACCTATTATTAGATCTAGGTTGCCCACCTGTAAGAGAATACAAGTTCTCTTGCACACCAAAGGACAAGGATCTCTCCACAGTCTACTGCCAAGGATCAACAATCACAGAATATTTAAGTACTTGCCTACTCCCAGAAATAAAAAGCATTGTAATAATGAGTCCAGATATGGAATTTAGTCCAGACCCAGCATCAACATGACATTAGCACTGAATCAAAACAGGACACTGTGCTAACTTTCACTCCCTTTGATTCTGGACAGGCCCAAAGAGTTATGAATTTGGATTCTGTTGCGAATATTCTACTACTAAGAACTTTCCATGAATATTCTAGATGGGGTGTGTAACACAATTGTGTTGGTGGAAAGTTTCTACTGTACAAAAGCTGCCACCACCAAGGACATTCAGTATCACCCACAAATCACTGCCTGGCAAAGACTGTTCTAAAAAGCCTGGGGACAGGGGGCTCTGTGCACAACAAAAGATGAACCAAACACCTATGACACACTTCCAGTGGTTCAAGTTTTTATTCTCCCTTTTCTGAAGTCAGGTTAGCTCTTTTTAACACTAAATTAAAGCTATTCATTTGCCCCTCCCAGAAACTGCAACAATGCAGGAAGTACGTTGGATCTGGTAGCATCAAGGCTTCAAATCAGCCCCTTGGGAGACTGGCCAGCAGCTGGGAAAACTCCCAAGATTTGCCATTTTTAATACATGGGAATACCCAGCTTTAGCATGCCTAAATGCCTCATACATTTGATAAACACGTGTTGTCCTGCTTCAGCTTGGATAGCTGATTTTCTTCCTAAGAGCTGGTACAGGGCTGTGTGCTGGATTTAGGATGAGAATAATGTTGCCAACACTCATGATGTAGTTGTTACTGAGCAGTGCTTACCCCAAGTCAAGGACTTCTCAGCTTCTCATGCTGCCCTGCCAGAAAGGAGGCTGGGCAACACAAGGAGTTGGGAGGGGACACAGCCAGGACAGCTGACCCCAACTGACCACAGGGATATCCCAAATGTCATCATGCTCAGTGTATAAACTAGAGGAACAGCTGATCAGACACCACTGCTCAGGGATGGGCTGGGCATCAGTTAGTCGGTGTTGAGCAATTGTTTTTCATTTGCCTCACTTGGGCTTTCTGGGGTTTTATCTATCTCTGTTATTTTCCTTTTCATTACAATTGATTATTATCATTCTTTTGTTTGAATTAAGCTGGTCTCATCTCAATCCACAAGTTTTCTTACTTTTACCCTTCCAACTTTCTCCTGATGAGAAAGAAACGAGCGAGTGGTTGTGTGGTGCTTAGCTGCCAGCTGGAGTTAAACCAAGACACATGTACCCCTGAATACAATCATATTCAAAACAAGGCATTGCCCAGATTCCTTAATGTTGCAATTCTCATATTCCCAACCTTTACAAAAACCCAGAGTAAAGCAATGACCATGGAAAACCTTAAATATACATTCACCTGGCTACTAGCCATGCACTAGCACAGTGCTCCAAGCAGCATTCTAATAACAGCAGCAATAACAAAGAAATAAATCCCTGACTTAATAAAAATTCATTACTTTACCTTCAGCTGCTCCAGTGGTGTCATCTAACACGTGCTTTCCTCCCCTATCACATCCTTCCTCATGTCTCCCCATCACCATGTCCACAGGCCTATACTGCCAGAAGATATTATAAAGAGCAGAGCTGTTCCCATTCTACAGAGGAGTCCCTCAGCAGCTTTGGTAGAGCTAAGGTAAATATACGCATACGATATGCTACAAAGGATTCTCCTGTTTATTTGGATTCACTCCCAAGTTTTCATTTGGGTTCAGTGAAACTGGAACTGGGATACATGCCAGGCCAGCTCTATCTGACCAAGCATGGGGTTTATATGGACAAGTGAAAAGGAGCTCAAGGTGAGGGACTGGGGATTTTTTTAAAGCAGCTAATTTGCAAAAATAGTATTTAATAATCAGAGAACTGAATCTAAATTAATCCCCTGGATTTCAACAAAGGGCATTTTTATGTCAGCTACTGATTTTTCTATTTTATATACCTGTGGGGCATCCAAAGGCCTATAAAAGCATTTACAGTCATGGAAGGATAGTAGAGGGAACAGAAGAATTGCTCACTGCTGTTACCAGGTTTGAAAGCTTTGCTTATTCCAACAGCAGCATCATGCACACCAAATGCACATTTCCCAGTCCTGCACTACTAAGCAAGCTCTGCTGTACTCAAGTTTCTATGCAGTTGTTAACCTCACGGCCTGTGGGACTAAGGAACCATACAAAAAGTCTCCTCCCATCAACATCCAAGAAAAACATTTACAGCAAAAACACTTCAGAAGACTTGAAGAGGAAGATTCCCCAGCTTTAGGGAGCTCTGCTCCTTGACTGTGTATGGTCTGTCAAGGTGAGAATTGGTACGGTGAGAACATCTTGACTAGTGGCATTTCCTGGTTGAGCAAATTCTCCTTTGGGTAAAATCAGTTTGCAGGATGAGAGAAGTGGTCCAAAAAACTCTTTACAGCCAAGACTGCAAGCACAGCTCAATCAGATACAGTCATATCTCACCCCTGCCCATTCACCTGAAAGGAGTGAGATTTTTCCTAGCTAAACTGGTCTCTTCTTCCCTACAAAGACAGATTGACAATGCACATACAGGGGAATGACAGATGTTAAACACTGATGGCTGATAAAACACACAGGGGAAACCTTCCTTGACCCAAGCTCACATGAAGGAGAGTAGTGGCCACAGTGAGTCCTTAGGCCAGGGCTAAGTCATGTCCTCCCAAGTACTCATTCTAGGGGTGGTCTGGCCCTTGGGAATGGGAAGGTTGGCAGGACTCAATTCCCCAGCATGAGCCTAGGCCATGAGCTTACACAGTGGATACAGCCAGCACCAGCAGCACACCTGAGTACCCAGATCAAGCATTTGCTGTCCACACTGCTGGCTGTCAGTCCAGAGGGACTCCAAAGTAGTTGTGCTTGAAGTATCTCTCAAGGGGCTAATCTGCAGCAACTGGAGACCTGCCCAGGCCAGATATATGGAGAGGGCATAAATGAGGGTCAGGTTTTTGTTCAGATGCAGTGCATGTGCAGGGTCCTCCTGTCAGTAAGCTCCAAAGCTGACGCTGAGGCAGATGCCAGGCAAGTTTTGGGCCTGCACTTAACCTGCAGTGTAGACACAGGGTGAGCTAATTCACATCAGCCTTTCTGACAATGGTGGTTGATGAACAGCGAACACCATAGACAATTCCAGAAGTGTATATACATCCAATGGTACAGGCAGAAATGATGAGGAGCAGCTGAGATATTTATGCATTGCACACGAGACCAACAGGATGTACAGAGCTTAGGAAATACTGTGTTGTGGAGAATGAGGATGATGCCACAGTGGTATTAAGTATGAGGTGAAGGTCACAGCATTATGCCAAGAAAAAGATGAGTGAGTTAGCAGGGAAAGGGAATGGGTTTGTGCACTGGTAGAATTGTAAGTTTTAGAGCCCCAGACCTGACTTGCAAACATGTGGTTGGCCCTGGGGCTTCATACAAGGTGCGTAAGTGGGTTCAGCAGCACGCAGAGCAACTTTGGTCTGGGGTGTGCAGGAAGGAAAAGCAGTGAGGGAAAGGAGACAGGTATGTGAACAGAGATGGCACTGGCATGTGAACAGTACACGATGAGAGACAAAAGCCATATGAATTTCTTACCTCCCATAAATCCCAAGGTAAAGACTAAGCATGTCAAAGAGCAACAAAAATAAAACATGTTTATACATGATTATTTCAGCGAGTACAAACATTACAGACACTGATCAGACTGAAGCAGACATACACATTCAACAGCACTTATCTCTGCATGTTTTGAAAATATTTGTTAGCACCTGAACACCCCTCCTCGCTGCATATTCAAATCTAAGTATCAAGGCGTTTGAGTAAGCATTTTTTCTACCTCTGATATGAAGGGACACAGTCAAGCCACATTCAGTTATCAGCAGCAGATAACATGGTCAGAAAAAAAAGAAAAAAACCAAACTCATGTGTTTGTGGTCCATTAGATATATTCCCATATACCCCCACCCAGCAGGAGTTAACATGATTTCAGAATAAGACATCAACATCTGCCCCAATCCTGGCAGCTTTCAAGGCCAGATTAGATAAGGCCTTGAGCAACCTGGTCTAGTAGGAAGTGTCCCGGCCCATGGCATGGGGAGCTGGGAATAGAAGATCTTTAAGGTCCCTTCCAACCCCTTAACATTCTATGATTCTGTGGTGTCTTTGGAGCAGTACTAAAATACCTTAATCACTGTGCCATACTGCCCACCCTATAGGAAATAAATCTGACTGCTTTGATAACTAGGTGGTTTTCACTATGTTTTGTATTTTGATTACCAGCAGAAATTATTGATTTTAGACTCTTTTAATGACTTTTGAAGCTAATAATAATTAGATTAGAACACTAAATATGCTATTGCTGAGCACTTTTGAAAAACCCACTTAGTGTAATATTTGTTGCTTGCTGGAAGGATAGCAATTCCATTTTAAGTCAAATTTAAACTTGTAATCTGTGTCAATATAACCACCTATCTGAGTTTTAACCAGTGATTCAGGAAAAAAAAAACTAGTAAATTTAAAAAAAAAAAAAAAAAAAAAAAAAAAGCTTATCCTGATATGCAGTTTGTCCTGGAAGGCAAGTAGACACAAAATGCCCATGTACCCCCATAAAGTTCCAAAAAGGGATAGCTTTGCCATATTGGTGTGTATCAAATTATGATAATAACTAGTATTTTGCTGATACAGTATTTTAATTTAGGAAAATCAAATGCCTAATGCTTGACCTCTTTGATAAGAGAAGTCTTATTCCTACAAAAGCCTGTGCCATACAGACTGCTTAACATGATGGTACTGGAGATGTATTATAAACAACCCAATTATGTTTATTACAAATTTTAATGGCATCCACAGGCAAAAAATAACCAGTTCATACATATAAAATGGAAAGTCGCAGTGAGGACACATATATAACAACCATATTCAGGATGCACTTCAAAGTCTCCAGTCATTTAGACATAAAATGAGGCACAGTCCACCTGCCTCTGACAGAGGACAGGACCAGGTACAGGCCAGAACAGAATTAGGCATCTTCCTTTTTGATACCACACTGTGACAGGCAGGAAGCTGCTTCTCAACTATGAATGCAGGCTGTGTCATACACAGAAAAAGAAGGGCTTCACATCACTTGAATATCCATGTACAGCTTTATTCACCTTAAGTAACTGCAGATTATCTAAGTGTCTGTTAATTAAAAATCCATTTGAGAGCAATTTATAGCAGGAGCACAGAGTTCAGGCTGAATTCCTACCCACAGAGTAACAGCTTAAATACATACAGCATACAGAGGATGCTGCTCTAGGGAGGGACATATATTAAGTAGATCATCAGAGCAAAGCCCAAGCACCCCACAAACACCTCATGCCTGACTGTGGCCAGGACAGCAGCCACCTGATTCTTCCTGGACTTGCACATCCAGCAGAGAAGATCAAGGTCCCCACCTGCAAGGCCCAGGTCTGGGCACCCACACCCAAGGCCCAGCCACCCACAGCTCAGGTCCACGTTATCCTTCAGGTGGGTGCAAGTAACGCCACACGTGGCAACAAGTCAGGTATGAAGGGAGAAGGAACGGCGATATGAACCAACCTGGGAGGCGGGTGTGGGGGTCTTCCCCACAGTGGCATCTGGTTTAATGGGATCAAAATCCAGATCCAACAGGCTGGCTCCCTCCTGGAAGGGCCCAGGGGCATCAAACTTGGCAGCAGTGAGGGAGAAAAGCAGTAGGAGCATTAGACACACGCACACGTGCACGGTGGAGGGAGGCTGTGTGATATCTCGGAGCTGAGGCTGCAAGCGCAGAAGAAATGGTGGCAGCGCAAACACTGGATGTGCCTCCTGACTGCCTGGTGCCCACAGTCACAGGCAGTTCACATGGGGGCCCTGTAAACCAAATCCAAGCCTTTTCCACAGCACTCATTCATCTTCCCACCTGGCCAAATGAGCTGACATGGTGTGAGCACCTGATCTGCTGTGGTCAAAAGGATCACTGCCACTGACAGTCAGAAGGGCTGCTCCTCTATGTACATCTGTTCCCCCCAGCTCATCCAGCTGCCTTTATACTGACAGACAAAGACTGACTTCCTCAGCTACATATAAAAGAGCTGCCATCCATACAACCTATCTCAGGAACACAAATCCAGGCAGAAAAGCACTCAAACTGCTGGAAGGGAAGTCTGAGAGACCTCAGAGCTAACTCCCAAAGCTTCTAATTTCCTCCTGCCTTCTGAATCAGAAACACAAAATACAGCAGCTCACCCTAGCTAAGGGATTTTAATCTCTCCCCAGTTCAAAAATGCTGTTTTCAGTAGTTTCCATTTCTGGGTATCCCAGAAATTTACACACAAGTCTTCTAAAAAAGCATAAATTTGAGAAGCTTTGTTACTTTCTTCAAAGTCAGCAGACTAACTCCCTTTGAGTGATCAATGCTCTACCTAAAGATCCCACATTTGCTGATTACCATTAATAAGAAGTCACTACAAAAGACCCAAGTTATTAGTGTTTAAAACTGGACTATCACTTCGGTGGTTTAGATTTAATGTAGCCACTACAACACATTCCTTTCTACTCAGCTTCAGAAGTAGTTTCTGTCTCCTGGAAGTCAGGAGGATTTGCCCCTGTTTCCTATGACCTCCCAGCTCACTGGCCCTACTGCTTCAAGCTACCTTTTCAATAACATAGAATTTGGTAGGTTGGTCTCCACAGTTATATCAAAATCCCACAATGGAAAAGCTTCTGGAAAGTAGCAAGAGACACCATTTAAGGTAAGTCCTCTGAATACCATCAACATCACTATCATTTTCACCTCTTCTGATTTTCTCTTACCCCAGTTCTCTTACAGATTTTTCTCTGCTTTATGAATATGTCTTTTTGAGATCCACAAAGATAAGGACAAGGAACCACGGTCTCTCATCTCACAATAACAAGCCCTGACCAGCATGCAAAAACCAACTGGCATTCCTAGTAATTCTAGTATGCTCTTCCAGCACATCCAGGCCATCCATCAGAGAGGTTACAACCCCAATCTTTAGCTTTGTTTGGTAGTGAGACACCAAAGGCTGCAGCCATGGAATAGTCTTACCTGCCACTCAAGACTTAAATGCAAGGGCTAACGCCTCTTGCCTTTACCCAAATCTCCCACAAGACAGCTCACTGGAACTAAGACATCTGACAGGAACAGCCCTGGGCAACACACTGAGTGCCAGGGGCTGTTGGGCCCTTCAGTAAAGATTGTTCTGGAAACCAGAGTCCTCCCTCAGAACTCCCATCTGGTCGAAAGTCACAGCAGATCCCATGCTGGGTCAGAGCACTGATCAGGTGCAGAAGAATATGTCTAAGGGCTGGCATTCACATGGAAATACATGATACAGACCATGGGGCAGACAGAGCTGTCCATGACAATACAGGAGAAGGAAGCACAGAGAATGATAAAGATTTGCTCAGCTGCCTGCGGTCCCTGCCTTCCAACACTCATGTCAAATCATCTCTCCACTCTGCAAGTTTTATCTGTTACAGTGCCAAATCTGGCACAGACTTCCTTCCCTCCCCACTTCATTTCTGCTCCTCAGCAGTTGGGTGGAAGGTGGCAAACCAGAGGCAATAGAGCAGCGTGATGCCAAGGAGAAATTAGGAAATGAGTCATAGATGAGCACTAATACAGATGATTTGTGCTTTAACAAGCATTTAGGGAAAATATATATACACATGTATATATATATTTAAATAAAGTAGATGGGGGTATCTCATGATACAGCCAGAAATCTGGTCAGGCTCCTATACATGTAAGGACTACCATTCTCCTAGACCCAACAGAGACCTTCCCACCTGGACAGCCTCTCTGGCAGTGATGTAAATCAAAGGGAAAGTGAAGAGGAAAATCTGTAATTTGAAAATGTTTTTTCTTTTTCAGGGCTTCACAAGGTGCCACTTGATGATACTGACAGACTGTGTCAGCAGTCTTAACTGCAGGCACAGTCCTGCCCATCTAACTGCAGCAACTACTCTTTGCAAAGAGAACTTTTGCAATTCCTTTTGGCCTTTCCTGTACAGGAATGGACTTTAAACCACAAACCCCATGGGTGAAGGCACCAAGAGCACAAAACTCTCTTCTCCCAGAACTGGCAGAGATGCCAAGGTCAGCAGTTAGGGACGTACACATGCAGAAAAAACATGCTTCATCCACACTCAGGATCAGTGAGTTTGGGGAGAGCATATCATAGGATGGGAAGAGAGTCATAATCCATGTGTACTGCTACTGAACAAATGCAGTGATTACTTTCTGGCATCTTGACCAGGTGCATTTCTCCTGTTTCTTCTAAGAATGAAAGCTCTCAAAGGGCAACGTATTACTGCCTTATAGGTACTCTTCCCTTTAAGTCAGCTCCTAAGTAATCTTTTGTCTTCTGAGGTCCAATGCTGAACTTGCTTTCCTCCTTCACCTGACCAGGTTTCACGGCTTGACACCTCCAAAGAGAAGAATGGTCTGGAGGAAGAGTTCAGAGGCAGAGAAAAATCAGGCATGGCATAGCAGCTAACCTGCGAAGGGGTTGTCACACTTATCTCGGGGACAAAATTGTCATCAAACAGACTGATGATGTTCTCCTGCTTGATCTCCTTGGAGGGGGTGACTTTTGGAGGCGGAGGCACCGGAGGCCCTTTCCTCAACTGCATGCAAGTGAGCACACGGCCACAGCACAGATGGCGACACCCAAAAAAACCAAAGACAGGAACCAGGTTAGTCACAAAAACTGAAGGTGAGGGAAATCACAACCACTGGCACAGAGCAGGGTCCAATCAACTCCATCTGAAGAGAGAGGGGAAAGGGTGAAGGGTTGAACTGAAAAAAAAACAAAATAAATAACCACACGCCTCCAGAGAAGGTTTGGCATCATTAGTTACACTTCAGCCGTGAGCAAGTTTCCCTCTGCAGAGGAGAAGCGTAACACAATTAATATGCATTGAGAGGACATGCATACATAATTAAAGCATGTGCAACCTTCAAAAGAACCACTGGGAAGGGAGCAGATCAATTACTGAGAACATGATCCAACAGACCAGGCCAGCGCTGCCTCCCTCTGCTGTACTTACCATACCTAAGGGAATGAGAGAACAGACTCCGTTTGTCCTACATTGGGCAGGTGACCATGGGGACAGACTGATCTGACCACTACTGGCTCCCCGGTGCACTGGTTATCAGCGTGCTGTAAGAAAGGTCTGCAGGAGCTCTTGATGGCATCTTGGCTTTAGACAAGAACAACTCAAACTCCTGAGAAGCCATGACTGCTGTGAGCCCAACTCTGCTCTCAGTTTCACCAGTGAGCATTGACAGTAACGAAGTCATGTTTCCCAAAAGGAGATCCCAGTGAATACATAAAACCACCTCACCCTGTAACTCTAACCCATTCTAACACCCCTCATCATGCTAAAGACTCAGCCTGACACTGCATCCACAACCCCATGAAAGCTGTGGAAGACCCTCCCTAGATCAACCCATCCATATACTTTTCGTATTTTGCTATGCACAACCCTTAACGATCACTTCCAGATCAAATCAGACTTCGAGGAGCTGCTGCTGTGTTGGAACAAATCAGCCATACAAGTTCCCAGCACCACAGCAATGCTCAGTAATGACAGTGCCTTCCATTTACAAAGAAGTTTTACAGCTACTTGATTTTCTTACTGCACCCAAGGCAGCAAGACACAGAGACCTGACAATGTGCACCCAGTCTATCAGTGTCAAGCCCAGGTCTGAAACACAGAAATCCATTACTCCTAGGCCTGTGTTCACACTTCTCCAGCACATAACTGAGTTCTACAAGGCCTTTAATCAGATTTCTAAGGACATGCCCAGTTTTCTACTGGATTAACCTACTCTGGAGAGAGTGATTGTGTATGAAAACACTTTTTTTCCCCCCTGAATAACTACCTAGGGGGAATAATGGAAGCAAGTGTGTTCACTTCCAACTTTTCACTGTTTGCAGAAGGTGGTGTGTCCATATTCCCTGAGAACAATCCCTTCCTGGAAACCCCCTGCCTGCCAGTTGCAAGATGGGACCAGAAATTTCAGGGAAATGCTGTTCTCAGAACAGAACCACCCTCTGCAGAAATGAAAGGCTCCAATTACCAACTCTCAAGTCAAAAATATCACAACTCTTCTGCTATTTATTCCTCTAAATATAGTCAGTCTCCTTCATTCCAATGCAATAGTGACTTGAAAATTGCCACTTCCACACTATCCAGCATTACTTCCAATAGCAGTCTAAAACCACATTTCAAAGACAAGATGATTGCATATTCATGTTGGGTTATACCCATAAATTCATCATGCACTAACAACTTTGTTGCCTAGAATACAACAAATCCTCTAAAATTTTTCTGCTGACTTGGATCCCACAGAGCTTTATTTTCCCAAATTCAACATATTTGCACTGATTTCCAAAGTCTCATTATAGAGTTTCAGTGGTGTAACTGAGAGCAGAAGTCTGACCTTTTAACTTTCACAGATGCCCTGAAGTCCTGTGTCATCATCAAATTATTCTGCAGAGAGCTGAGAGCATTCACTTCTTCCAAAAGACAGAAATAAACTGTTTTTAAGAATTAAAGGACAGTAAAAGAGTTTGGGTTTTCGGGATTTTTTTCTGTATAGGGAACAGTTCAAAACTTAGCTAGCATTTATTTGGTCACTCCTGGTTTTGTCTTTCTCTCCACGGCCTTTGCTTACACTCTGCATTAGGATTTCAGACACAAAGAGGCCAGAGCATTCTTCTTGCTTTGTGCTCCATCCTCCCACAGAGGGTGAGGCCCCTCAGCCTCCCTTGGAAGCCCACTGAACAAATCACTTACCCATAGGTCAAAAGTAATGACACCTGAGAAGATTTCAGTGTTAAAGTCAGGCACTGTTGAGAGAGCAGACACTTGTGTTTCCCAGCTGGCTGGCAAGCTGACACACACTCGGTTTCTAGATTTTATCCATACAGACACCAGGCTCGGCTCTGAGTGTGAAACTCCTGGCTTTGTCCTCCCTCCCTCTGGAGCCAGCTCCATCTCTTAGCAGGTGCTGGGAATACAGAGTGGAGCTCTTGCTCTTCACCGCAGTGACTCGGGGGAGGATGAATTAAGCACGGACTGGGAAAGAGCTGCCAGGCGGTGGCAGCATTCGCTGCAAATATCATTTCAGTCTTGCCTGTGGCCCATCCAAGCCAGGGCTGCGCTGGAATATCCTGCTTGCTCCTCAAGGGGTGCCTCCAGCCCCATTCCTGCGGGCAGGCAGGCAGCAAGTGAAGGAGAAAGCACTTGCAGGCTGGCAAAAACAAGGGTTATGTGTGCTATTTAAAGGAAAAGGAAGAAGCCAAACTCAGCGAGACGAATCCACAGGCGGGGTGAGTGAAGTCTGCTGTGAACAGCTTAATAAATCTGTATGATTTCTTGTTCCAAATTTTAGTCAAGTTCTGGAAATCTCTGGAGGGGGAAAAAAAACCCAAAGAAACCTGCAACAGAAAGGCAATTCTGGATATTCTATCTTCTCTCCCCCATACACACAGCCTACTCCAAAGGTCCTAACCAGGTTGGTGGTGAAGCCACTCTCGGGCTCTGCACTGCCGAGCTGTTCAGAGACCCCAGAGAAGTCCTGAAAAGACACTGCCAGGCATCCACACATCTCACAGAGCTGAAAAAGAAATTTTGCCACATGTCCCCTTCCTGCCCCTCGATAAAACTCAAAAATGCAGTGGAGAGAAAAATATTGTGAGAGGCTATCCAGAAACAGGAGAAAGCCCACC
This sequence comes from Falcunculus frontatus, assembly GCA_013398115.1. NCBI lineage: Eukaryota > Metazoa > Chordata > Aves > Passeriformes > Falcunculus > Falcunculus frontatus. Next base: position 4,575,154 of record VZRV01005418.1, read on the forward strand.
CCACAGGCTTGGATTTGGAATCACGCTGCTATGCATGGGAACAGCAAGGAAGTTCTGGGTTGCACCCATCTCTTTTCAGAGGCAGTGAGTTTTCTTACCAGTTTGGCCAGAACCCCTCTTAGCTGTAATTCTTCCTGGAAGACTACTCCCTGCTGTCCCATTTACTGAGATACATGGATGGGAACCCAACATTAAATTTGGCCTAGTTACTACTTTTCCCTACTAAGCTTTTCCCCCACTCAGCAACAGAGGGACAGGAAGAGGAAGTAAATGTTTTATCTTTCCAAAGTAAAACACATGATGTGATATGCTGAGTAGCTACATCTACTGTTTTGAACACACTGCTGGATATTTCCTACATAAGGAATGGTCTAACAAAGGCCATCTGGAAGGTAACAGACTTCATACAAAGGACTATCTTCTAATACAAAGAACTAATTTCTTCCTAGCATAAAAATATAATCCTTTTTTTTTAGCATAATATTTTATCTTGATAGCAAAGTGAACATCATCCAAAGTACCGATGTTCTCCTTAACAATATTAAGCTTTTTTATTTTAACCTTCCTCAGCTACAGAAGTTCTTGAGAAGAAACTGGACCACTGAATTCCACAGGTTAATTCAAATGTAAAGAATAAACTTCCTCGCTTAACTACAACTCCATCCTCCCTGGATCTTCTTGGCCATCCTACTGGACAGTGAAATGCATTACTGGCCTTCCCCCTGTGAAGCCAAAGACACTCGGTTCTTATGATATAAAGATGGCCCATAAGCAACTTGCACTCTTAGGAACTTTCTCAGGAACCAGTGAAAGAGAACAACCATCATGTCACATTCTGTGTGCTCCATAGCAGGATAAAACAACTGATGGATGTCTCTGACTCACAGAGCTTGTGCCATCAGCAGAGACATGGTCAATGTCATGGGGACACTACCTGAGACGGTGACTTTGGGATGCTTGCCCCAGGTGCTTCCAAAGTGGATGGTTCCAGCTCATGGTTGACAGTCTTGGTCTCAGGGCTGGTGATGGGAGATCCATCTGGTGGAGGCGAGGGGCTTTTATTTGCTTTCGCTGGGGTGCTGTCACTGAAGGAAGTGGAGAGAGAAAGGGGGAGAGAGGGGGAGAGAGAGAGAGAAAGAGAAAGAGAGAGAAATCTGAGCCAGGCCTAGGAGGAGTTGTGCTAACCAGCACAGATCAGTGGCCTCCATTATCTCTTTGCTTCACTGCCCAGATACGCGATGAAGACATTTGGAGCTTCTGAGAAGCATCTTTGCTGAGTCACTTGCAGTCCAACACACTGCAGCAGCATTACTTTGCAGCAGGCTACTCATGAAGTTCTTACAGAATTGATAATACTTGCCTCAAACACAGAAAAACAAAAACAAAACAACCAGGCATCCTTAATTTTGCTAGATTTTAATATAAGTGCCTGACGTGAAGTTATAGTCTTTAATACTGGGGAAGCAGATGGGGAAAGGACCTCAGTGCTGCCCATTTAGTTTTAAATCCCACAGATTAGAATTTTTCAGTGTGGTGGTCTGTGGACACCTGCATGGGTTATGACTAACAGATTCACGACACCTGAACTAAGGCTGTAATCACACAATATCTTATTCCTTGATTTGGTACGAACTGGCTAAGCTAATAGAGAAGCAAAGTAGCCAGAGGTTTCACAGATCTTTCCAGACAACAAAGGAACAGTGAGGTTCTGGCTACTAATAGAGATTTCTCTATTATGAAAAGTCTCCCTAGTTGGTCTTTATTCCAAGACTGTTTCTGACACACAGTCAAGAGGGATTCTTCAGGGAATTAAGATGCAAGAAGCATATGCCAATGGCATTTGTTGGTTCACAGCTTGGGCAGATTTGGGCAGATTTTTCAAAGGAATGGCAAGAGGCACCTGCCTTTCCCTACAGGCGTGCCCTGGCTGGGTGTCAAACCTCTGCTTCAAATTACAGAATCATGAGAGATTTAGTAATAAGTTGGTTACCAGAGAATTTCAACAGGGACAATTCACTTCTGGGGGATATTTTAGCAGAAGTGGTTACGGTTTGGCAAAACCATACACAGATGAAAATATAATATCACAGCATATTGCAAAAGGGCTGTGCAACCTCATCTACAGGGAGTGATATTTGACTCCACTTATAAAGTCACAGTTCCTGTGAAATTCAAGGCCCTGAGAGAAGCTGAAAGAAAAAGATCCTTTCCTACATCTTGAGACACTAAATCCTGGCATAGAGCCAGGACTAAAGCAAGGCAGATCTGATTCTGCAAGGAGATCAAGTAATTTATTACTTCGCTCTGTCCCAAGAGAGCCCAGGGCCTCAGACATGTACATCCACTCACACTTGGAGGCCTGAGTTGTGGTGGTCACTGGCCAACATGCATGATGGCCTCATTCCTAAACATTTGTTTACAAGTGGGGGATAGCAAGAGGAAGAAGTGATAGCAAGGCATTTCAACAAACCTCCTCTTACAAGCAAGCATCTCACCCTGCTCAGCATTCCAGCTTTCAAGCTCCCCATCCCAGTCCCTCCTCATTCACTTCTCCCTCACCCACTCCCCCCACTGTGTCCCCATACCCACACGCACATTTCCCCACAAAGCACTTTTTCTCAGGTCCACATGCAGGTTGGACACTTCTGATGACACTGATGCCAACAGCACACCAACATGATGCAACAAACCCAATGACATTCTCTGCCAGCAGCTCTCAACCAGGGGCACACACACCAAGGGAGAAAGAGGGAAATGAAGAAGAAAAAGGGAAGACGAGAGACTAAAGAACATGTATGCCAATCCCTGCAGCTCTTCAGTCTGACTGAACAGTGTCCTTCCTCAGAAGTTCCCAGAAATCACTTCAATACATGGGTTGTGTAAAGAATTCTGCAAAATATACCAAGTTGTACTACAGATTAAAAGTACTAATGGTTGGAGGGTGAAGGTAAAGTCCTGATCTAAACAGGAGTCACCAGGAAACACCAGGAAATGTCAAAAAACGTCCTCTAATGCTAGATAGAGCTGGGGGAAAAAAGTCCATGTTACCTCCCCTGGAGTTGAAAGCACTTTGGAGAAAATGGGAGACAGAGTGATCTACATCTAGAGTGCCAGGACTTCCCAGAGTACACTGGGAATACTGGCACTGCTGGCTATCAGCTGGCCTACCAAGACAAGGGTAGGCTTTTCCTTCTAGGGACTTGAAAAGGCCAGTTCTCCCAGCAAAAAAGGAGTTAAGGCTTACTTTCTAAAGACCATGAAACAGCTTTGGAGTGCCTTATTTCCGGTGTCTGGCAGTGACTTAATTTGGAGATATATTGGTAAAAGGCTCCCATGTGAGTCAGCCCCTGTAGGACAAGGGGAAGAAATTGGGCTGTCAGGGCCCCACACTAAAGCCTTCATTAAGTCACTACTATTTACAGCTTGTTTGATGTGTTGGCCAGTCCCCCTAGGAAAATGCCAGTGCTAATTTTGGCTGAGCCTTTTCCAGCCCCCTGAGCAGCACCTTCATTCCTGCACTTGTTGCTTTGCACCGATTTAGCCAGTGCAACCAGTGTCAAGTGAGATGGTCACCAGGATCCTCTGTCCTTCACATGTCCCCAGGGAGCACACACTGCCCACACAGAGCACAGTCTTGTCTCCAGCTAACTGCCTGCTTCAGGAAACACAGGAAAAAGCAAGAGCATAGGGACTCTACCTACTGACCAAACATGAGCACCACAGTAAAAGCAAGCCAAAACAACAAGGTCATTGCTCTGTCTTTTTCCTTCCCATGAGCAATTGGGAAGTGATGCCAAATCCAGTAATATCAGGCAAGGAAGGGAAAGGGGTGCCAACTTTCTTGTGCAAACAGAGAACTGGAAAGAGAGCTGGATCTAATGCAGCTGAAGGGAAAGTCAAAATCCCCCAGCCCCTTTTAGTGCTGCTGAGCCCCCAGACACTCCATGGTGCTGCCTCACTTCTCCTGGAAGGGCAGAGTAACATCTGCAGATGAGTTTGCCTTGCACTGGTAACAATCCTACATCAGAGGATAAAACCTACTCTCCAATATGGTAAAAACAGACCAGTTACCTCCAGCCAAGTTCTCAGGTTAAAAAAAAAAAAAAAGGCTGGCATCTCAGTTAAGGCTCACATTGAACCTTTTAGCCAAAGGTAACTAATTTTTTACCACCAGAGCATGCTGGAGAATTATCTAGAAAAAAAAAAAAAAAATTAAAAGAGCGCGTGGGAGAAAGAAGGAAAAAAGAACCTACACATTCAAACATATGGTGGCACAAATGGACATTCTTGCTGCAGATCAAAGACTGACCGAGTTCCAGGTCCTCCTTCCCTGCAGCAGGGATTGCACATTTCTCTGTGACCCCAGAAGCTGCTCTGACAGCAGAAACCCCAGCAGAGGCCAAGTCAGGCACCTTAACTGCTGGGGCAGTTGGACTTTACCAAGGCAGAGCAGGAGCACACTGTGAGTAGAGCTCATCAAGGGGAGATTTACTAGCCCTCCTTCTCTTGTACAATCCATCCATTCTCAGTGACTGGAAATATTAGACCTCCACCTGGTGCAGATACAACACCAGGTCCAACACTTGGTCCAACCAAGACCAGAGACAGACATCCAGAGAAGTACTCCAGGGAAGCCTCCTTCTCCTACAGTAGAAAACCTCAGAATAGTAACAACACAATATATTGCTTTACTACTTTTCATTTGAGGATACAAATATCTAAGTTTGCCCATCAGCTTCCCTGCAAAATTACCCTTCTTCACTCTCCAGCCTCCCACTTGACAAAGTATGCACAGCAGAGACAAAGAGAGGGGCTGCATGACTTGCCCTAGTGAGCAGGAAACCAGATCAGAAAAACAAGGATCCCAATCCACCAGCACCTTCTTTTATTGCTGACAAGACACCATCTTAATGATTATAATTTTTTTTCTATAAGGATCCCATGGAGGGAGTATCAAGACAAGGAGTAAGAAAGACAAAAAATTAGAGGAATTTTCCATGTCACTATGCAGCAATTCCCACTTTGCTCCAAAGCATGTTCTTGTCAGAGTCCTTGACCCATAGTAACTACAGGCATTGTAGCAATCCAGTTAATCAATGCCATTACTGTTTTGAAAGGCAAGATGCAGACACTAGTCTTTATACAAGAGGCTTCCTTTTCCTCCAGCCCCGCACAAAATTTTAAATGGATGGAGCAAGATAGTGAGGATCCTCATGAACAGAGCAAGTAAGGAGCAAAGCTGGAAGTATCATTCTCCCACCTCATCATTCTCTCAATTGCCACAGGTAGATAGGATAGGACTTCTGAGTGTGAAAGACCTGCCTACTGGTCCTCCCTGGCCAGGCAGGGGATGAGAATGCAGCATTTCAGACCTGTTCAAAAGGACAAACCCGCTAGGTAAAATTAGAAGCTGTTAAACACCAAAACTGATTATATTTCCCATGGAAAACCCAGCACTGCATTTTCCATCACACAAAAACAATTGGACAGACAATGCCTGAGTTTTCACACTGCCTTCTTAGATAGGGAAAGAAGCAAGGATTCAAACCAGGCACACAAGCAGTTAATGGGATTATCCAGACACAGAGAGATCTCAGCAGGACCCAGCAGGCCATGAACACATCATATCATGCAAAGGACCCATTTCCCACCACAGGGTTAACACGTGCCAGGCTGTTAGAGTCCAGGAACAGCCTCTCCAGTTTTAGGAACTAAATCAAACACGTATCGAAATGCTGCTCTCCGTACCGGTACCTGCTCATCTTTTTCCTCAGCCTGGCGAACAGTTTAGTTTTCTTTCTGTTGAGGATGGCACGCAAATCATTTCAGTTACAGGATGGCACAGTCAAACCAGGGAGGAAAAGTTAAGCTTCCAAGCACCCATTTATTTGGTGCCACAAAACTCGCTGTAATTAAGGTGACAGGTCTCTCTCTCTCTCTCTCACACATGAATACACACACACACACACACACACACACACTCTTTCCTTCATTCCTAGAAAGCTATGACCTGGTTTGGAGAAAGTAGAAGAAGGTTCTTTATGCCTGTCAAAGATCTGCATATAGAAATATGAGCAAATTAGAACTTCCCCAGCACTTTGGAATATGGGGCCAGAGTACACATGGAGAAGAGGAAAAAGTAAACTGTATAGACCACCAGAGTACTGTAAATGTCCTTTCACAGCTCCTCACTCTCCCCCATGCATATTGCTGCAAAAGAAACAAGCTTCTCATTCTTCTTTTCTTACGCAGTCTGTGCAGTCTTACGCATGGAACACTGCTTTCCTACCATGTCTTTTTCCAGTTTGTCCAATCACACTAGATAATCTCACAGATCTCCTCAGTCTTCTAGGCATCTGAGCCCTGAATCTTTCAACTCTTTCAGAAACAAATCCCAAACATACGTCTGAGGTTCCCAGAAATACACCAGCTGTTCTGTGCTACTGTGCTACACTGCCAGCACCAGATACATCAGCCACAGCAGTATTTCTGTAGGGCCTCACATGGAACACCATAATGATGTGCACAGATAATTGCCTCTCTTCTCACACCTCTTCATTCATTTCCTGCCATTGTATCAATCTCCAATCCCCTTCCCAGTAGAAAAGGATTAAGGAAGCATCTGCTCCTACTGCAGACCACAATAAGCCATCAGATGAGTGAGGGCTGTTTCCTCCTGCACACTCTTGCCCCAGCCCCGCGCCACAATGAGAGGCCAGATGTGCAGCAGACACAGAAGTGCCTCACAGCATTTCCTAGTCACTGCAAAACTAGCCTGGCAAACCTTTCCTACATCCTCCTACAACATCCTGCTCCACTGTGCTCAGGAGGAAGAGGTGCTCTAGGACAGGTCTGGCATCTCAGTTGAGATGCAGCGAGTAGATGATGAAGCAGTAGCACTCAGACTGCTGCCCACACAGGGACCTCTATGCGCGCACTCAGTTTTGGGTTTCAGGGCCACATGGTCTCATAGCCAGCCAAAGGGCACAGAACTGCAGCTGAGACACCCATTACAGCCCCAGAGGAAGCTAGCAGTTTGAGGGGGGACAGGAATTGTAAAGACAGGCAATTTGCTCATTGAAAGCTCCTTAAGGCCAGAAACCTCCTGCCACAACAGTAATGACCATCTATGGGCCAGGTTGTCACTACTGCCTACAATCAGTTCCTCCAGGAAAAGAGAAAGGAGGAAGAAGGAGCTGGGCAAAGCAATAGCTACAGCCTTCATTTGTCCTATTACCTCATTCTCCTCCGAGGACACTGGAGGATGCTACCAACAGAGACAACACAGCCCATGGCAGCAAGAAGATGGGCACCACAGCCTCCTCTTTTCTGTCTGGTTGGGTTGTGATGACCAACAGACACCATATGCTAACTTGGGAAGAAGACACTATTTTCACAAGTAGCATTCCTACTAGCAGCACTGAAATCTGCTGTCAGCAATCCAAAATTCAGGGGCCAAATTCAACTCAAACTTCCTCTTTCTTTAGAGCTGGCAAACACCACACTGGAAGAACTGCTGGAAAAAGAGACGCAAGTCATCTATGCATGACTGCAACAGGTTAAACTGGGAGGAGAGACAAGGGAGCACAGAGGTCTCAACAGCTGATCTACCTCTTCCAAACCAATGTACTCAGACCACAGCTTGCCCTTACTTCATGCTGACTTCACCACCTCCCTCCATCAATACACCAGTTGAGGACCTGGGCTGTGCTCCTGCTCACCCAGCATGTGGGATCAGCAGCAGCTGGAAGCCAGAGCCCAACACTATTTCATCACTCGTGCACTTGGATGGGACCCAGTCAGCCTAAGCCAGAGCCCAGCCTCTCCCTCCCTTCTCAGTGCTAGGGAATGTGCAGACTTGCACTTAAACATACAGAACAGGACCCAGCTGAGGAGAGAAAACTGATGGCCCAGAGGACACTCACTCCTTGCACACAAGTGGATTGAAAGTGCTCTGAGTTCAGGAGGCCTCGTATTAGTGAGGCTGCAACTACTTCCACAACACACAGGAAGGAGAAACACACTTCAGCTGGGTACACAGGACAGGCATAGGGCTTTGGCAAAATGGTGATTCCAGGTTTGGAGGGCCAAAGAAGGGGCTCAGAAAATGGGCTCTTGGTGCTCAAGCTGAGAAGCTGCAGGTACATGGTGGGAGCTTTTCAGGGAAAGAATAGGACAGGTGCTGGGCAACTGGACCCAGAAGGAAGGGTGGCTCAGTAGCTGGAATTTGACTTTAAAAAGCAGAGCTAAGAGTCAGTTGTCTAAATATCAGCACCTAGTGAAAGTTTAGGCCTCCAGATGCTATCCTAGAAAGGTAAGAGGGTATTGCATTGTGTCACCCAGCCCCAAGTGCAATCTTGGACGTGGCTCTAGAAAGTCTCAGGAGGGCACTGGCAGGTGGAAAAATCATTCCCAACTGACAGTTTGGAGGTTTCAATACCCCTGGGTAGAGACATCCCTATCCCACCTCCCTGCTGAGGGAAAGACACTACCCACAGTTACTGACCTGGGCTGTGCTTTAACAGGGAAGGCATTGCCTGAGTACTGCTTGTCTAGACCCAGCAGGACATCGTGAAGATTTTGGTTCAACTGCAAAATACAAAAACAAAAGACAGAAAAAGAATGAGAAAAGAGCTCGGATGCCAGAAGAGAGTCTGGGCTGGCTTGCACAGACTGACCAAACACAGGCATGTGGCTGGACACGCACGCTTCTTCAGCTTTTTCGAGAGAGGACAACCCTAAATCTGTTTCCACTTCTCTGTGGGGTATGCAGTGCTACAGCACTTGAGCTGTCAAACAGCTGCTGGCATCTCTGGGAATGCTCTGTCTTCCTTACAGATCATCCTCTTTGCTTCTCTTTTACCCAGGCCCACCACTGTGCTGCCAGGTACCACTGCAGAAGCAGGCTGACTGTTTACCTAAGATCTGTGTGCTACAGCTGGAGCTTCACTCCGGATTTGCAGCCAAAAGCTGTTCCTCAGGCCTGCTTACCAAAGCTTGGGATATGGCCATTTCAACTGTGGAACCAAAGGCAGCTGGACTTCAGGTGAACAAGCCTTAACTTCACCAGCTGCCTGGGCCATCTAGGCTTGGGCAGAACCTGGATATCTTCACAGAAATGCAATATTAGGAGTTAAACTCTCCGAAGGCTGCAATAGTCACTCCAGACACTCCTTTTCTGAAACAGCCAATCCATAAACAAGACAAGATGCCGGATTTATCACTGGTAGGAGGAGGGATCCCATGCAATCAATGATGGAGGCATTGTGCAGGCAACACCAGCAATTAATTGGATGCTGTAGCAGTAATAAGAAACAGATGGTTCTCATGGAACAAAGCAAAAGCCCTGCCCTCATACAAAATTCCTCAAGAAAGAAAAAATCCAGACAAGAAAAATCATACAAGAAGAGAATTCCTGTCTAACAAGCATCTTTCCCATGTTTTGTTGTATATAAGTTAACAGCAACAAACTAATAATTATAACAATCCTCCCTATTCTTAACACTTAGTTCATCCCTCAGTGGAGAAGAGCAGGCTATTAACTGGAAAAGACCCCACAAAATGTCAGCAGGGCTCAAAATTGATGCATTACACCAAGGCAGAGGGCCCCTGACTGCTGGGAATTGAAGGACTATAATGTTTCCTGTTGCTTAGTGGCTGTTTTGTTGTCAGGATGACATTAGGGAGCAGAGGGAATATAAGGGTTTTTCAGCCGGGCTCTCAATCCCTCTTCAAGATTAGTGCAACATTTACATTTCAAGTCTTGGAAGCAGCATACAGACCTAAGGAATTCAGGATTTCTCTAGCTCTTAACTGAAAGAACAAGAACATATTTGTAAATGAGAGTGGCAATAGAGGACTTTACCACAGATGGGTCCTGAGGTCTCCTCTGGGTGCTGCCACACAGCACCAGGATCTGGCTTGCCAATACTGCTTACTGTTGTGATTCCCAACTCAAGGCACATTGGTAGCCCATATAAGGCCCATGCTAAGTACTTAAATGCCTTCTTTTGGGACACAGGGCAGGAAAGCAGCCAAAGCAGAGAGGTACTGTGGGGGAGAACCTTTTTTAGGGACTGGGGTGAGGCAGGTCTCAGTCTTCAGCCAACTTGCAGAGTCCCTGTTTAAGTCCCTGTTTGTTTTAACCCCACACCTGGGTACAATGAGGGTAGGCAGCAGACGAGGAAGAAAACAGATACCATGACCAGGTTATAGGTTACAGATCCATAATATACATGAACTAAAAAAGGCAGCAAGAGATGGGTCTGAGAGCAGCTACCCTTTCCTCTGTGGATCTGCAAATGGTTGCTGCCAAGTGACATGAACTCCCCACTGCTGCCCATGACCCTGTGGTCTCTTCCCTATGCTCCATCCCTTTACATTTCTGTGTCAGACTGCCTTTGTCCCAAGTGGCTCAGGAATAAACTAAGGGTTTGTATTATTCTCCAACATAGGGCCATTTTCTCCAGCTGCTTTTTAGCTTGAAGTTTTGGGCATTTTTTGTTTGTTTGTTGGGGTTTTTGTTGTTGTTGTTGGTTTTGGTTTTGTTTTGTTCTGGGGTTTTTTTTTTTTGTTTTTTGTTCATTTCGTTTAGGTTTTGTTTGTTTGTTGGAGTTTAAGTTTTGTTTTTCTTTTATTAATAGTGAAGAGACAGTAAGTAGGATAAGCTGTTAGTTGCCTTACCTTGCTCATTTCTTTATGGAAGTTCTCTTCTAGGCCGGCTATACTCTGGAATGTGTTGACATAGAAACCAACACGACTGCCAAATGAAAAACAGGACAGAAGAACCTAATGGACACAGTGCTCTCTCACAACCTTTCAATCCTGCCCCTTCTGCTACCTCCCACCCACCATTCCCATTCAAACTTAACTCTCTCAGGTATAGCACCTGTGAGAAGAGAGGGTGGAAATGTGAATGGAATGATGGAGCAAAGGCCGGGCACAGGGAAAACATGTCTGGGGGAAGAGCAGACCAAGTAGGACAGGATCTGAATTTATGCTGGCTAAAGGGAGAGGGAGCTGCAGGGTGGGGAGGAAAAAAAGAAAGAAAAAGTACAAAAGAACGTAAAAAAAAGAGCACAAGCAGTAGGCACGTGGAAAGAAAAAAAGATAGAGGCTGTGATGCAAACAGTGCTGGGAGAGCTGGGGGAATTAGCAGGGGGACAGATATTAATACATCCAGAAGTCCCTCGGCACCAGGGGAAGCAAAAAAGCATGAACTGTTTGCTTCAGGGGCAGAGAGAGTAAGAAAGCAAAGGATAGCACAGAGAGCAACAGGGAAGCAGAAGGATCAGCTGGATAGCAGGAGCCTGTGAAAAACCTGGGGCACCTTAAAATGCCAGCAGCTGCCTGTCACCAGCCTGCCAGCTGCCAACAGAGAGTGCTCTACCAGCACCCAGCTGAAGGAGCAACAGCAGGAGGGAGAGGCTGTCCAAGGCCAGCAGCATCATGGCTCTGCACAGGGAACCACCCAGATGCCTGTATCCCTCCCAGCTCCTTCCCCAGCCAGGCCTGCAGGCTGCTGGGAGCAAGGAGCCCTGACTCAGCCTGGCTGGAGAGGGGAGTGAAGGCAGATGTCAGTACTTTGCTTTCCCACCCTGCTGCTGCCCACTTTCTCAATCCTCACAGACCAACATTGTCAACTGGGACATGACCACTGCATTTAAAAATAAGAAACTGGGACACTCCTAGGAAGTTCTGCCAGTTTTCCACTGTGTCCTCCCCATAAATCAGCTTCTGCTGCCCTGCAGTTCATCCCTCAAGCTAAATGTTGGTCTTTGTTTCACCTCCCTTTTCATCACCACAATCACTGGTATGGCAAACCCATGGTCTCTCAAGTCTTTCAAGAAAGTTGGGCAGAGTTGGTAGGGCAAAGGGATTAAGCAGACAAAGCAGAGAATTACAGTTTCTCTTTGTGGTAAAATCATGTTTTTCAGGAAAATCATGAACTAAAGCACAGAGTGAACCTGTGGCTGGGGGGAATTCTAGGACAGACAGAGACAATCCAGAAAAAAAAGAGCAGACACCCAGTCCAGGCTAAGAAGAACAGTGATACAAGAGCTTAGATATTCACTTCCTTCCAACCAGCCCTTGGGAAAACTTCCAGCACTCACCTATTCCATAGTGAAGGCAGTTCCTCCTGCAGATCAACGTTCATCTCTTCAAACACCTTCTGAGCCTTTACTAACTCTTCTTCAGCCTTAGTAACAGAGAAGGGAGATTGTCAGCTCCAGCACAGGTAAGTATCCTGCAGGGCTGGAACAACTGTCACTCTTTTGACTTCTTTGGGAGACCAGGCAAAATTCTGGCATGAGGTAACCAGCATCCCAAATGAGTCTCCCAGGAACCAGGGTTGCACCATAGGTGACCCTTCAGCTTGAATGTGTTCTCTCAATGGATTTCCCCATTTGTACCCTCAGCAAGTAATTCAAACAATCACTAATGTGTTCCAAGTTCTTTAAGTTTCCCTGACTTCAAAAACTCAGTGGAGTTGGTCAGGCAGTTCAGCCTCCACCTTGGATACAGATGAAGGTAATAGGGGCCTCTGTCCCTTGCCAGGTCTCAGAAAGAGTTAGAAATCCATCCCAAATGGCATTAGAGAAGAATCCTCCCTTGTGGGGACTCTCTCTGCTGAGGTAAGGTCATGCCAAAGCCCCATCTCCTCTGAGGAAGGGAGAAGAGCTGCATCCTTGGCGGGTACAGCTCTCCCACAAAGCTGACTGGAGAAGCAAGGATGGGTATGCAAAGCATGAGCTGTGCCAGCGGGAGGCCAGGCTGCAGGGCTTCAGCAGCACGTCTTGTTTTCAGTGGTCTCACACAAGTGCAATCCCCGGCTGGCTGTTGCCCCCACCACCAAAAAGGAATCTCTTTCTCCCAGATGAGAGTTTAAATTTGATCTATTCATTGAACCTAGACACTGACAGATCCCAACACTAATGGATTAATTCTGTCAGGTTTCAGCGACAAAAAGGACGATCCTAGTTTTCCTTGCTGACAGCAGACACCAGCAACAAGCATTTGCCCTTTCCTACATCTGTCCTAGGTGAACTCTTTCTCTTTTCAGTACCCTGACTTAAAACTCAGAATTTTCTAATTCAGATGTTTCGATTCTGTAATCAATAACAGCACAGCGTTCCGCCATGCAGTGGGATGTAGAATGGAAAAATCCCTCCATGAGCAACTTGGAAGCTCAGCACAAGTACCCATATACATGACAACAGCAGGAATTCCACAACGACACAGGCCTCTGCAGAGCCCACAAGCCATGGAAGCTGGATCTCCCTACAAGCCTGCAGTCAGATTCCTACACCTTCTAAGAAATCAGATTTTATCTTTGTGTCAGCTTAATTAAAGAAATCCAGCTTGCTGCTCCTTAGTGACAGTTATATACAATGACAAGATTGATGGGAGAAAGGGCTTAAAAATATTTTGCAGTTCAGAATCCTGTTCCTCATAGGAATCACTCTCCATTATACAGTGTAGGATCCTATCACACTCCATTTCTCTCCTGACTCAAGAGCAAACCACAGGAGCTCTTACTTTCCAGCTAGCTTCACCTGTCAAAGGGTTGCTCATTGCTGCCAGAGACAAGGCTAAGGCTCAGTACTCAAGATCAGAGGAGAAAGCTTCCCCCGCAAAAAGACACAACCGGGAAGTATTCAGAAATTAAGAAGACCTTGTGAGGAACAGGCAAGGGGAGAAGGGGTCATGATGCTTCCACCCAGAAACCCCTGTTTCGCTGCTACACTCACTGAAAAACTCAACATTTCAAGAGGGTTTGCACAAAACAGACAAAGAAATCTTTTAAACAGAGACACAGTTAATGTTGAATGAGAGACAACAACCACAAAGACTCATTCTGCCTTTAACTACCCTTATGAATGAATGTTTCTAATGCAACCATTTTAAAGTTAAAAAAAAACCCCCAGCCAGTCCACCCTTTAGCTTTATCTTATTCTAATTTCCAAACTATACTGGAACCAGAATCAACCCAGGAGATGTGAAAGCTGGGAGATGAGGCATCATTGAAAGCTGTTAGTTTTTCAGACATGGTGAATATCATTAACATTCTTTCCCTCTCTCGTTTACCTGTTTATAAGGTCAAAGAACCTAGAAAGCAATGCGTGAATATTGTGATATCCCGAGGCAAAGGCAAAATCAGCACCAGGCAACGTTCACTCTAGAGCAGTTGTAGGAATCAGGGATCCATCCAGTGCCCGTGGCTCAGAGCCAGAGCTCTCATTCTCAGGTACAGCATTGAATTAATTCTTCAGTCCTTAGCCAGCCCAGGGATCTTCTTACCAGAGGGATTTATTTTGCTTGGAAGCTGGAATCCTGGCACTTGTCAGTCCTGACTGGTTCCAGCTGGAGCCAAAGCCAGGCATCAGCATGGTCACAAGCCCTTCTAGAGAAAAAGCCAGCTCAGGGAGTGAAGTGGGGAAAGGCAGAGACAGGTTTCAGGGCAGAGCCCACTGTCACATCTGTGCACTTTGTGTTTCAGCTGCTATCCTTGCCAGCCTGAGGGGAAACTGAGGCAGAAGGACATAATGCCCATGTCCATGAAATATGATCTCAAAAAATCTTTCTCTCCTCTCCCTGCCTGAAAGGGGGAAGGTTTGAGCAGGAGCTGGACAAAATAAATGTTTTCCCGACCTTCCACCTAGCCAAGGCTCAGAGTGCCAAGCACAACCAGTTCACTTGTGGTGGGGGGGCAATTTTTCCACACTGTTTCTCCTACTACTGCACATCTCAGTCCTCCTGAGTGTCTGGTTATGTCCAGCCTGGTGCTTTCAGGCAGTCTGGTGACCATTTCACTTCAAAGACTATGTTGTGAACTGCGGCAATTAGGCACTGCTCAGTAAATAGTTTAGATATCCAAGAGGCAGGGATAAGGAGAAGAGCAGGCAGACTCCCTCCAGGCCCAAGCCCCCAGTCCCAGCCAGACCTGCCTCTCAGAAGGACTCAACTTGCTGACTTTCTCCTACAGACAGAGATATTGTTCTGTTATCACCGCAGCACCACCAATGTTGCTTTTTAGTCTGTATTAAACATGTCAGAGGAGCTTAGTCAAAAGGCAAGAATTTGCTGTTCTAAGCCGTTTTCCTCTTTGTTTCAAAAAGCACTCACTAACATTTCTAACTGGGAGTGTGCAATAGCAACTCCCACAGGAGACTTCACAAAAAAACCCCACTGTGTTGTTTTTGTTATTATCTGCTAAAGGCCTAAAGAGCCAGCAGTTTGCACACTGGAGGGAGGGACTTTGCTTTACAGCAGAAACACCAGATCTCACTGACCCCATTTTTGCATGGAGGTTGTAGAATTATCAGCCAAGAAGAGACAGCAACACAGCTGCTGGTAAAAGGAGACTTTTTTTAGGCTTAACATTCTGAAGCTTCTCAATAAATCCAGCATCATCAGCCCTCCCAATTATATCAAGAGGTTAATGAGATTTAGAGTTGTCATTAACACCTTCCTTCTTGAAATCACACAAATGTAGAAACTGAAGCCTTTTTTTGCCTACCTGCTAATGTTTGTGAAGGCAAGCTGGAAAACCTACAAGTTCAGAATACAGCTAATGTTCTTTATTGAGGGGGTTTCTTTGTTAGTTTCCAACCAAAAGTAAAATTAAAATAAAGGAAAAAACAAAGAAAAAAAACCCCAAATACTTACACAAATAGAAACAAAAAATTAGGGTAGGCAATAGCATTACTTAGCTGAGGAATAAAAGGGACTGTTTTGAAAATACGTGTGGTCACCAAAAATATTAATGCCATGTATTAGGAGATTAACACCCCCGCGCCACAGTGGGTGGAAAGATTACACAGTCCCTTGCACATGCTTTAGGGCAAAGTCACCCAGTACACTGAAATTATGGAGTGACTCTTGGTAGCCTGTCTGTCTAAGATCCACGGGCAATGGATGAGGGGGCAGTCACAGGTACCACTGCTCTGGGCAGTCTGTGCATGCTGCTTTTATTCCAGTCACCACAGCCAAGTCTGAGAAGAGGAAAAATGCCCAAGAGCTGATTGATTTATGTATTTATCTGTAACTTGAGAAACTTCCCATACCTGTTTTCTAGTCCTCCAGAAATACCACCAGTCAAACAGACCAGTCAAGAACCACAGCTATGCAGGTAGTTCCCAGCTGGGCCAACAGAGGCATAGGAAAAGCCCCCAGCAGGCTGCCATGTGTCCTTCTCCCTTCAATCAAGAATGAATACATATCTCCTCCCTTTCCTCTGCATCTTAAGCATGGCTGCTAACAGCTGTTCTTTCCCCAGGCTCTACTGATGTGGTAATGGAGTCTTTTCCCTGATCCACCGTCATAAAATGATTGTGAAAAACCCAGGGGCTTCAGAAGGTGCTAGCAAGTCAGTGTTTCTAAACTGCAATTCATCCACGGACAAGGAATGTGAAGACACAGGAGCATTTGAATGAGAACAGAGGAGCTCACCAGGAACTTGTGAGCAGGTAAGTGGTGCTCTCCCAGTCTGGGTAGGGATTTATTATGCCTTGCTCATTTTCTTCTCACTGACTGTCTTCTGACACCTCCCTGTTATCCCTTAAGGTGTTCCAACAGAAACATTGATGGAGATTTCATCAGGAAATCACACTTCTATGCAAGTAGGATTGAAATCCTTATTCCCTGCAGTTCCTCTGAGCTGCTCACGTCCCTCAAGATGCTATAACCTAAGTTCTGCCAGATGACACTGCCATGACCTCAGCCTGGAACTGTTCGAATATGTCACAAAGGGTGCAAATTGCCTGATCTCATCTCCTGTGCAGATAAAAATTGTATCTAAAAATGGCTCTTTTAAACCACAACAGCCAGGACAGTGCCCATTTGGGAAACTTGGACTTTACCGCAGGAGAATGTTGCAGCCTAACTCAGCAGACATAGAAATCGCAATGTTACTTCTTTCTGGCTTTACTCAATGACATGAATCCACAAGCCAATTTTTTGGCATTTCCTTTTTTTTCTTTTTTCGAAACAGCAACAGTAAAAATTGACTGCTTCTCTTAGAGCAAAATTAAAGCAGTAACTGGAGGAAATGTAAATGAAAGCAGTAATTGGAGGAACTGTACTACATCACCCTCTGTCTCGGAGTTATTCCACATCCTTTCTTCACCCACATTTCATTTCAGGGGGAGAGAACAATAGTCCAACATTAACACATCTGACTAGAAATCAATCAGGCAGGCACAGATTCATTCATTGGTCAGCAACTTCCGTGTGCCCACTGTGGCTTAGGAGTGTCAAGGACACACTTAGCAGAGAGGACTAGAGTGAACGTTGCCTAGAGATTACTCGCATGGTACAATCTAGAGCCCAAAATAGCGCATGCAGGGTTAGAGCCAGGTAGATCAGCAGTCACCTGATTTCGGAGCAGATTAGTTTGTGCAACGAGGTGAGCTTGTAGCTTCCCTTGACACCACTGAGGCGCAGCTTTCTCAAGCAGCGAAACAGGCTGGGGGAGGGAGCATGTTTGAGTGGAAAAAAAAGAAAAAAAAAATAAACAGAGAACAAGAGAGACACAAACATACATCTTTTAGGATAAAAAAATTAAAATCACAACAGAGAGTGTATTTAGAGGCTGGGCCAAACCAATATCACCAAGGCGAGAGAAAAAAAACAAACATCCTGGGACTGATCAGTTATGAATCCTTTGAAGCATGCCAAGTTTAGCAGTAATTAATGCTCCCGTGTGGGCTGGATACTGTAGACCAGCCAGGCAGCTGTAAGAGCAACAGATACAGTTGTTAGTGACCTAGCACACAGACAACCCTACTCCAAGGCATGGCTGTGAAGTTGGAGCTCCTTAAAGAGAGGTCAGGATTATTTAACCATTATAATTATTTGCATGCAACAGCTGAAAGTCCACAGAGATTTATTTTAATAGCATGATGTAAGTTTAGCAATAAGTGGCAGGGGTCCTGGGTGGGAAAAGAACATCCATATATTAGAGAAGGAAAAAAGAGACCATGTAGTGCCAATAAGTATTTGCACTGCTGTTGCTGTTACTATACCACGAAAATTTAATCAAGCCAGTTCCCACTCGTATCCTGTGTCAGAAACATGATTTCTCTTTCCTAGGGGTCTGTCATCACATTCCAAAGTAATTTACACTAGAACAAACCTACTTCAAAGGTCACAGGAGCAAAACTCCAGGCACAGGAACAGAGAGGCGAACTACCTACAGCAGCTGAGCGCATGCTGAGCCCTGGCTGCTGCCCACAGCTCTGCAGAGCTGCACGACTGCAAGTCAGATCCCAGGCTGGGCAGTGAAAACTGCCCACTTGGGAAGACCATACCTACATAATTCCCTGGGACTTGCTGCTCCCATCTTTGCAGGATCAGGACAGTGCAAGGTGTCACAGGTTATCCTGCGCATGAGCTTATGGCCTAAACGACCGAGGGTGGGAAGATCTGATCCAGTGCACATTTTGCTAATGAGAAAAGTCTGATCAAGTACTAAGAGACCCTTGCACAGGCTAAATCAGGAATAGAGCACCAACTCCTAACTCTCAATATTTCACTCTTCAAACTGCACATTTTTGCATACCTGTTGTACCATCTTAGCTGAGCATTTGGGGCAACAGTGAGTGCAGCAGTGATAAAGGCAGCCAACCCCTGCTGCAGAGCACCAGGCACCAACCTGAGTAGATCAATGCCAAAAAAACCATTTCCACTGCAGCAAAGATCCTACTGGCATGCACCAATAAAAATAACACGCCCCAGGGAAATTCTGCTCTTACCCCAAACACAATGAATTACTGCTTTAAACTGAAGGCACAACCAGCTGGGCCTCATGCCTTGCATACAGAATCAAGACTTGCTTTGCCACACAAATGATGCAATGACACTTGGGCCATCAATCTCTCTCCCCTTTTGTCTGTCAAGGTTAATCACAGTGCATGCAGTACAGTGTAGATGACTGATGACTTGCAACTTAACAATAGAAGTGCTGTGGCCACAAAATGCACACCTTTCACTTGGCATAGAGATGCATCTTAATTTCTTCTATGCAGGAAAAACACCAGCATCTCTCACATGGCTCACATTCCCCCCTACCAGAAATAACCCTAAGCAGAGGATGACAGCTCCTGTCAGCCTGCTTAAAAGATACAGATCCAGGGTCTTTCTTTCCTGTACGGCTTCTACCCTGAAGAGTCACAATTTACCATGGCCTACATTGAAGAGAATTAAAGATGTCTCCCCAGCCCTGGACTATTCTGTTGTGTCAAGAAGTGTCCTGTGAAGGGAAACACATGGGTTCAAATACACTTAGGGTACAAGAGGAATCCATAGCTCATTTTAGGGGTAGTATTTAATCCATGCACCTACTCTAGAACGGAATTAGCACTATTAGCTTTCTCAGCTACATTTTTAAAATGTAAACTTTATTTTTAGTTAAAATAAATCTCACTAAAAATAAAATCCTTCACTTGAGTGTTGGGCAAGCCCTGGATCAAGCTATTCACAGGCAGGAAAGAAACCTGACAAGAGGAAACTTATTTTTCTGCTTTCAACCATATTTATGATCCAGTAATTGTGGCCAACAGACAACAGAACACATTCATGAAGTGTGCATAGTGTGCATAGAGTGCATTTCCATCGATGTACTTGTCACTCACACTCCTAAGGGTCTCTCTCCTAGGATACCAGAGGACTTCACAAACACAATCAACCTCAAGTAACACTCCAACATTCTTACCACTGTTCTAGGATGGGGAGACAGAGTCCCAAGAAGCAGACAAACTGGAACATTTTTCTGGAGCATCGCAAGACTGTGCTTCCCCAAGGGGCACACAGGCTTTTCTGCCAAAGGTTACTGGTCCTGTGCATGTGATTAAACCCACTCCCAAGCATTTGGCCACCAAGACATGCAGACTGGTGATGGTGGGTCTGAACCAACCCAACAGAGGCCATCCTGCCTTCCAGGAAAGCTAAACAAATGAGAAGGAAATACCTAGCAAAACCTCACCAGTTCACAACACCTCAATGATCTTAAAGGTCCTTTCCAATATGAATGAATTCTATGAAAACACAACGAAGAGGTACAGGTGAACTTAAAAGCTGCTCAGTAGGCAAATGCAGACCTCCCAAAAACAAAGGAAGGCTGCATATCCTCCTGTTTGCTTTACCTTTGCGATTTTGGTTTCGTCCTTCTTCTTTGCAGTTTGCAGGGCTTCAAAGTGGTGTCTGGCACTGTCGTAATCCACAAGCTTCCTTCCTCGCTTTGCGATACGAGACTAAGAAAGATGGAGAAAAGAGTCACACCAATCTTCCCCAGCAGCCAAAACTGCAAAACCTCCCAAGAAAAAACCCTCCTCTTCACCCAGCTTCCAAAGCACCCCATGCTCTGCCCACACAAGGACTCCCCCTGGATCCTCCACACAGATTGCCCAGAGAGATGGCCCTGGGAGCCACCTGTGACAAGCAGCATTCTAGAGGGAGCTCCTCAGGAGGAGAGAAGACCCACCAAAGGAAGGCAAAGGGATCCAGCCCCACCTCTGGGTGACATGCATGTTTTCAGAACTGTAACTCCACTGCTTCCTAAGCCCCAGAATGTGCCTGCGTCCTACAGGCACTGCTTCATCGTTTTCAGGGCTTCCTGAGGGCGGTAGCCAGTCTCTAACTAACCAGCTCACTAGTTTGTGTGGAAGACTGAGAGATTCAGTTCAACAAAAGAAAGCATTTCTGTTGCCAGCACAGCAAAAGCAGTCATCCATACGGTCAGGATATGCCTAGGACAGCATTTTGACCCTGAGACAGGAGCTGCAGACAGCAGCAACTGCAGCCACAGGCAGGGGTCTGCTGTCAGCAGCAGTTCAGCAAGGAAAATGCAAGGGAAAACCTGCAGCACTGGGTCCTCAATAGGCAACACTGAACCCATAACAAATACAGGGAGGGAGCTGACTGTGTATCAGACTCAGATTCAGGAATGGAGTCCTGACAAATCCATGGCTGAGAATCCAGGACAGACAGTGAGGCCTGTGGCCTGATCCTCTGTTACCCTTCTTGAGCTGAGGAGCCTCAGGCTCTCTCTCCCCCAGCAGAGTTGCACTTTATTGAGGCTCTGGCCCGCTGGGCTGCCGTGTTTTAGAAACTATCCATCCCCTCTGCCCCCTACCTCCCACACTGTCTGCAAGCACCCCAGACTATCTGCGTTGGAGCATAGATCTTCCCAGCCTGACCATAACACTCTCCCCCAGCTCAGAGAGCCTGGACCAGCATCAGTAATCAGCAGTCCAGAGACAGGCTGGATAAGAGAGTGAAAAGGCATGGCAAGGAGCCAGGGGGATTTCTAATTAACCACAAAACCCAGGGACACAGAAAGTGCAGAATGAGGAATCAGCACTGGGATTTACTTGCAAAAGCAGAATCCCCTTCTCTCCTGCACTTGGCAGGGAGCTGTGGTTTCCTCTCCCCAGGCTCCTGCAGATAAGCTGCAAAACCACACTCAGGGCTGATCTCTCAGCCAGACCAGCTGGGAGCAGCTCGCACATCTCCCACACAGACTCCTCTGCACTTCCAGCAAGCACTGGTGCAGCTCTGTGTGAGTCACAGCGGATCTGCAGGATCTCAGCCACACGCACACCCAAACCCATTTCTAAATGCTCAGCTGACTCCAAGAGAGGAGTCATGAAGCAGCACAGCCACCCCACAGTCGAGGTCACTAGAAGACACCTCCCAAACATCACCCTGCCAGCCAGGAGACAAGGTATTGGAGCGGGCTCCCAGCAGCCTGACCATCTGAGATGCATCTTAATGCATCTTACAAACACACCAGAGGAAACACACGGCCCCATCTGGGATTTAAGAGATACTATTTTCTTCCCAGGTCACACTGGTAGAGACAGATGGAGTTTTCCCCACCTCTGTCATGGCAAACAGCCACTTCCAGGTTTTTCCTGCTACTCCACCAGGGAGTTTGATTCAATGTCACCCATCTTTCAAACGAAGTAACTCCTCTACATTCCTGCAGCTCCCAAACTTCTAATGCCCATCCCCATGTTTCTACAGGAGTACATGGAAATGCTGCTAAGTACAGACACACAGGGTGTGAGCCCTCCTGGAGTAACCACTGATCACACCTTTGCCTGTGATGGCACTAACGGGATTTAGCCCACTCCTGGGAGGCTGCAGGGCTCCCTTATATGACTCCAGGACAGCTGCAGGTACCCAACACCACCTGAATGTAACAGCTGAACTCCCAACAGATTTCATTACTTTGCAACAAATCCATCTTAATTGGAGCCTCCTTAAAAAAACAAACAAACCCAAACCAAAGCCAAACCATCCCAAAAACCTTTTGGCCACCACACCCTCCTTTACTGATATTTGGTTTTACAACTAGTAAAGCACTACTTTCAGTGCAAGACAGAAAATCCCCAATTCCACAGCTATTCAGAACTTGGGTTGTACTTTATCTCCTCTGGGCTACCTGCAGAGACCTGTACTCTTATTGCATATTCTGCAAAACCAACCAAAAACTCACTCAGAAATATTTAAGATTATGCAAGAAGAGTCCTACTTCAAGAGGAACAGATGCTGACCTGCAGATAAAGTTTAAAGTACTTTTTGCATTCCCATTTGTCAAGTTAGAGAAGATGGAGAGGCCTTGTTCAGGGGTGAACATCCAACATTGGATAAATTATTTTCTTTTACACACAAAAGTTCCTTAGTAAAGGCATGCTCTGTTTTCACATTCCTGCTGTGGATCCTTTTCAAGTCCAAAAAATCCAAGGGAATTTTTCCAGCCCCTCAAGTAAAGATGGATTCAGAACATGTTAGAATTTAACAAAAAAAATAATGTATGCATGATCTAACTCATCACACATTTTAATTACTGGGCCATTAATAAAAACCAGGCCTGTACACAACTAAATTAAATTCCTCTTTTCTCTATAAATCAACTTCTTTTATAACAGTAATGCCAGAATTTTAGGAAAAGCAGAAAATTTTATTTTGTGGAAAACAAAAATCAGAAAACTATTACCACAACAACACAAAACAACTCAAATATTCGGTAAGTTACATAAGACTGGTGCTTTTTTTGCCTGCCAATCTCAAGAACTCTAATTCCTTATGTGAGGCCAAACAATACTTCTGTACGGGCGTAGCAATGTTCAACAACTGCATTTCTAGTTTCTACCACTTGACAAAAATACACTCAATTTGAGCACTTCTCACTGCTCTGGGGTTAGGAGGATGATGCATCCAGCTGAATTACCCATAAAAATATACTGACCTTTTAAAGTTCATATCACTGACAGTCCATTTCAAAGGAATAGTCAACTCTTGTGAAACACATCCATATCTTATTGTAAGAACCAACATAAAGCCACTCGTCTCAGGAAGGGAAGGTGAGTAGTGCTCTCTAAAACATTACTTGAATTGCACATGAAATTGCTTTTATGTAATAGTACAAAATTCTCCTTTTCTAGGGCATCATCTGACAACCGAGAAAGAACATTAGTAATAAACACCTTAGTGACCCATTCAGAAGTCAGCTGCCTCTAGCAATATTTTAATATTTATTCATCTTTGCACACCTATTTGCTCCCATACTTTTCAGACCTATGGCTGAAATTCAGGCTGCTGAGGCCAGCTGTGGTTGATGTCAACAGAGTGAAACCATCAGTGTCACAGAATGGTGTAGCAAGAATCGTAGTTTGCAGACATAACTACAACTTCAGTACAAAGGATATAACTTTTTCTTCTAATGTAAGCAAACATGATTGTTTAATTTGGAGAGAAAAGGCCAGGATTTTCAGATACTGCATACCTTTTAATTTGTGCACAAAGGCTTTTTGATATTAATGCTAACAGAAGCCCATTATTCTTTCTCAGCATGATAAATCTTACTGTATTTGAAGGTGCCCAGTACCTAATACTTCGAGTTTTGGTGGAATGTGGGTGCTCCCAATCTTGCACTCCTTTTAAAATCCCACTGTAAAACCTCAGCAGGATTCCAGCAGAATTAAAAACTCCTGAAGATATTCAAAACGGAAAAAAGTGACACTCTGAGGTGACCCAGTGCACAGCCAAAGAGGCTGGTAAAACGTGATTTGGACCAAAGCAGTGCCAAAGTCTGAGTCTACAGCAAGGCCAAAGTAAGCCCTCCCTGCCCAGGAAGAAGTGCAGAGGCTGCACTGCTGACTGAGGCACGTGGCATCACACCCCAGAGAGATCAGCCCTACAGCCTTCAGTGGGTGGAAAGCCATAGCCCTTCCCCACTTCAGACTTCCAGAGGCAGAAGAGGCTGGAAAAATGGAACAAAAACAATGAGTCCCAGGAGACAAGGACATTGCTGTTCAGGGCTCATTTTACAAGCCTGTGACCTGCCCCCATTTGATACAGCACAATCCTCCTGAAGCAATAAATATTGACAAACGTTTTAAGAGACATGTGGTAGGGAAAGGGTTGTTTTCACTGGAAAGTAGCCAAGCTGATACTTCCCATATGGTGATATCATTACTAGTGCTTCCATATGGTGAAGACATTTCCTGCATAACCTCGAAATGAATGGAAAGGAGATAACTGTGGGGGAAGGGAAGGTCACAGGACATCATTCAAACCCAGGTCCTTGGATATGATCTCTCCCAAAGAGACACCTATCCAGCATTCCCCCTTCCCTGAAAAAAGCTGGTTACACACACAGCAGGACTTCAAGGACTCACAGAAATCTGCCTTCCACACCAGCCTCTCCTTGCGATGTACATTTTCCACTAACTGCTTCCTCAATGTTTTCTGCTTACAAGGAAGTTAAAAGACAAAAGGACCACAAAGAGACTGAGACTTTCTGAGCTATTACTAACATTGCTCCCCTGCACTCTGATGCAATAGGGAATTTCAGGGATCCTCCTGTTTCACACTTATATTTTCTCTTCAGCATCTTTCCCCTGGATTCTTCACTCTTGTTTGAAGCCCAAAAATAGAACAAAACATTTTCAATTAACCCAGAGCTGCAGAGGTCCTGGCTGCTCTCAAAGAAGACCTTGGAGCAGCGCAGCACACACATTCTCCTAAAGAAGATGGAGATGTAAGAAATTGATCTTCAGAGCTTTTATCTGCTGTGATTCTCTAGATCAAATGGTTTAAAGAGAATCTTACTTTAATATCTGGAAATTGGCCAAGATATGTATCCATGGTCAGAAGTGCTTGATCCACCAGCTTCTGATGGAAATCCGTCCATAGGAGATCATTGTTCTGAAAAACAAAAGCAATGAGTTAACTGTTAAGAACACAGGGCTCCACATTTCTGTTTTTCTCTGTGAGTGCTGCAGTCAACAATCTCTTAAGAAATCAAAGCTCTTAAGAAACAGCAATTTCTTTGGAAAACTAATGATCAGAAAAGTCAGTTGAAAACAGAGATCTTGGCAGAAATGAGAAAGCCTGCTGCTGCTAATTCAGGTGACCTCTCCAAGGACAAAATGTCTTTGAAGGCCTATCCTTCCCCTGCAATGTTAAACTCGTCTGTACAATGGAAGATGAAGGTCAGGCTGGTTTTACCTCCTTCTCCCAGCAGCCACAAAAAAGGGACACCTGACACCACAAGGCACCATTTTCTGCTCTTCATTACAATACAGCTTTCTGAAGGATCATGAACAAGAACAGAAAGCTACTCTAGCAATCTTCAGCCCTCACACCACCTGCCTCCACAACCCAATGGAGGCCACAGCCAAGGCTTGCACCCTGAGCTGTGCCCACTTTATCTTTGACCTTAGCTCAGGCAGAGTAATTTCCTATTGCACCTTGGGTTAGGTGAAAATTACTCCTCTCTCCTGTTTTTCCACTTGAACAAAGGGTTTTGGCTAAAACACTCAGGAAAAAATCCCACTTTATGCTTTTTATTTAGCAGGAATAACTCTTCTCTCTCCCCTGTCTTTTCACAAGCAAAATATAAACAAGGCACTAAAGGGGGAGGTGGAGAGCTGGAAATATTCTTGCAGACCCAGAGGGTAGCTACAGTTAGTTTTCAGGATTCATGTTCCCTTTGACCTCTCTGGCTCAAATTTTCTGAAGGGTCAGTGTCTCAGGAGGCACGACAGTGGCTTAGGAAGAAACAAGGCCAACAGAGACTGTGAGGCCAAACCAGCTGAAATGCAACTCCATTATTTACTGCAACAGTACCTCCTAATGCAAAGTTTCCATGTTAATGAAAAAAAATGACCTGGAAACGTTCAGGTTTTGTTTGAATTGTCTGCTTTGAAGTCATTATTTCCTGGGCAAGATACAGATGTTATTTCAGGTGAGCTTTTCTGCAGAGGAAAGGAGGGGAAGGAAAGAAACCTCCTCCTGCTCTCCTGTCTACTCCTTCACCACTTCTCCAATGCCACAGACAGCTGCAGATAAACCCAGTCCTGCAGCCTCATGGCAAATGAATCCAGAGAGCTGAACTGCCACAGCTGCTGCTCAGCAGAACAGATGAGCAAGAGAGCAGAGGGTTCTGCCTCCAGCTGGACCCACCACAGGCACATGCCAAGGGGGATCCGTGCTGCCAAATGACAGACTGTGCCCTAAGCTCCACAGAAAATACCTGGGCAAGTTGGACAGGCATCACCTCACCAAGGCACGAGAACAACAGCAGTTTGGGGTGACACATGGCTCAGCCAAAGGAGGGAGCAACTGAAACAAGGCAGCTGGTGGTACTGCCATGAGGGGTTGTTGCAGCTACACAACTGGCTGCTCTGACTGCTTTAGCCATAGCTTTATTTGCCCCTTTCTCTTACACAGAACATAAGCAGTACACCCAGTTGACCCTACTGAGTTTCTTTTGGCATCCTCTGTCCCCATTTAACCACTTTGAGGGGAACAAATAGCTTCTGGGCATAAGTGCATGGTTCTGTGCAACATACAAGCATCTAACAACAATGTCCTATAAAAATACAGGCCACATCCTTTCAGCCTTCCTTTCTTCACAGTGCTGAGTTTGTCTCCAATTCTTTTGCAAAGTCATATGCCTGAAGAAATGTGGTGCACACACATAGCTTCCAAAGCTCACCTCTGCTAACAGAGCAAGTCTGGACATCCCCACATCCCGGACAAGGTCTTACCTCTGCTATTTTATTTGTGTCATCTCTCCCAGGCCAGTCTGGCTCATAAACTTCCTGCAAACACTCTGTCAACTTCTTGGAGGCCTCGTGCATAGCTAGGAAAGAAGAGGGAACTGTTCAGAAAAATAAGAAAATAATGTGTTCCTCACAGTTTAACCCTTATCCTGAGGAGTGGAGGCACAGGAGCGTTACAACAGATGCTGAGCTCTTCCTTACTAGATGTCTGACCCTTGATGGCGCAGAAATGGAAGGTAACCAGAGGAAGAAAGGAACCAAGGATGTAGTTGCATCAAACCCTTTGTGTTTGTCCTCCCTAAGAGAACATGTGAAGGTCCATCTGCTAAGTCAGCACCACGTGTTTGGCATCAAAGCACAACCCCATTCCATCCCAGCTGGTCCCGAAGGATTCTGAAAGATTCCCCCCCAGACAAAGCTGACCATTCCTGCAGTCATGCCTGGGGAAACACCAGGAAGGGGAAGGCTGCAGAAACCTCACTGCATAGGCAAGCATTTAAGGGGAACAAACCTCTGCTCATGCAGACCTTACCTTTTACAGAAGCCAAGTAAGTTCGGAGGTCCTTCTGCAGCCTCGTGCCTTCGGACTGTGAACGTAAGGAGATCATCAGTTATTCTCTCAGCTAAAGAGAGTGTAAGAAGCACTCAAGCACTTCTAATTAAAGAAAACTGGTCTTGCAGATGGGCTACACACCAGTCCTATGATCACATGAAACTTCAAGCTATCATATTTTTTGCACTTTTTTGCTCTGTGTTCTATGAACTTCTAGGACTTTCGCAGCAAATGTAATCATAATTCCTCTCCTCTTGTACTCTCTTTGGGTGAGTTCCCAATGCCTCCCCAGGCTAGTAGATTTTGTTTGTAAAACTGGCCACCTGTTTCCGATCCCTCGTTTCCTTTGCTGATGGCAGTAGGAAAAGAACAAATGTGAACTCATCCATAACTTTCGAGGCATGGAAAACAATTTGGGCCATGCTGTTGGAAGCAGATGGATTTCTCACAAAGCTATGCTATCACTGCCACTTCAACAGCTGGGCAGATTTAGCCTCTGCTTAGAGAGCACAGCTGTACTGGGAGCACAAAGGATCTCAGCATGAGCTCAGTTGAGACAAGAGGTGCCTGAGTGGTGGGGAGGGCTGATGGGAAACATCTGCTTTTGAAGTCAGTAGCTCTGAGGCAGCTGTTGGAGATGTCCTGTGAGTTCCCTGTCTCTGGAGTTGGCTTCAGCTGTCAGCATTCATTATTGCTGGGGTGCCCCCTCAGTGGGGCACAAACTGGGAAGGAGGAGGAATGACAGCAGGCTGTGAGGTGCAGTGGTCGCATTTCTGCATTCTTGTTTTGCAAAATATATGCAAAATCTCACCAATGGATATATTATCCTGCAGCCGTATCATTTTTAAGAATGACTAAATTTGAACTCACAGCTTTGAGATTATCAAAAACTATCAGCAGGGAAGGTCCTCTGCAGAGCTTGCCCACTACACACTTGGGCACTTCAACGTCTGGAACAGTAACATTCAAAACTGTAGCATCTAAAATCAGAAGCCACCTCTAAAATTGTGTCCATGCTTGCCCAAATCCTGCCACAGCAGCAAATGACGCAAGCCAAACTCAGAACTCTTCAAGTCTCAATACCCAGTTCCAAAGCCATGGGGACAAAAGTACCCTCTAAGCAGAAAACTGGCACCACAATAAAATATCTAATCAATATTTTTAGATAGATCACCTGAAAAACCTACAAGTCAGGGCCTGAAAACTGGAGCATGCAATTGCAGCAATGCAGAACCAGCCTTCTGTGTTCTCCAGGCATCCTCACCAATATGTGGTGCTGCATCCTGCAGCTGGAGTGGTCTCAGTCACCTCTTACTGATGTTTAAACTCAGAGTTACAGCTGATCTCTGTTATTATGGGGTTACCTAAGTCTCTTAGAAGTACTGAGCCTGCCAGAGGGAGTGAACAGACTTTACAGCCTGTAAGAGCTGCAAGCAGAAAGATTTTCAAGGAGAGACCCATGTTCAGAGTTTTGCCCTGAATCCAGTTTTCCCAGCTCCCCCAGGCACCTGTGGCTCCTGTTCAGTTCCCTCTCTGGCATTTCTGTTGGTTTTTTCTTGTCCATCAGTAAAGCAGCTCCCTCGCTACAAAGGCTTTTTTTATTATTATTTTAAGCATTAATGCTTTCCCATAAAACTTTGGGGTAACTTTAAGATCATTGCGCTCTCTGTGCATGCAGCACCTGCTTTCTTCAAACAGCCCACAGTGAGGTGTCAAGTACTGCCACAATTCTGCACAAAGCATAGAATCATTAAGGCTTGAAAAGACCTCCAAGACCACCAAGTCCAAACTTTGACTGAATATCACCATGCCCACTAAAACAGTGCCACATCTGTGTGTTTTCTGAACACTTCCAGGGATGGCTTCTCTGGGGAGCCGGTTCCAATGCTCCCTCCAAAATACC
Source organism: Falcunculus frontatus (assembly GCA_013398115.1). Taxonomy (NCBI): domain Eukaryota; kingdom Metazoa; phylum Chordata; class Aves; order Passeriformes; genus Falcunculus; species Falcunculus frontatus. The sequence continues at coordinate 4,604,687 of VZRV01005418.1, forward strand.
TCTCACAATGCAGTTAGACATTGTCAAATACTATACAGAACAGAAACTTTCAACACTCTTGAGTGCACACTTAAAAGGTGCTTCTTAAACTGAATGGTAAAAAAAGTGGGGAAAAGAGTCAAACTGGACTCAGAAAAACAAATCCAGTTCCCAGTTGTCAAAGAGTTTAAGGGTGCACAGAGGGAAGTTACAGAGGTATGGCTCAATATGAAGGTGTTTAAACACCTAAGTGCCATCTTGTTTGAGCAGATATTGCCATACTTGCCATCACAGTGTAATTCAAGCCCATGAGCCAACAACACAACCAGGTATAACATGAAGGACAGTGTACAGATGGATATTTAAAAGTGCTGTGCTATGCTTGGAAGGCTGGAAGACCTTTCTCTCCCCAAAGACCTAATGAACCATCTATTACTTATAGCTCTGTGGAAGAAAAACACACAAGTGGTTTGATATCTTTTTGTGCTTTCTTGAAACCAAGTCCTAGCTATGTGATTTTCTGTAGAGCTGCTTCTTGGTAGTAGACAGGTTTCCTAAAACCCTTTTTCCCCAATCTTAAAAAGAAATTATTTCATCCTAATATTAGACTGCAACCCCTTTACATAACCTCTCTGGTTTTGCAGATCTAGTAGGAAGGATTTTATTATCAGCAGGGATATTAAAACATCTGAGAGGGGCAGGAGGTAATGTCCTGCTCCAGATTAGATTAATGCAGGGCTGGAAGAGCAGACCGTGTAATTACAGGGAGGGGAAGCATTGAAACAACAGCTCCAGGTAAGCCCCCACTCAGCAAAACTTTAGAACTGTTAAGACAGAGCACAAACAACTGGTGAGAAGCTCCACCCTGGGGTACAAGAGAGGCTGTTAAGCTCGTTTTGCCACATAGGGCTGAAATGGAAACTGCTGGGCATGAAAGGTATTTGTCTGGCAAAAAACTCTCTCTCTGAAGGGTTACTGACTGTAATGGGAACCTACTCTGCAAGAGGGAAGATACAATCCCTGCTGCCTGCCGTGTGACTGGGGCTGTGCCGAACACAGCAGGGTGCAGGCAGAGGTGGCAGCAGCCTGTGGATGGCAGCAGGCAGAGGTGGAGGCAGCCTGTGCCAGCAGCAGCTTCCCTCTCACGTGCTTGGTGTGAAAGGCTGTAAACCAGCCCAGAATTTCCACACAAGTGGCAGCTCTTGAAGGGTCTGGAAACGCAGCTGCTCTGCCAGGCAGAAGCACACGCGGTGCCAGGTGTAAGGGCTGCCATCAGCCTCGCTCTGTCCCTCCAGTGAGTACTTCAACGCAGGGCAAGAGAAGCCAAAGCCTGGCACACCTCGGGCAGGGGCTGAGTTGGACCTTTACAGCAGGAGTCTTGCTCCCAGGTCAGCAAGGACAGTATCTGGGACAGATCCTTGTGCCAGTGACTGAACACAAGTGACACTGGGAAAGGGAAGGAGGGGGGAGCCTTCGACTGGACGTTTGGGTAGGTTAGGTGCCAAGGATAATCTACCATGAGGGAATAATGTGGGGTGGTTCTGCTGCTTGTAAAGCTTTCAAGAAACACAGGCAAGCCCTGCAGCTGCGTGGCTGTGTCCAGCTTTTTTGTCACAAAGCAAATCCTTCTGAGCTGAAAAGTTCCTACCTCAGAGTGGTGCTCTTATATGAACCTGATGGACAGAGAGTTGGGAAGTGCAATGCCTTCCCTTATGTCCACTCAACCACTATTTGAGAGAACCACAAATACCTTGGTTGAACATAATTAAGTGATTTTTAGACCTGCATTCCATTTGATGACAGCCCACATACAGAAACGTGTCAAAGTGGTCCAACACAGTCACTGGAGTCAGAGGAGCCTCTAATCAGCCAGTGAACAAGGCCACTGCCTGCTCACACCCCAGCCAGTTCCACAAGAGAGCAGAGCTGTTCTGTCACCAGCCTGCAGCAAAAGATCAGCTTTCCTCCAGACTTCCATTTCTCACTGGAGCAGACTTTATAATGACAGATCATAAAAATCTCAAAGATAACTACTTCACACACATCTCATACATATAAAAATAAAAACAAGTGTGTATATATGCATATATAGCTGCTTTTTTATTCCCCTGGTCTACCTGGCATGATAACTCCTCAGCTCTGGATAGCCTAAGGATCCAGCTAACTCACACTCACAGTCTGCCCTGTAAAACAGACATTGTCTGCATTTATTTTAGTAATAGGAAAACTGAGGGCCTAAGCAGAGCCAGCAGACCCCAAGCAGCAAGTGCAGAGCAGCCTCCAGCTTCTTTGATTAATTATTTGGGGAATTTAGTTCATGGTCTGCTCCTCAAGACAGCAAAAGAAATTCAGATGTAAGGGATACAAGAGGCAGTGGTTCTTTAACAGGCTTCTCACTGCACCACTGGAACGCATGGCTTTGGAAGTTGAAAGCGCCATCCCAGACAGTCACATCTAGAAATTTGGATTTGAGTTTTTTGGTGTTTCTCCTTTAAAAGGGTTATTTCTTAACTGCTTAGAAATTATACCAAAAAAGTCACATCTAGTAACGTCATGTTGTCAGAAAGAGGCTAAAATGCATTCTGCTGTGTACAAGAAACCATCATTGCTGGACATGCTACAGGCATGCTGCACAAACTTCTGGAGCAACAGCTACTACTGCTGCCAAGGGAACGAGCATTAGTGTCCAGGAATCTGCAATCAGCTCTGGTCAGACATAAGTCAAAGCCAGGCTGAAGGATTTTCATTACAGTCAGCTGTGGCAAATCCCTACTCAGCTGGTTTTGCAACACATAACCACATCTGCTGAGTCTCAACAGACACGATGCAGCTGTCACTAATAGCTCTAGAAAAAGGTCCTAAATGTGTCAGGCCACAAAAGGGTAACAGATTTCTTCAGCACCACCTGAGCTATGCTGTGGCACACATTTCCTGCCACGAAACAGACTCAATGCTTCCCCTAACAAGAACCAGTGTACAAAACCCACAAGGTAACTGGTGTTTTCCCTTCTGGGAGGCTGAAGGCTCTAGATAAAAAATAAAGCAGAACACACCCAGTTGAAGATAGAAACCTACTGCTGTTGAAGTAGGAGGGTGGGGAAAAACTGCTACACTGTTAAAATATTTCTGTGCACTAAAATATTGGGGATGAGGCAGACAGGCAGAAGAACAATGACTCAGGCCTGACACAGTGATTGTGCAAGTATGGGGAGGAAGTCAGATTTAGGTCTTAGCCATGGAAGGATGTTCCCCTTTCACCATTTGCTTTCTTTGTCTCTTCTGCCCTTCCCTGTGCTTAGGAAACCGAAACTGCCTTGTTCCATTTTATTATTTCTAATCTGTTTCCCACCCTATCTGTCTTTCAGGGACACAATGTTGCTCCTATAGCTCCGCTTCCAGCAGAGCAGCAAAAATTACATACAAAGCAACAGCTAACTGAAAAAAGTGCTCTGGTTGAGCTGTTTCTTTTTCTAAAATTGGGTCTAGAACAAGTATTATTTTTACCAGTCTCTTCACTCTCATGACTAGTGACAGGACTGAGGAAACAGGATGAAGCTGAGGCAGGGGAGATTTAGGTTGGGTATCAAGAAAAGGTTTTTCACCCTGAGAGTGTTTGGGCACTGGGACAGGTTCCTCAGGGAAGCGGTCACAGCACCAAGCCTGACAGAGTTCAGGAAGCATTTGGACAGTGCTCTTGGGCACGTGGTGTGACTCTTGGGGTGTCCTGCACAGGTCCAGGACTTGGATTCGATGATCCTGATGGGTCCCTTCCAACTCAGCATATTCTGTGATTCTCTCACTGATTCCATGAAAGACACCCTGGAAGTCACAGTGTCATTTCTTGTAAGTGAAAACTTATGAGTTATGGGTCACTTCAATAGGCCTATGTCAGTGTTTAATTTAACAGCCTTTAATTGCATATTGCAGCAAGTGGCTGGAAGGTAATACTGAAACCCAGGGTGCAATTACATATCACCAATTATCTTACCAGCTGTTTGTTGAAGTTCTGCACACACTGTTCAAACTGCTCATCTTTTGTTTCATCTGCTTTACCAAGCTTCTGAAGGACCTGCAGAGAGAGAGAAGAAAGGAGACCTCAAACACAGATACAGCAAAGCAGAAACAAAGAAACAGTTGCACATTTTTAGTCCTGAAGCTGAGAGAAGGAAAGTTGAAAAGTCACCCTTATTCTTGCACTCAGAATTTTCGGAATATTTTTGCACACAGTCATAGCTTGAAAACAGATTTACAGATGACTCAGGAAGAACTCAGACCTCTTACATGCTGCTGTACTGAAGAGCATGACTGCAGCTTGTCTTTCACTGGTGTAACGCTTTTTGCAGACAAGGCAATAGCAATCCAGTTGTTTATCTCCTGAACCAGCAAGACACAAACCACATCCCTAATATGCCTTGTATTGTGCAGTTACACTTATCCCAATTTACCACTACTCTCTAGTCCAGACAGGGTGGGGTTCTGCTCCCAGAACAGCTGGACAGTCCTCAAACACAGAAAGCTGTGCAGAGATCTCAGGGCGAGAGGGTGGCTGGAGCAGTGAAAGTCCCACCTTCTTTCCACCTTTTCTCACTATGCACATGCTTGGCAAGGGCTGGCTGCTGAGAGCAAATGGGGAGCGTACACCATTAATCTGTGTGACACTCAGTCCAAGTGTCACTTCTGAGAGTGTCAGCAGCCACCTCCCTGCACAGCACAGCTCCCTACAGCCTGTAAAAAAATCCTTATCAGACTACTTCTCTTATCACCTCTCTCTCTTAGTTCCCTTTCCATGCAGCTAAGTGGATTGTTCCCAGGCTTAGAACAAAAAAGCATTTCATGTTCTGGGCTGGCAGGTACGTTTATCACAAGAAGTCTGGGCAAACGTGGAAGAAGACAGCAGCTATTTGTCATGCCCCCAGCAACTCCAGCTGCAGGGAGACTGGGATATCATATACACAGTAACTGGTTAAGGTCGATTATATCAGCTCTCTTAATCAAAACTAAAACCTAACCATGCCCAAAAAAAAAAAAAAAGGCAAAAAAAGCCTCGTCTTTGGTCTTTGTCTCACAGGTACAGTAAAACCAGAGAAAAGCTGACTCAATCCTCAGTCACAGGAAGTTTTGGTGAGCCAGAGGTGAGCTAGAAATGGGGCTGAGGGAGCACCTCAACAAGTGAGGCAGCCCTGTCTGGAAAGGGCATGACTGCCCAAAAGGCAGAAAGCACTGCAAAGATGAAGTCTCCCTCACTCTGCTGAGCACAGCAAAGCAGCCCTTTACCCACAGACCCCAGCTATCATGTTCAGCCCCTTTTGGGGAGAAGGGGATTAGATCAAAAAAGCAGGTGCCTGTTACTGACTTCAGGTAGACCATTAGTAAGTGTTCCCAGACTCCAAGGGACTACCAGAGAGCCATGACAGTCACCCAAACCAGTTTCCTCCAGCTGCCTTTGCTATGCATGGATCTTCTCAGAGAGCACACAGAATTTTTCCTCTGCAAAGCAGGGATCAGTCTTTCGTGATTAGTTCCCAAAACGGAATTGAAAAGGATCATGCAGTGGGATGTAGAATAGAGTATTTTCAGTTTGAAGGGACCTACAACAATCATTTAGTCCAACTGGCTACGCACCTACTGGCCCACTCTCATTTCGTTAATACTATTGAGGTGGAGGACACCTGTTACGCCTATTTGGCTAATTTCAGTTCCTCTCTCCCCCATACATGAACGGATATTCCCATCTCACCCCTGACCACAGTAACTGACTGTAGTGGTAGACATGATAAATCAGTGCAGTCATTCAGCACCTAGCTCCTAAATCCCCTTACTGCAGCTGGGATTAAATGTCTGGGAGGGAATCACTGGTTTTCATTCTCCCTCTGTTCAACAGCTTCTCTTCACCTCCAGAAATTGCTGAGGAATTCCCATGTCAGCAAAAGAAGGGAAAAGGACACACACACAAAGAGTGCTCTCTTTGTCACCAAGAGCTGAATCAAGAACCTCCAGAATTATAAGCACAACTTACTACAGCTCAAGTGCCAGCAATAAACACTGCAGCTACAAATGCCTAATGTGCATGGTAAATCTGTCTACACAACAGGACATAGACAGCATGAATATTCCCTTCTTCCTCACAAAGCCTTGGCACATAAGAGCTTGTTGGAGAGAGAAGAAGCAATGTTGACTGTACTGGCAGAGTCCCGTAGACCAGACACTGGTGTCTCCTGTGCTCATCCAGCCTAGCAAAGGGGAGCACATCCCATAGCAACACTGCTGCTGAGGCTACACAGTCCTCTGCCATGCCAGCAGGAGAGAAGGGTGCAGTATGGCCTCATCTTTCTCATCAGGTGGTATGGGGAACCTCGTCCAGATATTGTTCAGCTGCACTCCCCTAGGCTGCCGGATCTATGGAGCAGAGAGTTCCCACCTGCTGGGTGACCTTCTAGGTGTTCAAAGAGCAGGCACATCAACAGCACCCATCACTGATAACAATGAAGTATGCAAGCTGTAAATTCCAAAGCAGAATGACGTTCTCAATGTGCAGATCAATAGAATTACTGGGGATATAAAGGAGATTTTTACAGGGCAATGCATCTGGCTGGCTAGTCAGGAGATGTGATGCTTTCAGGCCTGGAGGGGAGGGAAGGAGAGCAATTAACTGGGAGGAATCTAGAGTATGTCACCAGGGTCAAAGGTTTAGAACAGCCTCAGTGCTTCCTGGTGTAAAACACTGAGCAGCACTCACAGACTATACATTATGGAGCCACATGTCTGCTTCCAACACATCCAAGGAGTTAATTTCCAGTTCCACTGCCCCTTGGGAAACGTGCACACTTAGTCTGGGATCATCTGGCCAGCTGGGAAAATCTTGTTCCACTGTGCTGAGGTGCTCTGCACAATTCCTACAAAACACTGGGCACTGGAAAGGGCTCTAACTCCCAGCCTATCTCTAAGGAAAAAGCTCCTGCCATAACAGGGAAGCTCAGGTGAGGAGCAGCTCTGAATGAGGAGGGAGGAAGCAAGAAGAAACCCTGCGTGATTCCACAGTGGTGACGGGGAGGGTGAAACAGATGACTTGGGAATGTCAGCAGAGGAACAAAGCAAGGAAAACAAAACCAGGTACAAGAGAGAGGCTATAAGAAGTGAATCCCTGGCTACACAAAAAAACCCTGCTCTTGCTTCCTACACTATCCTCCATCTGGGAGAAGAAGGCTTGTGCCCCATGTCTGCTGGCCCTATAGGGAAGCCCCAGCCATACAATGATCCCTTTTTTACCTGCTATGACATAGCAGAGAGACAACAGCCCTGGGCTGCAGCAGGACAGGGGTTATCTTCTCATAATGCTCTCCCTCATAACCAGATCTGCCCCACACAAACAGCCCAGAGGTCAAACCCCAAGTCACCTGAGCAGCGTAGAAGGATGGCACCACAATGCTGGCCCTCAAGCCTACTCCCAGCTCCCCCATCAAAGAGCTGTGCTGGCAAGTTGTACTAACAAATCCCTCCAGACTCCCTGAACCAGGCAGGGATGGAGCAGATGGCCCTGGGTGTGCTGCTGACAGCAGACATGTCTGTGCTCACTGCTAATAACCCGTGAGCTCACAGGACAACTCCCCTCCCCAAGCTGGTACACGCCGTCATAGGTCAGGCTATTCCGGGTGAGCCACGGCTGCTCCCTCCCTTCCCCTGCGACAGTTTTTAATCCTCCAGCTCACTGCAAAGCCAGATAAAGTTCAGATGGAAACTTCAGGCTCTTTGATAGCTATTAATGGAGCAGATTTACCAGGGCAGGAGACAGGACTCCACTGCAGCTCCCAAATCTGGGGCCGGATCAGAGATGGTGTGATGCGTCAGCTGCTGTCTGGCGGCAAACCACACCAGAAACAGGCATGGATCTGGCATTTAAAAGATTAAGCAGCAACCATGGCTAGGCTCCTTGTTCTGCCCTTGACCTCAGGAGTCCTGGCCCTGCATAAGGATAGGGCCCATTTCAAGATGGTGGAAGCAAGGGTGAAGGAGGGAATTCCTTGTATGAATCCCACAAAACACCTTGTGTACAGATTTCAGAGGAGGCTCTAGTGTTGCTGTGGGTTTCAGTCTTAATTTACTACGGTTCACTATGACAGGATGGGGCTGTCATCCCAGCCAGTGTTTTTGACCTCAGGCACCAGACATGTCTTCCAGCATTTCTCAGAAACCTGGTCTTTTCTCATAATTATAGCTAGACCTGCAAATGTTCTGCATTTCTCACACACAAAGACCAACAGGCACAGACCAGCTACTGTAGCATGTCCAAAGAGTGCCAGATTCCACCCATGGAGCCTCAGTTTTTCCTGCATTTGAATAAAAGCAACAAGGAAAACAAGGAGACTCTGAGTTTGACTGAAGTTTTAAAAGCACTTTAAGAACCTAGAAGGCAAGATGCTATTAACAAATCAGTAAATAATCACATTCTTCTCATATCACTGATGTGTTTGTAATCTGCTGTTGTGGGCAGAACTATCTGCAATAAGCTTGGAATTGCTACACTTCGAGAAGTGAGGTAACACGGAAGCAGCAAAAGGGAAATACAGAAATCCTCATATCAGAGATGTGACATTTGCTAGCAATGGTCAGAGAAGCAAAGGCATGAAATAGCCTTTAAAAACAGCAGTTGTTCCTAGCAAATTTGAAAATGTGCTTTGGGATATCCAAGTTGCAGGTTCTCCTCAAAGACTATTAGATTCACACAATGACTGAGCATTACCTAAATACCACAGCTTTGTAGGACTCAAAAGGAAACATCTTATCTGGCTGCAGTTTACTCTTTTTTTCCCAGGTTTGTTATAGGCGGAAACATTCCTGAAGGGCAAGCCCCCATACTGATTAGCATAGGGTGTCCAGCTCTGCTTCAAGCACTGGGCAGGAAGGGAATGGAGATCTGGACAAGAGCCCTGTGACCACCAAACTGTCTGACATAGAACAGCAATCCCATTAAGGACAAACACTTTCTGGCAGTGCAGCAGCTGTCAGCATCAAGAAGCAATATCATACCAACTAAAATGCAGTTCTGCTTTGCTCTCAAAAGAGCAACTATAACAGATTCATATTTATGCTTTCTAATAAAGAAATATATGCCAGCTGCTTAATCCAGCCACAGTTCTCAGTCAGCACCTTCCCTCACTCCCTTTTGAAACATCAATGCCACAACACAACAAAAGCCCTGAAACCCCAAATATTCTCAACAAACCCCATGTAGACTCATTATGTGAACCAATAACCTAGTAAAACTCTACTTTTCACGGCATATGGGTCACCCAGGCCAAGGACCAGTTTAGGGAATGCAACTGATGAGCAAAAAGGCAGTAAAACAAAAGCAATTCTTTTGTGGATCCCAAACAAAGCTAAATCTGCCTCTGAAACATCTGAATTTAGAGTGGTCCAGCCCTGATGAAGGGGAAGTCATTAAGCCCACAGCCAGGAAACTCCAGCCCTGCAAGTCCACATCTCACTCCCCTCTGTATCAGAGAAGGGCTGCACTTATATCTTACTGACATGGGCCCACTGCCCCTAAATCACTCCATCTCCTGACCTCTCCGCCCCTCACCAACAACACCTCTGACTTTTGCTGTGTCTGCCAACTCCAGTGCATAACCTCCAAGTACCAACTGGGCACTGAGCCAGGAACTACTGTGGCTAATCTTGAATTGCAGTAAATTGGCATGTGCCAATGGGTCAACTAGCAACAGAACAAATAAGTCTTTGATCTCAGGCTGTTGCCTATTCCATGGAAGACATTCTACTCGGAAGAGGAGGAGAAGAGAACAGTGTCCAAGTCAGATGGAAAGCACAAAGCCACATAACTTAATAAGGTACAAACAAAGGAAGTTTCATAAGCTTTTTTAAGCCTCATTCCTTCTGTGCCCAGATGCAATGTGACTTGTTCAATGAAGCAGATTTGTGTTCATGGAATACTTAAGATTATTGCATTCAGATTTGGGGAGAAAAGCATGAGCAGCAGTGGGAATCTGCTCCCCCTCCAGCCCTCCCCAGGAGCAGGGCACGTCCTCCTGCCCTCCATGCCTGACTCCAGGCTGGTTTCGGAGACAGCCTGGCTTTCCTCATGCAAGCCTGACACAATTAAGTCTTTCTTTGAAACAACTGGACAAAGGACGATGGGGGTGGAGAGGAAGAAACTCCAAACATATTAACGCTTCATTTTAAATTGAGGAAATTATTCCCGTAGCTGAGCAATCACCAAGACCCTTGGATCACCGGAAGATGGGAAAGGGCAATGTCAAACTTGGCACAGACAGAGCAGTTCTTGTTTGCTTCTTACTTGCTAACAAGGTTCAATAGATCCCACAAGGACAAGACATCGCCTCTGTTACAGAACTAAGCATTGGGAAATGAGGGTTCAATCCTGCATTTTGTTAGAGACTTCCTGAATGACCTGGAAAAGCCGTGTCTAATGTCACATCCATCCAGCTGTAAGGAGGAGTGTTTGGTCAGCATGTCACAGAGTCACCAAATTTATCCCTGGCATTTCCAGCTGGCAAATGGGAAAGAGAGGAACAGAGAGATGAGGTGACCAGTTTTCAGTGCTCAGCTCAAGACACACTGAGTTTGATTTTCACAGGTGTCCCTATAGCTAAACTATGTAAGAATTTGCATGCTTGGAGCCATATTCTAAAACACAAACAACTAAAAATACAATTTTCAGTTCACATCCCCAAAAAATATGTTAATAGTGAAGAATTTAAATCATTGGTATAGACTGCATGAAAGTCCTTTGCTAATGAAAGACTTTAAGACAAGCATCTCTAGTGTGATTTTAGCCAGATTGATCTCACTCTACATAGGGGACAGACCTTGTATGGCCCTTCCAAAGCTGTTCTTCCCAAATCCAGAAGATGACAGCTTCAGTGAAGGTCAATCACTTTGTCTCCAAACAAATATCCTACTCAAAAAGACCTCATTCCTTCCTCCATACAACATGAAGTATAACATAAACCCAAGGGTGACTAGATAATAACAGCATGCATAGCCAAAGAAACACCATGCACGCGTCAAAGAACCATCACCTTCCCTAAGTAATACTATATTAAAGTATTTCTGTAGGAGCCAGTTGTGCTGCATTGCCTTGAAGGCTCATCTCAAGTATTTGCCTCTGGCAGCTGTTAAACAGCAGCCTCACCGTGACCTGCACCTTCAGGACACACCTCTCAAGTTTAACGTGAGTCACTGTGGTCATATTGCACTGCCTTTCATGTCTCATCCTTCTTTCTCACTCTGTAGTCAATGTAGAAAAAAATAAAGTTCCAGTTTTCTCACTCTGAATTATTTCCTGGAAAACCTGCTTCCCCATTATGGGCTCAAGAAAGAGTTCATGGCAACAGGTTCCACCAGGCTAAAGTCAGCGTCTTAAAATACACAGGACATCGAGTGTCCTAAGACCACAGGTGACTACAAAGAGAAGAATCAGGTCTAAACCCAGTTTCTGGACATTTCTCCCACAACTACCTCCACGGGTTTAGCAGATCTTAGGCTGTTCCTGCACCTGGAGCTCAAGAAGCTGTCCTCCATGCTGTTGTTGGAAAACTCCTGTCTTGCCTGGCTGATCAAAATTGCTACACCCATAGGTAGACCCTGTGCCCAAGATAAAAGCCAGAAGCCCAGTTAATCTTCTGCACTAGGAGAAAGGCCAAGATAATTTTCATTTTCCTTGTTAGCTCTTCTTCTCTTTCTACTGCTCTCAGAATCTGCAATATCATCAGCTGACCCCACTCTCTGTCTCAGCAAGACCAACATCTCTGAGGACCCACATTAAAAGCGTCTTTGTTTTTGGAGTAGAACCTACAACAGTTTCTCCTCGGCCCATTCCCACCCTACTGACAATACTCAATTCTTTCTGAACAAGGTACCAAACATGTTGCCTTCAATTTCCATGCTGTGATCAAATCACTTATCTAAAATGGGCTTTGACATTTCCCTGCCTTAATGCCGCTCCCACTCTGGGAAGCCTTCATTATCAGGATCTGCTAACACTGTCTCTAACTATAGTATATTGTCATCAAGTAATGCTTTAAAAAAAATGTTCATAGTCCTTTACATTACTGCAAGGCTCACTGCTACTTCCCACAGAACTGGGCTACAGTATCTAAGTGGGATGGGCTGATTCTTGGCTTCCCAGAACCCAGCAGTGGGACTTGCTGTGTAAGTCAGAATTCTAAACCAAAAGGCACAGTAAGTACTGTGCAGCCAATCTGTGCTGATTCCAGCCTCATACAGACTCATTAAGGAAAAAAATAAAGATGACATTCAAGTGTACACAAAGCCCAGGGGCTCAGTCAATTTTTTGTGGCATCAGCTATGGCAAAAAGCCTATAAATGACAAGCTCTTTGAAGAAATGGGCAAGTTCCATATGCACTCCCTTGCTTTTACTTCAGATAAGCACTTTCAGTGGGGAAAAAAATGTTCATATTACTTCTGAATAGCTCCAGTTGAGTTCTAAAGAAAAAAGTACAAACTTAAAACCTTCAAAACCCCAAACTCAAGAGCTTCCCAATATCATTGGGATATATTTAAAAGCTACAACCCAAGATCATTGTTCCATCTAAAATGTTACTCAAAGTAATTTTTTAAAAAATGAAAAGAAAAAAGTCAAAAATACAATTACTCCCTTAAGAGCAGTATGTCCAGTATTTTTTATTAGCTGTCCTAGGAAAAGCTCAAAATATGCTTGCAAGCATTTTTAAAACTGGCGATGTAGAAGCCTAATTTTACTCAAGACCCTACAGTAACACCCTCTCAGTGGTCAATAGTGAAAAGACATTCCTGAACAAATCAGCAGCGTTTTTTTAAGTCATTTGACCAGTCCCTACATTTTCTTCCATCTAAGAACAGGTTGCCAAGCACAAGCTCTCTCCTTCCAACAACTACTGTGAACACATTTGCATCATGCATATTTGCTCTATTAGATACCAGCAAGATGGACCCTGAGCTTGGAGATCTTTAGAAGGAAGAGACCATGAAAAGGCTAAGCCAAGACCACCTGGTTGGCCTGGCAGCAAATGCTTTCATCTCTGCAAAGGTCAATCCAGAATGCTTCACTGTTTTCTCCCAAAAGCACAAACCAAGGTGAAGGACACAAGGACACTCACCACACCTGTATCAGGTACAATACAAATGACATTTCTTGATTGCACCGTTTGGGGAGAACAGGGCCCTTCCACATTTCACCGCCTACATCAGGCACGGATTTACCAGTGTGAAAGGGGATGCTGTCCCCATGTTACCAGTCACGTATATTCCCACAGCAGGCAATGACACGAGGAGTTCAGCTGCCCCCTCCTCCCAAAGGATCACAACTATGTCCTCATCGTAGAGCTGTGCAGACTTCTCAAGTGTCTTTTTCTTATGTGGAAGAAGATGCCAACGGCAGCTGCCAGAGCCCAGCTCAGCTGACATCAGCACGGGGCAGCAAGGGTGCTGTGCTGAGGTTCTGTCACACCTGCACCAGACAGCAGGGACTGCTGAGTGTCTGCATCTTGTGAGTTTGGCAGAGGAAGTCAGAGTGGGAAGGGCACTTCAGGGTGCTTTTGCTTTTTTTGTTTTGCTTTACTTTAAAGAGAGAGGGCTCCTTCATATGCTAAAGCAGCAGCATTGTTTGCTAAATCCTTAAACACGGTACATGGCAAAGCATGCAGTGCTCCTAGTTATCGACTCAGTCGCTTCTGTCCTTCACAGTTTCCAGTTCTCAGATATCCAGATCTGGTTCAAGCTCAGCAGCTTTTATTTTTGACGGCAGTCTCAGAGCTCAGTTACCAGCCTTGGACAAGATGGCTCTGCTCAGCTTCATGCTGGAAGGGTGTCGACAGATGCTGAATATATTACAAACAAGTGGACATGGGCTGTAACTCCCTAAGGAGAAGAAAAAGGCACACTGAGGAAATTTGGTCACTATAAATCAATTGGAGGGGGGTCTGTTAAAAGATCTTCAGATTGTTTTATTCCTGCAGTGCACCGTACATTCATCAACATTAAAACAGGTCCATGAAACAACACAGGAACAGTAACTTAAAACTGCCACAAAGTATTTCACGGAGAGCACTAGGCAGCTAGAAATGGCTCAAAACATCTCTTTATTTGATGAAGTGTGGAAAGAAAAACTATTTCCTGTTCTATTTTCCTCCAAGAAAGGCAGTACCAATCTACCACTTGTATCTTTACAGATGTCACATGGAATGCCCAGGGATTTCGGTACTATCCCATACATAGTTACTGAAATAATCAGATTCGTCAATCAGCAGAACTCAGTACCTTTCATTCACAGAAGTGCTGATGGACCAACTCTTCTCTCTCACCCTAGTACTCCACACCCCAGAAAATCCCAAATCCAGGCAACCAGGATTGCTGATTGCAGCATCAGTGCAGCTGCAAAAGCCTGGTCTGCTTTGTATCATCATTCATCATAAGTGACCTCAAAGCAAAAGGCCTTTCTTGTTCCAGATTTGTTTGATTACAGTGGATCCCAACCCTGGAGTTTTACTCTTCAGAAATGCTGCAGTACTAATGCACTATCACACTAACAAGAATGAAACTGGACCATGTATCCAGCTTAGCAAAGGGCAGAAAGGTTGCAAAGCACACTTAACCAAAAATCCTCAAGTCTCTTACTGAAGAAGGACGCAGCTCACTCCACAAACATCAAGTGACGGTGGATAACACTGCTAGCACTGCTTACATTAGTGTAGTTTTGCGAACTTGAAGAGCAAGGACTGAAAGAAGTGGAAACAGAGGGGTAAAGCAATGACAAAACACCCTTTCCAGAAAATTTTTCCCACCTATCATAAGCGTCCAATTGTTTCTGACAAGGAACACAGAAGCGAGGTAAGGTGGATACAAAGACATGGGGACTGCTGACATGACAGAGCAGTTCTGAGGGCATTGATGCCACCCAGTACCTCTACCCTGGTTGTACATTTGCACCTTCATTTCAGACAAAAAAAGGGGCCAGACCCAGGAGCTTTCCTGTCTTATAAAGAACAGATGAAACCACTCTTCTAAATGCCGGTGTTGCTCTCAGTTCATCTGGTTTATGCATATGGCTTCTCTGGACACAACTTGAAACCACACCTTTCTGCCCAAGTAACTCTGTTAGCACTGTCTAAAATGACAAGTCACCTCTCCAGAAACATGAGGCAAGTTGTTCATGATGTTCACAAAGGGTTGAGGAGTTCCACCAGCTTCCATAGTACATTTTTCATGATGATATCAGAGGAACATTGGTGCAAATCCTTCACACACCTAGTGTAGGATATGGAGAATCAGGGCCTAGTCGAAGAGGCAGGTATTTCTATTTGGGTTAAAAATCTGCTGCCAGACCAGGCCTTGGAGAAGACAGCATCAGAAGATAGTCATATTCCTGAAAGAATGAAAGCTTATCAAAGGTCTGTAATGGGAGACAAAACCATTCCTCTTTGGGTCATTCATCTGAAATAGCCTTCTAAGCGATAATGACCAAAAAGTGCTCTCACTGAAGCACCATTTAACCATGTCAAGTTATTCATAAGCTCAGAACATTTCTGGCTCAGCCATCACGGCAAAAGGATCTGCTCCTCTCTCTCTCTCACTGTGCTTCAGCCCCATTTGCTTGAAGATTAAATGGAACAGGCTTCCCCTGATAGTCCTCATTCTTCAAAACAAGGCTGAGAAGCACGATGCCAGCTCTGTTCTCTTGGTCTAGCCTGATGTGGGAGGCAGGAGGATTTTTCTCTTGCAACAAGGTTCATTAACAGGAGACTCTTCTGAAAGAGTAACAGGGATGCAAGGCAAGAAATGAAATCTCAGCAGTCAGCTAAGACCACATGCTATTTCCAGATGACATCCACCCACAAAACATGTCATTAGCTGTGCACAGGTGGGGGTAAGGCTACCAGCCAATTCTAAGTTCAGCTTGCCCAGAAAACGCAAAACCACCCAGTCATACTGACAGCCCCACAGTTACGAATATTTGCCACACATTTAATGAGAGCAACCCCAAAGTGCCAAAATAGGTAATAACCCTTCAACACTCTGGTATCTTAAATGAGAATCTATGGCAACTAGTCCATGAAAATCCATGAAGGTTTAACACCTCCCTCTTTCACATTCAGCCATGGTTTGAAATTCCTGTTACATTTTCATTTGCAGAAGGCCTCTCCTGTTTTTGTATCTTATTAAGCATACACATGCAGACAAACACAAAATCACCATCTAAACTTAGACCAGAGAAGTTAACTCTGCTGTAAATGTCACCAGGTTTAAGCCATGGCTGGGAGGAGAACAAGTTTGTGTTACTGTCAATCAAAAGCCAGGCAGAGGCATATTGTTGTATCAAACACCACTGCCAGCTGTCTCCCCCAAAGCAAACGCAGGGTCTATTCTCAGAATCTGCAAGCCCTCGCTGTGGCCATTAATAACCAGAGGAACTGTCAACAACCTGCAGCTCTCCCAGGGCCCAGCTCTCCATGCCACCACTTGATGTTACAGCCTCACTTGGAAAGGCCTGAAATTTCAACTGGATTCATAGGAAACAAGAACATTTTATATATAAATCAATGCAGCTGCCCCTGGTTTGCAGAGCAGCACATGAGGGTAGACTGAGCCGAGCATAGGCTCAGCTCACCTCCATCATCACTCAGGGGTATGTCACAAAGAACCAGCATTTGCTTTGCACCATCCCAGTTACAGAGTGAGAAGGAGGCAGCCTGGCACTTGCAATCTCTCATCTCTGGAAAACAGCTCACTGAGAATGTAAAATTCTCTAGGAAACTGGTGGATACTCAGTAACCTGGGAGCAAACCCCATTGCTTTTATTTGAATGATTCCAGCTTTGTGGCAGTGCTTGTGGACAAAACTAAGCCCACTCATTCTGTTTTGCGTCTCGGATATGAAAGGGTGTAAACAAGGGGATGTCTTGTTATACACCACAGACTTTAAATCTCCAATACAGACCTTTTAAAGCAGAGCAGAGACAGTATCTATAGAAAAAGTAGAAAAACCAGAAGGAAGACATGATTTGTGGCTTCCTGCATGGAGCAAAGCTGGGCAGTACCTGAAGGAGGGAAGTTACGTCCCTCACCCCAGTCCCTAGGTGTGTATATCATTGGAACTACAGCCACCAGTGCCTGAGCGCTCCTTGCCCACCACTGTTTATCCACTAAAAAGCACTTTTATGTCTACAGACATCATCATCATTCCTTCAATCCTCTGCCATCATTAAAATTATACAAATATCAGAATCATAATGGTTGCCAAGACACCCATGTCCTCAGTGACACCCCCTGCTACTCTGTCCTGGCCTCCCTCTTGCTTGTGTTCTTCTGTTCCCCATCTTCCCATGCTTTTATTATACATCTGGTACATAGATGCAGGCACACAGTTTAAAATGGTCCCAGCTCCTGCAAGAAGAGTCAAACACACAGTTCTCACCCTTTCTGTGCAGCTGACTTCACCCTCAGCACACTTTCAAAAAGGGTTTAAGGGGCCTCTTGGAAATCCAGGGGTCAGAGTCTGGGCTTCTCTGTTCCCTCCTACAAAAGCTGTGCAAATCAAAGTCCTTTGCAAACCTCTTGAGCCGTTACAATGAAGAACCATAAACTTACCGTGCCCAGATAATAAGCAAAAGAGGAGAGATGTAAAGTTACAAGGAGGACGAGTTACCTTGCCAAAAATTATTAACTCCAATTGCATTTTCATTATCAGCCCAGGATCTCCACTTTTAAATTACAACTCCCTTCCCCATCCCATCACAGCATTTGATAAGCAAAAGCCACCTGGTATTTACATGGGTTAATGTTTCTCATTTAAAAAAAATGAGATTAGCTTCACTTCAACATAAGGAAAACTCCAGAAGAGTTTCAACATGACATATAAACTGATATTGTCAGGGTGGTTCTGATTTACTGCTTTGACTTGCCAGTTGTGTTGTTTACAGGCAGCTTGAAATGAAGACAAAATAAAGATATTCTAGTCTGGATCCGAGCTCACTCCTGCATGGGGGCAAACTCTGCTGTGCCCTGTGGCCTTGCGGCATAAAAGCCAGCCATGAACACAGGAGTAGTTAATAGACGGGGGAATCTCTGGGCTGTCAATGCACAAACCTTATTTAGCATAGACTTCATTTATTATGAAGATTCACCTACTTATTAATAGTATGAACAGTACATCTTCATGCTGGAGCAATCACTAGGAGCTTGCAATCTTTAGGTACACAAGTGAAAGCATCCCAGGAATCAGAAAGGAACCTGCACTCCAGAAGGAAATCTCATACAACTTGTAGCTTCAGCTGTGATATCCATTGCTCCCTCAGTCAGGAAGTTCAGCACCACCTCTGAAATCACCACAGAGCTTTCTCTCCCACCAAAGCTTTAACAACTTCATGCATTCCCTGTGGGAATTTTCATCTTTTTGTAAAAAAAAAAAAAAAAAAAAAGGAAAAAGAAAAACCACAACAAAACAACAAACAAAAAACCCCAACCAAACAGGAACAACCAAAAAAACCCCCCCAAAAATAAACCCACCATTCTTTTGATGTTTTGTTTTTATTAAAGTTGAGAGTTCCTACAGAAAACACTTGTCACTGAAGACCTGATTTTGTCAAGGTTTTCAGCCACAATATTTGTCATGATAATGAAAATGTCTTCATACCAACCCAGACACAGAAGATTAAAGACCACCTGACTCGTTCTGCAAGTAATTTGGTGCTAATCTTGTTATACAGGCTAACAATAAAATCATAATGTCTGTCTGGAGCCTGAAGGCCTTGCTGACCTTCTGTGGTTAAAGCACATTTATTCCATTGCTAGCAGCACTCGCAAAAGGAAGGCTGGAACTGCACCTAGTTGCTTTTATCTCCTCTTGCCCAACAGTTTATTTGTAAAGCATTATCAGGAGGCAACAAGTCCAGATACAACTCAAGCTGTCTCTGGATCACAGCAAGCCTCTTTAACCACATCACTCCTGTTCAGATCTTACGCGCATTCGCTGCTGCTCACCTTTGGTTATGCCACCACCACCTGCACAGCACTGTGAAGGCCCCTCTATCATTCAGCATGGGCTGCAAGAACACCATCAGGACATCTTTACGTCTAAAGTCACTAAATCTTCTATGCCAGGTTTTCTGTATTTCACAAACTTTTGTTTAGATTCCCTTTGCAGTACCAAGAACCAGTGCCTTGAAACTCCACCTTACACACTTCAAGTCACATGCACAGAACAGAGAAGACCCTGCTGGTATCTGAGAGCATTCACAGCCTCTTATATTACATTTCATGTTCAACACGTTAAACTGACAAGCCAAAGACACCCTTGCACTACGCTGAATGACCAGGAAGGATTCAGGCCCACAATCCACTTAAGAAGCTGGACCAAAGAACCTCCTAATACATCTCTAGTCCTGGACTCACTCTGCAGCAATATGGACACGTATGTCCCAGCCTTGCAGCAAGTCTGCCCTCAGAGGAAGGTGGCCAGACTCCTTTTCTGTTCAGTGATGGCTGTGCAGTGCTGCTACAAGACTCAATGGCACTGTAAGACACAAAGACCTCACTGCACACACTGGAACAAGAGCAAACTCAGCACAGTATACTTTCTAACTCACACTTTGATACATTACAACCATGTCCAGTAACCAGTCAGGCCGTGTTCTGAGTTTTACTGTCAGTACAGGTCACCACCACAGTGACAAAAGCATCAAACTGTGACCTTCAGGTAGATTCACCAGTATAGGAAGTGCATTCAATGCCAGCACTCCATTCATCTCTGCTGCACAAAATTTACCATGAAAGCCAAATAACAAAAAGGGACCAAACAAGCTTTTGTACTTCTGTCCCACAGGATACATTTAAATGCTTTGTTACAACAAACGGGGCAAGTTATCTATTCTAAAACCTGCCTCATTTAAACATTAACTGTCTCCAGACAGTCATGTACAACTTTGTGTAATGATCAGCCTCCCAAACAGCTTTTTGAAAAGCTTGTCTCTGGAACAGAGCCATGTTTGCATCTTTACTATAAAGTCAACATCTAAAGCATTTTTATTCCAAATTATGTGCAAGCGATTTTGTCCTTCTTCATCCCACACATGAAATACAACAGAGGCCTTTTCCATGTGCCCAGTTCTTTGCAGTGGATTTTTTCCATAGGTAACTTAAGATTAACTTTTGTTTTGACATAGACCCCCTTATCCTGGTGGTTCCCCAGCCTGCTTCTGTTCTTGCTGCTGCTCAAGTCAGGGGAGAGCCAGAACCAGCAAAAGAAGGGAACTAAGATTTCAGTGACTAGAGTGCTTGAAGGTTTTGTTCACCAATTCAGAAAATGAAATTTCCAGAGAACGAACCCTGCAGAGGAGAGTCCAGATCTATGCTCAAGGGGAACAGGAAGGGCAGGGGTTCAATACATGAAAAAAGGCAGAAAAAACACAACAGATGATCTGGCACTGTAGGACGCATCAGAAAGCAGCCACAGATGACACGTGGGAGCTGCTGTAGTTACTGCTTCTCTGATTATCCATGAAAGCAATTGTCAGGCAGGAGGTGAGATGAACAGTGACAGCCAGGCAAACACAGGCATCAGCCAAACAACCTCCACTACGCATTACCAAAAATCATCTTTCTCAGCAGAGACAGGGAGATCAACGAGGGAGGCGCTCAGTGCAAAGCCATCTCACCACTCTGGGAGCCAGATCTGAGCAGGTAGTTTTGCCTTGCCCATGTTTGGATGGGAGTGTCCAGCTCTTACCAACATACTGTGCTTCTAGAGGTTCGACACAGCATGGGTGGGGGTTGCCAGTTTTACTTCAAAAGCACCCCAAGAATACAAAGGACATGTGAA
This sequence comes from Falcunculus frontatus, assembly GCA_013398115.1. Classification (NCBI taxonomy): domain Eukaryota; kingdom Metazoa; phylum Chordata; class Aves; order Passeriformes; genus Falcunculus; species Falcunculus frontatus. The sequence continues at coordinate 4,625,514 of VZRV01005418.1, forward strand.
AGGTACACTGTCATTCATCCAACTTCTTCAAAATGGGGAGAAAACCCCACTGAGTTTTTAGACCATCGCCACAAACAAATCTGTTACATCAGTGCAGGATTCCAGATGCAGGAGACCATGTTAGGAAAAAAATAAATGTCTGAGCTCACTCTGCAACAAGTCATGCTAGATTGTGGGTGGGATGGTGGTTCAACTTTTTTTTCCCAATTGTAAACAGCACAGGGAGTTAGACAGCAAGGCCAGAAGATACTGGGTTGAAATTACAGATCTGGCAATAAAGACAAAAGAATGTCGCGTGATTTTCAGCATGTGGTCTGCAGACTTCAAGGCCAGTGAAGAACAACTATGGAAAGTGAGCCGTATATCTGGCATTTACAGAGGAGGCCAAATCCCTGGAAAAGAAAATTAAGGCCCCATGACTTAAGAAAAGGTTTGAAGCCCTGCTCTAGTTCATCTAGAACATGGATGAGACTTTTTTTCATGAGGTACATTCCTCTTCATGGTTTTAAGGGAACCTCCCTCAATACCACTGACACATTCACATACAATTCAGCTACAGGAATGGAAAAAAGACTCCTTCCCCTTAGACACAGCTCTCACAGTCTGCCAGTTCTAACCCCTCCAACAGGAGCCAGTACCTGGTGTGTCTGACAAAAGAACAAGCACCTCATTAAGACTAACACAACACAATCTATTCCAATTATGAATAAAGACTTAAACCTGGAGTGAGTGGGGTACAAAACAAAAGAACCATAGTGATGCGATTTCTTGCTAAAAAGCTTATAAAGGCTTCTCCGCTTTTTGTAATTCCCAGGCAAAAGTAAGGGGAACTAAGCAGTATCTCTTTCTTGGTCTTTAAACACAGATACATGCCAGGCCTGCCAGTAGAGCTGTCCTAAGTTATGTATCCAGTAAGGCTGCTACCTCAGCCACATTCAGCAGCACTGGTGTCACGGCTGTGGTCACTGCTGGGAGCGGGCAAGGACACACCTCAGCCCTGGGTGCTGCAGGTGTCAGCGTGTGCCACGTGCTGGCTCACACGGGTGTCCTTCCAGCACAGTCACACCAGCCTCCTGGGCAGCTCCCACACGCTAATTTTGGCTCAGCATGGTTTTAATAAAAATGAGTCATGACAGCAACCAGCAAGTGTTCCATGGCTGCTGCTATCCACACTGGTATCTCAGGAAAACGAAAATGGCATGTGCACACATCTCTGTGCCTTCATTCCCATGAGGCAAGTGCCATCACCTAAATACTTCTGCTATCACCTGCAAGAACAAGGTAGGCATTGAGGCTGCTGTCAGCAGCTGCTCCATTCCCCAGCACATCGGACAATGCTGCAGATACCTGCTGGACATGGGACACAGTGTTTCAAAGATTAAACATGAGCTTTTGAGTTCTCACTGGCAAGAGAGGTGCTCTGCTGACTCTCTTCCTCATCAGTCATGGGCACAGAATAAAACCTCCCTATTGGATCCTATCCTGCCACAGGTTTCACTTCCCACGTCTTTAAACAGCTCTGTGTGACCATAGCCAAGAAAGGACAGGAAGTGCAGTGCTCCCATGGAGGAGAACAGAAACCTGAGAAGGGAAGAGAACTTCTTTTACCAGGTGGGTGTTCCCCGGCTCATTCCCCATGCCCAACCTGCTCCTCCAACACCTCTCCCCACCAACCACCACACTTTAGTTTCAGTGATGTGCAGCCTACAGAGTCGCAAAGGTGTTAAATTACTGAACATTATTACTGAACAAAGACAGGGTTTAGGAAAAACAAAACCCCAAACCAAACACACAACTGAGATTAGCTGCATAAAGTATCTTTAAGAGTGAAGGTAGAAGAGAACAGGGAACAATGTTCGTCTGTCCCTGTTGATTACCTGCACCTGGCCCTGTTTGTTACCTGCACCTGGCCACAAAGGGTCACATTCACCCAATATTCAGCTTCCTCTTGTGCAAACCTCGACCTCACTCATGCCTTTTCTCTTCTCTCTCTCCCAGAATATGACAATAGGAAACACTCTCTGGTCAGTGTGGCGACTCCCAAGCCAAGACACACCAGACACACACGCATCCCAGGAGGCTCTGAAATCACACTGGAATCACTTCGCGATGCCCCAGCAAGAGGCAAGTGCTGAGAAGCACGTCCACGCCCCGGGCTGCAGCTCCCAACAAAAGGAGCCTTTGTCCCCTGGTGGCTTTCACAGGACTGTGCCAGAATCAACAGGGATCGATTCCAGCAGCGCTAGGAAACAGGATGGGGCAGGAAAGAATAGGCTGGGCTGTTCCTACCTTCTGTGCACCTCTGACTCGCACTTGGGGGCGGCTGCATATCAAAGGGACCTGGCTTTTAAGAAGAGTACCATCTTAAAAACCTTCAGGTACTTCATAGGAGACATGGAATCCATCTTCTGTAGACAGCTTAAATATACAAAACATTCAGAAGTACTGCCACCTAATCACTTCCAGGCGAGAGACCTGATGGTAGCAGTTTCCAGAGCCAAAGTTCTGCTTTAATTCATCTCCTGCAAGAAACAATAGGACCTTCCTTTGAAGGACATTCTCCAGCACAGATGGATACAGCATCCCCTCCACCCTCATTTCCAGAATGGAACTATCCTGCTCAGGGGATGGAAAGAAAATATGCCTTGGACTGGAGAAATTCCCAAAGCAGAGAGGAGTCTTTGCAGAGGCCACAGTTTCATGAATACTTAAAGGCTTTCCCAAGAAGGCCACTGAAAAAGCCTCATTTCCCACTCTCTGTCCTGCCTCTGTACCACTGCCTCTCCTCATGCTAAACCAAGAATGTGAGGGCTAAATGCTGGAACAGGATTGAGAAACAAACCTCAATTCAAAATAGCAATACAGGTTGGGTTGAAAGCAACCAACAGTTTCTGATGTCCCAGCATGGCTCACAGGGGGTGAACTGATTTTCCAAGTAGCACTGCTGTACTTATGCCCTACTGTAAATTGTTGGGCCATTGTTTTCAGTAAGTCACATGAGTAAGGGTGAATTTTGGGCTAAAGGACTAGATTCAGTGGCTGGGCTGAATGTCTCCTGTTTCTATCAATCTGGAAAACACCAAGATTTAGACTTGCTAAACTTGTATAAACTTGTATTTCAACACTAAAAATTTCCCACCCATTCCTACAGTGGGAGAATCACTGCCAAGCCTTTTTCTTTTTCAAGATAAGCTGCTTAATTCTAGTCTCAGCATTTCATTTTTTTTTAAACTCTTAATTATACAAGGGAGATGCAGATAAGTCAGCCACAATTGCAGACAAACCCATTCAAATTCAGTGGTTTAGGAACTAGTTTATTGACTGAAAACTTTGGCTTTGATCACCAAGAGTAATTTCCAAAACTCAATTTTTATACACTTTCTATAACACTTGAAGTTCTCACTGAGAATTAAGTGTTTAAAAAAAAAAAAAAAAGGTGCGAATCTACTGTTCTAAGCCACACAGAGTATGACCCAGTATTATGGAGATAAAACTGTAATGGCAAAACTCCAAACCAACTTTACTACTTATCTTCACAGTTCATGTCACTTTTGGGGTAGGTTTTGCTGTCCACTCAGGACAAACCTTCCAAGAAACTGAGCACTGGCTTTCTTAGACTTTATTACTATCAGATTTTTAAAGAGGTATAATCTAAACCATTACAAAATTATTTTTATATCTAAACTGTTTTTAAAATTATGTAGCTTTTTGAGACAGTTTCTCAGACTGATGAGACCATTCTGCAATTGTGGTGGCTACTGTCAGGATGAACTTCAGAAAGCAGTTAAGAGCTTAAAACCGTGCATTACCCAAATCACTAATTAAACTTTTGAATAAAAGAAGAGCCTATGCACCTTGTAATGTTATTTCCTCAGTAACAACCAGAACCCTATTATTAAATGCAAGCAGGGATCAAAGAGGCAGCTTTGCCTGGATTCTGGTTTGATTGCACAGCTGCCACAGGCAAAGGTTAAAGATGACGGGAAGAGAAAGAAAAAAATAGAACAAGGAGGATCTAGAACAAGAACTAAATAGATATTACTGTGGAACACCACAGATCCTGAGAAAGAAGTTTTAACTTGGAAGAGGAAGGGTTGCCTGTGTTTTGGCTGGTCTGTGATTAGAGGACAGAAAGCTCTGAAGAGTTGTTTGATGTGACAGCTTCTGGTTTTCCAAGAGCAGGAAAACACAGCCAAAGCAGGGACACTCTTTTCTGCCCAACAAAAAAGGGCTGTGAGCACAGTGACACAACCAGGCTCCCAAGGCTTCCCTTGGATCTCTCTGGGGAAAGCCCTTCTCCGTAGCTGAGGAGGGTATCCGGGTCTTAAGCACTTGGCTTTCTGCCAAGTATGGAGACGGCTAGGGATTACTGTGTGGGATTGAAAGGAAGATGTGATTGGAAGTAGGAACTTGAACGATGCACAGCTGATGCTATCTAGGCCTTAGGTGCTTTGCTAAGCAGATGAAAGGAAGAAATAAATGCAGAATCAGAGCTCATCACCAGTTTCTTGTGAACAGGAGTATCCAGCTGCAGCTATTTTTTCCTCGTGCACCTGTGGGCAAGTGTGAAATGCTTGGATATCTTCCTCTGAAACAAACACAGAACCTTCTTCTGTAGCAAAAGAAACAAGCACATCACACAACACCACTGGTACTGCCCCAGTGCAAGCACAAAACACTTTCTTTCTCATCTCTGACTTCAGAGCAGGGACATAAATAAACCAAAGACGCTCACTGAAACCAGGCAGTCTGTCTCTGCCGATCTTCACCAGCACAGACAACACAAACCCAGTACATTTCTGCTATAGAGAGCAGGCCAGGCTCACCCACATCACAGCAGCACTGTCAGCCGGAGAGCAGGCTACGTGCAAAGGCTTGGCACATATGTGTTCAAAGACTTTTTTTCACCCCAACACAGAACCACTTCCTCTTCATTATTTGAAGATGACAGAATGAGACTTCTAGAGAACAAGCAACTTGGCCATAGCTGTACAAGGAGTATGCAACAGTGATACAAAGCTACCCTGAATTACATGTCGGTCAATAATAAACATTAACCTTTATTACAGAAGGAATGGAGAAACTCACAGATCCCTTCAAACCCAGGAAGATCTGCACTGAAAAACTGCTTCTGTCGCAGATGCACTGTTTAGTTCTGTAGAAACCATGATGCCACCTTCCCTGTCTCTGAGGAAGCACAATATAAAAAACCAGGTGCTTAATTCAACAGCTCTGAACATTGTCCCTTACCACTGCTGGGGCCATTGTGTATGGTAGCACTACACTCTTGCAAGGTAAGATATCTGACAGGTAGGCAAGTCCAGCTGGCTCCTTCAGCTACTGCTGAAGGAGACAAGGATGTTGATTATGTTCCTGGCTCTCTTTCAGCCTTTCAGGTTTTAAACACTGCGTAATGGTGAGGGCGGGATGAAAAACTGTTTACTTTTGCAACCTTGAGTCAGCTTTGCATAGGCTACGTCTCAGCCACACAGAGTTTTTCCCTTCTAAAAAGCAAGGACATAAAGTAAAAAAAACTGAAAACCAGTCTAAAGGGTTCAAAAGAAAATTCCCAAATGGTCATTCTCAAATTGAGATTTGAGATTTGCCTGCTTGGGCAAGACAGGATTGAAGCATCCAGGATGCATGGATATTGGTCCCAAGATATACTAACACACATAAATAAACACAGCTACTCCAACCACCTCCTTTTTTTCCTGCATCTGCATGTTACTAGCAGGAACTAGTGCTGAAGCCCAAAGAAATGAGTTGCACTGGTGCAACATGCCCCAAGGACAAAGCACAAGGACAGGGGAACTGACTGACCTCACATCATCTCCTCCTCCTCTTCTCCCCCCTCCAAGACCCTCCCAGGGCAGTCACAGTTGACAGAACAGAGGATTTCCTGACTTGCACCTTTTTTTCTTTACAAAAATGGCAAAATCAATCCAAGCATGACTGACAACTAGAAGGAACACCAGAGAGAAAGACAGCAACAAACAGAAAGCGGCTCAATGGGTTTCAGTGAGGAAGCCCTAGAGCCAGACAGCAAAGGCAGCAGAAAGCACTATACATGAATTTTCATCTCTCAGCCTGTCACCATGAAAACAGATTCTGTTTTCATACATTTTCGTCATGTTTCCAACCACTTGTTAACATCCCTGCTTATCCTGGCCACAGTTTCAGGATAAGACACTAAAAATCTGTCTGGGTTGGTACATGCACATGGGGTTAGAGTAGAAGGGCTACCATGATTACTGGGGACAATATCCTGGGAATAAAAATATCATCAGAAAGTTACTATAGTCAGAAAACTAAGGGAGGTGGCAGCAGAGGGAAGAAATTAAAGAAGAGTTTGTTGTCTCAACACAAACCCTCTTTTCCACTTTTTAATCTCCCATCATCCAGAGACTCCTTACGGGTGAGTACTTTAAGCATGGCACAAGAGTCTGCACATCTTTCAGACCCCAGGTTTCCCCTTTTTGCATCTTCCCCAGTGGCTTCACCACAGAAAAAATCTTAGGAATGGGAGGGAGGCATGGGGGGGACAGGTCAGGGAGTGAACAGGAAGGGCTTAGATAAATACACACAGCCCAGCTCTGATAAACAACCCTACAGTAACAGACCACAGCAACTGAACAATGCTCTCTGCTTGAACAGCCTTCCCTCCAACTCCAACCTTATTTTTCTTAAAAAAAGATAGGGACATCACTCAAATCTTTTGATTTTCCATGTGGGAGGGAGCTGATGTTTACATTACAAAGACATGTCTTAGTGCCACAGATCCACCAACAGCTCAAGGAAGAACAGAGAAGGAAGCTCTGAAGGCAGCAGGTTCCAAACATGACAAATTCACCTCCAAAAACAAGTACTTGTTTCATCTGATGAGGAAAAAAAAAAGCTTTTCTTTCTGTTCTCCATTCCATGAAAGAAGAAATTAGTCATCCCTTAAAAAGGACACCTGGTTCCTCAGCATCGGGAGACTGAAAATGCAGGAACAGTTAATTTCTTTATGGCCCCCTCAACCCTTGCCTCTACTCATTCTCGCTAAAAATATCTATCAAGGCTTTGGATACCCTTCCATATGTACAGCATGACTGGCTTCGGGCCCATGCCATCCCTGGGCTTGAAGAATGTGCTGCAGGGTTCCTCCCTCAACGGAGGGGTCAGCTGTCCCTCCCCCTCCCACTGCCCATCAATGCAGGCTGGCAGGCAGACGCTGCAGGCTCTCAAGGAGGGCTTTATTTCCAAGACCTGCCACTCCACTGTCGCATCCTGGTTTTCATTCACAGCCCCATTCATGATGGTGAAACCTTAACTCACCCAGGCAACCAAGCTGTGTTGCTGTTCCTTGCTGACTGGGGGGCCCAGTATCTGTGTCTGCAGGGCTGTGAGGATTGGCATGGGGAACACTGCACAGGCAGCCTCTGCCAAGGGCAGCAGTGGTGTTAAGAACCTGGTCAAGGGCAGGACTCAGCCCCCACAAACACCTGCTCCAGAAAAACAAGGCAGACCATCACACTCTAGGGATTTCTTTGGCAATCCCTTTCTTTCCCGTCCTTCTAAAGTAGCCCTTTTTTAGGTAAGAGCTGGCACTAGTGTCATTTCCCCTAAAGAAAAAAGCCTCATTTCCTGCTCTGGAAGCCCCAGTCCAGCCCTCACCCTCTCTTGTTCTTCATTATCCCTAGTGCAGTTGGACCCTGTTTTCCTATTCTGCTCCCTAAAACACATTTGTTCCTTTTACACAACCAGATCTTCTCCTGTGACAAGGAGAACATTTCCATTCCCTTCCTCAAGCAGCCTGTGCTACTCCCAGCACACTCTGCTGCTCTCAGACACTGAACATCAAAAGGTTTCTGATGGCCAGGTCACTCCTTCAGCCCCTTCTGCCTCAGGGCCTCCTCTGTCCACCACAGAGACGGGCAGCCCCTCACCAGCCCTGCCCACTCATGGACGGCAGAGATCCAGCTGCTGTGCAGCATCCAACTGCCTCCCATTTGAGATCCTAATGTCCCGTCAGGTAGGACTCTGCTCCTCACACCATGGGAGAGGACTGGACATAGGAAACAGAGTTTTTAGAGCAAGTCCAGTTTAGCTTCCAAGATCTGGCAGGACAGAAGGATCTTTTATTTCTTTCCTGTTTTATTCCAGAAGACTTTACTGGGTGCCTCAAACATCACCACAACTCACTAGTGACAGTTACAAAGACCCAACTTCCCACACAAGCACCTTACTATCTGCCTCCTCAAGTTCTTCAGAGCAGAGCAGTTCCCCAGAGCTGCTTCTCTGGTTGACTTTTTCCCAAGCAGACTGCACTGTTCTGCTAACAAGTCTGCCAGCTCAAATTCACCTCCAGAGCACCTCTCCCTTCCTTCCTTCCTTCCTCAAGTATCCATTAACTCCCATTAATCCACCCTTCTGGATAATCAGAGTAATGCTCTTTAAACATATAACACAGGGCAAAGCCACTCTGTCTGCAAGTTGTGTTAGAGGGCATGGTGACCCTGCAGGTAACATCACTGGGAATATTATGGTCCAGAGCCTCCAAATAATCCATTTATGGAGAGGGCTCCCCAGAACAGGACATGAGTACTGCAGAAAAGGCAGTTTTGCTGAGTCTCCTGGCATACTCAAGCACACCTGGCTAGACAGCAACTTACTGCAGTCCTAAATCAATGTGTTCCCTCCCCTCCCCCAACCACCCTGTTGAACACCTCACTTAATATAAGAGTGACTTTGGATGAATCATTTCTGCCTGTGTGAAAGAAAATCATCTTGAGAAGAGCTAGGAGCACAATTTTCCCCTCCTTTCCTGGTAAATTGTTCCGGTCATTAGCATCCATACTGTGCAGCAGTTGTCAAAAGTCAGTTCATTGGAACACTGAAGGAGAAAACACTGGGATTCTTCACCATCACAACAATCTGCTTTTCTGACTCCCTGGTAGCACTGACCTTGGAGCAGGAACTGACATGGAGGTTTTGGCACCCATTGCAGGAGAAACCAAACTGGTGCACCATGAACTAGCAGAAATGGAAAGCTGCTGTTAGCACCTATCAAAAACCTTGAAATTAAGATGACAAGGAACTGTAACATCATTTAATTCTCTCTTTTGTCCCAGGAAAAGAGCCATTTAGATTTCATTAATCTGTGCAGTTGTATCTTCATCGCTCATTCCCCCTTCTGTGCAGTAAGGCAGAGTCAGCTCACCACAAGCATGAACAGGCTGGAAGGGGGGCAATTTTTCACCCACTCCTGCCAGCCTGAGGAGCTCAGATTCAGTAAATTCAACAATCAAGGATAAAGACAAAGTTTTGCATCCAAGAGTAACAACTGATTTTTGCTGCCGCTTAACATTAAAAACAAACCAAAATGAGTTAGTTTAGGACACTAACATTAAGGATGTGGCTTCTTACATAAAAATCCCTCAAGTGACTTTCAGAAATGACTGAGATGTAGCACTAACCTCTGAAACTGCTCTCACAACAAAAAGGCCAGTGCAAGTTGGAGATTGGCCCAAGAGCACTGCAACAAAAAGCCAACCATGGAAATAGGTGAACAGTAGTTGTTTGACCTAAACTGAAATCTGAGCAGAAGCAAAGACCTAGCTTAAAAATCTGTATTCACTGTTGCAAGAGAAAATTAATGCACCTTCTATATGTCTAATATCAGCCTTTATAAGGATCGCTTTTCTCTAGAAAACAGCCATACTGGCAGTTCAGGAAAACACAAGAACACATCTCCAGGATGCAAGAGCCATTTTCCTCAAGGCAATCTACAGCATGTTTACAGAAAGGCACAAATAAATCCCCGGGGTTCTCCGGATGTTTTGCAAGCACACTCTCACCAGCTTTGCACATGGCCAGTCAGTTAAGAGGAAAGGTTCTTTTACCCACATAACCACAGGCTCAAACCAAGCATCTCCTCTCCCACAGAGGGCACTTACAAGCGAGACAAGCCTCGAGATGGTGAACTGGCTGGGGCTCCTGATGTGCATCTAGCACTGACCCAAATCCTGACGTTCCGGGATTTTTTTTTTATGAAGATTTTAGTTCCTTCAGTATGTTCAACATTTGAGGTTGATTCTCCCTCCCTCTTCACCCACAGTGTTTGCAGTTTAGCTCCTATCGTCAGTCAAGTCTAAATTAAGTGATGCTACAGCAGAGTGGTGCTGTGACAGACAGCATGGAAAAGCAATTTCCCTTCTCCCTGGCAGGATGCTTGGTCTCTGCAGTCACACTGTGCTACAATCACACATTTGCAATGCAGTTCAGTGTCTGCATACCCCGAGGCCATCCAAGCACCTTCAAAAGCAGGTTCCTTTTAAAGGCTCCTCCTACATTAGCTGATTTATCTTGTTACATTACTCCTCTCTCTCTCATTTCTTTAGGTCGTTTTCCATTATGCCTGCCCTGTAGGCACAGCCCAAGCACCGTGTTTGTACTCTAGCACGAATTCAAGGGTTGGTTCTCAGCTATAATCCACATTATGTAACAAACTGAAACAAGAATTATTTTTTGCTTTTTTCTCTCTTAAATATATCTCTGTTCCCATCCCCTCACCCACCCCCAAATATTTGACTGATACATCATCCTCCCTCCAGGTCTAACTCACTGTGTTATTAAGTGGACTTTTTTTTCTCCCTTCTATAAATGCACGAGCTTCCCTTGCTATATAAAAGCTTATTAGAAAAAAAAATTGATTTTATTTATTTATATTTTCCTTTTCTTTACAGTTTTTAGCAGTTAAAAAAAAAGCACAGATATTTCCTTCTTCTACCCTTTACTCTTCATCCCCATTTATCTTCATCTTCATTTATCTTTAAGGACATGAAGATCTTCTGCTTTTTCACCACTAAAGATTTTGAGAATATAAACAAATCCTGGCAAATGTGATTTAAACTTCATTTCGAATTTTTTCCTCATCTATTTAATAGCCTTCAGTCAGGAGTTTCAGAGAGTCAGAATACAAGCTGAAGAGAACGTAAAATTAAGAAGTTGGGTGCTAGCTGCAGGTCTAGTTGAGCTGAGACAGAGGCCAATGCCCCAGCTCAGGCACCATCCCACTGCCCTGTGGTCCTGTGGACTGCTAGTCTTTTTCCTGTTCCCATACTTTTTGCTGCCCCTCTACTCCCCCATCCAGAACTTACCATCAAATGTACCTATGAGAGGAGAGACTGTTTTTCTTTCTATGAGAAAGAAAAACAGGTAAAGCAGCACAACCAGAGGGTTGGTAATGGAGCAGCAGAATGCAGAATAGAGGAGGAAAAGGTGCAGCTAGAGGTGACACATCTCAGTGGTAGAGGTGGTTTAAGAGTGATGTGAAACAGCTGCCCTGGCAGGAGTGGCTGGGTCAGTTTAAACTTCAGTCTGTAAAGATAAGACTTTATCTAAGGCAAGTAGACGGAGGCACAAAGTGCTTCAGCAGCAGAAGACAGGGCAGCAAGATAACCATTCAGAAGTGGTCACTTCTCCAATCAGAACAAACCCAGTGCCAGAAGCAGGCACCTGCCTCAAGAAGTGTGGGAGATTAGGAATCTTAAGCACTTAAGCCAGAGTTTTCAGACTTTGAATGCTTTAATCTTGACACCGTAAGCAGATGGCCCAGTTCCTGACGTGCTGAAAACACAGGTTCACGAGGAGATACACAGGCTCTATTAGGGTCAGCCTCACTCTGTCAGGTGTAGGGTGCACAAACTGCACATAGGTACCACTCTACCATCACTCTGCCACATAACTGCCCCAGAGACAGACACTGACCTCCCAGCTCTCGGGGGTGCTGGTGACACCAGGCCATCTTAGCCATATGCAGTTGTATGCCTAATTCATAACTTTCTGGGCAATTTTTTTTCTAATTGGTTTGCTCTTATTCAAAGCAGGCAGCTAAAAACGCTGCATTCCCAAGCTCATGCTATTCAACTGATGCCTTTTCTTGGTCTTAAAATCAAGAGCCAAACACAGTTAGAAGGGAAAAAGGGATTTTACCTTGGTATTTATTTTAAGGATCTTTGGTGCACTCCGTCCAGGGGGAGCACGCTGGAATGCACATCCAAATGCACCCCGAAATGCACCCCCGTGGGTACCCCCGAAATGCACACCCACAATAGTTTGGGTATAAAATTACAGGCTTTACCAATTAGCATATCTATCAGAGATTCCCCAATGAGAGGCTGAGCGAACCCCCCTCTCCGAGGAACCTTTTCCCCCTGGACAGGCCTATCTTAGTTTGCAAAATGTGTTCCAGAGAAGACCTTGGTGTCTGAGGCTTCTGAGATGTTTGGTCTCCTCGCTTAATGGAATATTGGGCCTATGCTATTTATTAAACCTGAACAATTAGAAGTATGTGGGCTAAAAGGCCCTTAAGAATACATAAAAGTTATACAAAAGAGTATATAGAGGGGGTATATATAAAAAGCAAAAAAGCATCATGGCATCACAACAAAGCCAAAACTGGAGAGAATGTGTATCTATCAATACCCTGAAAATAAAGGAGGAGGAAATTTCAGTCTCAAGAAAGCAGGTAAATTTCCATCCTCCCTTCTGTCTGCCCGAGCCTTAAGCAGACACCAAACAGAGACCAAAAAAAGTGGCACAACTGTGGAGCTAGATACATCATCATATGTCACTACATCATAGCTCTGTGCCTAATAAACCAAATGGCATCACTTAATTCAGCTGGCATCAATGTGACATTCCAGGCAACAGGACTTCAGCAACATCAATGTCTATTACTTGGATAGGCATTTAACATAGCTTAATTAAACCCTATCTATAGCCAACAGTAACACTAGCAAGAGGAATAGATAGTATAAATAGTGTTGTTTGCACAAATCCCCCTTCTCAATTCCTCTGCCTCCTCCTCTGCAACACTCATTTTAAATGCTGATACTTTTGCAAGAAGTATTTTTATTTTTACACAGACCCTGATGCAAAATGAAGCAACCAAATCAGGAAAAAACGTAAAAGGCATTTGAGGCCATGCCTGAGCTGGAGAAAGAGATAAAGGAGCAGGTGCATGCTAGGAGGGAGAGGGGCAGAAGAGCTCTTATAAGGCAAAACAATGCTAGAGAGGGATTCCAGAAGGGACAGGCTGGATACAGAGCCCTTAAGAGGCCTAAGTGAAGCTCCTACACAGGTTCACAACCACCTTGCTGAACAAGGATGAGAGTTTCTCAAATGCAGGACAGATTTGGAACACATGGCATGCACAACGGGGCAAAGGAAAGACACGGGCATTTGGATCAGCCACTGGAATTCCCTGAGCTGGAAGGTGATAGTTGCAAGGGATCAGACATGGGGGATTTAGGAACAGTGCCCTCCAGGGCCAGGCTGAGTTACAGAATGTGGTTTGTCCCATCAAAGTGTGAACAAATGGATCAACAGATGATCAGCTCTTGGTTCTTCCCAAGCAGTTTTTGAATAGCTCTTCTCCTTTCCACCCAAGAGAACTGAAGAGCTGAAGGGTGAGGAACAGCAAATTAGGGAACCAGGCTTGATAGGGCAAGTCCTCTGGCTGTGAATGAGTGTTAAGTCCATCAGCTTCTTTGCCAGAGCACTTGTTAAGAATCTGGGCCACACTGGTTTTGGAGAGGAAAATCACCACGAAGTGCTCCCCAGAGAGCCCCCTCAAAAATTAAGGCCTCAGCTGGAGACTTGGGACTGCCAGCTCAGAAGACATTCCAGCTAAAACACTCCAGCTCTAAGTCACCTTCATCAAGCATGACAAAGCAGCTCTTTTAACCTACTATATCCACAGCCTCATGGTAAGGGCATCCAGCCCTCATCACGCACACTTCCTCCCTGAATTATTTATGGCCACCAAGGGTCACGAAATAAGGAGAGCAAAAGCCTCCAGCTTGGCAAAAAGTTCTAGTCTGGCAACTGACTCTGATATCCATTCACAGAGAAGTCCCAGACCATGAGCAATTGGGTGCAGCACACCATTCCAGAGCTCTGTGATTGATGGATCACGTCACCCCTCTGACCTTCTGACTCCCACCACAGTCAGGGCTCCAAACCCTCCCCTCCCAGCCCTGCACATAAACTGTTCTTACTCTCCAAAGAAAGAAAATCTCTTTTTCCACTTTCTTCAGCTAGTTTCATAAAAATTTTACTGTTCAGAAACAGCCCTACAAAGGGCTGCCTACAAAGCAATCCACATCAAACTTCTGCAAAAATGTCTGAAAACCCTTTTAAGTCTTTAGGAATGCACTTTTACTGAAACAAATCAGAATTATCTTTATTAACTGAGATTGTCCAATATTTATATTGGAATTGTTTCAGAATAAGGAATAGCCTTTTTTGACAATACATAATGCAATCACACTGCAGATACTAACAATCATACTGACTGCATGCATGATGAAGGAAACATTATCAGAGTGAGTACATCCTTGTTAACAGCTCAAGTTTACTAACACACAGTTAAGCTTGGCCTTTTACAATGGCTGTCCAGTCTAAACAGACAAAAAAAAGAAAAATCCCTAATATTCTTCTACTGCAGAGGTCGGTTCAATACACCAAAGAATAGTCATTTCACTCCTCTGCTGAGGAAACTGTACCTTAAGGAGTGTTTCAGTACGAAACCCAAGTGTATTTCTCCATCTGAATGATTTTACACTCTTCTTGAGCACTGTTCCTCTTGTGGAAGCTGCCATCTCTCTCAACAGAATTTTTCCAAAAATATATTTTCAAGCAACCTTTGAAATACACTGTCCCTCAGTAGAATAACTCAAACCCCTTCTGGGCCTCTCATGTCAGACTCAACACTTGGACCAAGGGGTCATGTTGCACCCACAGAGGGGAGAGAGAGTATCTCTCCAAGACAACACTTTACTGCCTGAAAATTCAAAATTAATGAGCTGAACATTCCAACTCCAGGAAAGGAATTCCCTGCATTTTTTTAAACATACTCTTTTTTTTCCTCTCAGGGTTTTGCCCATTTTTTCCCCAGAATGGCTGAAGAGGCAGGAATGGAAATAAGGTTGGTCTGTCCACACTCAAGACTCACAGAGCTGGTAGGATCAAGACTTAAAAAGTTTTAACAACTTTCAGGAAGGGTTAACTTTACCTACAAGGGTATTCGAGAGCTATAAGACCAGCATATCTGTTAAGTAAAAAGATGCAGAGATCTACATTTTCTTCAAATGTCAGTCTTTATACCTACTCAGTATAAGTTTACATCTGTTGCTGGTATCATTCCAAGTAGACCCAATGGGAAGAATTGCTATTTCACTCTGCAAATATCCAACTCAGTTCTGAGTTGGTTAAGTCATACATTATTGTTTCTGGCCGGATAAAATGTGCAATCAAGCCAAGTAGTACAAAGGAAAAAAAACCCGAAAGCGTAAACACTTTTAGCTGTGTTTTCAAACATTGTAGTTTCTGTACCATTGAAGTTCCCTTTCCATCCCTGCTGGCAAACAAGCATTCATCTCTGTCTAATACAGTTCCAAAGCAGAGTATTAGCAATTGCCCAGTGAAAAATGTTTGTACTTCAGCTGTATCAACCTCTAATCTCCCTCCTGAAGAGCTGACTTTGAAAACAACTGAGAAAGTAATGGGGCTCTTAAACCAAGTTTAACAAAAAGTTCAAAGCCTATTTAAAATAAACAAACCGAACATGATCAATGCAGAATTACCAAAAAATAAGTAATTTCAGAACAGGTTACCAGCTTTCTGAAACTGCATGTCAGATCCTTGCAAAGAGAGCAGCACTTCTGTGAATCAAGAGATTAAATAGAGCCCATGGTTTTCATAGAGGGATTAGTTGCTGTTAAGTGCTGCTTTCCTCCTTACTGGTGAAGTTTGCACCCTCCATCCTGCCTGGCAGCCTATATTAAGAACACACTGCCACCCAGACTTCTCTTTCTTGCAAAGAATGGGACAAAAAGAAAGGCAACACTGTCTGGCTTTCATGACTCTCCCAATGGCACTTCTGTGGAAACGACGATTTTCAGAAACTTTAACCTCCCAGCCACAGGTCTGAGTAAAGTTTACTCCAGCCCAGTCTAAACAGTAGAAAATTCTATGTTGCACATGTGTACTAGCAGAGACCTGAGTAAACACAGTACCTATTTCTCATTGCATAAAGTACTTCATAGTGATTCTGTGAGACTGCTGTTTAGGTCTGTGAATGCCTCAAGCTCTGGGTTCCAAGTTTTCCACAAAATGCAATTCCCTGCCCTGGCAAACCCTTCCTGAATGCAAGTTCCCAACATAATAAAGGAGAAACTCAGAAAAAAAAAAAAAAAAGAGAAAGAAAAAGGGGGGGAAAAAAAATTAAAGTTCTGTACAGCTTAGGCAGGTTGAAGAATTCCTATTCCCAACTATCAGGGCTGCTCCTTCAGATCAGAGAATTACAAATCTAAAGAGAGGTACTTTCTGTGTAGCAGCTAAGAAACAAAACTATACAAGCAAGTTGACATGATGAAAATATAACCCCAAACAAAACAAAAGAAAACCCTCATCAATCCTATTTTCTGCTAATAAATACATTCCAAGTTTTTCTTGGAATGTGGCACAGGGCCTACCCTGCAGTACTTGGCAGTTTTGTGAATATCAAACAGCTTCAGAGGCTAGGAAAGTGCCCAGGGAAACCTGAACTGTCTAAGGTCCACCAGCCACTTGGATGCACCTGCTGAAAAGCCACCTGACAAGATTTATTCATCCCTTGTGCCAGTGCCAGTAGTTCAGGCAAATCTGCAGAGGTTCATCTCTCCTGTTCTGACAGTATTAAGTACAATACCATATTTAAAATTGATTTTGACTAGGCAAGACAATGGAAATTACTTTCTTCTCCCTCCCAACCCCTTCCTGTGAGAGATGTCCCCTTTCACCTCAGCAGTAGGAATGCCAGAATGGTGCAGGTTTGCTGGCACTCATGCATTCAGTATTGCAGTTGCTGGAGAAACCCAAATACACAGTCCCTCAAGAGAAGGCTAAAACACAGCCTGAAGTCAGAATGGACCTTGATGCACTATTCTACCTGCCAGCAGTGCTCCAAAGAGGCTTTATTTGTATTTTAATATTTGTTCCCATCTCATTGCTCTGGGGTAGAGAATGCACAGTCTCCTGGTCAACATTACTACAGTCCAATCCCCCATTAGAAGGAGCTGGTCTGCACACCCTGAATGGGCCAGCCCACTTAGGGGGCTGAGCTGTGGCCAGCTCAGGGTGACAGACCTGTCTGTTCTGCTTGGCCAAATCGAATCTGGCTTTGTGATCATGTCAGGTTGCCAGTAGAGAACTTCTGGGAAGACAGGCTGATCCCTCCATGCACAGGTAGACAGCCAGGACTGTAAGATGATCCTTGCAAAGTTGCAGAACTCGCACAACGAGCAGCTCAGGTGTCTGGTCACCATCGCAACAGTGGAAAAAAACAGCTACTCTAATACCTGTTAACCTAAGGCACCCTCTTGTCACTCCAAATGTTTCTAGAACCAGAGCTTCATTATACATTTGATCCCAAGCAACAGGGTCATGTGCCTCTGTCTAAAGAGTCATGAACAAAGGAAAACTTGCATTATTCCCACAGACCCTAGTCCAGTTAGCTGCTGAACATCTCAGGCTGCACCCAGCTTTCCCCAGTGGCTTGGCCAGCCATGTCATTTGCCAGTCACATGCGAAGAGCAATCATGATGTTGGAAAGAAAACAAACATCTGTGCCTGGAAACACAGACCTTGCCTAACAGTTAGCATGCAGGATGGAGGGAGAGGCCAGACAAGCTTTGATGTCACCCCCTGAAAGATGAGGTCTGTAACACTGTGTACAGCCTAGAGCCTCATTAAAAGTCCTCAGTGAAAAGAGATCTTCCAGATCCTGCTTTATAAACCTGATCTCGCAAGAACTGCGCTGAAGAGGACTGTTTGCAAGACTAGAACTTACAGGGAAGATAAAGTGACCAGGAACAGGGTTGGGCCTTTTCCAAACAGAAAATTCATTCATCCATGAGATTCTGCTTCATATAAGAAATCTGTTGTCAATAGCCAGACAGAAGGGCACCTTCAGCAGGGCACTGTAAGTGTCCTGCCAATCAAACCATTCCATGGGCAAGGAAACATGTGGAGCCTGGTTTCCTATTTCACCTCCTCCCTGTACCATGCAGATTATCTGATACCAGTAATACAGTCTGAGCTCATGCTGGAATCATCTGAACGTTAGGGGCATTAATTCAGATCTTCCTCCTGTATCCAGTGCCTGTTTTCCAGCAATCTTTAGGCACAAAGTACCTTTGAGACTCTACCCATCCCCTGAGCCCTGCATTCTTGAGAAAGTAAGCTAACAGACATAAAGTAAAAAGCCCTGTCTTCATCATCTGTGGAGTCCCCCCAGGAAAAAAACAGAACGCTAATTTTCCTGCCAGATCAGTAGGCAACCAATACTTGTAGCTCTTCAGGCTATTTGCTCTTCACTGGCACAACAAGGCAGACTGCCACCAAATCATCCTACCCTAAGCAAAGGCAAGGAAAAAACCACTGAAGCTTTGAAGAGACAGAAGGATCCCGAAGGAAAACCAATAAGAAACTTCTCTCCTCTTAAGTGGGTAGATGCAAAACATCTCAGTAAGAGAGCTTTCTGCATCTACCATTTTTATAGAAAGGTTCCCTCCCCATATGCAGAGCAGGGAGCCTCTGGTAGGTGAATCCTGATGACAGCTGTATTTAAATTTGCTTTAAGGTTCTTGGGTACTGCTCATTAGTATGGACTCTCAACGGCTTCAACAGGGCTGAGATTTCATTCCAGGTGTTTCTTCCTGCCATGCTCTACCTATTGGAGCTTGACTTAGGAGGAGGAAAAAGTCTTATCAGGGCAAACTCGAAATGCAAACCATGCCTTCTGCAAACCCTGTTCCGCCCAAACCACAATCTGTAAGACAAAGACTATAGCCCAGCCTCCTTGGACTGTGCAGCCAGAGGAGAGCAGAACTTTGCTCTGAGAGATGGTTTAACCAGGAAAACTTCAAACAGATATGAGTAAACATCGGTGGAATTAACAAAGCCAAGAACAGAAAGCAGAAGTGACATTTCATGGCAACATGGCAAGTCAGAGTCTATGACTATAAATGGCAGTGTATGACCTAAATGTGACCCCCTAACACATGGGAGTTTGGATGTCTAAACTAAACTTTGCCAGGTCCTGCGCGGAAAATAAAGCCTTCCCTTTTGGTTAGGGATGGAGAGGGAGGAAAGGGGATGTCTTGGTTTGTTGGTACATCAGAAGAAGCCCATGACAAAATACAACAGTCTGTTCATGTCACAGAACACAGACTCCTCATTTTGCCCAGCTTTGTAACAAAAAGAGTGAGAGACAACCACTACTATAGGACAGGAACTTCCCACACTCAGTCTAAGTAAAAATAAGTTCATTTCTTTCTACTCCTCTCCACACAAAAAAAAGTTCCCAAGGAAAAAAAATTTTCTTTCTGATGTCAACTTTACAGTTCATCTCCTCAGACAAAGCTATTCATCCGTATGCAACTTAAATCGACAGTCAGTGCCTGTACAGCCAATACCATCTTTCCACACTGAACCTCTGCCTAACATGCTGAAGGAAAGCAAAGAGCTTGATCCTGTGACGAGGACCCTCAGCATCAGCCAAACTACTGAACCCCAATTCATTTGCTCCCTGAGCTCAGCTCCCTCCTGGAACCTTGCAGAGGAGTTACCCTCACACCAGGATTGCATCAAGTCACCAGGATGCTGTTTGAATTTGTTCAAAGCAGAAGTGTGCATGATAGACACATCCAGAAACAGGACATTATTACAGGAAAATGAGAATTGTGGAAATTGGGGAAACTTCTTAAATTTTCGAAAGTGCTAAGATAAAAATTGGTCACAAAGCAGAAATAAACTTTAACCAAGATGATGGATTACAGACACAAAGAATAAAAAAACTTCAGAGCCTCACTGGAAAAGTTTAAAAGAGCTTGCAAACACTACACTCCCTCTAGGACACCATGACATTGGGGGCATTACAATTTTACTCATATTTAAGAAGTTTAGAATTAAGAAAAGTCCAGAGCTCAACATCTCAGTCTGAAAATCCTCCAGCTAAATTCAGGATGAATAGATCATGATTTCCAGCCTAAATATCCTAATTTATTCTAATTAGCTGCAAAAGGTGATATGAGTCATAAACAGTTGTATGAGCCCTTTCTGCAAGGTTCCTCTGGATAACAGCATCAACTTACTTGATGCATTTCACTGGACAATTGGCAAATTATTACCAAGTATTGTACTTGAGGCTACCTCTGAGTAGAGATGGAGGTTAAATGGGTATCCAGCCCATTTGTAAAAAGCAAAGACAACCATTCCATCCCATATTTCCTGTGGAATCGCTGAAGTGTCTTTCAAGAATAGCCAGTAGTTTTGATGAAAGGCTCAAAACAAATAGCACTTCTGAAGGAATATCTTACATAGTTTACATAATAGGCATGTCAGAAGGGAAAAAAGGATGTGTACAGTGTTTCAGTGTGAATTCTGCTTTGAACAAAAAGACATCATTCTTTGCTTTACACAAGGCTTAAATTCTCCACGAAGAAAACTGCTGAGGTCAAAGCCTCAGGGCTCAAGTTGAGAGGGAGATATTCTGAAGGGAAGACTTTTTTATCTTCAATTCAAATCAAAATACAATATGGAAGAGAACAGTCTCAACAGTCTCTGCTTAAGCCTCAGAAAGGAAAAGTTCAACCCTAGCCAACATCCTTTCACGAAAATCTAACACATTTTTAAGTTGTGTTACCAGATCCACGTCTACACATTTCTGCTTACCTTTTGTTTTTATTATTTAACACCTGGTCCTTATCTCCCAACACACAGTTCACCCTTCCTGCTAAACACAGTATCACACTTTATAACTAAATACCACAAGAGTAGAGTGTCATAACCACTGGTGCTTCCACATCACTTCATATTCAGCTCTATCTCTCCTCATGACCTGAAAGTTAACACTGACGTATTTGCCTCAGTGAAAGTCTGTCCCTTAGAGACACAGGTAAAATACCGAATGCTTCACCGAAGAAGAATTGTTAAAAACAATACTGCAGCAGTATGAGGAGGCAAGTCAGATGATGAAGCAAGCAATGCCATTTTTTTCTTTTTTTGAGAACCCAGAGAGCAAAGTTGTACTGTTTGCATCAGGATAACAGCAACTGAAGGGTCTAGAATTTGCCTTACTTTGGGGTTGTTTTCCTTTTCTCCTCAGAGGAAAACAAGATGTGCTTTTCTCTTCACAAAGAGACAAACAGTTGTTTTCAGCTCGTGCAAATCACCTGCAATACACAGCTAACTCTCGATTATTATTGTCATTCCCACACCTCCAAACACCACCAGGGCGTGAGCAAGGAAGTGAGTTAGATCAACAGTTGACAGAAATTTGTGGAAAATTCTCCCTAGGAAAAGAACCTACGTATGTTCTGATAAGAGACCAGGGAAGGGCTTGGCAGACCACACTTGGTTCCAAGCTGCACCACTAAATAAAATATCATCAGCACACCAAGGAGCTCAGCCTCTACCACCTACCCTAATATCAACTACAAATATGGTTGCCATCTGGTGGCTAACACAGAATGAATTTAGCATCTGTGATGAGTTCAAGATGGACCAGATTCCCTGTCCTGTCCCCTCTGGAACAACGGTAGGGTAAAAAAACCACGGATGTGGCCATGCTCACTCTTGTGTACAGAGTGAACCTTGCTGCTGGAGTTCCATACTGGATCTGATAGTCATTGGTGCTTTTTCCAAGCAGTCAGACAAGTTCAAGGGATGCTCCTTGTCTCAGTAAGTAAGCTAAAAGTAGTGGATGCAGCATGTGCAACATTAAGTCCAAGTAGTTTGGGCTGCTATTCTGACCCAGCAGCGTTTTTGAGCAGTGTCAGAGATTGGTACAAGGCTCAGGCCAGCACTGCATTTAATCCCAGCCCTCCTAGATTAAATCTAGCGGCTAAAGATAACTCCCAGGGAACACGAGCAGCAGTGGGCAGATCTGCTCGCCCGCCCTCCCTCAAAGATGCACCAGTCCTTATTCAGTCAATGTCATCTCACAGCAAACCACTGAAAACCAAGACGAGCATGCCTGCAATAAAAGCAGCTGATCAATGTCCCTGCGTAAAATGCCCGATAATCCCTACACAGAGCAGGCGTCTGGCATCAGATGCAGCATGCCAGAGAGATGAACAGGGAAAGTATCCATTGCATATTCCTGGCACCTTCTGCTGGCACAGGGGTGGGCGGAGAGCAGCGAAAGGGCTCCCGGGATTCAAAAATTCCCCCCTCCCTCAGCAGATCGGCACAATGTTTAAAGGCCGTACGGCTCTGGCTTTACCACCATTCCAAAATGGGGAGCTCAAGGTCAGTACAGCAAGTAGCGACTATGATGCGATGCTGTTGGAAGATAAGGGGCAAGTGCCCATCTCCTTTCCCTCACCATCTTTGAGGTTACGCGTTTAGCACTACGGCAAAATACAGAACTGCTCTCGAAAATGCTGCATAAAGCACAACCTAAATGCCACAACGGGAAGGTCTCCTCCTGTTGAAACAATAAGCATCTGCGGATCCAACACAAGCGTGCGGCGCTCCGTCCTCCCTCCCGTTCCCGGCCGAATCCGATGCCATGTTTCGGCAGGCGGACGGTGAACCCTCACCGCTCCAACAGGGATATTCGGCATTCTCAGGATGCAAAGGGGCCCTAATTCCGCAGGCAGGGAAGGCAGCTGCCACCCCCCCGCAAGCACCCACGGCAAGCACCCACCCTGCCTCGAGGAGGGCTGTCATCCCCGGTACCCGCGTCCCCCGCTCCCAACCCCGCATCCCGGGGATGCCCCCCTTCTCCCCTACCTTCTCCTGCGCCCGGGTCAGCTTCTTCTGGACGTTGCTGGCGATTTTCCCGGCCGTGACCCCCTTGCTGCCCAGCTCGGCCATCTTGCCTCCTCTTTTTAACGGGCTGCGAGCGACGGACCGGCAGGAAGGGGGGGAAAACCCGGCGGGCAGGCGATGGCCCCGGCCGTCACCGCCGCCTCCCGCCCGCCGGCCGCCTTTTAAAGGGATACTGCTGCCTTAAAGGGACAAGGGATGGGGGCAGGTTTTGGACGGATTTCCCCCACCCTGCCTGCCTCCTCCGGGTCCCCCGCCGCCGCCTGTCCCAGAGGAAGCCAACAGGGTGGGAAAGTCTGGGAAGCATCGCAAGGGATTAATCTTAGGTGGTGGAATGAGTTTGCTGTCGTCTTTCATCCCGCAGCAAAACGACATTCTTGTTTTAAGAAATCTGTGCCACTAATTGTTATCTCTGATTGTCCAAATTCATAGGACATAGGTACTTCTCAAATTATTCCTGGATCTTCACAAGCACAAAGGGGGAAATTTAATTCCTTAAGGAAGGATACCTGGAAGTGAACCAAACCCCTGATTTTAAAAGGCAAGATAAAACTTCAGAAGATTCCATCCTTTAATCATAGAATTGTTAAGGTTGGAAAAGACCTCTCAGATAATTGAGTCCAACCATTACCCCAGCACCACTGTGTTCACGACTAAGCCATATCCCCAAGTGCCACATTCTCCACACCCTTTGAACACTTCCAGGGATGGGGATTCCATCATTTCCCTGGGCAGCCTATTCCAATGTCTGGCCACCCTTTCAGTGAGGAAATTTTTCCCAATATCCAATCTAAACCTTCCACGGCACATCTTGAAGCCTTTTCTTCTAGTTCTGTCAGTTGTTACCTGTGACAAGAGAACGAACTGGGAAAAGAGAATGACCCCCACCTTGCTGCAGCCTCCTTTCAGGCAGGTACAGAGAGTGATGAGGTCTCCCCTTTTCTCCAGGCTGAATCCCCCCAGTTCCCTCAGCTGTTCCTCACAGGACTTGTGCTGCAGACCTTTCACCAGCCTTGCTGCCGTTTTCTGGACACACTCCAGCACCTCAATCTCTTTCCTTTATTGAGTGGCCACAAAACTGAACACAGGATTTGAGGTGTGGCCTCACCAGTGCCAGGTACAGGGAGATGATCACTGCCCTAGTCCTGCTGGCCACACTGATTCCGTTTCTGATGCCATTGGCCTTCTTGGCCACCTAGCTTTGGTTTTGCTAGATCTACTGGGCAAATATGTTTTGTCAGACTGTATTCCTTTACACATGAGGACAAAGTTCTGCTTCCTGGAATACAGGAAGCCACCTCAGCACTGTTATTCACATTCTAATACTGAGCCCCCAAGCTTCCGTCTGTACGGGGCTTGGGCAAGTGGTGGGGAAGCTTCCTTCCTTCCTATCCTGCTTCTGCACACTAATCCCAGCTCTCTGTGGGAGCTTGGGACTGAGTACTATGTGCTCTAGTACAGTACCAACCAATGCAATGCTCTGCAGGCAATTGAGATATGTAACAAACTTGCATTTACCTTTGTTTAAGATGGAAACACCTATTTTAGTTACGAGATGGTACCAAAACCTCCCTATGTCCCTGGGCCATTTCATTACTTTGCCAGATGAAGACTCTTATCTCCAGTTTCACACACACCGAGAATAGTCTAGCATGCACTACTGCCATGTAAAGCAACAGAAAAATGCTGAAGGTGATAACTTAAGAGAGCAAGGCCAGATTTTCCAACTTACGTGTCATTTATTGTTTCCCATTTCTGCTTCAGTACTATTTCTGTTCATTCAGAACTTAAAAACAATTGCCTTGCCAGAGCCCTTAGAAACTGTGGGCAGAGAACCTGTCAACACCTCTTTGTAAGGCTTCATGAGACAGTGCCTCTGCATTTCTTGCCTGTTTTGACAATGGCAGGTTTTTTTATGACAAAACCTTCATTCAGAATCCAGTTTAAATCCATGGTATACTTCAATTATGTTAGTAGACATACTATTCCCATTTAATAAAATACTAGAGCATGTGTTTCAGCTGTGTATCAGAAAAGTGCAGTGTTACAAGACATACTCAGACTTGAGTGTGTGCATATCCGTGGTGCCAATCTGTATTGCAAAGTGCAAATTTATTCAATTCCTTCCTGTCTTTATATTTAGTATTCATCTATCTGTATGATCAGTATTTAGTATTCATTTAGTATTCATTTTCTGTAGTGTATGTCCCAAAGGCATGTGATTTTTTATATCATTTCAGCCTTACTAGTTATTTTCATATTACCTTTCTTCTCCAGTATCATCTGTAATTATTCTCTCACCCCCATCTCCCCCACCTTAGCTGAGCTTTTAAGGGTGAAAGATGCACATGTGGTTAAACATTTGTAACATCACATTTAAAAGAGCAGATGTTTCAGGGTCAGAACACATTCCTCTCCACCCTACCTCATATATTTGCTTCTCCTGCCTAGGTCTTTTCTTCCGTGGAACTGGTTTTGAAGGGATTTTTGTCTCATTACGTCTTTTCAAGTGAAAAGCGAATGATTGCAGCACATGAGCTGAAAAGAGAGTCCACAGCAAACATCAGACAACTGTGAAACAAAAGCAGCCAGACACACATGCTCACCACAATGAAAAATGATGACAAACTGTGTACATTTTAAAAGCTGGGATTAACAGCAAGTATCCACCTCTCAGCATGAGTCATTTCCCAGTTATTTCTGTGCTTGATTGGATCAGCACCAAAGCTGCAAAGCATTTGCTGGGCCTCCAGGTGTGTTGCAAAAGGTACTCCCCTGGCATGACCCACATGCATGGCCAGTGGCCGTGCAGCTGAATGACCACATAAGCCATTTCAGCCAGGTAATGTATGGAGGTTGAAGCCTCTCTTGTTCACAAAGCAGCAGTCTCATATCTATCACCATTGTTCTGATCTCAAGCTTACTCTGTTTTACGAGCTTATAAATGTAAATAATTTCAATTGGACTGCAGTCCAATTGTATGTAATAATAAACATACAGGCTAGCAACATAACGTTTGTATTTGTTTATGCTTTGAGGCATTGTGAGACAGAGATGTCAAACCTTTTGGAAGCCATTAGTGACATGGACTTAAAAGAAATCAAACTTAATGCTTATGAGTATCTCCTGCAATAAGATTCATTAAGTTCAAGATGTGCATATTTGTCTCATCTATTCTAACACTAGACCCCAGAATACTTCATTTCATCCGACTGTAACCAGCTAAACATATTTAACTTAAGCTGAGTCACCTTGGCTCCTTTTATAGTCAAAAGAGAGAAATCAGTACCTTCAAAGCTGATAAAAGGTAAAGCAGAAGCATCTCCCTTCCCCCTAAGCTACAGAGGGAGATTAGCTGAATAGCTTAAATAGCTAAAGTTAAGAAAGCCAGATGGGTTATGAAACCCACCTGTAGTCCATCTCCCTGGTGACAGGATGACTCATTTACACAGTTCAGAGGGAAGAAGCAAATCTGTCAAACACTCTGGCACAAACAGGTGTATTTAACATGTACATACCCACCACTGCTTTTTTATGGCTTTCTTAATTGATTAATACTCTAGTCAATAATGACTGTGTTAGGCCTCAGCCCCATAAGTGCATTTCACTTCTCAGTTGTCTCATTAAAGGGAGATGAACTGTTCACCTGTTTACAATTAAACATATGCTTAAATGCTCACTGGCTTGGAGTCTGTTATTTTGTAGCTTAGGTGCAATTTATTCGCTTCATTGCACAAATTGTTGTTCCACCTCTTTTTTTCATTATTATTAGTAGTCCTGTTTTGCCAATTTTGTCCATCTGGGAGCAGGATGTTTTCTTCATGATTCCTAATTTAAATTGGTATAAGCATTTCTTTTTCAGAGAGTGATTTCGGCAATGTATCCATTAACTTATTTTTATTTTTTCTGACTTGAACCTTTTAATTGTAGTTCATGTGTTTAGAACTACAAGCTGTGATAATCAAAATCTTCCCTGCTACTGGTGGCAAAATCTTTCATGTATAATCCAATTCATTTAACTAAAATAATTCTAAAATTACAACAGTAGTGGTCTCTACC
Source organism: Falcunculus frontatus (assembly GCA_013398115.1). NCBI lineage: Eukaryota > Metazoa > Chordata > Aves > Passeriformes > Falcunculus > Falcunculus frontatus. Next base: position 4,652,439 of record VZRV01005418.1, read on the forward strand.
ATTCACAGAACTAGAAGTATATATTCTCTGTTCCAGTTACAAAGAAGATTAGAAACTGGTTAAACTGATTTTTGTTTCTTTTCAGCAAGGAGTTCTGATTTTAAGATAATTACAGTTTTTAGAAAATATTTAGTAGAGTTCAGATAATTACATGTTTATGGAAAATATAAATATATCATTATTGAATTCTTTAAATGCTTATATTTATATTAAATAAATCATTTGCAGTAAGCTATTTGAAGCACTCTAAAGCCCTTCACCCCAAGTACTAATATAATGCAAGATGGGTCTATTTCAATCATAATTTCTTATAGTATTCAAAGCTGAAATTCAGATGTTAAACAACCTGGGTTTTGGATCCATAATTTTGTTCTGACTAACTCTGACTGTAACACTACAGGTCAGTTGGCCTCACTCCCTGACAGCACCACTCTCTTGCTTTAGTGATGTCAGTTGAAGGACTAACTTAAGACAGTAAATTCAACACCTTGAAAACAACAAATTGCACAAAATATATTATGTAGCAAAGTCTAATTAAGTTCTAACTCCTACCTTGCCCACCTTTTTCTTTGCATTGCAGATCATGCATTCTTCTGGGACAGCATTCCAGAAGAGCTTGCAAAGGTGACTTCTGTCTTTTCTTTTAACCTGATAACATTGTCAAGGATAATTTGGTTATCAGTTTCACCATTATCTAGTTTGCTTTAGAATTCCTTTCTGACTGACTATATTCTCTTGCAAACTCTCCCTTTGTTCTCCCACAGAAAAGTGCAGGGAAGAATCAGGAAGTTTCTGCCATAAAAATAATAGAGAAAACCTCTCTGCTTATGTGTTCTGTCCTTTAAAACAAGAGCAACATGAAAGAACTTTGATTTAAAAATAGTGTCCTGAAGGTGTTCTCTCCCACACTTGTCAAACACTCAACTCCTGTTGGATCTCTCCATTATCTTCTATGAGAAACACAAGATGATGCCCAAGCGACTCTTGTCATGCTCTAAACACAGAAAAAACCCACCAAAAAACCTAATACCATAGCACTGGAAAGGCTCCAAAGCTGAGAGCTTTGCATTTCTAGTTCAGACTCACCTGCTCAGAAATCGGGAGAGGCAGGAAATAAAATGACATTGAAACTTTGTCTCATGTCTCACTGAAGACTGTCCCTTGTTTGCAACCTTGCTTGAATTCTAGAGAATTATGTGGTGTTCATGATGTGTCTCACTGGGACCTCCAAACTTTGGCAGATTTTTCACTAAACTTCAAAATTCAGATACTATTTCATTTCCATCAACATGCCCATTTGGATGCTTGATACACCTGCATGTAACTATTTGTTTCTCTGCCTGTGTGGGTTTAGCCATCACAAACTCGTCTTTGGCCCTGAATTTGTAACAGATTAGCTACCCTTCACTATTAAATGAAGTGAGTAAAGAATGGCAATGGTCTGTAAGCTTTGCACAAATATACTTCCAAGAAGCTTATCAAAATTTCTATGTACCCCATTGTGCAGGAAATGAAGGGATTGGGTACATATGAAATATTTTTGGTTTTTTCATTATCATCAGTCAGCAAGGAACAGGCAAGTGAATCATGTACTTCTTGTGGAAAATACTATGACAAGTCTTGAAGCCTTCAATATCTAAAACTCCTAAAAAATCAGAAATAATTATATAATCAAATGGATGGGCCAGTTTATCCCCATCTATAGCTACGGGGGAGCTCACGGCCCATCTGGTGGAATCGCACAAAGGATGTCGTATCACCAGGATACCATATCAACAGCACAAACTGTCACTGAAATACAGGAGATATTTGATATTTTCTATCAAACATATGTCCACAAGGTTCCACACTTGTCATAACCATGCCAGGTGGATTATGTAATGGTAACAGTTGTCCCAGTTGCAATGTCTTCCTCCTTGCTTCTCTTTACCAAGAGCCTCATTTTATTTCCTTGGCAACGAAATAGGGTGACTTGTTCACTGCACATTACTTACAAGAGCCATCTCTCCTTCAGTTACTGGAAGCTTACTATCAATTCAGATCGTTTCAGTGTTCAAAATTATCCAACTCTTTGCTTTTGAGGTTTGGGATTTGATTTTTCAGAAAATAAGGATGGCAACTTTCCAGCCTGGGCAAATCCTGTTTTCTGCACATATCTAATAAAGCATTGGATGCAATTTATTCATGCAATCAATTCTATTTCATAATTAATGACATTTATAATAATGTCTTCCTAGACCTGGATCAGGACTGAACTGCAGAAAATGCAACAGAGAAAAATGCAAAAAAAATTATTCTTACCTGTAACAACTCAGCCATTTGCAGGGCTCTATCAACTCTGCAAAAAGGCTTTCATAAAGATTCGCAAAAAACAGTGAAGGCGTCAAATAGTTAGAATTAGTTAGAATTTATATATTTCTCTTCACAAATTGTGTGACATTTTAATATATCATTCAATGCTCTGACATCTTCAAGTCTCCCTGCCAAATTTAGCAGAAAACATTTACAGTCCTAAAGTAAGCATCCTAGAAGAATAAAGTTCAAGTTAAATTTCTGGTTTGTTTCTGAACTGTGTTTTGAAACGAGACAACACTACCAGATAAATGAACCAAACATAGTAAATTGTGAAAATTTTTCTTAATATGTCACTGCACAAGTGATGGAAATACGTATTGTTTCTACTACTGTACTCTGAAAGCCAAAGCACAAGTCTGGAAATGTTGCAGCACCTGAGCGTCTTTACTAGGAATTTTTCAATACAAGATGTTCCCTCAAAACCCCACTTTTTGGAGTCACATGAATAGGTGTCCAGACAGGAAAAAAAGTCAAAATCTGAGTCACAAAAACTGAAAACCAAAGAAGGGCAGAGGGAATTAAGCCATGACTTCCACATTTTCATTTATTTTAAGGAATTCAGAGCCTTGAGTCACAAGCTAAGGAAAGACAAAACATGACACTTCTCTCTTGGACATGGAGGTAAAGATAAATTTATTATCTATATTGCGGAAATGTGCTGCTTGTAAAACAAGCTTCCAGAAACTGGTAGCGAATAGAAACCCAAAAGGCAACTATTACAAGAGAACAGTATTTTTGGTCCACATAACACTGGTGAGCTCCATCACAGCAAGACAAAGCAAACTGCGTGGATAAGAGTAATCTTGCACAGCGTTATCCTCTGGCTGTATGTGTGCTGTCAGATCTTCTGAGATCCTAGATTTAAAACAAGCAACCAAACAAGCAAAAATATCCCTTCCTAGCATGCCAACATGATCCAGGTTTACCAAGACTTACATAGTAAACCTTTAGTAAGGCAAGCAACCCTACATTCCCTAGACAGAGCAACAAGTAGGTACAAGCCACTTGCAAATCCTACCAACACTACACCTACTCATAGCCTCACAGGGGTGTGGTAATCCTAGAAACCACACAGTTCTTTCCTTCTGAAATTACCCATTCCCATTCTATTTAGAAAACTTTTCTTTATGGGGGAGAACAAGAAGGCTTGACCTTGCCATTAATGAAATGTTTCCTGCAGATATATAATTAATTATCCTGTGCTACCCTACCCTACCCTACGCTATCCTATCCTACCCTACCCTACGCTATCCTATCCTATCCTATCCTATCCTATCCTATCCTATCCTATCCTATCCTATCCTATCCTATCCTATCCTATCCTTATCCTATTCCTATCCTATCCTATCCTACCCAACCCTATCAATTATCACAGCAAACAAGTCTTCATCTTCTTGTATAAATATCAGAATATTTATATGGAAACACACACGATTTGTGTTTTTACACCATATAGGATGGAACAGTGCCCTAGACATGTTTTGATAAAGCTAATCAGATCAGTTATGCTCTTTTTATAAAAAAATCTTTTACAGGTTCCTGTTCGTTTATATGCAATATTAGAGGCAGTTCTTTCATTACAAGTTCCACATTATCTTGCAATTAGAGGTTGCTGTTCATCCCACAGGAATATCCAGTTGATCACAAAGACTTTATTGACTCACTGCTGTCTTTGATGTATTTCTCTTGGCCCCTTGGTTACAAGCAGTAGTCACTGAAAACACCAATCACAGTCACAAAAACCAACTAAAGGAAGTATCTTCTAGCTAGCAGTTTTTAACCTTTTACGGGTTGCCATCCCCTTAAAAAGATACTCCAAAAAACATTGAAGCATGACAAGGCTTTCTTGTTTTAGTCTTTCTTTACAGATCCTGCAGAAATAAATAATGGATTCTCATTGCTCCCTGGTGCTGACACTAAACATCCCTCTTTCCAGCCAAATTGTTCAACGTTAAACTTCCAAACTTTAGATGTCAAGTACATTACGATAACCAATACAGAGGTTGCTTCTATTTGTTGCCTACAGACATCTAAAAATAATTAACTCTTTTCTCCTCTCTTTTTTCTTATCACGATGCAGTTAAAATAATAGTCATAGAAGTAAAGCAAAGGCCTAGGAAAGATTTTCTCCTCTGAGAAGTAGCCAATTCAGTGGAAAAGCCTTAGGACCCTGACCTAACCCAGCATCTGGGAAATGTAAGGTTATTCCCCATCCACGATATGTTTTTCTGTAATTTAATTAATTTTACTTTTACATGAATTGAACAATTGATATTTTATCACGTCTCATGGCAGAAACTCATTAGTAGCCAACTATTTTCTGTGCCAGTAGAAAGAGGACAATGTGCTATTTACAGCCAAATAATAGCATAAATTTCATTTGGTCTTGCCTATAGTACTGTGTGGTGAAATGCCAACATCAAAAATAATAATGAAAGTACTTAATACCCAATTATACATCAACACAATTGCAGTAATTACAAGTAGTACTCTTGCATTCCAATGTGACCCAGAATCGTGACAGATTAAAACATTAATCTCTGCTATGCATTTGCCAACGAAACTTTGTCAATCAAGATGACCCAATCTCAGGAGATGCAGAAAGAGGAATTTAACACACTGAAACTGTTCAGTGTGGGCCTAAAATTTTCAGCCTTGAAAACATACAAACATTAGAGACATCTGCTTTGATACAGCAGCATGGCTGTATTAGATCTTTCCTGCCTCAATTTAATCTGACATAGCCAGTGGATGGATAAATGTAGCCATTCCCTGCAGATGTGGTGATTGATCTCTGCATCACAGTATGAGCTAGAAAGCTTTGTCAGCTGAGATTTATGTCTCAGAAATCTGCAAAGTTGGGATGTTTTGTAACTATCTTTAAAATACAGCGTAGGATAGAGGTGAGACAAATGGCTGCCCACACTTTCTGGAGCTGATATCTATTTATATTGCAGAACTAAGCTGACTAACAACCAGTGAATGATTATTTCTTGGATGAATTTGGTGCCTTCATTCTTTGTGAAAAGAAATGCATGTTATTTCATACAACTTCATCTGAAAATAACGGGTGTTTGATAGAGTTGTCATGATTACTATGCATTTATTATTTATGAATTTGTGACCATAAAAGAAGCATCTATAACTGTGATAGTGAAATGCTGATTGCTTTTTCAGTGGTATCTTCTTAGATGAATATTTTTAACCAAGTCCTTCCAGATAGGTGTAACTGATTCCCCACATACCTTTTTGATTCTCTAATCAGCTAGACTTTAATGCTTGTTTTTTGCATCTGGAATGAGACTGACCCTGTAGTATTTGGGAATCTTCAAGCAAATTCAAGTGTTCACCCCTATCTGCATAAAGGAGACAAAGAGCCTCACAAGCTGAGCTGCTGAAAGTAAGGAAGACTTGTCTAAGTGTTTCTTATCCCATACTTACCTGTGGTGGCAAATATTCTCCTGCAGTCCTTTATCCCTTAGACACTTCTTTCTGCAATCCCTGACTCCAGCCTTTTTGTCTGAGTAAGGTGGGCTGCTTCAGTGAGTTTACACTTCAGTGTAATTGTTTCCCAACTAGATAAACACTTGACAGCAAACACTGTGTTTCAAACATTGTCAGTGTTGGTACAATACCCTTTAAATGGTGTCAGATGATCTCCTGTTTACTGCAATGTTTACTGCAACAGTGTCTGAAACACACGAATATCCCCCTCAATTATTTCCTGTCTCCTTTACTCTTATCTCACCCAGACTGTGATCTCTTCAGAGTAAGAACTGGCTTTATTTTGAATTTTGCATGATAATAGGTAGACAGTCAAAGCTCAATGATTAACAAACTGTTAAAAGACAAATCTCAGCAGGAGCCCGACAGGACTGCAAAGGCTGGATTTTCTCTAATGAATTTTTTCCCACACGAAACTTTGGACATACTGTACTCTTTTCCACATGCAAATTCCCATTTTGAGAAAGGATATGAAAAAGATGAGCAGAGATTGAGAATGTTTACACGTGCAGGGGCTAAGAGTCCTTGTCAAACAAGTATAACCAAACCCCTCTATAACCAAACCCCTCTATCTTTTAGAAGCCGTGAGTACGTTGCTTTTAGCTATAGGTATATTTTTTTTCTAGAGATACATAATCACAGACTTTCACTAAGGAATACCAGAAAGGCAGCACCACCTAGTGGTACCAAAACCACAGTGTAGTATTTTCGATACTTTCCTGAAGAAAATCCTTTTGGAAACATAGGGGAAACTCAGTTGAAATTATTTTGGAAATACCCACATGACATCTACGTGGTTTGGTCTTTTTTTTTTTTTTTCCCCAGCAAGAACATGAATAAATATTTGCAAGCTCTTAGTATACATACCTATATACATATACATATTTTCCATTTTAAGTACCCTTTGAAAGGGAAAAAGGTATGTGAATGTGTGCATTAATCACAGAGGATAAAATATTTTTCTTTTTCTTGTACATATATATAAAAAATATTTTTTAAATGATCAGGTACTTAAATAATTACTACTCACACCTTCCCATCCAATTTTATTATTTACTACTGCATGTGTACGGTTTAGATGAAAACCTATACAGGAATAAGAAATACCTATCAACTTGGGACCACTTTCCAAATATTTTCCAACATACATTCCAGGGAACTGTAGTTTATCTTGCTTCAATATATATAGTCCATGACAGAGATGATCACTTTGCAAAAATCAGAAGGGTCCAATGTATAAGACCAGTTGTCCCCCCCAGTGATTGTATCAGCATACGTATTTACATCTGTGCTCAGGAGCTGTACAGCACTGGGACTACCACTTGGTAGCATTTTAAATCATCCTACCATCTGCTTTTCACTTGCCCCTGTAAATCCTTTATTGACACTTCTGTGACACTTCAGGAGGTGGAAAACCCTCCGATGCATCTGCCACCGTGGGAGCCTGCCAGTGCAAGCTAACATTGTTCTGAACACTGAGAATCAGCGATCTGTAACAGCCCTTCCAAGTCTTTCTTCAGGCATGCACTGGGGAAGTTTGGCATTGCCAAAGATGTAAATCTCTAGTAATTATATTATAGCATTTTTTAAAGTTATAAACATTATGTGACAACGTAGCATAGTAAGGAAAAAGCTCGATGATCTAAACCAGTAGCGGCCTTTTTTTTTTATATGGTGCAAATAGTACACATCAGGCACCCAAACCACTCCTGCCTCATCCCTTTTCTCCCAGCCTGCCCCATCCTACATGCAGTCCACAGCTCACCTCTCCACTTCCTGAACTAGCACCCCGTGTGATATTTGGTATAGCCCAAAAGCCTGCACTTGGTGTGGCTTTCCCACTCCTCCCTTCCCAGTCCCAAATACCAGCACAGCTCTTCTGTTCCTAGCTCCCAACACAACCCCAGTGCCTACTTCTCTCGTGTTCGCAGCTGCCAAGCATCCTACTCTCCATCTTCACAGCCACATCACTGCTAGGGTTTTTAAGAAGCTCCTGAGTTTCATTCACTGCTGGCATACAATGTTGCTGGAGTTGTGACTGTTTCACCACTGACTTCATAGATTCCTTCCTTGCCTACAAGAGTATGGAAAAACAGAGAACAAAGTGACTGAATACAGTAATTCTAGCTAAAAACTTTATGGAATTCTTTTTACCATGCTTTATCATTTCATGGTTGGGGGTTTTTTTTCAGTCTTCCCCGTGTCTCACAGTAACTTTATTCTGAAGTCTAGTTCTCCTGCTAGCTTGAAACTTTCCACAGCAGTTTATTCATTGTTACTGGTGATACTTGTTTTAAACAGGCATTGTCCTTTACTTTAGGGAGTAAAGAGCTTAACCTGAAAGTATTTGAAGAAAAGATTTATGTCCTCTTACACTATTCACTTTTCTAGACTAACTACATGAACTTTCCGAGGATAAATTTAGTCTCTTGCAGACATCCATGTCTCCATTAACTGTTACCTAATTCAACTGGAAGGAGCAAAATCAACTCAGCAGTTTTGTGTCCAACAAACCAAGTCCTCCTAAGCCCATGGTTACATAGCTTCCTGATGTGCCAGGGCTTGATCTGCCAGCAAACCACAGGGAGGCAGAGCAAAAACCATTGCAGTATAACCCTTTCTCCACTCACAGAAACTATTAACCTGATAATCTTAGTGTTTCCTTACCTGTCCAAATCAAACTCCACCTTTCTTGAACACTTAAGCACACTGCGCATAGCACTTAAGAAGAAGCATCTCTGATAGAAATTGGAGAAGAATAGGTCCAATTGCATCTCATACATTGTAGGTTGTATTTCTCATTATTCCCACATACTTGCACTTTTTAGTCACCTGTGAGTACATAGGCCTTCCTCTACATATTACATTTCCAAGTGGTGAGCTCCTCAAATAAATTATTTTTATTTCCTACATACCTATATTCTGCTATTAAATTCCAGCCCATTTCTATTACATTCTGGGTTCTCTTTTTGTTGTTGTTCTGGTTTGATTTTTTACACTTTTTGATTTTTTCTTTATATCATTAATATTCTTCTATGTATTAAGCAATTAATCAAAACATTAACATTAGAATCAGTCCTAGAGTCCTAGTTCTTGGATAACTTTGCCAGTAACTTTCCTCCAGAATTACAGTACTCTTAAAACCATGTTATCTCTCCTTCTGCCAGGTCATTATACACCCTAAATTCTTGTAAGAATCCCGATCTTTTCTAGCTGAACCATTAATTTCCCACGGAGCAGTGAATCTTTCAGTTCTATACAACAAGTTAAGGACTTTAAGCTGCTAAAGAAAAGTGCAAATATAAATAGTAATTAAAATAAGAACCAAGACTTGTAAATTCTGTATAAATATTTTATTATGTATAAATGACAATTTACATGGATAGACTCTCTATTACAACAAAATACTGTCTGTTTTCATGAAAATATTCAAATGCTGTAAAAAAGCATTTTAGAATATCTCTTCCATCTTCTACAGTGATGTATTACTTAGGGACTGATACCAAGTAGCAAATATACTGCAACATAGCAGTGGCTGGTGTTTCTAACGATGCTGTGACAAAGCAAAAGGAAGGCATCATTTGGCATCTGAATTTGGATGCAAGGCAGGGGCTCTTTGTCTCCAAGTCAAGAAAACCAGGCAGAGTTATGGAGTCAAATACTCAGTCCATAGACTTTTAAACAGACGTTTGCAAAACACCTCCTTTGGGATGTCAGCTTGCTCTGCAAATACAAATCTCTTCATTTGATTTAAGATGGAGACAATTGAAAATAACAATGGGGAAGAAAAAAAAGAGAGAGTAATTGGAAGTCCTGGAAAAATCAGAAGGCACGTTTGTTCAAGGAAAAAACTCCCAACAGAATACCTCGTTTTCTTACAGTACGCATATATGCTCAATACAAGAATAACATTTTAAAGTCCTTATGTAAGCATTTAATCCTCTCACAGATCAGATCTTTTGTCTAAACCTTGAAAAGGCACCACAAAAAGGAATCAAAGTACTACAGCAATGCAACTGCAGTAGCTATCTAGGAGAAACTTCATGTACACCTTTAAAACTACAGTGTGTTATTATTTAATTTCTAACATGTCTTTGACTTCCAGAGGCTAGACAAGCAAAGAAAAATTTTGCCGTTTTAAAAACCAAGTTGCAAAACTTTTGCTAACTTTGCATATAGCTGAAATATTTATGATTGTCAGTGTGTAAACTACCTCCCAAACAACAGTCAGAGCCTGACATGTAAACAGTTAACTATACATAATTACATATGTATCGTATTAGGATATGCAGGTTTGAGCATTGTTCAAGGCATAACATGGACACAAGGTACAAAGTTTCTCCCAAAAATGAGAATGTAAGGTTAGTGCAATAATACTAAAGTTATCCAAAGTATCGTGCAAGAGAGAATTTTCTGTTGGCTGTAATGGGAAAAATATTTAAAAAACCAACCAACCAAGCAAAACAACCCCCAAAAAACCAATCCCAAACTTCCACACGTCCTCTGTTTCTGTTAGGCACTAGATAGGAAAGAAACCTTTCTGAATACTTCAGTAGTCACATTTCCATCTTACGGAACTCTGTATTTGCCTATGGCTTCAGCAAGTTAAAATGGGTAGTTTCCAGTTCTTACTGTTGAAGAAGAATAAATGTGAATAAAGTTAAAAGTAGTATTTTAATTAAATTATAAAAATGTAACAACTACTTCCTTCTAATATTTACATTTAGGTTTGGCATATTAGCTAGAACAGTGAAAGTGGCTTGTGCTTTGGTGATGAGAACAATGCCTGGCTTCAAACTCTCCAATGTGACATTTAAACTTTGATTTTTGACTTTTATTTTTTTTAACTATATAGAAACATTTTATGGGGATTAAGTTTAGATAAATTTGTATATGTTCTGTATTTCAAGTCTAAACAACGTGACATAAGTTGTGTTATTTCTATCCTTGCTTTTCATATTACTGGATTTTTTTTTAATACATACAGAGTAAATGTTTTTACAGATAAAAAAAGATCTCATAATTTCAGTGTTACATGGAAACTTCTAAAAAACATTGGAGGACAAGAAGCAGGAAAACACAAACTTATACATGCAGATAATTTTCACATATTATATAGTAATCCCCTTGCTCTCAAATACACTCACTGAGTAGCAGCGTAACAAAACCACTGAATGATATTGACATGCTTGAATTTACTTTTGGTTGGCTTTTTCAATGCATGTGTTGTTATTACTAGGAATTCTCCCAGATAAAAGGAGATTCTCAGTGCAAGAAGGAATTTTTCTGGTATATATATTCATATGTGTAATTAACTGTTACAGGAGAGGTAATTGCTCTTATGTACTGCTAGAACTAAGGCAGAACATAATACTGCATTATATTGTCAAATATCTAGAAACCAGAGAACAAACATGTTTTAAAAACTTCCACAAAATGCAAACCTGTTTCCATGAAAATTGCAAGTACTTCCAAAATATTTGAGTTTCACTTTCTGTCACAAAATCGCACATTGATGGAGTTTCCAGGAGTCAAAAGTCCATGAGTTTTAGCATGAACTGGTTCAGTTTTTGGAGAAATTTTGATTTCAAAATTCTGAAGTAGCTGTGAACATAAACAGGACAAGTATTAGAAAATCTTCCAAATTACTGACAAAGATTAGCCTATAAAAAAGAGAACAGACTGTCGCAAGCAAAATTTGAGTTGCCGGCTCTGCAGAGTTTAAGTGCTATGATTCCCATCCAGGAAAAAAAAATAGGGTGTTACAAAGTAAAGATTATAGTTCAAAATCTTCCTCCTCTGATGGAGGGAGGACTGAGTTCTCCTTTCTGAAGAACTTCCACATAATCAGATTAAACAGTCTCAACTATTCAAGAAACCAAGCTCTCTTTCAAACCTCGTGAGGTTCCTAAGTATTTTTGATTTCACTTCCTTTAATATCAATCAATATGTGAAATTATTAAGAAAGCAATAGGAGTCCCAATCCCATCAGACACATTTTTCTGAACAAAGAATACCTCAGCTATCTACTTTTACACCTTCAAGAAGGAAATACTGCAACATCCTCAGGTTTTCCTAATAATACATCTCAAACACTTTTTCCTATAAATCAAGTAATTATCTCTTATCCTTCTCCTATGACCAATGCATTGTTTTCTTATACATAACTCCCTTTTTCAAGGTCAGATGTTTGACGAAATTTTTATCTAATTTTTCTCTTTTAAGTCCTTCTTGTAATTCTCTTTGTCTTCCAAATTTCCTTGAATTTGGCTATATTTTCCTTAAAATACAGTGTGCAGGGATGGCTGTTTATTGTTGCTTAGTGAGGATTCATCAGTGTTTGGCAAGACTGAGTAATTTAGCTCCTCTTTCTGACATACAAAATGCTTGCTAATGCTGCTAATATAATCTAAAACCACATTGCCTTGTCAGAATTGACTGATTTTTTACTATATCACTCCAGTCTGTTCCTGTGGTACTAATATTACCCAGACAGTTGTTCATAAATTTGTGTTTATGCATTTATTTCTTCTCAAGGGCACTAACTTGCAACTGTCATTAGTGAATAATTTTGTGCTGCTTCTGGAATATTTATCTTTTTTTTCCATAATTCTATATTCACGTCTCCCGATTTTAACTTAATTCACATCAGCTTGGTATCCCATGCAAACTGTAAAAGTATTCTCTAATGTATCACTTACACTGCTAATGAAAATAACAGCCTAAATCAAATGCAGGACAGACTTTTATAGAATTTTAATTAAATGCTTTCCCAGTTCAACCGCAAATATTTGATAGCTACTGCCTCCAGCTATTTCCTTTTTCCAACCAGCTGTGCATGCATTTTATGGGCACTTCCATCTGGAACAAATTTTATTAATTTAATTGAGAGAAAAACATACAAGACATGTGAAAATATTTCCTGAAGTCAGAGTACGTGACTTACTTTATACCGCCAGATTAGTTAAGTGATCAAGTCAAAGAAAGAAATCAGACTGGTCTGAAACAATTCCTCTTTGATGAGCTCCATGTGTTTCTAATTTTAAATCACTTAAATATAATCTCAGTGTTTGTAAATAGGTTGTGTGCTGTTTTGTTCTAGTTTCTTTCCAGAAAACAAAGCAGGTTCTCCATTGCTTCCTCAAGCCTCCTTCTCAAAAAGATGGAAGCATGTTTTTTTCACCCAGCCCCTCTGGGAGCTCTCTCACTCTCAGGTTCAAAAGACAGGCACTAATAGTTCAGAGATTGCACTAGAAGTTTACTGAAGGAAATTCAAAGACAAAATCAATTAAGCTTTGCTTTGAATACAGAAAATGGATCTAAGTATTTTTATAGTTAGATAACTATAAATAGTTACCAAATTTTTGAGATTTGATTGCACAATCTGGACTCGTTATTTGAGCTAAAAGGGGTCTTGTAAATGACAAAAAATGTAGCAGCTGTTTGGAACATTTTCTTTATGATATGAACCAATCAAAAACAATATCTATCAATATGTACTAACTATTTATACAACTATAAATTATGTCTATTTAAAATGATAATGAGTTAGAAGAAAGAAAAAGAAGAGACAGAAAAGCACAGAACCTAGAAAAATTCTATTTGTCATACATGGTGATCAGTAAAAGGATATAAAATCTATTTATGTATTTGTAAGTTCTGAATTCTTCTAACTAAAACACAGAAACTGAGCAGGTAACCATTCTAATATACATTAAGAAACACTTCTGATTTGCTTACAAAAGCCTTCTGTACCAAATCCACATATTCCCTTAACAAACTTATCTTTAGTTTTACATCATATGTACTATACCATCTGCAATGTAGTTTAAGTATTACACTACATTTCAAGCATGATTATTTTCAATTTGTTGTCTTTGCAGGATGAGTACATTAGACAACACTCCAAAACAAAGGTTTTGAGCACTGTAGGGTCCCCAGAAATGGCATACATTACAAAAAATAATACCAATTCACTTTTCTTCTTGTAATGCTGTCATATAGTTCTAACCTGAATCAGTGCAAGATGGATTTCTAGCTCTGCAATTCTTTTTCCTATACAGCTTCGAATGCCATAACCAAAGGGGATGGAGCCAAAGTTGTCTACTCTGTCCAAATTATCTTTCCTCAGCCAGCGCTCAGGTCGGAACTCATTCGCCTCTGAGAAATTTTCTTCACTGTATGAAGTAGCATAATGACAAAGTGCCAGCTGGGTCTGAAAAAATAAATTACATTTATATTTAGCTAACTCCGATGCACATAACAAAATTAAAAAGCATTTGCAATTACTCTAATTTCTGCAATAAGAGGTGATAAAAATTAAGTATCTCTGAGTAATTCTAAAAACAAAAGGATACCTCAAAAATCAAATCCCTTTCCCAACTGGTCAAAGGAAATAATCTTCAAATTGTTCTCAATCTTGCTGGATATATTAGAGAAGATGCAGTGGGGAAGGAGATGGGAACAAAATTCACAAGTATTGGGAATTGTTTCATGAAGTTGCTATGCGAAAAAGGGAGAAACTCTTTCTACAAAGGGAATTAACAGACAAAGAATTAGAAAACTGCAAGAATAATGAAATTCATGCTTTTTTAATTGAATTGTACCATTACACAGAGATGTTATTAATAGACTCCACCCTCAAGAATATTAAGAACAAGTCATGATGATAAATTTCATTTGCTGGTGAGGACACAAATAAAAAAATACCGAAACAACAGCAATAAGTCAATCATAACATCCATTTGTGGCATATAAATGGGTATTACTGAAATACTTTCCTCTTAATGTTCTAGCGTGGTGAAATCTTTTAAAATCAATGAAGTGTATATATGTTGTAGCAGATCATATTTCATATGCAAAAATTAAACTGTTCTTTGCAGAGGACTGCAACACAACCTACCCCTTTAGGTATCAAGTATCCTCCAATGATCAAGTCTTTTTGGGTCACTCTTCCATTTCCTGGCAATACTGGATATAACCTAGAGAGAAATATTTATCTGAAGTTCAACAGTAATAACTAATACAATTTTTAAAAGTTTAGATTCCGATTTGTATTGACCAATACACAGTATGAATGCCATATCCGTTCACAGCAAAAATGCTTTTTGGAAGTACAGAACACCTTGGAACTTCAAGGACTTTGAATCATCTGTGAGAACACGACCATCATCTGAGAAAAGTTATTCATTAGTAACTGAAGGTTGAGCTATTCGGTCTATGCATTTATTTGCTTTACACATGTACAAGCACAAAGTTAGGTGGTCAAGCTGGAGACATTTTAGCACTACTGCTGAAGCTGGAAAAGCCTTATTGGTGCCTGCTCTAAAATCCTCTTACTCCCCCCACCTCATGATGAACATTTAGTACAAACATATTAAAAAAAAAAAGTACGTCACATGCCTTTAAATTAAATCAAGAAGGTTAAAATTGTTGAAGTGGCACTGCTAAGTACCAGTGTGGGGGAGGACGTTTTTACATTTCATCATACAGACTAAAGGGAAAAATCAAGCCTTTGATTCTTTACCTTAACAGACATGTCCTACATATGTGATATCACTTTTACCATACTTAGAAGCATTAAACATTATATAATCTATCTTATTCATTGCTTGAGTATCCTTGGACACAATAATGCTAATAAATAAAAGTAGAAGCTGCAAATAGCAGTAGCAACAATTAAATGCAAATGCCAGAACGGACTCAAAATCCATTAGAATAACATGGAATAAAATCTTTTAGTTGTCTGCTACTTACCTCAAGGTTTCCTTCAGGACAGCTCTAATCAAAGGCAATTTTGGGACATCGTCAGCAACTGGAACTTGATCTTTCCTTAGCTTATTGACTATTTCCTCATAAACACGTTGCTGCACCTCTGGGTGTTTCGCCAACAAGTATATTGCCCAGGACAAAGTAAAAGAAGTCTGAGGAAGAAACCACAATCATCATCATCAAGGCCAACAAGATTAAAAATAATTTCAAGCCAAGAAAAACAATTGGCTTTCAACTATGTGTTTTATATGTCTAAAGTTATGAAACAGACTGGCAGCGATTCACATCTGCATTCAGTGGGATGATTTCAGACTTCGCCATCCCCTCCTTCATCCCTTTTCCATCTAAAGTCCACCACATATCAAAACAATCCATGCTGATATTTTCCCAATGAAATATAAAAAGCGAAAGACAAACCAAATGTAAATCCAACTGTGTAAACAACATTGAAACATAAACACTCTAAACAGTAATGGATTAAGTTAGCTGTTAGTTTTCAATATGCATTTCACCTTTCCTTCCAACAAAAACACTTCACAGGAAACAAGGCAAGAAAACACTACTCAGAACATTTCCAAACCCTTTTAAGCATATGGTGGTCCCCTCATAGCATCCACAGAACAGAACTGATATGATCTCTGCTAAGATTATTCTTTGGTAAGCAATGCTACACCACTATCATTTAAAACTATTTTGTGTGAAGAAGAAACAGAACATAAGGCAGGACACAGCTCAACTTTGAGCACAAGAGGGTTTAAAGAAACACAATATCTAATCTTTTTTCACCATAGCTGGAAAAAAAAAATCAACTTGTGTAAATGTCTTATTTTGGTCTTATGCCTAAGATCAATTTGGAATGCAAATTCATCATGATGGTGACCTTCTATGTCTTGTCTTCAAACTGGTGTGTAATGCTAGAACTACCATGCTCATAAGCTTTTCTTGTTTTTCTTGCTTTTCTTGCAATATTGAATGGCCGTGCCTTCTACAATGCAACCCAGTTCTATCCCACTCATAGGAGCTGGCAATTGTGCCAGCTGTAACTTCTCTGATATAAACAGTGTTCCTTCCCAGCTTCCCAGTTCCTTCATAATCTCTTAAAAATTAGGACTGTTCCAGCAACAGACAAAATGCTTTGTAACCAACAACTGCCTTACAATTCTGTTGAAAGCTTTTATAATCCTCTAAAACTCTTTCCATTTCTGTGATAAAATGAGATCTGAATTGACAGCAGTAGGGAAAAAAGGATTCCCTCAATTTCTGTTTTCTTCTTGAAAATGAGGAAGGCAGAAGCATCGTCCTCTCAGACTGTTGCCAGCTGAGAAAGCTGAGTCAAATGGAAAGGGAAATTCTTGTTGGTGTGAACTTGAACACTGTCCTTTTATTTTTATGAGAACTGTCACACTAAAAATGGAAAATTAATGGTCTGAAAGATTAGAAAATGAATGGGATGAATAACCGTGCTTTTCTTAACCAAACATCAAAAAGTTCTGCAAAGTCATGAGCCCTTGGGATATTTAACCAATGGAGTAATATTCAGCACATAAAGTTTTACATATGCTCCTTATTTTGGAATTCAAAAGTGATTACTGTTGGGTTTTTCTTGTTTTCTTTAGAAACCTTACTTAAACTTTCTTAAACCAAAAAAAAATCTGAATTCAATTATCCCGGGAATTTTTATTTTCTTTAAGACCATTTTACTTTTTTACTTATTTTAAACTTTTCTACTGTACAACTATTAAAGTCATACATAGCACTTTCTTTATCAAATTAATGTAATTTCTTTTGAAAATTTGTTCAGTTGCTATCATTATAACAGCAGTGTTCATTGATATTCTAAGTAAGTCTGTATACCTTGTATATACAATAACTCATCTTTCTCTTTCCTTATTCTTCTGACTGTCATGCTGCAGTCAGTACTGAGCTACACTGATTTCATATGATAGGAATGAGAGGAGGGGAAGATACACACATGAAATTAATGTTTCTTCAAATGATCTATATGGCAAAGCAGAAGAATGAAGAATAAGAGACACTTAAGACACATTCCTAGGTGTTAACATAGTGGATATATCAGCCCCATTAGTCCTGAGCCCTTACCACACTTTGCCTCAGCCTGACTCTGTGTTGCCAGCACAAGCAGGGGTAGAGTGAACTTACCCACCTCATTGCTGGCCCAACATCCCCCTCCTAATGGATTCCAGCAGAAACCGGGTATCTGATCCATAATGTGTGTCCCAGTTGATTTAATTAGCCATACATGAAAATCCTTTACCAAACTCTACATCTGAGTTTGTTTGATCAATTTTTTTCACACTAACTTTCAGCTGACTTTTCTATTGTGGTCTACCTAAAGTAGCAGAAACACCAACCTGAGAAGCAAACTAATAGAAGAAAATGTGTAAAATACAAGCTGAATGTAAAGACAATTGCTATTTTATCTGTTTAATAAACTGTGGAACAGACTCCCAAGTGACGGGTTCCTGTAAACCAAAGCTAGAACAGAACACTGACTTCATTCCAGTGGAGAGATTACACACTACAGGAAGTATTTTGTATCACTTTAAAGGTGTCAAGGCTTAAATGTGTTAAAATTACATCCTTATAAACAACATAACCCCCGTGAAGAGAGCTGCTAGTGATACTGGTTTACAAAACCAGCTATGTACAAGAAACATGATAACAAGCTTACCGTGTCCACTCCTGCCAGAAGCATTTCAGTCATGTTGGCATAGATTTCTTCCAAAGTAAGTTCCTTATTCACTAGGAGGTCTGTAAGTAGCCCACCATTCACTGCTTCTCCTTTGTCCAGCTGAGACTGAATAGCCTTCAATTTGTTGTCAACGTGGATTTGACCTTTGGGATTCAAAATAATTGTTAAGCCTCCATTTTTATTTTTCTGCTGGTTCCATTCAGTAATCACATTTCTTGCTTATGCTACACTGCGCATCCAGGGGGAAAAAAATTCTCTTTTCTTAAGGAAAAGATCCTAGAGTGGTGGTGGAGGTCCTTGGGGACTCATGGCAAGGAAAGATTGAGCTGACAGGAGCCTTGGTAGCTCACAGCATGAGAATGCTGAGCACAAAGAAAGGACACAAGAGGCTTCAGGTTCCCTTTCTCCAGGGAAGCTCGAGGCTAAGTTTTTACACCCACCTGGCTTTTTTTCTGATGACTCTGCAAGAAGTGGTGAACTCTGCAGAACATGCTACAACTCAGCACAGAGAGGCTGCTACAAGATGCTAGCAGCAACGAGGTCAAAGCCACAGAACTTAATTACTCTCAAGACAAAGATGAGGAGTATCAAATAATAACAAAAATTGAGAAACTTCAGTGAATGACACACTGAGAAATTTCGCCCACAGTTCCCTGTGTATTTTAGTGACTGCAAACAGCATCTTTGGTCAAACAATGGATTTAAGAAGAGAAAAGCTCCTCAGAAAGTTAATGGCTCACAGAATGAGCTTACAAAAAAATGAAAATGAATGCAGCTTTCTAGTATTTGAGAGAGAAAACGGGTTCAGGCTTTTTAAACACTCAAGAACATTAAAAAAAAAATTGCTAAAATAACTCCTTCTTCCTGCTTATATGAACTTACATGAAAGCTGATTCATAAAGCAGCCTGGAATGTTTTATTTACCAAAAAACCCCATATTGTAATACATCAATGTACTTCGATGTCAATTTACACACTTGTATATATATAAATAAACTTTTAAACATGTTTAATTAATTGCCAGAGCCTAGTTTATTAACTTTCTAGTCAGTCTTAGTGGTGATTATTTGTCAGGGTGCTTAATTAAAAATTTGCTGAAGTCAACAAAACTACCCTCATTAAAATTGAAGCGGCTTGAGATAAAACCTTGGCAAAGAACTTGGACCTGAAGTGACAAGTGGGTGCTGAAAGAGATGAAGATAAATAAAGAAAGAGCAGTACGAAATATGGGAGTTTTGAGGGGTACTGGCAAAGTTTGTTTTCAGTAGAATATTTTTTAAAACAGTTCCCCTGGCTAGTCTGCATTTAATATGAAACTTAGTTCTGCCACAATGTCTTCTTATAATTTTAGGAGAGAAATGCAGCTTGTCCTGTTCAAACACACACAGAACCTGCAGAAATGCAGCTGAACTTTTCTACTACTAAATCTTACTAAATTTGAAGAGTCCATCCCAGGACCTGCAGAACTCTCTCCAGGGTTTCGGAATAAGTGGACGAAGCCATTTGGGAATAGCACCTGCATACATAGTGGTCTTAAACATGCTAAACATCAGTTCCAGAGCCTCAATATATTCAACAGTCTGCTGTGGGACGTTGTTTTCCAGGCAGCCCAGTCGGCATTCGTACAGAATAGTCGCCACACCTGCACATAAAAAATCAAAGAATTTGCTGTACACATGCATCAATACATATTAATAATTTAAGGAATTAACTAACAGAAAATTGAACTACCTTACAAGAAATTATTATTATTATTACCTCAGTTGGGGAACAGAAAAAACAGACATTCAAAACACAGTAAAATAGTCCAGCTAAACATTGTAGCAAGAGAGTAGTTGCTGTGTCAATAATGCTCAGCACGAGAAGACAGCCAGGAATTCCACCAGAAGCAGAGCAGCCTCCAGCCTGTTTGCTGTGTTTTGCATTGCACTACAAATCCTGAGCCTGCCCTATTGGCCTCTGAACCCAAAGGGACACAAGAGTCCAAAGACATTCCTGATAACTGGTGACAACACAGGAGTTTCTACCAGTGGCTGTGTCTGCCATCAGCCGGTAGCAAATGAATGCTGAGTCTGTATAAATGGATAGAAAGCTTGCACTCCAGACAGTGCTTTTACTGCACACACCGTAGTCCACCCAGCCCTGAAAAACAGCAAGTGTGACACAGTTGCAAGTGACAATGTTGACTGTCTCTTGTTGTGATTTGCTGTAATTTTCATAGATGTTTTTCTGCAGTACTGCAGGCATCGCCACTAGAAATTATCTTTACTGACAAAAATAATTTTAAAATTTGGTTATTTTCAACTCAATCTTCCTTCCCTAATTTTCCTTCCTGGGAAGATATTTTTCTGTGTATTTTATTCTTTTTCTTTCAGAAACTGCTAGTTCTTATACATCCTCTTCCCGCTTACGTGGTCCTTTCGAAGAAATCTTATATATTGGTTCCCTGAACAGTTACAGTGTAAGTTAAAGAGAAAGTAATATAGAAAATAAGTGTGTGCCAGGCACAAGTTATAAATGAAAAACTAAAAGAATGGGAAGAATTTAAACTAACCCATCAGTTATAGTGAATCTGTAAGCTCACAGTTTGAAATTCCATAAACTGGTATTTAAATGCCATTTTTAGACACTATTAATGTGAAACAGACCAAGCAGGCAGCCAGCAATTTAATACAACATCTTCATAAGTGAGCAATTTGGAAATTCTTCACATCCCAAATTACTCAGCTGCCTGTCAGCAAAGAGTACCAATGTTTTTAAAAGGCATTACATATAACAAGATGGGGTTGTATGCAGTCAGCTAAAGAAATGCATGAAATATGTATCACCACAAGATTTCTGTAGGAATACAGGAAATGCCATACAGGCTCAGGCCAGGGTTCCATTCAGCATTCCCTCATTAATGGTAGCCAGTGGCAGATGACATTAAGGCAAGCATAACAGTCCCACACTTGGCATGCATAGGAAGGGAAAAGCAGTACCTTTTCCCACATTAAGCTATGAACTGAGTTTAGATACATCACATGGGGATCCTCCATTGGAATTTAGCTGTTATATTGTGAAATTAACATGTCTTAGAAGTCACCTGTTAGAAGGTCAGCACCCTTATTTTTGAGAAATCAATAGAGAAATACAGAGTACTAAGACTGTTCAAGGCCTTGATTGAACATTTTACCTATACACCAGCATTTCCATGGGAATTGCTCCTTAATACAAGGTATCAGGTCTCTGGACTTTGCAAAGGAATTCTACTGATACCCACTCCAGTAACTAGGAAGACACATGAATGCAGAATATCAAATTTCCCTGTTCAGATTAATCACAACAGGCCATAGTCATTTGACAGAAATGCCTAACCACAACCACACGGCTTTGCATCCATTTTCTTCAGAGATCCAGCCTGGGCTTACCTTCCATTGAATACTTGAAGAAAAGTTTGTTAACATTGGTCACTGTTTCCCCATCCTCCTCTTGACTTCTGAGGGTGTGGATTCTTTTAATTAAGTCTGTGATAACTTCATTGACTCCTTCAGAGTAAACAGCCACATCTTTGGGTTTCAGAACTTTTTGGCTCAGTACACTTCTCATTTTTAGCCATTGCTCCCCCTCCCTAGAAAAAAATATTAATAATGTCTATACGTAGTTTTCCTTAACAATCATCAGCTGGGTAAGAGCTCTGCAATCCAGCTGTTTGTGATTTTTCATGTCAAATGAAAGCAAGTGGTAAAATGAAAATGATAATGTATATTTTGCATTATGTTCCTACAATTTTATTCTGTGTTTATGGCACATCCTCATTAAATTTCGGTGTTCCAACATGTATGTTCAGATATAAGTCAGTCTCTGGGTTGAGTGACAAAACTTGCCCACTCAGTGTCCTGAATTTGACAAGTGTCCCTATGTTAGTCTATTAATAGTAGCTAATACAAGAAATTAGTAAAATATTCTATTAAAATTACTTTAAATAAGTATTTGAATGGATAATTTCCCCCTAAATAAACACCCTGTGTCAGTGGGGACTGTGAGTAGTTCCTAGTGGCAATTAACCACATCCACATGCGCTGCCAGGTTATGCAAGCTGTACAGACAGATAACTCCTCTGGAATCAGCCAGATTCAAAAATATCTGTGTGGGGACACACCATAGTGTGAATTGACCATTCTGTGACTTCTCTACATTAGTCTACTGAGGGGGGACTTTGGTGAACAATAAAGCTAAAACCAATCTGAGCCAACAATTCCACACAGCACACTGATACCAGATGGAACAGCCTAGAACTGGTGCAATAAACCCATATTCATGCAGTGCAGTGCCAAAGCCAGTAAGCTCTATTCTGCAAAACTGCTTGCAGGTGAGTCAGCTCAGACAACTCCAGCTGATACACATTCCCAAAGAATGTCTTCA
Organism: Falcunculus frontatus; assembly: GCA_013398115.1. Classification (NCBI taxonomy): domain Eukaryota; kingdom Metazoa; phylum Chordata; class Aves; order Passeriformes; genus Falcunculus; species Falcunculus frontatus. Next base: position 4,675,186 of record VZRV01005418.1, read on the forward strand.
TGCAAAGTAACTCACTGCATGTTTAACTACACATCATTACCATCCCTTTGAAACTCCACAGCAGAACAGACAAATTCACAGCATTCACCACAAATACCTACTCACTTTCCCCCACTAGACACACAGATTTTCCCACACAGAAAAGCCTGATTTCCCAGATGACCTGTGCAGCCCTTCAGAAAATCACTAGCTTATATGAGAAAACAAGGAAAGCGGAGGAGTAACAACACTTACGCAGAAATGAGCCCCGTGGCTCTCCCCCTTAAATCTCTGTACTCCTGCCAGGATTCCATGTTGGCTCTTTGTGGTGCTCTGCCTTCTGCTCGGAGGACTTGAGCAACCATGTCTCGATCTGCAATGGATACAACAAACTGGGGACCAAAGTGAGACTTGAAGATCTTTCCATATTCCTGAGTGTGTTTTTGCTACAGCATCACCAACAAAGAGAAAGAGAAGTCAAGTGTTACTAAGAAAAGCTATCACAAAAGGAAACCGACAATTTGTCATACACAATCTCTCATACCTAGAATTTGATCTCCAGCCTTCCAGCCAAGAAAGAGTTTGAAATGTCAGGAGGAGCATCTAAGCATTACTGTGAAATATTCACAAGGAAAACAGAGAGGTCACACAGTTCAGGACCACTGACTGAAAAGACCCAAAGCTCTAAGGCACAAAAGAGTGTGAGTGAAACTAAACACTGAGAAGATGAAAGGACCTAGTGCACTTAAAAATACGTCCCTTCAGATCAAACAGGTTTGAAAGAAGGTCTGCAAAAATTAAAAACATGAAAGCATATAGGGTTAAATTAACAGTATAATACAAAGATATCATTTCATATCTTTTGTAAATAACTACTTACTCTACCATTTAATTGCTTATAAAAAAGCTATGTATAAGTTTCTCACACCTAACCAAGAACAATGACAGCACAACAGCCTAGTGAAAAACCGCATTTTGGAACAGATTTGTCAGCAGTGAACTTAAGAGAGACATATGCTAATTCTGCAAAAGAAGAGAAAAGGTGGGGTCTTATTCTTGCAGTGAGGTTTATTGAGTGGTTGATCCACAAATCATGTCATTCAAGCTGAAGGCAAACAAGAGGATTGGAAATTAATAAAGAGGATTGGAAAACATTAAACTGTGCATATATATTTAAACAAATAAAACCAACCCAAAAAGTTTTCCAGTCAGAGTGCACACTGTCCCATGAAAGTCTTACTGATTATTTCAAATAAATTTCATTCTGACATGGTCGTGAAGTGAAACTCTCAACTCTTACAAATCCACTTGGATTTGAGGTACATCGTCATTTCAGAGGGGGAAAAAACCCCACCAAAACTGCAAAGAGGTTTTTAAAAAGATATCATTAAGACTTTAAAAATCAAATTTAAAGCCTTTATTTCTGGTTAAAGTATTAAGACAAGTTAAACTGACCAAAGTTAACTATGACACATTACCTACATTCTAATCCAAAGACACCTGCACACAGAGCTACGCTGAATATAGACCAAAGGTGGTTGACACCAACTACATTTGTGAAAGTCTGGTGTAGACCCAAGGTTAACTTATGCGAAATATATTTTATTCAGTCTTAGTTACAGACATGAATTGTTTAATTGCCGACAATAAGTTTAAGACACATGAATCACTGTTCAGAATATGATACCAAGTACGTATAAAAAAATGCAACTCTTTTGTCTAGTTTCCAAATAAAACATGAGTTGTGCAATTCTGGTCTCTGCCAGTCACCTCTTAACTACTTTTGGAGCACAATGGCCAAATTCAGTCTAAGTTCTAAAGGTCTCCCACAACAATATTCTTACCATTTTCAAAAATCAGCATCTGGATTCATATGAGACACACGTATTAGTCATCCTGATGAGGGAAATACTACAGCAGGACTCAACTGTTGTCATTTCTGCTTGGTCTGCTCCTAACCAGCACCACAGCCGGAGCAATGTATGAACAAGCACTCCCAAACCCCAAAGCATCTCTTGCCTTAGAGATATCTTAAGGATACTGAACTTGGAGATAATAACTTTGAGAGTATGTGCCTTTAAAGGAAGGCATGAGTTGGGAAACAAGTGCAGCAAGGAAAAATCAGTGGAGTGAGGGGACTACAGGCCATCAGTCACAGAAAAACAGGTTCAACAAATTTTGCTGTTTAAGGAGAAGTTTGTTTTTTTCACTGATGGTTTACATAGGACAACGAACTTCAACAGAAAATAAATCAAGAAACCAGCTATCCAATCAAATAAATCAAATCCTAGTTTTAAACCAGAAATGGACAGGGACAAAGTGTTTGGATATTTCTTTCCCTCAATAGATGGAACATCATTCTATCAACTTCATGTATTAAAAAATGCCCAGGATTTCTTTTTCCACATTTTCCCTCACAGCATGGTTTTTTCTTTCCCTTGTTCCAAACCTTGAAAATGTTCCACTCTAGCGCCTCACATACCACTCTCACACCATTCTTTCACACACCGTAAATTCAAACTGCCAGCATCCAAATTCCTCCCTCCTCACCTTTCTTCTCTTTATACTTGCATAGCACTGATGAGACAAAAGAGATCTAACCTCATCAAATTAAAAATATTTCCCCTTTGTCATAATTGCTGTAGGCATTACTACTTTGGCCAGGACTAACTGGAATCATGTTACTGAGAACAGGACCTCCTTGTGAAAAAGCACTCGGCTTCCCCAGCCCTTCTGCATATAGCACACAAATATTTGTATGTGCTGAAGGACATCGTTTAAGTAGCTGTGCTGGTTACCAAAGGGTTTGGGATTAATTCATTCCTGATGTTCACTGTATTGTTAAATTTAACAGATTGTTATTAATCCAGTTAATGCCTACTTGCATTCTACATGTAGGCAAACAAGGCATCCTGTGATTCTAAGCAGAATAGAAATTGGTATTGTATTGCAACTTTTCCTTATCCTTCCTCACACTTTCCTTTCTAGGAATAATATTCGCTAAAGAAAAAAATACCCATATCAGCTAGCGGTAGCAAAAACCATATACTATTTAGGATGTCTTACGTTCTTTTAAAAATTCTGAGTAATTTTCACTATTTTGACAGGGAAAGAACCTGAAACTAATGGTAGCATCTTTTTTAGTGTTACGAAACTATGATGAGTACCTCTCAAATTCTGTACACCACCACAGAGTTAGAGGAAAAAAGAAACAGAATAAAACAAAAAGTTTTAGTTGTCTTCAAGTTTCATCTTCATGTGTCTTGGTCAGCAAGCAATCAAATTCATCATTAGCAATCTAGTTTGGCTGCCATGGAACACAGCATACACTCTAACATTTCTTCTTAAAAATCTAAATTGTAAGTATGACAAGGCTGGACAAAACTAAGCGACTTATGTGATTCTTTGTTTTCTGTCTCCTGCCTCTTTCTGGTGTTTTTAGGCCCTTTGTAAATCTTAACTTTTGAGTTTTGGTTCTTAAACCACTTAAAGTTCTGTTTTCTTTAGTTTCCCTTTTCTATTTTTATTTCCCTTTCTCTCTCTTTTTTCTTCCTGAAATTTCTGTAATTTTCAGGTTCCAAACCTCTTGGGGCTGACTGTGAATTTCTTCCTAGCGATTTGGGAAAGGTCACCAAGAAAAGCAAAATAATAAATGCGCCATTTGAGGTATTTCCAGCGAGATCTGTACTGCCGGTGGAAAGCGATAAGGATCCACAGCTGCAAAAGGGTGAAACATACAGCTTTACTCCCTTATACACAAGCGCTTCCTTTAAAACAGCTTGGACTACACAGGAAAAGAGCCCAGGAGATGCGCTGTGACTTTCTAGGAATGAAACCCACGTGTTTGGCCAAGCGACCAAAATAATTCATCTCTGGATAGCGACAGCCTTCCGGTACGAGTGCTGCCCATGCCAGCATCCCGAGGCGCTGCACAGGGAAGGAGGATCTTTGTCCACCCAGCTCCCGCCGTGCCCCGCAGGGAGAAGGCGCCTCACCCACCCTCACCAGGTGCGACCGACGGAGGGGACCCGCCGCGGCCCGCGGGACGCCACAGCAGCCAGAGGACGCTTCTCAAGCCCCACCCGGGCTCTGGTTCGCTCGGCCGCCTCCCCCCCCGCTCCAGCACCGCCACCCGCCAGGTGAAAGGAGCCGCTCTCGGCCCGCCCTTCCCCTTTCCCTCCCCTCACGCCGCCATCCGGCCCCGCTCCACTGTGGCGGCCGGGGAGCGGGCGGCAGGGCCGGCGGCGCCAGTCGCCGCCACCCCCGGGCCTGTCCCTCACCCCCCCCGGAAAGGTTCAAACCCGCCCGCCTCCCGCTGAAGAGAAGGGGGCGGCCGCCGGGGACGGCCAGCGCTGACGGCAGCGGGGCCCGGCGTATCTACCGCCCCCTCAGGGGATCGATATAGGCAAAGTGTATTTGTGTAAGGGGAGGCCGGGGTAGGAGAGACGAAATGGTCTCTGATCATAGCGGAGCAGCGCCGGGCCGGGCTGAGGGCAGCGGTGGCCCCAGGTGCCGGCACAGCCTCACGGCACGGGTGGATGCTGCGGTCTAAGATTCCGGGGAAGCCCACGGTTCCCAGCCCTGCCCGCCAAAAATAAGCCCTCTGCGAGCTTGTGAAACAGCCTACTTTTGAAAAAAAATGGTACCTTTTTTTTTTTTTTTTTTTCCACCCTGAGGCACCTCCTCAGCGGTTCAAAACGCGCGCAAAGATTCGCGGGGAGCGCTCGCGGGCACCGGGGCACGGGGAGCCGGGATCGTGGGATCCCCTGTGAAACAAAACTGCCGCAGCCTCCGGTGCTGCGAGGACTGGAGTGGGGGAACCCCTGAATCCTGGCTCTCCCCAGCAGGAAGGCGGCGCGGCGATGCCCAGCTGCGGTGCTGCTAACCCGGCGATTCACCAGCGTTTTAAGAGGGGAGGAAAGGAAATGTATAAGTAATCCTGGCGTGATTAAAGCCTTAAGTAGCCAAGTGAGCTGTACCTGGATTTCATGAATGCGGCCGAAGCCGTCTTTCCAGAAGAACTCGTAGAGGTTGTAGAAGGTATTGGGTCCGGGCATTTCGTGCAGGCTCTTCACCCTGCCCAGACGGTGGGCGGGGGGCTCCAGCAGCTCCGCTCCGCGCCCCTCGCCCTTGTTCCCCGCCGCTGCCCGCGGGCTGCCCCTCACCTCCAGAGACTGGCTGCTGCACAGCCGGGACTGCCCGGGAAACCTGCTGCTGGCAAAAAGCGCCTGGTTAAAGTAAGTCCTCTCACATTCAAGTGTCTGCTTGCATTTCATCGTCAAAACTCTGGTGAAGAAAGACATGTCTTTTAATTTCAGAAGGGTCCACTTTGCTCCTGCAGCTGCTTTTTATTTGGTTGCTCTTTCTTCAGCGCCTGCTTTAACTTGTACAAGCAGCACTTCCCTCTGGGGATAACAAGCGAGCAGAGTCCTCAGGCAGGTGCAAAAGGGTGCTCTTTATTGCCCAAAATCAGGTCTTTTTAAGCAATTAGGCCTTTATAAGTTACATATTTTCAAAGGATTACAAATGTAATTCAACCAACCACCATAAACCACGATGTAAGCATGTGACAGTTATATAACTTGTTTTTTACGGTTACGTAACTTGTGTTTTACCTCTATTCCAGCTGACTCATTCCCCAAATCCTTTTCTACTTAGCTGAAGTACAAGGAGTCAGTCATGATTTTACAAAGGCCACAGGGCCTTTATTCTGTAAGGTTTTGCCTATCTGTAACATCTCCCCCTTCTTTGATTACCTGTTCTCTTGCTAAAACAACCTGTACTGGTAAAGCCATTATCAATCATTCGTTGCACACAAGATAAAATACATGGGATGCATATCACAATCAATAAAAACACACCAGAGATAACTATGCCATACATTCCTAAACATTTAAGCCATATCCCAAAGCTGAGGTTGTTGATCCATGAAAACATCCCCCACCAATCACCCTCATTGTACTGCTGTAGCTGCTTAGTAAGCTGCTTAAGATTACTGATACTTTTGTGAATGGATTCTGAATGATCACTTAAGTTCATGCAACACATGCTGTCAAATTCTTCGCATCTGTGGCCCTGAGCCAACAACAGGAAGTCAATGGCCGCCCAGTTCTGCAGTGCTGCGTGTCGCACTGAGTTAATGTCTATTAGCATAGCTGAAAGAGCGGTACTAGTAGTGTTGGCTTCCTTTGCAAGCCAGCAGCCAAGCTTGGTTAAGGAAGCCAAAGGATGAGCAGTACCAATTGATGGTATCCAGATGCCAGAGATGCGCTCTGCAGTGTTCCAAAAGGCTACCTTTGGATTGCATTTCCCGTTAAGAACATGTGCTGTGCCTAACCCGGTGCTGTGCTGCAATAATTAAAGCAGTCCAATTTGGATGAAACAAGGTTAGTTGGCCAATGGTACACAGTCCGCCATAGCTTTGCCTTGTATACCTTTCCAGACACGCTCTCTGCATATTAGGAACAAGTCTGAAGGGAGAGCAACAGTGCTGATGCCGGATGTCAGTTGTCTTTCCAAGGTCCGGTTGCACCACAAGGAAGCGTTGCTAAAAATACCTTTAGGAGAGACATCAAAGTTAACACTGTTCATATAAATGTCAGGTGTACAATCAGTGTAGAAGCACAGAAGAGCACGCGAGGTCCTTAACATATTTAGTTCTTGTGGCTGCAAAGGCAAAGCTGGAAAGTCACGCATCCTTCTCAGATCTTTGTACCATGCTTCATCCCATCCTGCAGTCTTTCACCAGGTGTCCTGGCACCACCACCTGGGCTGCAATATACCTGGGACTGTGCAGTTTTGCTGCACGCTTTCATTATACAGCTTACCAAAATGCTTCTTGTCAATGGGTACCCCTACCAAGCACATGCGAAAAGGATCACTGGGGGTTGAGTGATGTATCAGTGCATGTAGCATTGGCAAGGGTGATCCATACATTTGCACCATCCAGTGTAGGGGGTAAGATACTTGCAGTGCTCTCACCAATCAGGGTGGTGCAACAAATGGTCATACACACCGCGAAGAAACCCATTTCACGTGGTGACCTGTGGAGACACAAGCATAACCCCTTCCCCATGGTAACAAATCTACAGGTCCTGCCCACTGCCCTGTTAATGGGTCCTTTACCATCACTGGAGGCCTAGGATGAGCCCTTGTATTGAAAGAACATTGTCTTTTGCATGCTGTTTGGCCAGATCCATCTTGATTTAGAAAATTAAGAACATACAGGGCTTTTGCTGACCTGTCATGTGGACATTCCAACTCCTCCTTCTTTTGTTTTTGAAGCATAGTTTTCAATGTTCTGTGGGCACGTTCAATAATAGCTTGCCCAGTGGGAGAGTGGGGGATACCTGTGTTGTGGGAGACACCCCATTGCTGTAAGATTTGGCGAGTCTGTTGAGAAGCATAAGCAGGCCCATTGTCCATTTTAATAGTGTCAGGAAGGCCCGAAGTAGCAAAGCACGTGAGTCAGTGCCAAGTGACATCACAAGTCTTCTCTCCTGTATGAGCGGTTGCCATTGAAAAGTGTGAGAAAGTGTCAAGTTACATGAACATATTTTAAATGACCAAATTGTGGAACATGAGTAACATCAGTATGCCAGATAGAATTGGCAGTCAGGCCTCGAGGATTGGCACCCTCTGCCAAAGGAGCAGGAGCAACTCCACGGCAAGGATGCGATAGCAGAATGTCGCGAGCTTGCGAGGAGGTCAATTGAAACTGCTTGCGTAAAGAGCGTGCATTCTGGTGAAAGAAGTCATGAGATAGCTTAGCCTGAGCAAACTTATTTGGCACAACGTTTGGCATGACAGTGATATCTGCACACTTGTTACCTTCTGCGATAGGTCAGGGTAAACCTGTATGAGAACAAATGTGTAGCACATAAAAGTCATGCTGTCGGTTGTTAATCAAAAGCCATAGTGTTCACAGTTCTCTAAATAAAAGTGGGTTATCAACCTATCGCAAAGAGGCAAATTCTAAACGAAAAAATACATTAGCAGCATTTGCAGAATCAGTTACAACACTGAGTGGTTCGTGTGAAAACAACTGAAAAGCATAGCAGATAGCGGCTAACTCCAAAATTTGCACTGAAGTATTTTGCAGCGTCAGAATCCTTTCATGCCATCGGGCAGAATCACCCTTACACCAAACTACTGCACCTTTGCTGGTTCTACCGGATGCATCCATAAAAACAGGACGGGGGTCATACTGCAGTGGTGTTTTGCATATAAGGGGAGGCTGCCCACCTCCATCCACAAGTGATTGTGAAGGGTAGCAAATAGTCAATTGTCCTGACAAGTCTACAAGTGCAATCTTACAGTTCCTCTGACAACAACCATGACAAGAGTTCTTTGTTCGCAGGCACATACATTACATATGGGTCTTGGCCACCGAGCATCTGCAGCCGCCCTCTGCCTTTCATAATCAATTGCACAAACACTGACAGTCCATACAGTCTTTGTTGCCATGTGAGGTAGAAATAGCCACTCTAACACATGCAAGGGATCATTGTCATCAGCAAACCACTGAAACAAAACTGCAAAAGGTTGAAATTTACTAGCTACTATGGCAAGAGAAATGGGTTGATCGGGGTCCCATCTCCAGCCTTGGCACTTTTCCAGTGCCTCAACTGTAGAGAGTAAATGCACCAGTCTGCCACTTGCCGCTACAGCCTGGAGAAGAAGCAGGCAGTAATTACTGTACTTAATCATATTAAAGTAATGAACTCTAAAGTTTGAATACCAAGATGCTATCACCGATGCATGAAGTCATTCATACCTCGTAAAATCATTATGCTTTACTTGATGCTGAATGTATTGCATCCCACACAGACATTACTCAGAAGAGTGAGATCATTAGTCACGATTTACTACACAAGAACTACAGCGCTGTCCTAAATCCAGCTACTACTAGTAATTCCACCATTACAGGAATCAGTATTAAGCCATTTGCATTTTGTAGGTTGTTGTGGTTTTTTTCAAGAGTGGAGAGTAGTTTCAAAGCAATTAATAAAGCTTTTTAAGAGAGAATTATGCAGAGGGACACTGCCTGACTTGCTCAAACCTCTGTCACAGGCCCCTCCCATTACACTAAACTACCATTTTGCTACTAACTGTTGCCATTAGAGCTGGTCCAAACTACTATCAGAGGTAAATAGTGTTTTAAACAGGGGAGAGGAAATCAGCACCAAAATACTGCACAATTATCTCTTCTATATAAGCCACTCAAGCACTACCATGGTTGGTTCCAGGTTGTGAGGCAGAAGACTCAGCACAAGAGAAAGAACCAAGTGTTACAGGGTAGGGCTCAGAGCCTAAACAAAGTTTAAAGCAGATCAGTTCCCTTTTTAAAAATTACCTGATTCTGATACAGAGACCAAAACCAAGCACCATCTGTCCTCAGTTATGCTTCCAATATTTCTACAGTCTCAATTTGTGAATTCATGCTAATAAGAAACAGAATTGAGTATTCTTCTGAAGCACATTTGTCATACAACCAGGATAGCTGTACCATGCATGCTCCTTCCAGTATGGTAAAGATTTATACCAACCTATTTTGAACGAACAGAGGTTGTTCCTAAAGCTCTACAATCAATCAGCGTAATAACACCTCTTAATACAACACCAAGTAGCATGTTACATTATTAAGCAGATGTTATTTAGAAAGCATTCTTCTGCCACAAACCACCACCATTTCTCCTATAATTTTCTAGAATTATATTGCAGTCTTCATTAAAAAAAAACAAACTCAGGAATCCTTCCTTCACACATTCTTCCAACTCACCTTGTGAGAAGTCAAAATGCTTTTTGATTCAGTATTAACTTCTGTGGTGACAGTGCACTGTTTAGCAGTTACGAAGGTTTTATTGCATGGTTAATAAATAGAATATAAATAACAAGAGAAACAGCTTTTATTTGAGCAACTTCTCAACAGTAGCAAGAAAAATGAGGAAAATGAGCACAGAATTTGTATTTACTACTACTGCTTTCCTTGAGTTTACTTTGGAGACAGAGTCCCTTTCTTCTTGTCTTCAACCCTTAAAATATTTCTGACCAATTTGTTAGAATTTTAATACAGGTTAAGTCACAAGTATAAATTAGCTCTTTCTTTTAAAAATATAATGTAAAGTGCTCCTCTTGGGATTTATTCAGCTCACTGAATGATTTTATTTCAACATTTTGAAAAACAGTATATTGTTGAGCAGACACAGTAACGAGATAAATAGTATTTCAAACATCAGTACAAACTTCATTTACAAAACCTTTTCAGGACTCTTCTGAAAAAGGATCTTTAGCTGATAAAAATAAAATCTATTAATGACCCTGAAAACCAGACAAGTACTTCTCTTGAACAAAGTGGCCTGTATGCTTCAGCCCTCTGGGCATGAGGAAATGAGGGCATAAGACAAGGAGCCAGTGCCATACAAAAAAGTATGTGCTGTGACATATTTGTATCTTAAAGTTTTCAAAAATATTTCCATGATAAGATTTAGTTCCTTCTTTGCTTTTCCATTCACTTATGAGAGCACATACATTCTGTGTGTAAGCAAATATGTGGCTATACAGATGCATATAAAAAAGTCTTTTAAAGGACCTGTCATAAATTTCAACTCCATCTTTTCAGCTACAGGAACAAAGACATGGATCCACAGTTTCAACAAAACGCCCATGTGAAGATGTCACTTCCGGAAGCGTTTGAACAGGGGGTGGATGTGTTTGTTTGAAGATGCCTTGCTCCGTGAGGAGTGGTATTCCATGTAAACTGTATCATCTGCTCCGGACATGGAGCTCATGGTGCCTGTACGACGGGACACCTGCAAGTACAAGGAGCATAAGCGCGTGCTTAGTGTGTGATCAGAGGTTTTAAAAGTATTTTCATCGCGTGTGACTTAGAAGATTTACTCCAAAATCTGTAACAATAGATCTGTTACCTTCTCCTTCAAATATGATGGAGAAAGACATGAATTACATGTCTAAGTTCTTCCAAGTGCCCAAACAGTGAATTATTCCAATGGCTAAAGGCTAATGCAGATTAGAAAAATAAACCTGCTCTCTAATGTTTCACAAAGATACCAAGACATCAATGACTACATCACATTTAGAACTGGATGGAAGTGAAACGGTCCAGTTCTCTCTCACATGTGGTCATCCTTTTCAAAGAATTTTTCATTACCTGAGCTGACTTTGAACCATATTCTCCAGCAACTACTTCCTCCTCAGCATCCAGGTCAGATGCTTGCAGGACTTTCTGGAGAAGCTGCTGCTGTTCTTCTTTGGTTGAAAATGAAAGTTCTTCCTCTTCCATGCCTGCCAGCTTTGTGATTACCTAAGGAACAGAGCACACTACAAGGTGAGAGCACACTACTTCCTCCTCACTGTTAGCTATTCAAAACCAAGACAAAGATTTCTGATTCCATATCCTGTTGGAACTGCCTTCGACTTTTATTAATGGTGAGAACAACTTCACACTACAGATAGCACAGATACATATAAAATCTTGCTAAGTGATGTACATATACATACACACACCTCTTGTTATATTCTATCTGGAAATGCAAAAGACAAACCTTTGGGGGAGAAAAAGTGAAAAAAAGAAAGAAAACTCTGGGCAGTGGATGTCAGCTAAACACAGTTTATACCAGCTTGACCAAGAACCTGACCAAAGCATATATGATATGTAGTCAGCTTACTGCAAGGTTAGTGCGATGCTGAAGCCTCTAGATTTGTCTTGTTTAAGAACCAGTATTTTATATTTGACAAAAATAATCCACTAGCTCTGCAGAGACTGAGAATTTTAGCAAGAAGCATTCAGGACAGTGGGGTAAAAATCCTAACAAATTGAGATGTACAGCTGTTGAGAGACAGTGCAGCAACCTGCAACAGAGCATCAGCAGCAGAGCAAAAGGACTCTTCCAGCTTTTGAGTACTCAGACACTGGGTAACTTCAGTTAGGTTTGTTCTCCTTGAAATTCTCAGTAACTCATCTGGTAACTGTGAGTGCAGGGCACATGTGTCCTACTGGCAATGAAGCGCCATGGGCTCCACCAGCTGACAAACCTCCACTTCTGAAGAACTGAAAAGATCTCAAGCTTCTGTTATAAAGCTTTGCAACAGGCAGCTTACTTTCTTAACTAGAGGTATTGTGAAAATTTCACAAGAATTTTCCCTGTAGTTAAATGCATTCTGTAAGCATATGTTTGTATATAACAGTTTTCCCACTGTTCCCAACTTGGCAAGGTTTTGAGAAAGACATTCTAATTCAGGCATTGATTATGTAGTGTTTCCCTTCCTCATTTTTTCTGCTTACCTCTTGAGTCAATACAATTATAAACTAATTACCTCAGCAGTCTGGGCTGGAGCAGATCACAAAAACACTGGAAATAAAGTGAAAGGTAAAACAAATCTATATTAGCTGCCAAGTACTGTTTTTAAAAAATGGAGTAGGGAAACACTGGAATGAATAATCAGTGCTGTGAGCCGTTATTTGTGGAAATTTCTAATTTGAAAAAGGGTATTTTCCTGAGAAAATGTCTGAGCCTAAAGAATCCATTCACAGAAGCAATCTGTCCTACTACGGTCCTCCTTCTTGTTTATTTAGGAGGATATATGCTATGGTCATCTCAAAAATAAAGAAAAAGGAGTCACAAAAATCAATTTTAAATTGCATTTGCCGGTTTCCAGCTCTGGTTGCAAAACAGTGCTAGCATGATTCATAGAATGGAAAGAATTCCCACTGCATCATCTTTTAAGCTGTCCAACCGATGCCCTGTTTAAAGTTACCACCAATCCTTTAATACACAGAGTTCTTCTGCTACTGGTTTAAAATATAGCTAACAAAAAAACCCCCAACCAGCAAGTGGTACACTCCAAGCAGTAAATTGTAATAAGGCTGATATTTAAGAAGCAAAGACAAGATATGTGGATTTAGCAAAAAGATATTACTCCAGTTCTCTTTTTGATGAAAGGCAGAGAATGGAGCTATTGAGAGATGGCAAGAAGAAATTAAGTCCTAAACAAAAAGTGAAAACTGTTACTCCCTTAAACTAGTAATGAATTTTTAGTTATTTAGGAACACAAATTCTGAAGGAGAGGACTTCAGCACTGAAATAATTACCTAAAGAAGAGGTAGAGTCTCCATATTTGGAAGACTAAGAAGGCAGATGTGCTGGGAATGACATATACATAGTTCATCCTTGCTTGGAATGAAGAAACACAATAGATGCTTTTTTGGAAGTTTCTTTCAGCCCTATTATTCTTTGATGCCAGCTATGACTAAGTTTGGCAAACAGAAGAAAATAGATATTCTAATGTTTTGTTTCTAATCTGCAAATATAGAACATTCCAGTACTGGTCAGCAAAAACGTTGCCCCAGATACTCAGCTGGCCACTTGCACGGCTTTTGTCCCACATTACGCTGAAGCTCCTAGGACTAAGAGCTCCTTCCTTGCAAAATGAAATCCCTCTATTTTAACCTCTTAGTTCTAGAATCCAAGGCATTCAAATGTAAGTACAGGGATTGCTCTAATCTTCCTAGCTATAGCTACATAGATGCATTTGCTGTAATTAGTTGCAGCTTAGTACTGATCTACAGCTTTGTCAGAAGAACACATTCACTACAAAGGGAAACAAAGTTTTCACCTATAAAGACTGTGACATGTCTGTTTCTAAAGAGCTCTTTAATGGGCTGCTCTTTCCAGAGCAGTGATTTACTCCAGCTCAGCAGTTCAGGGGAATGTCCCTTACTGGTGCCTCATGCAGACAAGCTCTTGAACAGCCAGATGTGGGAGCCTTGTTTTTTATTCTCCTCATCAATGCTTCTCATTGGGAAGGCTTCTAATCAGAGCAGTAAGCTCCAGTTCTGTAAAGGAATAATTTACCTAAACTCAAGAGCTATCATGATACTCTGTTGCCTTTAGCAGCCCAACAGATGAGCCTATGGGGCAGTCCATGCATTAAAAGAAAAATAAATGAGATACACCATGAAATCTATAATATAGAGGAGCTTTGGTGAAATGAGATGTTATGTTTGGAAAATGACAACGTAGTGAAATACTGGTCTGAGACTGGAGCTCTTTGGAACTTATTTGTCACTTCTTAAGTTTTGCAAGTCTAAATTGCTGCTGCCCACTCTGACAAAAACACCCAACACTGCTTTACGCAGAGCCAGCGTGATAACGTATAATGGGAGGCCTGCACAGATGGACAACTGAACAGCACAAACATAAACCAACCATGAAGGACCATGCACTGCACTCTGCAGGGTGCCTAGTTTGAAGTTACAACACTTACCTTTCTAGAAGCTGTACAAAGCCAACTGTATCTGCCCTCACAATAATATAGGATGATAAAACAATACCAGAGCAGTTCTCGCTTGCGAGAAAAACCTTCATGAATGCATTCAACAAGTGGAATTCTCAAGTACTGGACCAAATACTAACATCAACCAATATGAAAATTACATTTGTGGGCCCCAAGCATAATAAATAGAAGAGACAAGTTACCTTGAAGCTATAACCTTGATCTACGAGAAACCGTTGCCGTTTCGTTGAATATGCCATTTCCTGAGTGTCTTGGGATACAAGGGAATAAAAAAAGGCATTGTATTCCTCTGCAACCATGCCTAGGAGACAAAAGCACTCAGTGATTAGCTCCATTTGGAACTCTGCAACAGAGAACAACAATGGAATAAATACTGAAAACAGGTGTTTAAGTTGTCCCCACAAAAACTATTTGCATCGTTTAGCTGCACACCCAGACCTTGCATAAACTGACACAGCACGGAAACTCCTGCTTTTGTTCTTATTAACTTGAGGATACGTGAAAAGACAAAAATAGAAAAGGAAACATAGACTAACACAATCACACAGGTGCTCTAAGAAGAATCTGCTGGTTTATTCTGCTAGGCAAGGAAAAAAAAGATAATTTTTTAAAAAGTCTATTATGTCAAGAAGAAGTGGAAAGTCAAGAGCAAGGTTGCCGTGTGTGTCAAAAAAGTTCAACAGAAAAAGACAAAGGAAAAGTTTTATCCATGTAAACTAGAGTTAACAGTGTTTTTGAATTTAAAAAGTGAGACAAAGATACTTAGCTAAGAATTCATAGAACTATCTGAAGACCAGCATATACCAGGCTGTGTATAAATTATATTTTTACACTTAAGAGTCCTTAAGGTCTATTACCCTGGTAACAGGGTTCTCTTTTAAAATCCAGGGTTTCACCAAGACTCTGTCAATTCACTAACATGGGTTTTGTTTGCATTTTCAAACAAAGCCTCACCTGTAACAAGCACAAACTGCACATAAAATAAGTGTGCGCAGAGCTTAAGTCCGAGTAGAAAGTATTTTAAGAATAATTTTTCTAAACAAAAAAAATTCCTTTGGCCATGTTTTACAAAAACATGCTAGTCAAAAACCAAATCCAGTTTTTAAAAGCAAGTAGTCTGCAGTATCAAAAATGAGATTTCTACAGACTTGCTTGTTAGATTAATACTATGACTCTTTACAAATGATTTCCTGTTGAAGAAAATATCAAGGAATGGAGAAGTGAGAGAACTAACAAAGAACAAAAAGTCAGTTTTCTTTCAGCTTTTTCTGCCCCTTGAAAGTCTTCTCATCGCTAAATTTACTGACCCAGAAGATGCTTCATTTTCACTCACTGGTATAAAGTCATATTCTCTGACTAAAACATAATCCAAGGACAGTACTAAGAAACCTCATGAACATCCAGTTTCTCCTGCTCTACGATATGACGATCCAAGGCCCAGAGCCCAGCCACCATCTCCTTTACCTTTTTTGGCTCTCAGCACTCGTCCCAGTCTTTGAGCCTCCTGCCTTCGCGACCCACCATGGGATGAAATCTGAATGAGAACATTGGCTTCGGGCAGATCAAAGGACGTGTCTCCCACCTGCAACAGAGCAGCACCCTCTGAGCAGTCTCTTATTTGCACATTTCCTCAGCCAACACTGAATACAAAGCACAGCTTTCTTTGTGAGATACAGTAACGAAGATGTCTAATGCACACCAGGCATGTACAGCTGACTCTTGAAGTTCATTCCGAAGATGGGCACAAGGACACAGTGAAAGTACTCACTCACCTTGGAAATGAAAATAGTGTTGATTTTTGGATTGTGCTTGAAGTTTTGTAGAATTTGCATCCTTTCCCCTTGTGCAGTAGGACCATAGATATAGGGTCTGAAAAGAGCACAACATTTGCAAATTAACTAAATTCAAGATTTCTCACTCATTTCTTATGAGGTACCATGGCAGGGAGTGCAGTACACTTTTAAGCAGATATGAAAACAAACCAGATTCTGGTACAGATTTCAGTTTACTTTCAGCTTGTTTGGCTCTTCATGGCGGCTGCCCAGGGGCTTGTAAAACCCTCTGCAGCAACCCAGTCAGCCAGAAAGAAATTCTGACAGTTACAAATGTTTTGCAATTATGTGCACCAATGAAGCTGTATATCAACAGACTGAATATATTTGCTAAGCCTACATGAATGACTAAAGGCAGCTGTTAAAATAAAGAGATTTTTTCTCCTCAAATGTACTGAGTTAGCACATTGACAGCTGCAACCTTTGCTTCCTATTTAAACAGTTGAAAATCTAGGCTTCTCTATCAAGGATACACTGCTGCTGGGAAAATTATTTTTGCTTTTAAAGCTAACCTCCTGCCCCTTCTAATACCTTCTAGGCCTACTGAAATGAGAAAAAGGCCTCAAACATTTAATGATCAGCTCATAGTGGCATTTCACCTATGGTTTCTAATGTTTGACAATGAATCACACAGAACATTTAATGTCTCAATCCCGAAGGCTCACACAAACTCTCAGTCACCCACAGACTCCACGAGTAACTTGGACTGCTATGAATTTTCCAGGGTCTGGCTGTTTTATTCCTGCCTAAGCAGAGTTAAAGAACCAAAAAGCTAGAGAGAGCAAAGCCCACACAAAACCAGTGAGAGGCATGCAGGATACCACAGCCACTGCTTTGTCATCTGTTGCACTAATTTTCCAAATGCTGGTTTACCAAGCATCTCCAACCAATAGGAGTTAAGTTTTCCAATTACCGTTTTGTTCACATTTCCATAAATTATTTCTAACACAAGGAACCAAGCTCAAATTTTTCATTTAGTATTGTACGTACATGAATGGTAGCTGAACATAAACATGGCAGTGCACAGAATCAAGGTTTTCTATTCTTATCAACTAATTCCTGTGTGCTGGCTCCTCTTACTTTCTTTACTACAAACTTTATTCTAGGGTTTTTTACCAAACAATCCTAGTCATCTCTAATTCTTCTATTTAGTGTATTTAAGAAGACTTTTAGAAAAAAAAAGCTAAAAAATGAAAGTGGCAAATGAGTCAACTCTGAAAAAGTACCATCATTATTCAATCAGTAGCTTCAGTAATATTTCAAGTCTTATTTTAATTTTCATTTAGTATTTAAATTGTGATGTTAAATGGCAGATTTAAACTGAAACTAAAGCATTTTTGAGCCTTCCTTTTCTTAAAACCACCAAGAAAGCATTCAAACACATTTTGTATTAAGAACAGAATAATCCTGAACTCCTGGCTATCAATCCTTCATTCTAACGTGCCCTGATCCTACTTGACAATAATTCATTGACATTCCTGAGGACTTCTCTGAATCTAGAATGTTAAGTGCTAAATGGATTCATTTTTTAATGAATCATTTTCCTGACTGCGAAAAGACACTTGAGGGATTTGCAAAGATAGATTCCTCTCCCATTAACTGGCATAACTGACAAAACCACAGAGGCATAGTCCCTCAGAAACAGTGATTTAACCATATTCCTAACACCAGTAAAACCAGTCAGCACATGAGCTAGGCTATACTGGATGACAGACTCATGCAGAGAGAAAGCTGGCCAAGCAAATTTGGATTCCATGGCCCCAAAAATTGCAGTCAAAATAATTACTGTCATGTGCATGGTCTTTCTGATAGTTCTCCACTACCAAGGGCAAGGGGGTTAAGGAAGAAGCCAGCAGAGGCAGTTGGACCATGGCCACCTCTGCCCCCATCCGGGAGCCCACCCACCCTGCACGCTTCAGTCAGGCCATGAGAAGGGCAGTGGGAGCTGTGCTCCTGCTGGGCACACAGCCACAGCACTCCTGCTGTACCCACTGGGCTGCTCTCTCCTCCACACACGGAATTCCTGTCCTGCACAAACTAACAGTTCCCTTTGGTTTAGCCTGCTCACAGCAAGCTGACACAAAACTCTCTGGTTTTGTAAAACAAAGGCTCCCTCACCTTTGTCCAGCACTGCAAGCCTCCTTTCTTTCTAACAGTGACAGGTGGATAACCTGGAGCTCCATAAATGATATGAGAAACACAGAATGCACACCAAAACATAAAAAGTGGCCACCTACTATTTCTTCAAGCGGTTTTCCTGCCACGCTTCCACAGCATCTACACCACTTACAACTGCTGTGCTCCGCAGCATCCCCCGCTCCCAGCATTGCCTGTGCTAAAGGCTTTGTCTGTGGTGCACTGAACAGTGCTAGAGACATTCCAGAGGCATCATTACAGCTAAATCTCTGTCCAGACAGATGAAAAAAATGATGAAAGAGACCACGGGTGCTGGAATTCATCCAGCACCATTAGCTCTGCTTGCTATTTAATGCCACAGCATGCCAACACAACATGGCCCTTAAACTACAGTCAGAACTGATCATGAATTTTCGAAAGTGTAAGGCTTGTTTGTGGTTTTGCTAAGGAGTACTGCTGAAATTCCTAGACATGAAATCATACACCATCAAAATGCCCCACAGCTTCCAGCAAGCAAGGCATTATTTGGGCTTGTCAAAGAAAGGACGAGGACAGCTTACATGGTTATGTTTCCCAATAACCGCTCTATGCCTGACCCTGACAAACTCTCCCTGATCATCCCTCCCCAGATCCTACCAACAGACTGATGCTGACCCCTCATAAAAATCTTGCTTGCACAGCCTCCCGTAACTGCACTCATGTTAGAGTCATTTAAGGTAACCAAGGAGCTCTACGGAGAAACATCCTTTAGTTTCTTAAACAATAACTGCAGTTCTAGGTAGGGCACTAGTACAGCACAGATCCCAAAAAAGCTTGTCTTAGTTTTTTTTAGACAAGGGCGAGACCTTTTGAGAACCTGAAGAGGGAGGCCCTGGGTCTCAGAACATCGTGAAAGATCCAGAGTGTATATATTTGAAAACCTTTGTCTCAGAGAGAGAGGAGAAGCTACCATCCATTAAAGAAACAGTTCTAGTGATATTTCTAAAAGCCCCTCATTTTTCCACTGGCTTTTACTAATAAAAATAAAAATAAAAATAAAAATAAAAATAAAAATAAAAATAAAAATAAAAATAAATACTAAATCTTTCACAGAAATCCTGGATGTAAACTCTTCTGAAACAAATGCTAAACAGAGACTCTTTTCAAACACCGAAATCATGCTGCAGTGCCAATAAGGTCCATCCAAAAATACCCTCCTGAGCTTTTTATGCAGGCGGACTGGAGTTACAGCATTACAAAAAATAACAAAGACTACTGAAAGCTGAGAGATTGCAAGGAAATTGTCATGGAAGGAGGCAAACAACGGTGCCATCACCGGTAGTGAACACTTACTTCCCAAGTCTGACTGCATATTCCTTCAGTGCAAACACATTGTCAGCAAAGACGATGATTTTATCATTCCGTCGCTCATGAAACTTAATCAGGAACTGACAGGCTCTGAATTTATTTGGGTTCATGGTGTAGAGCAGTATCCTTTTCTTTGTTTTGATAGCTACATATTCTCTGTAAAATTCAGGTGACATCGGGCACCAGACCTACAATTAGAAAACACACACACAGACAAAGTAACACTCCGTTATTTACTTATTTAATCCCAGTGGGAATTAAAAAGATATTGGGGGATGATAACACATTAGGACTTTCTGTATAGTGCAGGCCACAGACTTCAACAAAATCATTTCTGTACCAAAATGAAAGCTACCAGTCAGTGAAATCTCCTGCACTGCTAACATCTGTTTAACCTCATCAACATTTTGGTGTTCCAAAATGCTTTGGTATTGAGATCCATGACAGAAATAGGCAGTGGGACTGGAACAAGACTGAAAGATAGTTCCTTTACGTTCACACTTAAATTATTTACTGAATGCTACTACTTTTTGCAAAGCAGTAATTAAAGGAATGAACTGTCTGTGTAGTCTCTCTTTCACAGCAGTCAAAGCTTTTTCCAATAAAGACTAATTTTCACCCATATTCTGAAAGCCGAGACGTATTTTGTCTTCATTACAGAACAAATTCACCAATCTTTCTTCACATACCCACATAGGAGTGACCTTTATTTTAACAGCTATTGAGTCTAGAACTTCCAAAACACTAGGATTGATCATAAGTTTTCAACAGACATCCCTAAGAAATTATTCTATTACGTAAATTACTACCATAGCCCTTCAATAAGTCTAGGTTAATTTGTTCTACCGTAGCATGAAAAAAGAAGAAATTATGAAGTTTAAGCCAATGAAATGACACTATTGATAATGTATGACACTATCCACAGGGCATTTAATTGAGGAAACATTCATTCTGCTGTACACGTTATTCCCTCATGTCCATTGCACAATAGAAATTAACAAAATACTGCAGAGAAAAGCCACTTTCATAACCACCATTCAGCTAAGGAAGTTAATGACAATTTACAGGAGTTTATTTAAACAACATGAATTGTTCTGTACTGATAAGAACTAATTTTTCATTTCAAAATACTTTTTCCAGTGAGTTAAATGCCAAATAATGTTTTTATTACCCTTTGACTACTTAAAAAATAAATTCATGCACTGAATAGGCTCTGTTGTTATTGTGTGCTGTCTACAGGAAAGACTTAGAACTCTTGAATCAGAAGATAATTACATCAAAGTGACAATGAGATATGAATACTGAATATTTGACCACAGTAAAAAATTTAATCTATTGCTCAATGCCTCTCTGAATACATGGCAAGCCCATGTATTTTGTATTTGCACTCTCTTCTGGATTAGGAAATGGATAAGATCTACTTCTCATCCCAACGATATTTTCATTTTGACATTTCGCAAGACATGGACTCCAGTCCAAAGACTTACTATGGCTGCTCAGAAAGGGATTATTTGTAAATTACAAAACTCTGAAAGAACAGGTAAAGAGCAGGCTTGCTGTCTTTTTTTAAACTTTGTGTAACTTTTTCAACTGTGCTGCTCATTATCTTTTAGAGCAGTGAAAGAGCAGCACCTGCAATGACCATGACCTGCCCTATGAGACATCACTGCCCTCTCCAGCCACCTGCAAAGAACTGCTCTTAAACAGGGAGCCAGACACCCTTCCTGGCTGTGGGGAATAAGCCAAGTTGATTGATGATGCTCCTCCTCAACGTGTGCCAAGAAAATCCAAACAAATATCCAAAGCAGTTGTGCACGTATTGGACTCGTTATTTATCAGCCATCAATACTGGGCTTTTTTATTCTTTGCTTTTGGTAGAGTCATCGAATGTTAGTTCAAAACATCGGCCTAAGGAATATAAACTTGCAGAACTTCCCCATCGTTCAGAACAAAAGGTAGCCCATGCTTCATTTTTCAATGACTAAAGGGCAGTTCAGGGACTGAGAATTCTGCTTGCAAGGCAGAACTAACCAAAGTGCCTAAACGTAAATCTGAATTTGAGGACTGGTTACTCTCCCTTGAACAGTTATTTTCTAGGTACCTTTCACTTGCATTCTATGAGTTCAAAACAGTGGGGTTTTTTCCTTCTACAACCTCCAGTTTGCACAGTGGTCAAGAGGAGAACAGCTGACCTGCATCTGCATTTTTTATTCCACTACCAGAGCTAGGGAGAATCGCATGAAATTACCAAAACAGGCTTGAAATAAACCACCACATTAATAACAACAACAAAAAGACAAAAAAACCCCAACCCAAAACAACAAAGAAAGACAGGAAATCCCCATAAACAATGGAGAAAAAAAGAACTCAGACAAGAAACTTTTGTAAAACTCTACCAAAACACATTGCAGCTGCTAAAACTACTTCCAGTCAACAGGAGACCAGACAAGTTCATGAAAAAGCAATCCACTAATGCTTACATGGAAACCTTGTAAATAACAGAGAGCCTGGAGAAATTTATACTCTTGCCTAAGTATCCTCCATGTCAATTATCAGAGAGAATACATTGAGTTAGACTTTCAGTCTGACCCAGAAGGATTACCTTAACATTCTCATGTGCCTAGGTGAAAGATTTTCACTTCTTTTGAAATCAGATTTGCCCCTCACCGTTATGCTAGAAAGAACAGAGGTCACACCAATAAACCGGAAAGAATTGTGAGATCCAGTCCTATGTTTGAAGTTTTATCCTCATATGTTCAGGCTTGAAATAAGCAGGCGTTTTCTTATGTTATTTAAAATTTCTATTATCATTCTTTGTTTTAAGAATGCAAGAATTTTTCACAAAGTTACAAGCATACTAAATAAACACTAATAGTACCAAAAAGCAGAGCATCACCTCAGCACACTGGACTTTAGCAATGTAGCCACTGTTCTGCAGCTCCATCCAGTTGGCTTCATAGAGCTTTGGTCCGATCAGGAAGTTCAGGTCAACAATTTTATCATCTTCTCTGACCAGGGTAGCAGTCAGCCCCAGTTTACAGTGAGCTTGTACAATAGTGAGCACACGTCTGAACATTTTTGCTAAGAAATCCAAGACAAATTTTTTGTTAACTCTCCTGAATGGTTTTAGAAGATAAATACTGCAACTTTAAAAGACATTTCAATCAACTCCTGAACACAAGGCAAGCCCAGCATTGGGAAACTGTACCCCATTGAACATACACTCCTAACAAAACTGTGTTACAGCAAAACTTCACGGTCATTGCAGCTTTACTTCGCACTGTCAAGTGTACTCTGAAAATCCCAGTAAACCTTCTGGCACCTTTATTATTTCCCATTCCCCAAGAGAAGATTAATATATTCAGAGAGCACATGGCTTGGTTTAGTTCTGTAATTTCCTAGAAAGAACTATGACACAAGGACTCTTGGCTGACTGCCACATTCAGGACTGGCAGGATATGGCAGAATTACTCATCTTTAGTTTTGCTAGAGATCACAGAGGAGTTGCTATACCTTCATTTCTATAAAACCAAGCGAGAACAAAAGTGACAGAATAGTGCCAGCACTGTGCTATTTTGATAAGTTGCAATTAATGGCCAAAGTCTACTTCTGAAATCCATTACTTCTGTAGACACCAAATTATATTCAAATGAGAATACAGCAGAACAGCTAACAGAATCCTGGGTGGTATTTTTATCCAGGATTATTCCACAGACACTTTAATACTACATTATTCCTTTCCAGGAGTATAGATCTCAATTATGTGGCAATTTCAAAGACAACAGTTATTTCTGGATGGCAATCACTATCGTCACTCATAGATATTAAAAGCTGGACTGCAGTGCCACTGCACCTAAGAGAAGAAGGCAGATGAATTCCTCTCCTGTTCAAATAAGTCTGCGGCAAAATTATGCAAATGTAATTCAGGTATTTTAAGAGCACTTTATCAACCTACACGGAGGACCTTGTTCTTTACACTGCCATTACAGAAAACACACTGTCTAATTTGAAGAGTTTCAGAAAACTAGTGGTCAGCTAAACTATGTAGTATGGGGGAAAAAAAAAGTAGAACAAGGCAGTTTACTTGTCTCAAAACCCTGAACCATGGGTTTACTCACTCCATTAATCATGAGAAGAATAGCAAAAAAACATCACTTCTAAAAGAACAGAGGGATGCTAACAATGTGTGCAGCATGGAAGGTTTGCACGCCCTTTCCTTACCAGGGATGGTATGGACTTCATCCAGTATCATAAGGCCCCACTCCTGACTTTTGAGCCACTCCATTACTCTTTCTGCTTCCCAGGACCTTTTTGTCGTGTGCCCCAACATGGAATACGTGCTGATGGCAACAGAACAGCCAATGGGCTTGTCTTTGGCATCAGACGTGAAGCGACAGATCTGGCTGTCGTCGATGGTGGACCACATCTTGAACTGGGCCTTCCACTGCTCCACAGACACCGCGGAATTCCCGAGCACCAGGCACCGCTTGCGCACAGTGCACGCAGCCGTCACTCCCACCAGAGACTTGCCAGCACCTGCAGGGCAGGAGGAGTGACACTCATTAGCCATCTCTCAGACACCACTGGAGGAGGAGGAAAACAAAACAAAAGAGCAAAGGAAAATTGTGAGAGAATATGAAATCATGTAAGGGCAAATTCTTTGTTGTTTCTTTGCTACAATAGTCTTAAAGAGATCAAGTATTCACTTCCTAAAAATCCAGCTGGATTGTCTACTAAACACAACTGTACTTCCTCAAGAAAATAATTGTAAACAATGGCTCTGACAATTAGAAACAATCATTTTAATGCTTTTTAATTTCAAAAGAATGGTAAACTACAGGTGGCTACAGAAAGCTTCCCTAAGGGTGATCCATTCCTCGGTCCCTGCCAGTTATGCACATTCCCCTGCAAAGCAAGTTCGTAAATCTTCCCATCCTTCACACTTCTCCCAGCACCCCTTATGCACTCTCAGGCCCTCGCCGTATCTCCCATGTGCCTCCTCCTCCCCCAATACCAAGGGCACTGGCACACAGTCTCCTGTTTGCTCCTTTTTCCCCTGTTTTTTGTAGGTTGTCTCAGTCTGCATGTTTCTCATTTCTTCCTCAAACTTCCCTGCCCAGCACTTGTGCACACAAGTTCTTTTCTTCCTTGGACGCCTCTTTATGCCACCTTTGTATTCCCAGCTCCCCCCAGTTTCTCTATTCCCAACCAAGGAACAAATTCCAACGCCTACAGCTTTACATTTCACAGGAAGATGAGAAGAGGTGACACAGAGGGCACAGTGGAAGGTACAACTGGCAATGTGAAGGTACCACAGCTGCTCCCCAGCTCTGCAGCCCCTGCCAGGACACCACCAGCTCTGTGACCCGGCTCTCCCTCAGCACAGCCTCGCCACCTGCTCACTCAAACCCACCAGGACTCTGCACACTGTGACCAGAACAGTCCCTGCTGCTGTCTGAAATCCAGGCAGCTGTCATCTTTGGAATTCACTTTACTACAGGCAAATAAAGAACAAACTGTGTAAGTACCAACACAGAAACTTACCACATGGCAAGACAATAACACCAGACCTGGCTCGTCCATTCCCAAACATCTTCCTTAGGCTTTTCTCTTGATAGGGCCTGAGGACAGCAGTAGGTTTCAGATCTATATTAATATCAGGATTCACAGAATCATTTCTGAAATCATATTCTGCCAGCAAGGGGTACTCCAAATGGATACAACGCTTCTGAAGCTCTTCAATCATCTCCTGAAGAGGAAACAAACCTTCAGTTGATGAATTCTTCACGTCTGAATTAATTTCTTTTTCCCTAAAAACAACTAGGTTATATAGTACCAAGTGAAGTTACATTTAATTTTTATGCTGATGAAGTCTGCAAGAGCTAAGGTTTATTCTGGAAATTTTACCTGTGATAACCCTACCCCCCTAAACATTTTAAACAACAGTTAGTATTAGAGAGGGCTCTTCAGGGAGATGGAAGAACATGACACATTCAGCTCAGATTGTTGCTTACCCAGCAATGACTAAACTATACCCTGAAGTCCTGCAACAAAGAGTTCAGTAACAGACACAAAACGTTCTCTATGTTACACAAAACTGTGCATCTGTTACCCTGAAAACATCCATACCCTGTATGGAAGTTATTTCAAGACAATGACAAGCTGAATCAATCACCCAGAGGTTTTTGGTCTGCACTGGCTTTTTTCAAATAAACAAAACAACTACTACGTTATCCTTTTTTTAAATTCCTTTTTCCCCCACTAAGGCATCATTAGAATCACCAAGTCCAAAAACAACTTGAAAAATTCTATAGAAGCTCTCTGAAGGTCAAGCAAGGACTGTGCTCCAACGTCCAGCTCCCCTTCTCAAGTGATGAAACTGGAACCACCAAGAAAGAGTTCCTTCTGCAAACATGAATTACAAAACAAAAGCAAGAGGGAAAAAAATGGAAAAAGCTCTCTGAAAGCAGCCCTCCTCTGAATTCTCACTTGTCTTGCACTAATACTCAGCCACATGTGATGGGAACCTCCCTGAGTCCCTGCAGCCTCTCTGGACTGTGAGCACTGCACTTTGCAGGCTGGGAAGGAACAACGCACAGCCTGCCACCCTTTAAGATTCTAAATTTTGGGAGGTAAAAGGAAAGAGATGTTAATGACTTATGCGGATCTCCCCTACCAAACAAAGAGCCACAGTACTTCCTAGTAAGTTCTCATGCTTATGCGCTTCTGTGCAATATTCATACCTGCTTGACTTCAAAGGACACTGTCTGTGTTTCCTCCTCCTCCTCCTCATCTTTGTCCATCTGTTCATAAAACTCAAATAAGTCAGCTGGGACGTCTGGCTTATTCTGAGCTTCTGTTCCCTGTGAAGTTGATGGACCAAGGCCAGCTTCACTGGATTTGGAAATCTGAAATAGAGGAACATGAATTTTCACCAAAGGTTTCATTAGAGACATACCTGGACTCCCCTCTTCCCCCCAAATTTGGGCTCATTGAAGAGGCAGAGTTTGTTGCTGGCAGAATGAAGCTGATACAAAAAGCAAACAATAACCAGCCCAAAGTACTCAAGAGTTTACCTCCAGTCACCATGGTAATTTTAGAATACGGCTGGACATACCGCTGATTTACTCGTGAATGTCTCTGTAATGAGTTCTGTCTCTTCACCCTCGGCATTTCTCAGGCGACATTCTTTAATTACATGGTCTTGCAGAAGCTGCTGAATGACATCAGGGTGGGTACTTTCCACAAAATACCTAAAATTAAAGAATAAAGGAAAACATTTTTATGAACTCATCAACTGAGTAACTCACAGGAAGAGTGGGATAGATGATTAAAAGCATAGCTGTCCCAGATGCACTCTCAAGCATCCAATCATGGGGTGCTAATTTAAAAATAAAGACATTATGGCAACCTAAACTTTTAAAAGATGCCTCATACCAAAAGCATCATTTACTGTGCAGTTATCCATCCATCTTGCTCAAATACTCTCTAACATAACGCGAGTGGCAAAACTCCAGCAGAACTGCCCACACAGACCTCTCACATACATGTCTTACTTGTGACATGCAATTGAAGTTAATTGTTTTGAGACTGAAGTGAGTTTGTGAAAACGTTGCATGTGGTGTTTTCAAGTCCCGTCCACAGCACCAAAAAAGCCCAAAAGACAAAACCCCAAACATCCATAACGCAAACCACCTAAAAATTTAAAACTAGTGCATCCTGGCGATTCCACAATGATGATGCTGGTTGCAGATCACAGTTAAAATATAAGTTGACTTCTCCAGGCCCCTTCCAGCATTATCCTCTAGGTTTAAAACAAATCAGATTCAACCCAGACACAAGCACCCACCTCTTGTCACTGGATTTGCTCATCTTTCCCGAATAACAGAACACAAGTCAGAATACACAAGACTGCAGGACAGCTGTGGAAAACTTGTCTAATTAGGCTCAAGGAAGGAAGAAAGGAAGGAAACAATGATTTGAAAACCTCAACGACATATTGCAAGTCCAAGCAATAAAGAAACAAGCTACAATATCAAATTTGCAACCTATTTTTAAAAATGTGACAACAACCAGTGCTAGCTCAGGACAGCCGAACACGATTCACCAGCTAAAGTATTAAATCCTTCCAAAAGCTGTAAAAGTGATACCTGAGAGCTGTTACACTCAGCTGGCAGCTGTGAGACTCCAGAGCTCCTGACAGCACTCACTCATGCACAGGTGTGCATTTGGAGGGCTTCCTGCCACAAGAGCTAAGGAAGAAGCCACCTACCTGTTATGTTTCAGAACCAGCTTCACCTTCCCGTAGCTGACGGTGCACAGCTACAAACAAAGGGAGCAGTCATTAGGAACATGGAAAAGAGAGATTCCGTATTTAGGACCAAACACTGCAATGGCTTTAGGTCTTTGTGAGAAAGCACCATACCACAAAACATTTACTTGCAATGCAGGTATGCTCATGGAACAAACCTGAAGAGGTATTTTCAGAAGATGCTCACATCATCTCATGCAGGAGATCAGGCATAGATATTCACTTTTTATACCTAATTTCAATCTGCTTCCAAGACTGTGAGAGCATACTTGCAGGATAAGGCAACCTGTCTTATAGTGTCCCACTATTACAGACACTATTCCCACATTCTCAGTTTTCCTTCGGGGCAAATCTGAGGAAACTTTCCCCATGTACAAGTCGTACTGGCTGAAAATATCTACACAGACACTTTAATGTACTTTTTTTTTATAAATCCCATACAGGATATATTATGAAAACAGTATGTGTACAGCAATATGCTATGCAAAAAGACAGAAAAAAATAATGTTCTCTTGAAACAATAACAGAAGAATAAGACAGTTAAAAACGATGAAAGATTAAAAAAAAAAATCAATTAGGCAGAGGCAGCAGGAAAGGAATTCATTAGTAGCAAAACATGTGTTTCCAATGCCATAAAATAGCCTGACCTTGATAAACTGAATTATTCCATCTGGGACACCAGTCTTGCTGAGTTTCTGCAAATACTCAGTGATGTCACTTGTCTGCAAGCCCACACTGACGGCAGCGTACAGGGAGTAGGCAGTCAGCTTGTACTCGTGGATGTGAGTGGGTCTGCACACAGGCTCAGCAATGGCAACCAGAAAGTCCTGTGCGTATTTGTAAACTGGAGAAAAGGCTTCCAAAAATATATGGCCATCGGGAGCCTGCAGAAATAAAAAGCAATGCTGAAGGCACAACAGTGTCAGTTGAACTGAATCTTACGATGAAGTTACAAGAAAAAGAATAAACATGTAACTGCTGTCCTCTGAAATGGTCCAGGCATGTCCCTGGCATTGTCCATGTCCCTTCCATGGCACAATGAGTAAACCACACCCAGATCGATAAAGGCTTTTCCAGACTGACATGCTGGGGTATTTCTTCTTTTTTAATGCTAAACAAATTGTTTGAGAGGAGGTAAGCTTCCAGCACCATTCCCCTGGAACAACAAAACTTCTTGTTATGAATGAATGAATGGATGGATGGATGAACGAATGAATGATAGCACTTGGGTGTCACAGCACGAGGTGCCTGTACAGCACTCAGTGACAGGCACTCTGCAGATGCTGCCTAGGCAATCACCTCTTCCCTAGATGCTGCACCACTGGCCAGACCTTGGGCAAGTTTATTGATGTCCCTTTCAAAGGACAGAGAAAAAAAACGGCTCCAGTTACAGAAAATGAGACCAGCCTGTCTTAAAGCTATTTCACTCCAACATACAAACCCTGCTGCTGTGTCACTGCGGTGACAGATCCCTCTGGGGCCATCAGCTAACGCGCTGTTCTACAGCCCTCCCTGAGACGTCTGGCTGAGATGCTCCTGTGCCCTGCCCGGTCCGCGGCGCATCCGCGACAGCGGGAGGCTGACAGCGGGGGCCCCGCCTGAAGGCTGCTGGGGCTGGAGCAAATCCCTCGGCATTCCCGGGACTCCCGTCCCGGCTGTCCCCGGCACAGGCGCTGCAGGGGATGCACCCGCCCCGAATCGCAGCAAACCTCTCTTCGAGGCGACCCCGGGGCTCTCCACCCGCACGCTCCGGCCCGCCCTGTGCGTCCCCGCAGCAGTCCCGGCTTCTCCACGGGAGAAGTCCCCTTCCCGGCCCTGTCCGTGTCCCGCAGCGATCCGGTCCCCCGCGCGTCCCACCCTCGGGCACACGACGACAGCGGCCCCGTCGTCCCCCACGCACGCACCACCCAGAGGGGCCGCGAGTTGTGGTCGGCCTTCAGGGGCATCTGCAGCCGGTAGTCCTTGGCGCCGTACTCGTCCACCTTGGTGCCGCTCTCCTCCACCTGCTTCCCCGCCGCCGACGGCACCGCCTCCTGCGGCTCCTTCCCGGCACCTTCGTCCTCATCGTCTTCGTCGTCATCGTAATGGCGCTTCTTGGACTTCTTCTTATCTGGGAGCAGAGCGGGAGCTGTGACGAGCCCCCCCAGGATCCCCCCGCCCCGGCCCGGCCCGCGCCGCGCCCCGGCCCCGCTCACCCCGCTCCTTCCTGCCCATGGCCGCCGCGCGCCTCGCTGCGCCCGCCCGCGCGTCACTTCCGCAGGGCCGCGCCGCGAGGGGAGGAGACGCCGTCGGCTTTCAGTGCCCGGGGCCGCCCCCGCCGCGAGGAGACGCGCGGGGGGGCAGGGGGCGGGGCCTCGGGAACGGGAGGCAGCCGCACCCCGGGCCACGCCCGGACCAGGGGGAAATGAGGAGAAATAATTAAAAATTAGTAAAAGGAATCGAACAGACTTCCGGAAAGCGCACTGTAAATAAAAAAGCCAACTCGGAACTGAGGTACGAGAGTGCCATTGCGTAGTGTTCTGAAGTACAGAATTCTTAAAAGAGAAATCACACTGTTGTCCCTACAGAGTGTTTTAATATATTTCTAAGTACAATTCGTGTCTGATTTTGGAAATACAAATACATTTCGAATGGTTAAAAACAAAAATTAAAAAAATATTTTGAACATCAGCCAGCTGAAAATATATTTATCTAGTAAATCATCTCTCAAAGCTTTTATATATTTAATTATTCTAACTAAACATAGTACCCTTAAAAAACAAGTTCATAAAAATGTAGAAATGAAATTGTGGAATAAGATTACTGGGATATATACACACGCACATTCGATGCATACACAGAATTACAAGGCGGGGTTGGTTGGTTGTTTTTAAGTTTGGAAGGTTGTTAGACAACGGAACTAGCAAGCAATGCCCAACTCCTGAGTTCCTCAACCATGATAACCATAAGCTAATTTTTAAATTGTTTTTATCTTTTTTTTATACACAAGATATTCCATGTAAAGCAGCAACAGCAGTGCAGTTACTGGTAGCAACATCTCAAAAGTAATAAAAAACCCCATACATCCAGACAGTAGTACATTGCACACACACATGATTCTCATACACCCACTGACAATTGGTCAGAGTATTAAATCAGTGTACAAATTAAATATTTCCAAAAATGTGCAAAAAAGTCAACGTTGATAGAAAAAAACACCTTTGTGTACATACATTACAAACTGTGCCCAGCATTCAACTGAGAGTAAAAACATTTACAGTGAGAAACTGATAGATTAAATAGAGAATTTAATGGCTACATAAAAATGTACATTAGATCAAGAGTAAATTTACAAATTTTTATTCATAGCTTCATGAAAACTAAAGCCTACGTTCCAATTAATCTAAGTCTCCTCCACATATTTACAGTGATACTCCATTATACGACTCCTGCGAGGTCTGAGATGACAGACACTATGCTTTAATAAACCAATTCCAATTTTAGGGTGACACCACCTTTTTTTACTGGTATTAACAAGAAACAAACACTAGGGAACTGACAATCTAATGGCTGTTCAGAAAAGAAAATGCAATCCTTGTTTTTATAGCCACATTATATAAACCTCTGGGGGAAAAGGATCATCTAGTTTTCAGGTAAAAAGCACAAAAAAGCTCTGATGTATTTCCTATGACTATCCACTCTGGAGCTGGAGCATCCTTTTCCTTATCTCTTAACAGAAGACCCTGACCTCCAATCCTCACCTGTGGACTCAACGTAAGGGCTGAACCATGAGATACAATTTTTTTGCCGTTTAATCCGGTTCCTCTCCCTTTAAAATAAGTTTATGAAAACTAAGCCCTAGCCAAGGTGTGACTGCTCTGAAACATGAGAAATTCCATCTCCTCCATCCCATCCCTCAACTCCGTATATGTATATATTGCTAGAGGAAACCCAAAGATTGCACCACCAAACCGGGAGCTGCCGCATCCTGGGTTCAAGTGACGAGGTCCCTGGTCTAAAGCTGGACACACACCTTATTCAGGAGCTATCAGGGGCCACGACCTATGCAGGACTTAAGCTTTGCCAGCTAGGAAGAAAAATAAACGGTGTGGGCCAAGTGGGGAAAATCAAATGAGAAAGAAGCTCCTTTGTTTCTGATCCCAGATTTTGATTCAGAAACCATGGGTTGATAATAAACCTGTCTGACCCCTCGGTGTGCACTAGTGGCTCCTCCTGAAGGCAGCACCCACGCCCAGGTAACTGTGGGTGACATCTGGCTGTCACACAAAGAGGACTGGCTGCTTCCTGGAGCTTTGGAACATTCTCACTATGGTGCACAAAACAGATTCGGTCACAATTTTATCTTCATGGCATTCCTTAAATGTCCCAAGGCTCAAACCAAGCAAAAGAAGTCACCAGGTTTTAGTCACCAAGCTTATGCAGTAATTTTAGAATGACAACAGTAAGATTAAATTAGAAAGAGCTTTTAAAAAGAAAACTCTTCATTTTAATACAAGCATGAATTTTGCATATCAGAACAGCAACTATAAACACCCACATGTCTGAAATATGGGCAGTGTCTCACTTTTTACTAGTGCCTGCTTTATTCAGTCAGCAACAGCCTACTGGTGGATATACACTATCTATAAGTGACATGAAACATCACTTCTGGCTATATGTATATGGGATATAAAAGCTTTGGTAATCGTATGTGATTCTACACTGCAGACTTGTCATTGCCACAAGACAGCAAGCTACCAGCAAGAAGAAATGACACTGGCGGCAATACTTTCGCTTTTCCAGAAACACCATAGGGACTTACATTCAAGCACACACATTATACTTTTCTATATGCGTGACACAGTCTTTCAAGATTAAAAAAGTAAGAAATTGGTTATAAATAACTGTAGATCTGACCAATTTGCTCAAGTCTCTGAAGCTGCAGTTAGACATCGCTCTATGCCGTCCAAAAGAATGGCTTGCTGTACTGCACTGTACCTACGGGTGCTACGAGGCGTTCAGTCAAGACAACGGCAGGATTAGGA
This sequence comes from Falcunculus frontatus, assembly GCA_013398115.1. Lineage (NCBI taxonomy): Eukaryota > Metazoa > Chordata > Aves > Passeriformes > Falcunculus > Falcunculus frontatus. The sequence goes on from VZRV01005418.1 coordinate 4,708,131, forward strand.
TTATCCAAAAGGCACAGGAAAGAAATCTGTTGGTCTGCTTGGACAGATCATATTCCTGTGCACTGAAAGTAAACAGCTTTTAATACAGTACCATGCTTACAAATGTACCAACTTGGCTTTCAAGCCCAGTAAGAAACTCTGCTGCAGCAGAGTCTGGTACCCAGAGCCAGGAAGCCAAATCCTGACAATCCAGTTACTTCTGTGCATGCAGACAAATCCTCTTTCTGGTACGTGCATCAGTGTACAATCTCCAGAATGCAAATACAAAACCTGTATTAGCATAGGAAGCCAAAAATCACTTTAAAGTTCTGAATTTGAATGTCTGCTGCAAATTAAAACTCATGCACACTTTTCAATGCCGTTAGGCTAACTCTGGTTTGGGCACTTTGAAAAAACCCATTCGCTAAGACTGCTTTGGTGACACGGAGTTGTATGACATATTTCAATATGGTGTTTTAACACGAACAAAATTAAGGCATACAGACAAAAAGGCACTAGCTAAAAAAACCCAAAATTTTAATTTTATTGTACTGAAAGGACTGTTTAGTTGCAAATTGAATTGTAAATCAAGTTAAAGTTTTAAGACTTTAAACTCTTGACTTGAAACTGTCAAGAAAAGAAGACTGTAGATTTAACTATGCAATTATTAGATCCATACCTTTTTGAGTTCTTCCATGGATATTTCTATCACTCAAATAAAAAATAAACAACTTTCTCTAACACAGCACAACTGAAACCTTGAGTCATGCTCTAACAGGACTGTTAGTTAACACCATTAAAACCATACCACAGAAGTAGCTTTTGTCATTTAATATGTGCAACAAACAGAATACTAAAATTCGTTAGGAGATAAGTAAGACTTTTGAAAATACACATACTCACCATGAATTTATTTTTTGAGAGTATAGCTTCATTGTGGCATTTACAGAAAAGTAAACCAACCCTGCAGCAGTATTGCTTTCACTGGCATTTTCTTATAACTGGATTCAGCAATTAAGACTACTTCGTGATTCTAAAATGCTGGTGGCTTTTTAAGTGAGATACAAGAAGTTGTGAGCAGGGATCTTGGCTCTGCAATCCTCCTCCAATGGAGTTTAAAGCATGAAATTCCATGCACCCTCACAAATTCTACAATGAGGGGTCGTTCACCATCACCCCAGGAGTCCCTGTAAGTGTCTAACAAACCCTGTATACAGCTCTTTTTACTCCATTACCCCACTATAGGTAAGTAATAGCTAGCCTTCTGGTAAAAGTCTGATTTAGTTTCATAATTGTTTCTAGCTCAAAACACTTGTGTTAATAACCAGCCCATTTAAGTCAGCAGAGAAATTCTCCTTAGGGTGAAAAAAACCTAGCTCAAGCCTAACCTTGGTTAAATTAGTAAAATTTTACTAAAATCACTCAAACTGGAAAATGTCAGCTTCATTTAAGAAGCACAGTCTTTACACTGGCAGCTTTCTGACGTGCCAAAGACAGGATGAAAAATGCACTCTGAAAGTTGTTTTTTTCCTGGCTCCAAAATGCTGACCGTTGTCATGACTGAATGCCATTTTTTTAGAAAAGGCACAAAAGCAGCAAAATTGATTGTTCAGTAATTGAAAATCACAACAAGAAAGTGATATTGCAATATACATGATCCAGCACTGTCTCACAGAAAGGACACATTATAAGAAAACTAGATTCTGAAAATTTTCAAGCTTCAGAGAATGCGGTTTCTCTTTAGAATAGTATATTTAAATGTTATGAATGCTACAGATAAACCTGGTTACATTTTCCCTTTAATGTCCTTTTTGGTAATATAAAATTTCCTTACCTTTTCAGGTATCACTGACCACTACTGATTTTTATAGACATTTTCAGCTTGGTTTTGGTACCTTCTTAGTCTGTTTGAAATCAACCATTTCAATTACATGATCTTTAAAATTACCTACATAAACTATTAGGTTCTACATTAAATTTCCCATCCCTACTGTCACTATATTTTGCTTATAAAGCAAAGGTCCCTTACAGCAGAGTACATACCAATTCTTCTTAAAGGCTGCTTCATAGCTTTTATCGAGTGACAGAGAAACAAAAAAAAAGACAGTACAAGCTGCCTTTCCTTTCAGCCTTTCACACTTTTCCTGGTCTGAATAGTTCTCCCCCTGCTCAGGAAACCTTGCACAGTTGTGCACCCTGACTGAGAAAATGATAAGCTGGGTAAAATACTCACATAAGCTGAAGAAGTCACCACTCTCAGTCTCTGAAGAGGTGGCCACAAAAAAGTCATTTTCACTCCACTATAGGTAAAGTGATTAGGATAGATCCATACTCCTGCTTATGCTCTGGTAAAACATATGGAATTCAGTAGAATAAATTCAGAAATCTCACATATGAGTGACTGTGGGAATGGGTAAGCTTATTTTTCTGTCTCCATGCACTTTGTAACTCTGATAGTCCTCTAAAGATGCAGAACAGGTAGAGCCTTGTCAGACTAGACAAGGGTCACAGTACCAGCCTGCTCTGCCTTTACAAAAGAGAAAAGCAAGCAATGATTCATCCAAAACAGTAAACATAATTTCAGTTCTTAAGTCCAATAGTTTATTTCCAAATGCCCCTTTAAATTACTTATGTTCTGTTCTTCTACAAAAATATGAGAATCTGTCTTTTCTGTTGTGAAAAGTCAGTTATTCACTACACCTGATCAGTACCTGGGCTTCCCCACTGAGAAGCAATATTTCAGGTTTTTACTTCTTTTCTTTTATTATGCTCTTTCAGAAATAGAAAAAGTGATTAATGTACACTTTATGACAGTTGGAAATCTGACAAACACCAATCTGGATTATCAGGCTGGAATAATGACACTCATTTAATTGCTGGCTCTCTCTGCACTTTTGGCCTATTCTTTGTACTATTTTCTGTGCTGTGCCTCCTTCTTCATAGGATTCATCAGTGCTACCTCATTAAAAATATACCTGGAGTCTTAACTTTCTCAGTGATTCATTCCTGATGTTAAGAGATGTTTGAATATATTTGACTTTATTTCAGGAATTTTCAACACATCCTAGATGACTGACCTGCATTACTAAACCAATTTTTTTAGTGCAGAATGGGAAGAATTTTATATTATTCAGGCACTTGATGTTGACATACATTCCATCCTAGCGCCTCTCAACAGCTTTGAAAACATTTCTTATAGCTCATTCTGAATCAAGCAACTCATATACTGCACAAGGATTAGTCACTCCCTTTCCCCTGCAGCCATTCATGGGACTGTGGAGGAGAATTGACTCTCAACATCACTATTTTTTACCAGCTAAGGTAACTGTCTCCCTCTAAGCTTATGCAACAGAGGTTCTCTTTGGCAGATAGAGCAGGAGGTGTTCTCCTAAGTATTTACATCCAATAGCTGACTCTTGTCTAGCATGGAAAATTTCCCCTTGGCAGTATAGTAGTTTCTAGGAGTCTGGGTCCAGAATCTGTCTACCTGTAATTATTTTCCTATTAAGATAACACAATAATTCTACACCAAAACCTCTAACTAGTACATCAGTTTTGAGCTCGTTTTTGTTATTTTCTTTTGGTCACATAAAAGTACCAGCTAGACATGCTGCTGTACAAAGAGTTCCAAGTTCTTCCAGCTTCATCAATTAACTCTCAGAACCGCATGTTCCTGCTTAAACTGTAAATTCCAGAAACTGATTAAAATGCTAAAATATAATAAGAACTTAGAACTCTCCGCCGCAAGTACCTACAATATAGGGAAGAATCACACAGAAGTAACCTTCTTGTCCTTTAGCTGCATGTCTATTTTTCCCTGCACCCTGAGTCAGTCAGCGGTGTCAGAAAAAGTCACACAGTTCCTGACTGTCCAAGCATTTGTAATTTTTTTTCCCCTTTAAATAAGGAACAAACATGTACTAAAGTGCTTTATCTACATCAACCACATCAGTACATTATAGAAACAAAAAGTTCTAGTCCTGGTGGGAGGGGGGGAGAGAAGATTCTCATTTTAGATACAAAATTTAGATTGTTTACAATCTAAGTGAAACAAAGATTCAAGAGAATATTCTCTCTCTTGTCTTTCTTCTCCTTTTTCTTTGTAAAAAATAAAAATAAAAGTGCAGTCAAATAGAAAATAAATGCAGTAGATGCAAGCTGAGTTGAGGCAGGTGTTAGTGATAGTGTGCAAATGTGTGTCTTAGCAGTTCATCTGCAAATGGTCGCAGCTTGGCCTCGATAAAAATCCGTTTCAAGAAATCCCGAGCGTGGTCGGAGACGTGAGGTGGGAGCTGGGGGTTGGTTGGCTGAGTGGCAATTTTAAAGATGGCAGCCATGGCTTCGAACTCTGCCCACGGGGGCTTCTCAGTGAGCATTTCTACCACTGTGCAACCTACACTCCTGAAACAGAGGCAGAAGTGAAACAGCAGGTTAAAATAGAGTCATGCATTCCCAGGAAAACAAGAAATAGCAGGGAGAGGCTAAAATATCACAAATAAGGAGTGTCCACTTAACACTACAGAGCCAACTTCAGCACAAAACAGGCACTGGAAAAAACCGGCATGTACTGCTATACCTTTATCTCAGAGTTACACAGATCACTACCTATGTCTCCACTTCATTACTTCCCTGGGCCAGAAGCTACTACCTCAGTGAAGGGAAAATCAGATATCTATCCAAGCAATACCGACGGTGGTAAGGCACTGCCAGCATCCAGTGCTCAGCAGGCTGACAAAGGCCATGCACTCAGCACTGCACTTGGAAGCTTTCCTGCTCCTTGAGGCCAAAAAGAAATGCAAAGTGTCAGGAATGCTCCGAGCTTACCCCGTGTGTTGCCAGCTCACTTGAAATGCACAAGTTATCACCACTGAATAGTGTGCAAACATAATATGGCAGCTAAAAAACAAAAGCCCTACTTCATGGTATTTTTTCTTTTGGTTAAGGATACTAAAAATACATTTAGATTGACAGACAAAATTTTAAATTCCTAAACAATCTTCGTATACAAAACTCATGTTTAAAGAATTTAGGAAGGCAGAAGGGCATACATATTGCCAGAGAAACTTTGTTTTAGAAGTTCTGAAAGATCTGTATCTTCCAACAACAAGTGAATGATACTGCAAAATGGATAGGCTAGAATCATTTCCCAATTCTTAGAAAGTTTGACTGTTTTTCAAGATGCTTGCAAGAAGTTTTGTGGTTAAACAGAGCTACATTGCTTTACACAATAAGGATTTACTGACTGATAGAAGTCCAACTTCAGTATTTTTTCTTAAGTTTCCACCAAAAAACACACAATAACCTTGGTACCAATACTTCAAATTTGAACAAGTCAACTGCTTGAAATTATAAGGTTGCTCTATTATTCATGTGTATCAAAGTAATTACTAAGTAATCTGAACTAGCCTCCATTAATTTCCCCGAGGTTAAAAGTATTGCCATTGGTTGGCTATAATGTAGGTCCTTTTTAAACACACAGTGTTACTACTCCTGCCTATCTGCTGCTGCCTGCCCATTACTGCACGTTCACAGATCAACTGCAGTGCAAGGAGTCTGATTGCCAAAGTCATCTGTCCACTGGGCTGAAGCAGTTATTAGACTGTGGCATATTACACAATGTTTCACTAACCTTCATTTTTGAAAATTACCTTTCTCTCTTAGTTCTTAAGTATTTATTAACAATTTAAAACAAATTATTTTTTGATACTCCTTTTTTAATCTGGCAAATTCACTCTTAAGTGTTCACCCTTTAGAGGACTAGCATTTTATTTCCTGCCTTGCATCAAAGGTACTTTGGTGTTGAAGTTTCATTACAAGACATTGACTGAACTGATGTTTCAAAGCTTCACGTATTGCTTTCAGCTAGTACCTCTCCAGAACTGACAAACAGTTTGGTAATCCTAACTTCATGCACGGTCAGTTCAAAGTATTCTCTTATGAACTCTAAACTGATGGGCTGAGAAATTGCCACATGAAAAATTAAATTTCAGTGTTAAGACTCTCCAAATATGACTGTCAGTGCTCACATTTGCTACCTTCTTCGGCTCAAATCCCAGAATGAAACACTGCAGCTTCAGATAACAAACACCTACTCTCTGTTGAAAATGAAATGACACTTTTCAGTAGAGAAGGGGGTTTTTTAACATACCAGATGTCTGCTTTTCTGCCGTACCCTTCTCCACTAATAACTTCAGGGCTCATCCAGTAGGGAGTTCCTGTGACAGACTTCATTCCCGTACCAGAGAGACAGATAGTCTGCAGTCGTTTGCTGGCACCAAAGTCACCAAGCTTCACATTGCCTGCTGAATCCCGCAGAATATTTGCTCCTGGAAGGAAGGGAACACAGCATTACCTTCACAAGCGAGTCAAGGTCTTGGTGCGGAAAATAGTAACAGAAGTCTGGATTCAGGGATACAATTCAACATCAACCTAGGATTTCAGGCTAGAGAATTTACTTTCTCTGCTTATTCCTACTACACTATTCTGGAGTTCAGAAAATAATGAACTGTACAAACTGGTTTGCATCCTAGGCCTTTTCCAGGAAGGGGCAGTCCCTTTGTAAAGTCCTCCTGAAAAAATAAGGAATGTGCCATACATGGGAAATCAAAAAAAAAATGGGAAAGGACTTTCCACACAACTGAAAATGTCTCCACACTGTTTTAAAGCAAAACCTCAAACTGTGTTACAGATTTATTCAAAACAGTTGTCTGCCCAAGATGTACAAATTGACTGTGGTATCTCAACCTACTCTGGAACAAAGTACTATTGATACAAAGCAACAGGAAAATGGTAAAAATATTAGGGAACACAACAGCATTGTGTTCAACACACCTATTGTGCACATCACCAGCTTCCTACATATTCACACCTTGCTTATGCAACACTTGCAAGTCACCTGTACCTATCTGCAAACAGTAAATGTTTCATCAGGCTTTCCAGCAGTAAAATGGAAGAAGTCTGATCAGGCAAGTCACCTCTGCCAGTCACTTCTTGTACCAGTGAAGTGCTGGGTAATTTCTATATAATTGATGAAACAAAACTTGAAATATAAACTTTTGAGTCATGATGCTTCCCTCTGCGCATTCTATTTCTAATGACATCATCCTCCAGTATATTTAAAACTATTAATAGTAAATAAAAGCAAAGGAATTTATCCTGATTGTTTTGCAGACAGAGACTAAAGAAACATTGCCAGAAGTCTGCTAGAACATCCCAATGTTGATTATTTTTCCCTCCCCAGGTTACAGCAGTGACAAGACTAAAAGATGGAAAGCAATCACATCGATTTTAAGTCAGTATTTTGGTATTTCAAACTTAATTGCATTTTAGCGCTTCACGTAAGATTGGAAAAGGATCAGAAATAAAGAGCACTGGACTGTGCACAGAACTATCCTTACCTTTAATATCTCTATGGACAATCATATTACTGTGCAAATAGTGAACTCCTTCCAAAATCTGCCGTGTGTATTTACGAGTCACATTCTCTGTGAGTGCTCCATACGATTTCAACTGGTCTTTGATGGAACCCTATGGCACAGAAGTATAAAGCACTAACACTTCTGGAATTCAACTGAAATTCAATTAAATTTATACCTGAAATGTAGACATTTAAAATTACAATCCTTCTTAAAACCTGCAAGCAGCTGAATAGTTCTAGTCCAATGTACAGAAAGAGAACAGCACTACTCCAACACCACCCTCGAACTTTTTGAAGGGTAAGTGGTGATACTCAGGATGGACATAACACATGCCCTTTGGGTTACTTTATACTCAGAAAAAAACCACCACGTGATGTAGGGTGGTGCTTTTGGTAAAAATTAAGAGGTAAGCAAGTCTTAGCTTAAAATAACATTCAATCAAAACCTCTTGGGTTTTTGCAACTATTCTTGTATAACCTGACTTTGCCACACAGAGTTACAAACTGCTAAGGTTACTTCTGTCCCATTGCCCTCCAAATCTCAGAAAAATTCAAGAAGCCCCCTTGTTTTGGGGGGGACTTTTTGAGCCCAGAACTCAAAAAGTGAAAAAGCAAACATAAAAACCACCACCAAGAAGACAATGCCCAGATACTGCTTTTCCCCTGTGGAGTCGCATAGTAAGTAGACTGCTCTAACTATTCAGAAATAGAGCCTTTGTTTTTGTATGAGTACATTTTCTTTAGCTCTGCTGACCCCACTTGGTGAGAAAATGAAAATCTACAGTTTTCTGACCTTATAAGATTCCCTAAGACAGTAGAAGAGCAGCAGTTCAGCATGTACTAGGTGCCACACAAAAAGCAAGCACCAAGACTACTTTCTGTATGCAGTTATTCCCACTCCCGTCTTGGCTACTTTTTGTTTTCCTGAAATACTTGAAGCGTGGCAAAACAAAACATTAAAATTCAGGAAGATTTAAGTGTTTACTAATGATAATATTGTCTTTTCAAAGACATTGCCAGGCACCACTTATGCTAAAAACAAACACAAAGAGCTTTTGTACAAATCACTGTAATTCTGAAAACCCAAGTAAGCAATGGAGAAGACAGGAGGCTGCAAGCACTTGTCAGTACCCATCTTTGGTGTCTGTTTTTAACTTGGACAGTTTTAAATATCTGTGTGCACTTATGCAAAGCCGAATGCTTGGGTGCTTGTCACACTGCACACAACTGATGGCTGAAGTGGAGAGCTCTCTTGCTTACCCCAGGCATGTACTCCATGAATATTGAGAGTGTCCTTTCAGGTGGATCTCTCAAGAAGCCGTAATACTGAACAATTCTTTCATGCAGCAGATTTTTCAGCAACTGAATCTCACACTCAAGTGCGTTTACTTCCTGAAAGGACAAAACAGGAAAGATTTACCATGCTTGATGTAGCAAAACTAAGATTTTGGATTTGATTTTTTTCAAGCGGAGCGGTATGTACATATTGAAGTGTTATGCAAACAAAGTGACAAAATACTCCTGCAGCTAATGTAAAGTTTTTGTATTTTATAACAAGAAAATATCAATGTTAAATTGAGGTAATTAAAAACAACCCAAACTATGTCTTTTCTATACATTATCTTTGGGATGATTTTGCCGGTTTTTCATTGTTTCTCTTCTCTTGAAGTTATGTTTGTTTCGGAGCACAGCAGATACCAATATGTGCATGAGGTCAGTGATCATTATGCAACATGTCATAAGCCTCCAACCAGGTAAAAAAAAAACTGAACAAAACACAGAAAAACCCCCACAGTTTAATCTTTGTGGTGGAGTAATTAGCTTTAAACCTTAACTTTTCCAGGATGATAGACTATACTTTAAAAATGACTTTGAGTAGCACTTGATATCATAATAATGAAACACAGCAAAGGAAAACACTAACAACTGGTGCTTTCTCTGGAGCCATCCAAAATACTACAAATTTTGCAAAAGGAAGTAAGATATTTTGAAATGGACTGTACAATTAGATGCTGGAAAAATACCAACCCACAAATTCAAACTTGACTAGATTCCAAATTTCACCTAGAAGTTTTTCATCAAAACCTGATTTTTATCTGTCATAGCCTATTACTGATACCCTCACACTTCTGACACTAGAAAGAAAATAGATTCTTACATACGGAGGCACATATTACTACAAAATGCCATGATAAGTGAGGTCACAAAACTGTTGCTTCAGGAGAGATCTACCATGTTTTATATTTAATGTTTCCAAAACATAATCAGTTGTTCTGTTACACATATTAAAGAAGTAGCAACAACAACTACACTAGGAATCTACAGCACAAATGGTTCTTGACTTTTTCCTTGATCCTACATCACTAACAGCAGCAACTATAACTGGCAGCCACTCAATTCTGCAATCATGCTTACACCCATTGTTTTCCCGGCCTTGCTCCCCACAGTGCAGAAGGCAGTCACAATGTAGGGAAAGCAATAATTCTCTTCCCATCCTGTAAAAAGCAGCAAGTATGATTTGGGAAAAGAAGAAATAGAGGATTGGTGCTACTTTTAAATAGTTTATCTCCTTCAGCATCCAGTATTTAAAGATGGACTAGTTCGATTTTAGAGAGAGAATAAACTAACAAGGAAACCTGTGCTCTTTAGAGAGAGACAGTGTGTAACAGCAGCTAGTCTTGATGCACAAAGTTTAAAAGAAACAAAACAAACCCCAAAACACAGAAATACCCCCAAAAAGATGAAAAAATAGGTAAGAATCTTAAACTGTCTTCACAGGCAAAACCAATTTGTTTTCAGGACCACTTAAATTAGTACAGCCTTTTCTGTTTATAAATGGAACTTCTTCTAATTCCTGTTAGTATAAAAATGATGTATTTCAGAGCACATTTCATAGCAGATTGTTTAATTTTAGAGACCAAGACTGCACCAAATCAAATTACGCATCTTTACAGCATAAGTATATGTCTGAAAATTAAAAAATATGATGTAATATTAAAATCAGGTAAGCAGACTAGTTATCTCTGGTACTAACAAAGCAGAATTCCTAACAAGGAAATGGTTTCCTAACACAACATGGTTTAAAACATGTTCAAAACATGTCCACCACGTTCAAGGAAAGGAATGTGAGTTTGGTCTAGAACACACCACTTCAGCAGAAGCCTTTTCCAAGGTCTCTCTTTGCTATCACTTACCTTGCTGGTTTCCGGACTATCGGGATCAAACTGAACTTGTTTAACAGCCAGCTCTCTTCCAGTATCAGCATCGTAACACAGATATACTCTGCCAAATGCACCTTGACCCAGCAGCTTACCAAGTCTCCAGTTAGTTGGAGCTCGTGGTGCTGAAAATATAAGTATGTTTTGGTTTTCAAATGAGCTTGTTATTCAGCTGATCGAGAAAAACTGGAATACACAGAAAATAATTTTTTAAAAGACTACTTTTTCAACAACAGAGACTATGCGTCCTAAACATCACCACATAAATTACAAAGGTCAGTAAAACTTCCTGTAAGATGGAAAACATGAGCTACTTAAATTTATTCACAAAATAATTTGTGGTAGAACTAGACATACTTAAAACAACTAGCAATAGCTAATCTGCAAAACAGAAAAAGTATGTTTAACAAACAACTTTCTTTTAAAAAAAATCGAGGCGTAATTACAAGGTATGACCTACTGAAGTCATCACAAAGTATACTTACTCCTGAAATGCTACCACAAGTATGAAGCAGTACCCCTAAAGATGTACAGTTTAACTGAAAACGTGACCAACATCTGCAAAAATAAATAGCAACTGCAACCTAAAAAACCCTTCTCAGGTCCTGAAGAGTCTAACAAATCCCTTTTACAATGTTTTGTTATCACAGATGTAAATTCCAACTGAAAGTCTGCATGAAGGTTGGCAAGGTAAGCAACGAAAATACTGATGAGCATAGTCTTGACCTTTTGTCTATTAGAGAGATAAAAACATGTTATTTAATGGTATGTATTTGGATGACATGGTAGGCTTTGACATGATATACTTGAAAAGTAAGAGTTTTACAGTGGGGCTCACAAGATGCCAGAACTCACAGCGGCTGGGAGGGCTGATGTCCATGACTGACAAGGTAGGATTGTCTATGTCACTGCCCCTCCTCCTCATTCGGTTATCTTCGTATTCCGGCGTAAAGACGCTGCTCCCGCTGCTGGTGCTCAGCGAGTGGTCGGTGGGACTGAAACTGACTGGTGATCGGAAGTTGTTCCCCTGAGTCCTTCTGGCTCTTGGAAAAGTTTTACGACCTTCAATGATATACACAGAACACGAACGTTACACTACAAAAAAATACTGCAATGCAAAGAGTACGTGCAAACACTTAATGAATTCTACATCATCTCGTTTGAATCTGCCAGAGCGGAGGATAGGACACAATCATCGTGAAATTTACTGATTTAAATTTTCACCTAGAAGAAAAGAAACATTCATCACAGATGTATATAAGGACTAGACAGAATCAAAAACTTATTTAAGACATGAAAATTGGAACCAAGTTCTGGAACTGTTCTGAAATATGATCAACATGCTTCAAAAACCTGGATACCTCTAAGACGAGAAAGTAAAATGTCCTGCCTCTGCTTTTATTGCTCTATTAATGTGCAAATATCAAATTTCTGGTATTGATGAGAACAAGATACACATTTACAATCCTGTGGCGCCCAAGCTAGCCTCTTCCTTCTGTAAACTATTAAGAATTGAATGAAGAGAAAGACTGACACGTGGAATCAAGAGAAAGACTACAAAAGTATTTAAAAATCCAAAACACAAGCAATGCAAAATTTGGAGGTGGCTACAGCATCAGAATAAAAAACACAGAGCACTGATCTTCAACATATTAATTACAACCAAATGACTAACACAATTTATATTCATCTATTTAGATAACACAACTATTTTTAGGATACCATCTCTTGATTAAGTTTCATTCTACAGAACTCAGCATTAACTGAAGGAGTCTCTGATTCATTAGATATTACACGGGAGGAGGAGTTCTCAGAGGACTGAAGAAAGAAGATAAAAAATCTTTGAAATAGTAGACTCAGACTTATATACTAGTCTGGACAATTTAAATTCCAAGAAAGATATGCAAACAAATTATTAAGCAGTTTTATTCACCATTGAGAAGATAAGAAAGGTGATAAACCAGTCATAATTGGTTTGCTACATGCAGCTAATCCAATTTTCCCATTTCAGTGGGACATTCTCACAAGCCAACTCATGAAGTGTTGCAGACCAGTTTACTACGTAGATTATACCCAAGACAGATTCAGAGCAGTTATCAGTGATTTCTCATCGAAGGGGAAGATAATTGAAGTGGACATTCCCAACAGTTTATCTTCAGTCCATTTCCATACACTATTTTGACTCATGATGTACATATGACAGAACTTAACACACTGAAATACTGCAGATGACATCATGTTAAGTGTGGCTGAAAGTCCATTTAAGATAAAAATCAAAATTCACAGTGGTACTGGAAGTTGGAGATGATTCAAAAATCACCAAGATGAAATTCAGTAAGGAACTACAATACAAATACTTACAGAGAAATCTAATGCAAAAACTTACAAAGTGTAAAGCAATTGGTTGGCCTAAAGTAATGTAGAGAAGGATACAGAAATGTAACCACAGACTGAAGAGCAGTTAGAATGGTGACAAGAAAGTAAGGTCATTCTACAATACATTAATGTGACTGCTACATACCAAGTCCTGCTTATATCCTATGTTATACATACAGGAGCCATGAGAAAAGCCTCAGCTAAAGCAGGAGAAGAAAACTAAGGAGAGAAAACAGGTATGTGTGTGATGTAGTGTTATATAAGGGCAATGACCAATTCCTCACTGTGTTAAAACGGAGTAACTAGTCACTATTTTCATTTGCAGGAAAAATGTCTTGGCAGACAGAGAAAGTTAAGTTATAAGCTAAGTTATCTTGGAAGTTGGTTGCCTAAAGAGAGTGAGTATATCCTCTCTTGAAGTCAGTTTAGAGATTATTCAAAAAGTCAGTGTGACAGATCTTCGCCTCTTTAAATCTTGCCTCAGAGCAAGGGATAGGACTGAAGCTGCATTGCAGTACTTCAGTTTGATATTTCTGTGATTCCTGTAACATAATTCCATTTATTGTCGTGCTCATTCCACACTGCAAATGAAGCCATCTGGTCTTGGGAGAAATTTCTTCTTAACACTTCTCAATTAGCGCTTGACACACCCTGAAGTATGAAAATCCTTCAGCTGCTTCTCTCTACTTCCTTTAGAAATTCAACACATGTTAAATTTATATCAATGTTATTACTGTCCAAACCAGTTTTGCGGACACATTAGCAGGTGCTGTCTCGCATTCCAACAATTTATTTCACCAGCTAATTGTTAATTCTCAGTTTAAATCATTGCTCTTGAATTTTATTTACTCTTCTACTCTAAGAAACTGTTAACAGGAACTCCACCGTACTTGGGATTTCTTAAAGCAAAACAAGAAGTGACAAAGTGACATACCTACTTTAGATAGAAAAGGGTCACAAAGGTCAAAAGCTTATACTGGATGACTTGTGTGTGGCCAAAGATAGCAAACATTTCCACAGTTGTGCATATGAGTCAGGAATTCTGTAATCCATAACTTCACCAGAGATAAAATTACTCAGAGGTTCTATCAATCATTAGAAGCTTAGCAAGTGAGTTTGGGGAAAGAGTTTAAGCTTTCAATTTCTTCAATATTTTCATTTAATTTCATTAAGATCTTACAATTTTATTCACATTTTCAGACAAGAAAAACAGATTACTAAAACTGTTGCAGTATTCATACTTACCATCATTGTAGTCTTGCTGATGATATGAAATATGGTATCTTCTGGGATAAGTCCCCCCCTTTCCAAATTTCTCAAATATTGGGATATCATACTCTACTAGAAAATAAAAGGATTCATTTCAAAATTTAAAATGTGGCAAAAGCATGTTAAATTACTCACTTTGGTAATACAGATTTAAAATGGGTGAATGGATCAGAGGATATGAAGGGTTGAAGCATAAGAGCAAAAAGAGATTATAGAACAAAATCACACAACTCACAAGAACTAAAAGGACTTCAGTAAAAAGTCCCAAAGGATCAAGAATTCAAGAGCTTAACTGGTTTGTAACCTCTTGCTTAAAAAAATGTTGGAGGACTGAAGTATGCCTGATTACTCCAGTTTTAAAAACTTTCCAGAGGAGAAACTATTCCAAAGAATACAATTTCAAGTTGTATAAATATGAAAAACTGGTGAATGAGTCAACATAGATTGAATTACTAAAACACATTCAATAGATCCTCTTTTTAAAGTCATTGAAGAAGAAAAGTGTAAGATAAGGGAAAAAGTCCCTCATGCATAAATAATTGGTCAGAAGATAAGTACATAAGAAGGGAGGAAACAGTCAACAGTTCCACAGGAATCTGGGCTAAAACTCATGCAGTTTAATTATCCATGAATTCTCTGTATAGAACAAGGAACAGTGAGGTGACAAAATCACTCTGAGAAATAAAACCAACAGAAGAACTAGAGAAGGCCCTTAAGAGTCTGTGTGACCAGATATTAAAGTTGCAGATGAAATTTAGTGTGGGCTTCAGTAAAGGTTTATAATAGAGACTTCTAAAAAAGCAGCACCTGAACTCTTTGTATTAGCTGAGAAGAAAATTAAGTGCTGTAAGATACACTGAAAAAAGATGTGGCCTACTCCATTTCAAAGGATTTAGTAAAACTGGAAAATATTTAGAAGTACAGAGATACTCAAAGATAGAAAATTGCTTCTCCGTAAGGAATGTAGGCCTCTATATACAAGAGAAGCAACAGCTCAAAGGGAGACAAAGAGGTCCATAAAAAAACCAAACCAAATGAATCCACTGGAAAAACTGTAATTAAAAAAAAGCCTTAGAAAAATCACAAAACACATACTTCTTCATAAAACATAATAAATTGCACAACTTTGTGTCGCAACCTACAGTCGATGCTGAGAAAGTTTATACAAGTTGAATTAGGGACAAGAAAAATTTGAGGAAGGAAAAAAATCCATCAAATCACAGAAGAGCATCTTGCATTTGCAGAACCCTTAAGCAATACATAACTAGGAATATATTCTGAGAGAGGAACACTACACACCCTTCTACAGAATCCCCGTATGGGTTGTGGCAGGAGGAAAGACTAGGCCAGATGGACTTTTTTTCTGCTTCTACATCAAATCATGAGAATAAATATTGACTATGGAATTAATGATTATTGTGTATCCCACTGTTAACTGGGATACTAGAATGTCCCATGGGAAAAAAACCCAACAAGCCCTCATGAAAAATATTGCAAGATGATCTTACTAGAAAAGTAACTGCAATGAACACAAACTAGATTAGGATTGTACAAAAGGCAAACTAATTTCTGACATTTCCAACTCTTTTGGTACTTATCTCTGCCATCTACATGCTTCTTACACATAGTTTATTTTCATTTAAAAGTGGTGCACTCTATTAAGCACTCTAGAATTCTAAAAAGAAAAAACTCACCATCACACATTTATCTGGATAGAGCTTCAAAATCAAAATAAAAAGAAGCCTCAAAGTATGTAATAGACTGAAGAAACACAAAACCCTTTTGATTTTCTGGAAACTAATTATTGTTCAACAGCAAAGTTTTGTAGTGAGACAGGACTGTGAGAAGACTCTTCAGAGCATTTTCAAGGTTACCCTCGGCACTTTGCAGCCTGAACCCTGCACACCAAGTTGGATTCAAGCCAGAGTATTGTATGAAAAAAACATTAGTGGTGATGATTAATTTATAGGCACAGCCCACAGTTCTCCATCCTTTCACTCTGCAGTGCTTTCAATAACAGAAGTCATGAGCACTTCAATGTGATCCTTATTTTACGCTGAAGAAAACAAAGGCTCCATGTACTGGTTTTGGCTGGGATAGAGTTAATTTTCTTCACAGTGGCTCATGTGGCGCTACAGTTTGGATCTGTGGCCAAAATGCTGCTGATAACACAGTGATATTTTAGTTATTGCTGAAGCACATTTACACAGAATCCAGGCTTCTTTTTGTTTCACACACTGCCCTGCCAGCTGGTAGAGTGGGCTGGGAGGCACAAGAAGTTGGGAAGGAACACACCTGGGACAGCTGGCCCCAACTGACCCAAGGGATCTCCCATACTACCTGAGGTTGTGCTCTACAACAAAAGCTGGGAGAAAGACAAAGGAAGGGAGGACATTCATAGTGATGGTATTTTTCTTTCCAAGGTAACCACTAGGAGTGATGAAGCCTTGCTTTCGTGGAAATGGCTGAACACCTGCCTACTGATGGGAAGTGGTGAATGAATTCCTTGTTTTGTGTGTGCAGCTTTTGCTGCACTATTAAACTGCCTTTATTTTAACTCAAGAGTTTTCTTACCTTTCCCCTTGGATTCTGTCCCCGATCTCACATGGCGAAGTGAGCGAGCAGCTGTGTGGGGCTCAGCTGCCTACTGAGGTTAAACCACACCACCTCCAAATTAAATAAATTAACCATGGATATACACAAGAGATTGATATTACAGTCCAGTTTAACTAAGTGTCGTATGCCCCTATGCACTGCAACACTTGTTCTTTTTACAGAGGCAGATAGTTATACTTCGCACACTAAGAGTGGTGTCACATACCATAACCTGGAAGAAAACACTTGGAATTTCTTGGTTTCCATGGTATCTTTTACTGTGTGTATTTGGTGTTGCTTTGCTTTCTTCTACCATATTGTTTGTGTGATACAATACTCCTCAATGTGAACATCCCTCCTAAGCCCTATTATTTGCAAGAGGAGCAGTTCTGGAAATCTAGTGTGTCTCCAGTGATTTTTGCCTACCTGAGAATTCCTGATGATTATCTGGATAGCTCTGTGCTCTTGGCATCCGAGACTTGGGATAGTTGTCCCTGGAAGTGTGAAAACACACAGCATCTAAATACATACTGTTAATCTAGTATTTAAAATATTTAATTGTACTGTCCTCTTACTGATGAAAAGCCACTGTTATATAGGTTGCTGCATCAGTTTACAAACGTGGAACTCAATTCTGAAACTCAATTCTAGTAGGTATCTATAACAATTGAAGATCAGTAACAATGGAAAAGCTTGCTTATTGAGCTTAATGTAGTAAGAAAGCAACAGCCTCTGTTAATGAGCAATGATATTAGTAAAAACATGAATTATCACAAGTACAGCCACAAAGGAACACTGCTATGTTTAACACCTTTATGGCAGAACACAAAGGTTTACAGACTGGCAAAATCTGTTATACAGCCTACAAAAACTCTTGAGGAAATTCAACCAAAGAAATGTAGAACCTTTTAATCAGGAAAAATATTTCCTCTTCTCTCCATGAAAGTCATAGGATTAAGAGAGTGATTTTATTGAGTTATAGAATGATGAAGAGTTTTTTGGTTCTTACATGATCACATTGTTTCTTACCTACAGTTGGTATGTAAGTCCCAGCCACCAAAAGGAATGGATGGGATTGCCAGTCAGAGCAATCGATTACAGTTTATTTCCATAAACATACCAAACAGTGTCCTCCTTTTTCTGGTAAGAATTTCTCTAATGGGTAACAGAAGCTAAATGGAGACACAAAACCTACATCTTTGTAGGAAATATTTAAATGAAAAAAAAAAAAAAAAGGAAAACAAACTAAGTAGAGGTGACAAATTAAGTAAATAAAAATAACCAAGAGAAGTTTTGAAGAAGAAATATGAGTTGCATTAATTTTGGTTTGTTTCCCCTTCTTCCACTCACCCCTACCCCACAAAAAATCTAAATTTGGCAATTTGGTAAAATTTCTTTTCTGTGGAGCTACATTAAACACTGTGTGTGTATAACCTATCGCACTACAACCACAAAATATTTTTCACATCTATTGTCTTCTTGCTTGTGAAATGCACATTTGTTATTTAACTCAAAACTGTATTTGTTAGACCAAATCTATTTGTGTCCTCAAACCACATATTCTCAAATAAAATGGCAGTATTGAATAATACAGCTCTGATTAATTGCCAGAGGCAGTGACCTCCAACTCTTTACCTTTCTACCAATTAAATAAAACATTGAATTAACAGTGTTGTTTTGCAGTTTGAAATAAACAAAGATCAAATCTGCAAACCCAAGGTTATTTGCCTGACCACCATAAATCAAACAGGAATATATTCTGCTTGGCTTGGCTGGTGGACAGTGACCCCCTCAAAACACAGGAGTCTCCTCAGAGGTCAATCCAAAAAGACCCCCCACAGCACACACTGCCTCTTGCTGACTGGTGGGCTTTAACAAAGAAAAATAAGTTGAAAGTTTGCAATTGGAACAAGGGGAGAAGAACAGACAGTAACTGCAAAGGAAAGGACGGCATTGCCTGTTGAAGCCTTTAAATCATTCTACCCTCCTTCTTGAATTGGGTACCCCCTGCTTTGGCAAAGGAAAGCCTACTTCATATGGCAGTGCCTAAGAGCTGTCAATTTAATGGAGTGGCACACTGCCAGGGAACATACACCACACATATGTAAGACCTAGTAACATTTAGTAAAAACTCTCAGTACATTTTTGTAGGACCTTAAGCCTAAATTTTTGTGGTTTAAATACAAATTATTTTTTAAAAAAAGAAAGCTACAGTATTTTCCATGTATTAGTAAGCAATTACGTTTCAATAAGCTTTTATAAACATTCTAAAACTTACAAAGGAATTTTTGGAAGAAATGTCACTGGAGAGGAGCTGTATTTTACAGTTGAGACATTATGCAATCTAATAAAGATAAATAATGAAATAATGAATGTAAATAATTTTTACCCATCTAACGGGCTGTCAAGTGAGGGGCAGCTTCCGGAGCCAGAGTTTTCAGGACTGCTCAAAGACAATGGATCCAACATCTAATAAATAAAAAACAGAGGAAGACCAACAAGTTCAAGGTTTTTCTTTCAATTTTTTTTCTAAATAGTTTAAGGGTTTTGCTATTAAAACTAATAAGAAACAAATCCAAATCAGGTAAGAACCGGTAAAAACAGAGTGGAAAGCTCATCTGTTGCCTTAAAATAAGCTCCTTCCTAAAATGAGGTTTGTTTTGGTATATTATATAACATCTATTATTTTCTATTAATTGGACACCAGTCTTTTGCTGTAAATTAAGCAGTTATGCCTCCAGTTTTTATGGTCTGTGCTGCATCTTAAAGGGCCTGGGCACATACTTTGCCATACACCAAGCAAGGACTTATTAAAGAAATAGTGTCCAGAAAGTGAGTTTTGCACTCTGCAAACTCAAACACTTATATTAACTCTGCACTGGGGACAACAACATTGACCACAGGTTCAGCATTTTTATTCCTCTTGTCTTATGCTGAACAGTGTGTCCAAATAAAGGAAGAAAGCCCATCTGGAGCCATATTGATTACCTCTCTAACCCAGTGTACTATGGCCCAACTGGCAGCCCATGGGTTTTATCCAACCCCCCTCATCTCTTACAGAAAGGGGGGGGGTCTGCTGTCAGAGTGCAAATAGTTGTGCTCAGGCTGATCAATAGCAGAGCACAGCAAAACCCTCCACTCCCAAATTCCCTCCCTGTCTTTTTTGGGCAGGCTGTTACAGATGAAGGCAGCATGACCGACACTTGCCAAGGTGATGTGGCAATGTAGGAAGAAGGGAGCAAACAGAATTTGTGAGTTCTCACCCCCTCAAACTGGCCCTTGAGGCTGCTTAGGTTGAACTAACCTGGCTTCCTATGAAAGTAAAATTCATTAATTTAAACCTGCTGACAGCTCACATAGCAATGCTTATACAAAAGGTTATATATTTCTGGAATACTTAGGAGTGAATGGACATCCCAGGCTTCAGGAATCATCTGTCTGTCTGACCAGTCAGTGACCAGAAATTACTTTGCCCAGGCCAAAAGTAATTATTTCGCTGGAATGAATCCAGACCTGGGCTGGATCTGACCACATGGCTATGATAATGAATAGCCCTGGTCTGGAAAGTAGGAGATTCAGCCTCTATTCTCAGCTCAGTCATTAAAATTGTGCAACAAATTGCACTATCCCTTTGCCATTATTTTTATTTTATCATCTGTCTCTCATTTAGTCAGCTCATAAAAACCGTTGCCTCTTGCCATTTGTAAATACACTGCCAATGTCAACAACAACTTGAAGAGATTTGGGTATGCAGCATTATTTTTCTTTCCTCCTTGAAACATCTCTTTCTCCATTGCCAGTTCTGTGAGCAGTTACATTCCTGCTTCTTTTCCTGCTGTTTTGAAGGGCAATTTTTGTATTCAGAGAGCAGGATTTTTTTTCTTGCTAAAGTGTGCTGATATCCTACACTAATTATGCAGGTGAATAGGAAGAACAAAATAACATACATTTGTGATCTTTACACAAAAAAAAAAAGTGACTTTGGGAGGTCTTTCAGAGCTTACTTATGCCATGACTACCACCATCCTGTTGCCTCCACCCCAACACAGCACCTACCACAGAGAATCACAGAATATTCTGAGTTGGAAGGAACCCGCAAGGATCATTGATTCCAACTCTGAAATATCAACTGAGTCCAAATAATTCTGACAGATCCAAGCTCTTTCTTAAAGTCTCCTTTTAATTACCTGGAAAAGTTGTAAAGCTGGTCTAGCTTACATGTCATTCCCATTAAAATAAAGGGGCTTGTGCTTTCTAACGTAGACATCTCTGCTGTTATTTGTATCTAGCACCATCTCACTCTACTATCATGGCAATTAAGAATATTGTCTTTCTCCTTGTAACAACATATTTAAAAAATGGAAGAGACGGAGAAAAAAACCCAACCAGGCTCTGCAAGACTAAACAGAACAATTATTTCAACCTTATGTCACCAATCAAGTTTTCTAGAGTTATCACCAATTTTTTTGCTGTTCTTTCTAATAATTCCATATCCTTCTTGAACAGCAGTATTTCATAAATCAACTTAACAAAAACTTTAATTTCAATAATCACAGACGTACCTGATCCATACTTTCTGGAATGAATTCACCCTCACTGTTGATACTGGTGAAGGACCCATTTCGAGCCACCTGATGCAGCTCATCTGGAATGTATCCGGGGGGAGGTGAACTCCTATCACGAGTATTAGAACCTTTTGAAAGAAAAGGACCAGTCAGAGTCTCTCCACTAACCCAGAATCCAAGGGCTTTATTCAAATTCTTCATAGGCACTGAGCCTGCCTGGATCACTTCTTGACTTAGGAATTCCCCAAATGCCTGTGTAATACATGACTTAAGTATAGCATTTAAAATCTGCAATGCAGAAATTACGAAAAATTTGGGGCAGAGGTGCCTCAATGACATTAAAGAGAATTTTCATTATATAGGAACAGAAATATAATTTGCCCACACATCTAGCTGGGTAAATTCCTTCTTTTGAACAAAATCAAAATCAAAACCTTTCCACCCATGTCAACTAATCCTTTCCAGCTCTTGAGAATTTCAGTTTTTCTTTGCTGAATTATAAGAACATAAATACATACAATCATAATAAATGCATAGTAAGTTAAATTGTCTGGAAAATTATTCATTAAGCTCTCTAGTTTCATAATTAAGTTTGGAAGTTAACATCATGCCAACTTTAAAACATGAATAAGCAAAAAGGTTATATCAATCCCAAAATCAGTATCTTAAACAAATGCTCACACATGAAAAAAATATGGGGGTCCTAAACTGAGCAAGGAAACACATTGCCATGTAAGCAAATTTTTCAGTAGCTCATTCCTGTATCTGAAAATAAAGGGGAGTACTAACATCAGCTTTTTAGGTTACCCTGAAATAACTCTATATACACTTATTTACTTGTGGTTTTTTTATCATTTTCTGTATTATATATATTTAAAACACTTTTGTCTTAATATTCAAAATCCACTCCCCCAAGTGCAAATTCTACTATAGAGTCATTGATGAGTAGAAGAAAGAATCTGTGTTGAGAGCAAAATTCTCAGGAAGAGAATGCTACAAAAGAAGTTTTAACAATTAAAACTATTGAAATGTGCAGCTTACCTATTACAGACAGTCGCCTTTTTCTGTCTGTCACACCAAACACTGTATTATCTAAATCTTCCAGTGAGGGCAAGGGTTCCACATTATTTACACTGGGTGACTGAAAATGCACAAGTATTAGAACCTGTAGTTATTACTTTACATTCCCGACAATGAAAATACTTTGTAAACTTTATAGGCTTTGTGCAGTACATTACATTTTTCAAGCAGTCAAAAAAGCAGCTTGCTGATTTACATGCCAATTCATCTATTTTAGTAGTTCGTTCATACTCTTTAAAATTCATTTTCAATATGCACCAGTATACAAATCCTGTGAATATCAATGCCACGATTTGTTAGATAATACCAAAATATCTCAGCATTTAGTCTACAGACCACTAGTCTTTGCTACAACAAACAATGAACTTCCCACAAAGAAGTGTCACCAACATATGACTTAAAGAACAGTTTCAAGTAACTACCATTACTTAAATTCTATATGCTTTTATTTGAATCATTCTACTAAGGCACACTTTTCTACCACTGTAGGGAAGGGAAATAAAGACAGGAACAGGATCTAGGAAAGAGTTAAAACTGAGTCAGTACAACATGCTAATTGATGCTTAAAGTGAAATGAAGAAGCAATCAGTATTACATTCAATTGGAAAAACGCCATCTTTAAGAAAAAATACAAATTATACTTCATTATGAAAACTGAAGAAAAAGACATCCAGCATATCAGCTCATACCTGTGTATTTCCATGTATTACAAGCAGTATCTTGAGACTCTTCATATGTACACTACGGTCAAGTAGTTCAACAGCTTTGTCCAGGTCATCCTGTGTGGTTAATGGAATTACAAGCTACAAAAAGAGGGGCAAGGGGGAAAAAGTCTTAAACAGGACACGAGAAAGAAATTAGGAAGTCAAGTGCAGTGAAACAAACAGAATCTTTTCCTTCATACCAAACAACTCAAAAATAAACTTCATTAAATGATCCCTTTAAGTAAGTATTAAAAGTCTGTAGTTCAATCTTAACACTTCCTTCAGATGACTTTACTAAGGACAGCATGGTGGAACAAGTCCTCAGAAGAAACAACCATTTTGCATATATAGAACTTAATATCCAAAAGTTTCAGCAAAACGGGTAAATTGGGTCAATGCCTAAATTAACACAAGTCTGCAAGATAAATAAAAGTCCTATTTTATAGAGCATAAAGCAGATTTTTGTATCTCAAATATTACAGCTATACTTGTTTAAAGTTGCATCACTAACAGAATTTCTCCATCGGAAACCAGAATTTGGTAAGGAAGATGCGATCCATGTACAACAACTCTAGTCCTCACTAGAATCTTACTTGGATCTAATTAATTAGAATTAATCTGGCATACATGTATCTTTAGAACAGAAAACTATGCCATTAATGTGCAGTTGAGATCTGAATTCTATAACAATTAAAACTGGGCTCATGTTTCAGGAGTGTAAATTACAGCTTCTGCTTGCAACAAAGGAACAACAGAATACAGATTTTTAAATCTATTCTACTTGTAAACAGCCTCAGTCGATGATGCTTAAATACAACACCAGTCAAAATACAGTACTTTTATACAAAAAGAGATAGGAGTGAGGAGGAAGATCTTGATAAAATGAAGAGTATGCTCATTTGTTAAGTTGCACTTTTAATGCCAGTGACACATTTTTACCATCCCATTTCTGAAAGGTGATGGGATGATTTGCCAACTAGTGCAGAAGATAAGAAGCAGAAAACCTACTCAAATGCCTAAAAATCTACCAGTGGAAGGAGCTGAGACTAAAGCATTATGAAGGGGCATTTCTTCTGACCATCCTAATCTCCAAAAGCCTTCTGTTGGAATTCTTTGAGGACCAGTTTCACAGAAGTGCCTGGTAATGCAGTGAGCAACCAACAAACAGCAATCACTGGCATTTTCTTCTGCAAAGATGCAGAGTAGATACAGCAGTTGCATTGTGCATAACCAAGCACATGAATAATCCTTCATGCACTTTGCTGACTCAAGGCAAAAGCCAGATGTAACCCCTAAGAATGGATCCTGCATCTGTAAATATGTTTGCTATTAATAATTCCATCCCTAATTCTAATGGAAAGCCAGAAGTAATACTGATCAGGCATAAGTGGCTAGACAGTGCTGGCCCTGTTACCAAGAAATCTTTGGGAACCAGCCACTTTAAAAAGAGCAACAGTTAAGCCTAGTTCTCCAATCTAAACATTAACTAAATGCAGCATTCTAGCAATTACCTAACAAGATTAATCCTTGAAGAAAAGGATTTACAAGAAAGGATAAATGCTATTTCAAATTTACAAACATGACAAAGCTCAAAGAGGTAAAGACTCTTCCAAAGTCAAACAATAGAGCTGTGGCAGATCAGGAAGACAATTTATCCATTCCTAAAGAAGTCAGAGACTTCATTATGATATAACACTACTCATGAAACATTTCACGCATTTCCTGCCCATCCTAATTTGGACAAGAGTCATATATTTGAGAAAAAACACACGCACATATTAGAAAGCTGGGGTTTTGTCACAGAAGTGGTTCCCAGTACTTACAGGAGCAAATTTCAGCCTTAAAATGATCAATTTCCAAGTCAAGAATTTAGAGGACACAGAATATTACCTCATTATTGCTGTAATGTAAATCCATAGTCTGTCCAAAAGCAACTTTAGCTTTAGCTGCAAGATCTTCAAGTTTAACAGGCCTTGGTAATTGCAGGATCCTGAAACACAATTTAAGTTACAAAGAACTTCTGTCCATTACTTATGAAAATCTGGCAACTCATTACTTAAGAACTATCTCAGAACTAAATTTATTACTAAAAAGGCTGTAAGAGGCTATACTTTATTCCCTGTCCTCCATATTCTGAGACTTTCAAAAAAGAAAGAAAAGCAGTGAAAAAGCTAAAAGGGATAATCAGACACAGAATTAGATTTCATTATAACTATTTTAGTTGCTTCCATATGGCTTGCTTAATGTTTTGCAAGACTCCATTTCAGAGGCAAATTCTTAGAAACTTCTACATTTTTCCACTTTAGAAAACTAAGACAATGGAGTACCATAGGCTGACAAGCATAAGTATCAGAAAGGAATTACTCCTGTAGTCCCCATTTTTTGGAAATCCAAAAGACTATCTTACCTGAGGAAGGTAACTAAATGTCACCATCTTTACCATAATGAACTACACACTCAAACTGCCCAGTCCATCACTAACTGTGCTTCAAGTGTGCTCCTGTAAGAATGGTGCAGTTGTAGGTCAACAACTTAAATTTTCTTTTAACTCAATGTCCCATCAAACCAATTAGCCCAAACTGCCTATAACTAATCTTTTACCATAGAAAACCATTGTATTTTTTGAGATAGTATACCACTAAACAAAAAAGAGCTTTAAATAGTGACTACGCTATTAAGGTACATTGAATTCACATTCAGAAAAGAAAGAGCACTCAAATTCTGTGAAGTAGAAAAGTTAGCAAAAGGCACCTGTCCTTTTCATCTCTAGTTCAATTAGTAGTATACTGGTTTGGGGGACAATTTTTCTCACTGAAATTAGGCTAGAAGCCAGGCCACTTCCAATTAAAAATTATTTTTTAAAAAATCTTTTAAAAAATACCCCAAACAAACAAAATTCCCAATAAACCAACCAACACCAATTCTCACTGTAGTTAACAATTTGGGCAGCAAGCCTGCAATTCTGCCCATCGCACCACAAGCTCCTCGGAACAAAGTGCCACATTCACCACTGAAAGCAAGTCTGGAATCACTTCTCCTTTTCACTTCCCTTTTTAAAAACTAGTGAGAAAGCCATTGCATAACTTTTTTTTCTTGCATAATTTCTTTACTTGATCTTCAGAGCTACATGCTCAGGCAAACAGAACTATTATAACTCATGCTGAGCAATGAGCCTAGGCTGCCCTGCACCCCTGGGCAAGCAGGCTGAGGTCACCTGGGACAGTTCATAACAGAGCTGGGCTCATGAGCTTAAAAACTTGGGAAAGGTATTTTTTCACAAACTTACTATATGCTTGTATTAATAATGAATTAATTAACTTAGTCCATTGTGAAAGTGAAATATGATGAACTGCAAAATGTACCATCTGTGCAGACTGGCAGCAAGTAAACATTTCTCTGTTTTAAATTCATGCTTCCTCTTACTTCAAAAGGAATTGTTAGGTAGAAGAGACCTCAATTTTCAAAGACTTCAAAAAGACTTATTCCCTCCAAATTACATAGAGCACTCAGCCATTACTGATGCACTTTTACATGTGATGCTCGGAGGAGTGATAGGAAGAAGCTGAAGAATGTTGATACCTAGGCAACACTACTCTTTTACTGCTCCATGTGCAGGGAGAGCACATACTATAATCAGCATGGATACACACTCAACTACTGCACATCACATTAAGGGCTGCCCAGAACTATTAAAGACTTTATTTGAAGCAAATTTTACTTAAGGAATTTTTTATTTCTATTAAGAATAGTATGCCCAGGATATTATTTCCTTTTTCCATAAGTATTTTCAAAGATCTTATTATATAATAATTTCTCTGCAGGAAGAATGAAATTCTGTGCTTTCAGAGAGACAGGCAAAACGAATTGTCAACAAACCAGTTCTGCATGGAATTATACATCAAATCCTGTTAAAGCTTTTGAGCAGTCACCAGAGAAGAGATTATATAGAGACACGTTTGTATACTTTAGCAGGTGCATCATCCACCTCTCATAAACAAAATACAAATAAATTTTAACTGATTAAATGAAAACAATCTGAGTCTAATAAATTTTCCTTTTATAGTTGTCAGACTGGCACCCCTGAAGTACAGTCCAACCTCTTCCTCTGTAGTAACAATAACAATTTTACAGTAACAATAACAAATTTACAGTAACAATAAATTATCATGCATTTATTACACACACAATGAAGGACAAAAATTTATTTTCTGGTCTATTCAAACTTGAGATCTAATGATCTAAGTAATTGTTCAAGGCTACAAATACCTATCTGAAGAGTAACCAAATGAAGGATACTACATCCGACATAGTTACAGTATGATATTTATGGATACTTAGAGCCCACATTTTAAACAGTTAATGCTCTTTAAATTGTGTTCATATCAAAATTAAATTTAAGCTCAAACAAAAAAAACTTAGAGAACTGAAACAATTCAAACCATTAATCTGAAACTTTATGACAAGAGCAAAAACTCTATAAATAATTAAGAGACAAGACTGTTTCCTTACCTTTTTTCACCTCGATGTTCAAATTTGACTCTAACATCGTTCTGTAAGAAAAGACATAAAGGAACCACTATCAGTTTGTTATCACCTCTTTTGACGAAGCCCATGAACTCCCATTCAATAGTCCAACATCAGAACTAAATTCCATATTCATTTTCTGCCCTTTCCAAAAAGTATTTTAACAAGCTACTTCTGCTGAGGTATGTGATAGAGGCTTAAGGAGTTAAAAACTACAAAGTGTTAAAAAAAACTTGAAGTGTTAAAATACAAAAACTTATTCTGAAGTACAACGAATGCTTCTGTAAATAAACACATTACTTTCTATCAATATATGTTAATATTATAACAGATTTATGACTTCAAATTTAATGTGGAACTGGTAACCAAAGTATTCTCTATCCTGAATAGGCAGATAGATCTAGCTACCAATAAAATGTTTTTATGTACACTTTGCAGCTGAGCATTCCAGGCCTAAGAAATATATCTTGTTTCATAAGCATTACCATAGAAACCCACACATGTAATTAACCCAGCAGTCATGCAATACATTTCCTAATAACTGTATCTGTATATATTTGCAGTTACATGGAAATAAAATTGCTTTGCAAAATCATAACTTTAAGAATCAAATTGTATTAGCAGCTATTGCAGGAGAAACAATAATGCATTCAAACACAAAATTTATCCAAGTAACAATGTTTCATCTTCCAAAAGAACTGATTTCCAAATGATTACTTTCAAAATCCACAAATTGAAACAGTGATAAACGTTTCTTCTAACTTTCTAAACATGCATTATACACAAATCACTTTGGATCATACATGCATGTTACCACAGTGTCTAAAGTCACAGCTCAGATGTGAGTTCCGTGACAGTAGCAAAGCACCACTGTTATACACTGAACTCTCACAACTTTCAAAGCACAGAATGAGAAATATGTAACCATTTGGTTTTGACCATTTAAGAGGCAAATATATCTGAATATTTTGATTTTTAAAAGGTTAAAATAAGCACAAACTGAAGTTCATTGAACTGTAAATTAAGGATCCAATCAAATAAACATACAGTTAACTCAATTTGGGTGAAGTCTACATCCTCTCCTAATCTCTCTATATAGTAGTTCAAACCTATCAATTAAGTATTTACTACTTCTCCATTTGTGTTCAGCATGCACAGAAAAAAAAAGCATCTGGAAAGAACTCTCCTTTCCAGCATATGAACAAGAAATTGAGGCCAAAGACGCAGTAAAAGAGATTAAGCATATTTCTGCTGCCGTACTGACATTCTTTGGTATGATATAGGTGACTATTGGGTAATCTACTAAATTTATAAAATTATTCTTTGGTTTTTAAAATAGTATCATTCCAATATAATAATAACAACTATAAAATCACTTTACAAATAGCATAAATACCTCTATAATCTTCAAGTTATTTTTTTAAGCATACACTGTGACCTGCTCTGAAATGCCACCATTTCATTTTGCTGCTAATATAAGAACATTAACAAAGAAAATGGCAGCACATGTGGGAGACTAATAGCTCACTCTGGTATGCTCACTGGTCTGGCAAGAAAAATAATTACAGAAGTCACAGTAGGACATTCCATGTCTAGTACATTAGTGAGGATATTGAAGATTACCTGCTTTTTAGGCGAAGACGACTTTGGTTTTCCTGTTTCTTGCTGGGGCAATACAGGACGACTGGCCTTATGAAGCACAGCCAAATCCTGCATGATTGAATTCAAAGCTTGCTGCTCATCTGCTCAGAGAAAAAGACCAGAGAAGTGTAAAAGACTGTTACTTTCAAAGGGCATTACTGTCTCATTTCACAATTAGGCAGGCATTAGCCTAAAGGTCTAAAATCTAAGAGTGTGCATTACACTTCAATATGTAATAGCCAAATTTAAAAAAAAAAAATCATTGCCACATTGCAAACATTTTTATTTTATTTATCATTAACAGTGCTTAAGGAAATAAACAGCTTAATCAGTATCCATAATTCAATAACAGGTTTAAAAAATCTGAAGTCATAACAAAGACTAAACTTTACACAAATGCAGGCTGTATTAGTAAGAGAAAGGGAATGCAGGGGAAAGCCTTGCCTACTTCAATTCAAATAATATCCATTGATGTTTACTAGAAATAATACTTTCCACTTCCTTCCATAAAATAAAGAATAAAAAGCAAGTTCTTTTGAACTATTTCTCCTCTGTCCTGAACAGGTATGATCATGCCCATGGGAAGCATACACAAACTCCCATATGAACACCTCAATTGCCTGAGCATCTCCTGATAGCCCTTGGAGCATTATAAAAATCCAAAACAAAAACCCCACCACCAACAAAAAAATCAATCCACAAACCAAAAATAAAATACCACAGAACTTTTGCAGGACTGAATGTACAGAGAACTTTAGGGCTTAAAGGAAGAATTCACAAGGAGAATCAGAAGCACTGAACCCAAGGGACAGTTTAGGGGCAGGAACACTACGTAACTTAGGTTTCAAGTCCACAAAAAATCCTGAATCCTGATGATCTGCAGCAGTTGTGATGTCCTGATGCCATGACAAGATTTAGACAAGATTTTCCCTAGAACTGGGATGCTCCTTTAGACAGGAAAGCACTTAGGAGCTCAAAAGCCTGTATATACACCACTAAGAAAAGTTTATTTCTAATATTTTGTATTAATTCCTTGCCACAGCAAACAAAGTATTCCTTGCACAGTACTGCACTCAGCATGTATCTAGAACACTGGATAACAAAATTTATCTCCAGAGGTGTTGACTGTGTGCCTTCACGCTCCTTCACAACGGATATGCTTGTTGAAAAATTCATTGCTAAATGCTGTGATTTACAAAGAACTGTATTTCTCAAACATGGACCTGAGAAAAGCTCAGCACTAAAAGCACCAAGCAAGCCTCCCATGTATGCAGCAACAATGAGAATTCCTTCATATTCGATTAAAATATAACCAAATATATTTATCACATAAGAAAACTGTGGGTTTTAAGTGTTCTAATTTAATAGATTCCTTACAGATCAGAAAGCTGGTCTGAAAATGAGTAACTCTGATCATCACTTACGTTGTCATTATTCATAATTCTACTAAGATACGCAAATCTATAAAAGCAAGTTTTACCAGCAATATTCAATGGCAGAACTAAAGATGTTTTTGCAGCTCAGTTATTCATTTCTCACACTAAAACACACTTCAAAATTTGCCAGAGTTAAAACAGTTGAACTATTTTATTGTGTTATGGCCTATTCTAGTGCTCAGCAATACAAAAATTAAAATAATGCTTTAGCAGTTGGTTGGAGTTCCCAGTGGTCACTAGATTGTGTATTTTATACAAAGAAACCAAAGTATTGTGGTAAAGCATCTAAAACGACTAAATATCCAACATGACTCAATAATCATTTCTCTCACACAAAACATTGGATAATATCAGAAATCTGAAGAGTACTCTATTCCTAGATTGGGCAACTTCATTATTAAGCATAAGGTTAGAAAAAATTAATATAACATTAAAAGATAAACAAAAGCAATACAAAAATGTGTGTGGTGTGGTTGGTTGGTTTGTTGGGATTTTTTAGAGAGGGAGCACGGATAAATGATTACAGTAGCATGGTCAACTCACTAAAAACAACCAACCTGAAAAATTGAAATACAATTTAAAGTAATACAAATGTGCTACATAACTAGAACACAGACCCTCTGCACAGAAGTAGCTTTGCACTGTAATGACACAAGGCAATAAGATAAAATTCTTACATGCAGACTTTGTGTTTTGATTTTGGTTCTTTCTAACAGCCATTACCAATTAGAGCACAGTAAGTATTGCTCAGTACCCTAATACCATGAATTTCAATTTTCTAAACTTGAATCTGTAAGTTATCACATAATGAGGGAAAAGTACTAGGTTATAAGGAAGGGAAAAAAAAAAAAAACCAACCAAAACAACCAAGCAACAAAAAACCCAACCAAACAAAAAAAACCAACCCAAACTCAAAACCCAAAAGGAATATATTCAGTACTAGCGAAGCTGCTGAACACTGCCTTTCACATAGTTGTTACACTGTGTTAAACAGCCAAAGCACATTTCATAGGAATAATAGTAAATTTTTATGTAAGTTACACAGAAGACTTACCCATAATGGCAGTGAGTCTGAAAACTCAAACTTCAGGGAACTGGTTGCTTCATTAGCATTGTTTTATTTCCTAAATGCAAAACCAAAAACCCCACAATTAGTAAAGTTGTCAAAGCCATGTAAAACAGTCAACTTTTCATTGTTTATGGGCAGTTTTCCTAAGATTCTACATAGCAAACACACATATAAATTACAAATAAGCTTGCATAAGAGAAACATATGATGGGTGGAGAAAACAGATATTGCCCCCAAAGCCCCACCAGCCTCTGAGTAACACATATAATCTCTGAAGACACAAAGCCTGAACTAAATATTCTTCTAGACTTCAGCTGATTTTAATCTCTACCTATATCCCCAAATGATGATTAGTAGCTTAATTAACAGTAACACTCCACTACATGGGCTACCCACAACTCCAGATTATTAAGAACCAATTCTTTTTCTACAGGTCCCTGTATCAAAGTTCTGTATTCATAACTACATACATAAAGTTCATCTCTATAAATACATATGAAACTCACAGCACAAATTAAGAGTCATCAATACCTACTGACTACATAAACTAGAAAATTTTAAGTGTTATTTTCCATCATAATTCAAGAACATAACACAGATATACTAACTTCCCCGAAAGCAAATGGCTCTGGAAGACAGCAGGTATTAACTTTTAATATCCAATATATGTTATCCAGAAAAGCAGAAACATAAGGGGCACATTTATGAACAAACCCAGTCTATCACAATATCTTCAAAACTGGCCAATTGAAAAAAACCAATAATGAAGGACGAATTAAAATAATCTTTCTAAAAGATACCATTATGGAGCTTAACAGCAAAAAACTAAACACATCTCTCTAAACAGAGAATGATACTTGTTGTAATACAGACTACCACAGGAAAAAAAAAATCAGCTTTTTTTTAATGCAAGAGAAGAAAACTCTAATTTCTTAAGCAGTCACTGTAAAGAAGTAAGGAGGGCCTATGTCCCTCATCCTGTTTGTTGGCTGCAGTGGACCATCCTCCCTTCTGACTCAAGAGACGAAAGATCTACCCTACTCTGATAAGACAGATGATTTCCCTGCAAGTTCATTCAAGGAGCTACACCAACTGAGTATGACTCATTTTCTTCTCCTTTTTTAAACAAAATTCATCTTCTTACCAGTGTGAAATGACCCCTGATGCCAGCATAGGGCAACCAGTGGGAGCACATGGCTGAGAACAGAAGAGAGGTGGGACAGCTCTTTCAGCACCAGCCAGGTTTCCTTGCTTGAATATTCTGCCAGTTTTGTAGCTAACAACAAATTAGTTACAGTTTTCCAAAAGATTTCTGAGCATCTTCAGTTAGGCATATAAGAGTTTCCAGCATTGTCTCTTACATCCTTATTTCATGAAAACAGTCTTTTTGAGCAGCATTCATTTCAGTGGAACTAGCAATGGAAACCCATGAAGACAAAAATGCAGGGGATTTGTACTAATCTTCAGAGAGGAAAATGGGCTGAATTTTCACTTATTTGTGGAATGACAGTGGCCAATATCACTCAAAATAAGGACTGTATCTTTGGTCCTTGCTCTCACTCAAGCGGAGTGAGACTCAGGAGATCCGATTTACTTATTGAACTGGGATTACTTTATGGCCTTAAATATCAGAACTAACATTTTTTCCCCATGAGCAATTCTTTGCATCTTTTGCATCCCTGAGAATCCAAAAAAGGAGAACATATTATTTCCTATGCTATGGTTTTTTTATCAGCAACTGTCTTGGAGAATCTTCCAAAAAATTATTCACTAAAGTGCTTATAAAACATCTTTTTAATTCTGTATTTGATCCAACTGGCTTAAAATGAGAGCTGATGTCATTTTCATAAAATACCTGTTTTAATTAGCTGTCTTAATACATTAAACATAACAATGTATTTAATGACTTCGGATGAAGTACTTCTGTAATATTTCTTTGTAAGCATTTCAAAGAAATACAATAGTTCTGTGAGGCATTTTCTTCTACCACACCTGAAGAAAACAAAACCAACTGATATCTCCAAACAAAAACACCCCATATGTTCTTCCTTAACCTAGCTGAAAAAACCCCAAAACTTGGAAGCTGAAGATACTTGAGCTTAAGGGCTCACATGGGGCTGAAGAAGAAACACCTTAAGAAAAATCTCCTCCAAGTTCCTCCAGCTACAAGAACTCATTCTTTAGTATTAATCTGTGACATGTCTCACTAGAACATAAGCTAATAAGCGAGCATCCATATATTTTCCCCTCCACTTCCTTCTTACTCCTTAAAAGAAAAAAACCCAACTTAGGAAAATTAAATTTCTCTGAATAACTTATGTTTATTACTTTATCACCCCTTTTAACCAAAATTCTCAGTTCAAATATGACGTATAATCAGTCACCTTAACAACCTTTGTGTTAGCATTTAGTGTTACTTTAAAAATAAGCTAACAACATTAAAAATTCAATTAAAAACATGACTCTGACCCAATTTTGTGAAGATCTTTATGAATTCACCTTGTGAAATGAAAAAAGACTTCCGTTTTTTAGTGATCATTTTCACAATGGGCTATAACAACAGGGTGATTGAGGAAAGTGAGTAAAAACAAGTTAACAAAAGTCAACATTTTTCAAACAAAAAATATATACGTTCAGTAGAAAGGCAAAAAAGCATACCCTAACCCCTGGTTGCAAAGTAGCATTAGTATAGCACACACACAAGAGTAGATTACAATCCAAGACCAAAAAAAAGGAAGCGAAGTAAAAAACTGATACTCGGAGAAAGACTCAGGAGAAGCAAAGGCTGCAAAACACAAAGAGCAGATGCAAAGGTAGAATAAAATTATGTCAAGGTCTTGCAGAGAGACACAAGCAGCCTGAATTTGAATGTAATTAAAGAAGGGATGACAGAGTGAATTTCAAAAAGGTGTTTGCTACTCTTATCACATCATCAAAGAAGAATATCCTAGCAACAGCATTTTGGATATAAGGGTGGAGAGATGCTGATTCATATTCATGATTCACTTCCCACCAGCCACCTTCCAGAGTCTGGAAGTCCTTCAGAATCTGAGAAAGCTAAAAACAGTTTCCAAGAATCACCTGGATATTTTCTTTCTTCGGCAGCTTTCTCAATGCAAATGAAACAAAGCCATGCAGACGATGTAGCTCTTTCAGGCACCCTGAGTAATTGCCCATTTGCACACATTTCTATAATAATCACAACACGGTGCCTCTGAGTTACTAAATCAAGAACAAAAAAAACCCAGTGAAGCAAGCAACCTAGCTCAGCCTGATTTTGTAAGGAATTCAGACTTGCATAGTAACACTTTACCTACATAGAAAGGTGCTTTACACCTTCAGAGTCCAAACCTGTTGCAACAGTGGGGGGCAAGAATCTCAAGGACATCAATTCCCTGCACTACATTTTCACTAAAATAAATGAGTGCAAGGATAAACGGTTTCCAACCCTTATACCAAAGCAAATGACATAATGTGAACTCAAAATAAGAAAGATGCACTGTAATTATTTCAATCACAGGTAAAGATTAAATCAGACTTACACTGTATTAGACACGAGCAAGTTAACTCAAAACACATGAAAACAGTATCTGCTTGCAGTGCTATTCAGGGACACACTTGTCTATAACAGATGATGCAAAAAGAGCCAAGAAAAAATGCAGAGTGAGCTTTCACAGCTGATTTTTCAGACTGTAGAATGGACAACCAGAATATAAAGTAAGACTATAAAATTTTATTTCATAGCAAGAAGAATGAGCCA
Source organism: Falcunculus frontatus (assembly GCA_013398115.1). Lineage (NCBI taxonomy): Eukaryota > Metazoa > Chordata > Aves > Passeriformes > Falcunculus > Falcunculus frontatus. The sequence continues at coordinate 4,743,764 of VZRV01005418.1, forward strand.
GATAAAATGGTTTTACCCTAAAAATGTTATTCTTAAACAATCAAATGCTTCGTCTCACACAACCAACCTCTTATAAATCACAGCAAGCAAGGCTGACAAAATCTCAAGTGATCACTTAGTCAAATATACCTACTTAACCTTTAACCAAAATAATGTGCAGCACCGCTTGTTAAGGTTCTTATTTAAAAAAAATAAACACGGTATCTGTGAACAAGACAAAGAGCAATACCTAAATCCGAACTTCTGTAGCCTTTTTCTTAACTCAAAGCAACTATCGGCATAAATGACAATAATGACACTACATAGTGTGACAAGCATAGCAATCAGTATTGTTACAAGACATTAGAAGATACCTAAAAGAAGGTAAGTCCATAGAAATGAACATAAAGAAGAGGATTGTATATGGACATACACACAAATGAACACTGGACAAAAAGCCATCCTTTTCAAAGAATATGAAAGCAGCAGCAGTAGAACAGAATCATGAATGACAGAAAAAAAGAGACTTGAAGAATGGTAACAAAAAGAAGTCTAACAGTAACACATGAGATGTGAGATCAGCTTTAGAAAAATCTGGCTCTTTAAGATATTGTAATAATATATAAAAAAGGTATTCACAGGGAAAGCAGAGAAGGGAGAAAAAGATTAAACTAATCAAAATCAAAAGCCAATGACACATTGCTAAATTAAGGAGACATTTGCAAAATAAAACAAAAAGTAGGACTCAGTGGGTCAAATTTGGAACATCACAAATTACATTTAAATGGGTGAATTAAATAAAAGAAATATTATTCCTGTCACAGTACTATGGGATCTTTTAAAATTAAAATATACTGCCAGGGAATGAATGGATAAATGCTTCTTAGGAAATATCTGTTGAAATGTTTGATTCCAGCCTTCTCTGCACACCTTGAAGAATCTTTAGGTCTGAAAGCCAGCAGGGAGGAATCCTGTCTATCAACAGCACACCAGTAAGGGCATGAGCCACAGAGCAGTAATATTCTCCTCAGTTCTTTCTCTCTCATGTGCCCTCTTCTATTCTGAAGCACGTTCTTCCCCCGTTAATTTATCCCAATTGTGAGGTTAAATGCACTGGACAGGACACACTGAGAGTGTCCACCCAGCTGTGCTGTGCTAGGAGAGACTGGCAAAACAGCAGAACCAACCAAGCCCTGCCAGCTGACACCTCAGAGCAAGGAAGACAATCTAGAGCAGCATCTCTCATGACCATGGAAGTAATTCAGGAATGACTGAGTCCTGTCCTGGACTCAGGTAGCATCAGACAGAAACAGTATTCCCCTCTATTTTTACCTTACAGAATCACAGAATCATTAAGGTTGAAAAAGACCTCCAAGAACATCAAATCCAACCTTTAACTAAACACCACATCAACTAAACCACAGCACTAGGGGCCACATCCAGCCGTTTCTTGGACATTTCCAGGGATGGTGACTCCACCACTTCCCTGGACAGCCCATTTCAATGCTTGACAACCCTTTCAGTGAAGAAATTCTTCCTGATGTCCAACCTGAACCTCCCCAGCCACAGCCTGAGGCCATTTCCTCTTGTCCTACTGCTAACTGCCTGGGAGAAGAGGTTGACTCCCACCTTGCTACACACAGCACCTCACTACATGGTTTTCCATAGTTACCATCATTCAACAATTCTATCCTGAACAGCCGAACTAAACCCTTCTACCATCGGAATGACTGTTTGACAGTGGAAACATAAACACATCAAATACATTTTCTCAGAAAGAACATTTCTGGCTTATTTCCTGCAAAAGTACTTGGATTTATTTTAAAAAGTATTTTAAGTCTTGTTCTGATTATATGTAGCTCAGTCGGTATACATCCAAACTTTGCCCTGAATTTTCTCACTCTTTTAATTAAACCAGTTTATTTAGCACCCCAAGCTATTTTAACCTGTTGTACAGAGACCAAACAACCTTAAACAGTACCATGAGCCAGCAACCTCTATGAGCGTGATGGGCTTCATAAAATAATAGCCATCAACTCACTCAAAGTAAACACTTTTAAAAAATTATTAATAAAAATATATTAAGGGATAAAAAAAACCCTCAGATGTGTTTACAGAATTTAGATAGCAAACCAGCAAGTGGTGATAAAAAACCAGAAAGAAACAGCCAGCATCCATTTTTTGTTCCAGTTTTGAGAAAAAAAAAAATCAAGAAGTTAAGTCCAAACCACACCATAGTGTTACTGGAATAGAAATTTCAGCACCAACAAGAACAAAGACATAAAATGTAGTATGTAATATGCTCCAAATCAAACATTTAAAATTAATGATCCAGGGATTTTCAAGTCTTCACAAAAGCAGTGGGTTTTTTTTCCGGATCATTCTTGCAAATATTTGCAAATACCTGGAAAAGAAGATTCTAGTGGATTGTAAATATTGTATAAACAACTGAGAATGATAAAGGTGCCAATTGCTCTTATCACAGCAATCGATAATAAAATACTACAATACTTAGCTTGGTTTCTACCATAGTAATAAATGCAAAACACAGCAAATGCCTTGATTTCAAGGTTTATTACTACTGCCAAGTAAAATATGTCTTCTTGAAATAATTACAGATTAGTTATAAGAACTAACTGCAGCAATTACCCTACACAGGTTTTTTCAACATATTTGGCTAAATATCACATGATATGTGAGTTATTTGCTTTAAAACCTCAATTAACTAACAGGAAAGTCAGTTGATGGATTAAAATAAAAGAGATCCATATTCCTACTTAGCAGAAAACACCAATGAACATGATTCCCACTGCAGGCCCCTGGAGACCAACAATGATCAGGCAGGCACAACAAGCCAGACAAGTTATGGCTTAAGGAAATGACCTGAATCATATTTGAAAACAGTTGCAGTCCAGCAAAACGTATTTAAATACCATTAAGTGTTTTAAATACATACAATAATTTATTGTGGTTAATCTCCATTTATTATTAATTAAAAATAACCCTAAATACTTTAAAAATGAGATGAACTGCATTTACGGTGCTACAACTGACAGCACTGCTTTCTGAATTTCCATCCTCCCTGTAACGAGGAGGGCACCACCCACAACTAGAAGCTGTATTTCATGCAAGTCTAAATATTGTGGTTTATTACATTCACTCAGTAATGTTTTTGCACTGAATGCATTTTAACATAAAGACAACCATTTAGGAAACTGGAAAAAAAGTTGCAGCTACACGATTGGACAGTCTTAGCAAGAAACAATTGAGAAGAATTATTAAATCACAATGTGTAATCATCTAATATAAGTGCAATACAACATTAAAGAGGCATAGTGGAATCCTTGTGTGCATAAAAATGCAGTGTATGCAGAAGCCATCTTGCTTCTGTACACAACCTACAGCACAGTGCTCTGTGCAGACTGCAGACAGCAAGTGTGGGATGGCTGAAGCATCAGAATCTTTGTGGCTGCTACAGAGGTATCAGGTATCTCTACAACGTGCAGACTTGAGATTTCTTACACTGAAGATTTACAAAATCTTCCTGGCAAGCAAGTGAATTCATGTCTCACTGAGCCCACAGGAGCATGCAGCCTTACCTCATCTATACAGCTACAGACAAGATTTGGGATTTGTTTATTTTATGAAAAGAATGGCTACTAGCTGTGCTCCTTCCAGAGTTCAATTTAATATATAGACAAACAAAAAAGTAACAAAAACCCCCAAACCAATAAAACAGACCAGACTTGCATAAAAAACAACATTTATGGATGGTGCCCTCCCAGTCCCAGGAAGAATAAAACCTCGAAAATCAGTGTGGTCAGTTCTAGCACCCTAAATGCAGCTCTGACTCAAATTACCTTGAGAACCAGATTTCCGAATTAACTCAAGGATCCAACGTGCCCAGTGACAATAGCAAAACTTCATTCAGATTAAATCATTAGTTCCTGCTATTCTATAAACTGTAATTTGACAGAGTCATGTAACATTTATCAGCTTGATGAACCATGATCTTGACTTGAAAAACCTACAATTTGCTGGAAGGTTTGAGAATGTAAAGACAGAGGTTTTAAGGACTGTTCTCATAAAAATGCAAAGCAGCAGTTCAAGATGAGTTTATAGAAAAATTAGGCTTTTCAGATAAATATCTTAACACTTACAGCAGTATTCGCAAAGAGTAACCGTAGTCTAGGAAAGCTAATATCTCTACACTTCCTTTACAGTTGATAGGGAGAGATAAGCATATTTAGAGAGTTTCAAGACACTTAAATGCAAGTTTCCTGCTTTGAATGAACCTCTTCTTTCCAAGCAGTATCAAGAGCCTCTATTAGCTAACCCTTCATAGGCCCACTCCATTTCAAGTACACAAAAAAGATAAGACTGTAATTGGCCTCAAACAGAAAATCATCTACTTTCCTCAACAAGATCTCTTTCCTCACCTAATTCAAGTTTTACATAACTTGTCTATTTCCTGTATCTGTCATTGCCTCTGCAGCAGCCAAAGCACTTGACAACTCATTTCTCAACCTAACTGAAAAATTACTTTGCTGATACATCAAGCAAATCTTTCTTGAAAGTCATGATGCTTTCTTAAGATCTGTTCACAATTTTTAAATTTAAAAATTTTAAATTGAGGAAGGGTCACAGCAGCTGAAACTTGCAGGCAGGCACCACAGTGACACCTTGCAAAATGTGTTGGTGCTGCCAATTTTGCAACAGAACATACTGGCTGCAAATCGACTGCTCGTCCTCCTCTCTTATCCAGGACCAGATTTTCTCACAAAGGTATGTCAAAAAGTAATAGACACAGTTTACTGGGCTACAAATAACCGCATCACTGCCTCCAGAGCACTCTGACATCTTGGAAATTTATCAGCAGCATCATGGTGGAAAGCCTCAGAGCACCAAAACACGAAGAACACGTTCCTTATCATTAGCTGGGCTATATGCTAAACAAACTGCTTAGTGCTGCTCACATCATAAAAACGTTTAAAGGTAACTCAATAATTAAGATAACATTAGAGTGTCCACAAACAGACAGAGTAAAACACCTCAGTGATGTTTGTAACTTTATCCTAATTTACTATCTTATGTGAACTGAGTAGCTGCACAGAAGGTGTCTCAAACAAAATAGGTGTATGACATTTTCAGACTCCAGAATCCCATGAAACATGCACTACAGTGAGTGTCATAATCAGATTTAGGTGCTTCTAAAAATATATTTTTGGTGTCTCCTTCCAAAAATATCAAGTGGTGCTCTCAGCTCAGCACTTCTTGCTGCCATTTGGAGCCCTTGTGCTGAAGCTGTCATGAGTGGCATCAACGTTAGTTTTTCCAAAACTTACAACTAACAAGTCCAAATATTTGTGAAGAAGGGCTAAAGGCGCTACAACAAAAAATATTCCTCACTACAAATCCTCACAAAACTGCATGTCCTCTATCCAAGATCCTACAGGAAGATAACTGTTTGGAGGGATTTTTGTTCAACAGACAGTTCACAGCATATATCCTAAAAGAATACAGTCTAGTTCTCATTCTTGTGACAGCATTCGAGATCACCAGTTCAGCCAAAGAACTAATTGTACACAGTACACAAACTTAATCCAACCAGTATTGATGATTCCTCCAACTTTCACTACTCTTAAGAATGGAAGACCACGCTACAACCACTGATAAATAAATGGACTTTAAGAGTAACCATTCACTAAAAGAGTAAACCTATCACAAACTACTTCTATCAAAAATATTCTATGAGCAAAAATAAAGTACATTAGAAAAAATGTAGTCTTCCAGCAGTAACTGAGTATTGCAAACAACTGGAGCATTTCAATTAATGTACAAGAGCGATGACATACAAATCATCAGTCAGATACGGCTTTTGAGGACATACAGAAGAAAGCACTGCCTTAAACTCCAGTAACTAGTTCTATCCTTTTCAGTTAACCTTCCAGTTTTGTGACTGTGATAGGTTGAAATACAAGAATTTTGGGAAAAAAGCCAGACAAATAAACCGGCTCTCCATTTCTACACCTAGTTTTAGTATTTATCTTCAGGTACTGAAACTGCAAAGCTTTGTTTTTCGCCAGTATAATAATCATATTTGACAGAATCTTCCACTCAGAGCAAAACTCAACTATTTTGAAGTTGCAGTAGTTCTGAGTTTTAACCATGGCTGCAAATCGCATCACCACAATTTCAAATAAAGTACCAAAAAATATGAACGCAAGTATACATATGAGCCTTTCTGATTAATACGATCCACCGGGCATTTTGCTGTGACGCCAGTAAGAACAGAATCTAAGTCTCTAAGGACATTTTTTTGTCTTCATCATGAAGACATCTCAGTCTCAATTACTCTCCATCTTCCAAATTTTGCAAGAAATAAAGGAGAAATCCTCCTCAGAGAACAGTCTTTGTTATATACTATCTTACTCCTTCCTCAAAGCACAGTTCTTCCTGCACACTACTCAAGGCAGTGATACATTGAGGAAATCCAGAGTAGAGTAATATAACTATGAATTTTCTCATCTTCTGCTGCCTTGCTGTAATGTTTTCCTACTCCAATGGTGCACTGGCACCTGGAGCTTCTGCCTAAAATGCGTTTCCTGGCTCACACGCAATTCTTCCTCATTAAGTACCCCACGTGCTCTTCTCATCATGATTCAAATTAGCTTTGTACATTCAGTCAGTTCATTTTTTCTATCCTCAAAAGAAACATAAAATGAAAAAAAAAAAAATCTCATAATACACTAACATGGAATATTTAAGTAGATAAGACATTCATGAGCCATACAGATTTCCAACACAGCATAGAAAAAAACCCTCCTGAATCCATCTCTAATTCAAGAATAAAACACGCAACAACAAATAGCTATGAGCTGAACCAGGGAGCCCCAGATATGGACAGACTCAGACCTCTCACACTTGGAACTGTACAGAGAGCTCAATAATACCACCAAGAAGACAGGTAAGTGTGTAATTAATATACATTAATGGAAACTGAGAAAACCTTGTGTACATGCATAGGTAACACATACTATGCAAAATCCAAATATTCTTTTACATGATTGTGCAGCATTTTTGTAGTGAGCAGGTGTCAATGAGCAGGTCTAAATGGACAAATTTGTAAGCTTTTACCATATGCAGTAGGCACTGTGTTTTAAACTGGATGACTCACAAAGGCCAACACATTAAGACACTGCTAAGCTATCAAGTGCACAAGCTCTTCGTCCCTTTACACTTTAGTAATAATCTTTAGCTCCCTATGAATCAGAAAAAATCATAATTCAACCCAAACCCTCATAATAACATTTAAACCAAAATGTAAAAATAGAAACCTAGGTTTGTCAAAACACTCCAGAATCAAATGCAAAGACACAAAGACAACATATTGTCATAAGGTTTCCTTCTTGCACCTGCCCTAGCACAGCCCTTAGCAGTGCGTACCAAATCACAACGACATCTATGATGCTCTATTATGATACTTTCACCTCAAGTGATAAAAATGTAAGAATCCTCATAAACGCAGCTAATAAGGTAAACTAACCACAGGCTCAAAAGTTCCAGAAAAAGGATTACTATGTCTGTGCCCACTTCTAACCATCACCTTTAAGACAACTGGTCCACTGCTAAGGTTGCATTTGTGTCAAGAGACTAGTCCTGCGTGTCTGCAGTAACTGCTGCTGTCCAGCTGAACCTTAATGACAAGCAGGAGATCTGGAGCCAACAGATGATCCCACTGAAAGATTTATTTTACATTTTAATTAATAATCAGCCTATCTAACTGGTCTTACATTTCTACAGTATCAATGCCAACACAAAGAAAGGAGCAAGAACTCATGCTGGAATCGAGCCTCTTGGCTATTGAACAGATCTGGACCTTTTAAAAAGATTCTCTAAAAGATGACATGCATAATGCAGGGATTTCAGGAAATTACACAATAGTATGTGTGACATATAACAAATAAACTACAAATAATGGGCATATGCATAATTGTGATAGAGCAGAGAAGAGCAGATATGGCTGTTCCAAAAAGAGATCCTCACTTTCAAATCTTGGTGCACTCTGTGTATGTGTATAAAGAACTGATCTCACTCAGTATCATGGTCTACTTGGATTTATGGTGCTGGAGAGGTCTCACCAAAGGCTTTCTTGCAGTCACAGCATAAGAAAAAAGGTCTACCCTTGCATGAATAAATTGGTTAAAATATAGAAGACATAGGACAGACAGTTGTTTTCAGAAGGAAGAAGGAGGATACCCATGGGCCTCCAGAACAGTGTGTTGTTCAACATATTCTAAATTATCCAAGAAACAGGAGCTTTCTGAAATGCCTATTATTTGGGAGAGCAAGGAGAGGACTGACTATAGTAGAGGTGGTGGTCTTTATCAGAGAGAGGACTGAGCAATAAAACAGGTAATTACCAGCACTGACAAATGAAAGCGATGCAAGTTGAGTGGAAGGGAGGAAGGAGAGCAACCGTTCCAACTTGGCACATAAGAAACCAATGGGCTTTGCACTGAATACTGCCAACAATCAGAAATAACGCCAGTGTTAGGAATAACGAACAGAAAGTGTGAAACAGATCACTGTCTTCACATCTTTAACACCATTAGCATTCCCGGGACCTTCACCTCCAGAAGAAGATGTAGCAAAGTAGGAAAAGGTACAATCAAAGGCTGGGTAGAATGGGTTCTACAGGGGAAAAGAAATAGGCAAGTTAGGACTCTGGTTTCAATAACATTTGAGTGTGGGGAGAAAGTGATAAAGGGATAAAAAATTGTACAAGGAACAGACAGATGTATTATTGTAATAGACAGAGAGTGTCCACTCTCCTCCAAAAGAAAGGTGGCACCAAAGGAAATCTGTACAAATGTTTAAAAAGTTTAAAAAAATGAGTAGTTTTTACTAGAACCACTAACATACCTATAGAATTTCTTACGAAAGGATATTTGGATGCCAGACATTTATTTAGCTGCATGCAAAAAAAGTCTGAGAAAAAAACCCAAATGTTACTAGCTACACAAAAACTATACCATATTTAGAACCAGCCTTTACTAAAAATAATTAGGGATTGAAAGGATATTCAAGCTAAGTATGCTTACACTGTTCTCACTCTTCCATAGACATTCATTCACGCTTACCATTGAGGGAGGAATACTGGATTATCTTTTGTTTGATACTATCACGGATTAAGATTTTACCTAAAACTTGCCAGACAGTTCACCAATAACACATACATTTTCTTTTGAAAGTCTCATTCAGTATTCATAATAGTGCCAGTATCACAGACGTAGAAGCATAACAGATATTCCATAAAGGAACTTGCTGCAGCAAGGCATTGGTTAAGTCAGTCATTAACAAGCCATTACACTACTCACTTCATCCCTGCCTGAAGTTACTGTGCTTACTGCTATCAGCAGTGGAAAAAACACTTTTCTAAACTCAATTGTATACCAAGACAAGTTATCATCAAGCCATTATGGAAAAAAACTCCTAAATTCCCATGGGGGTTTGCTATTCAACTTGATTTTTATTTTTAAAAAAAGTCTTAAGCTGGAGTAACAAAAATTGTGGCACCGCTAAAAACACACATAGTGAGACAAAACAACAATTAAATACAGGTTGAACTTTACCAGTTTTCAGCCACTGCATTAATAAAATATTTAGGGTTACAAGCCTTATGATCTTCAATAGAACGCTGTATTTTCTTTAGATTTTCTTCAGAAATTCAATTTCTACTTGCGTCAGTATTTTAGCTCTCTGTTCTCTTTATTATTACAAATTTAAACAGCTTGGTCCAGATTTTTCCAGTTTTCAAATGCCTGTTCAAAGATGAGACTATAGTTACTTCTGGTAACATGGCATTTAAACTGTTAGCATGTATACAGACCTCTTGTCTAAATATTTTTAAATAATTTTAAGGACAGGTGAGAGGTAATCAACACTGACTGCTTGAATACTTCTTCCTGCAAGAAACTAGAAAAGGTCTTCATTAATAATCATTATTGGTGTCTCTTTAATTTTTTGTGAAGAATGCACTGCTGAAAGAATCGCAAAATTTGTCCCGTCTGTGATCTAGCTTCAAAAATTATGGATAAAATCATTTACGTAAGTCAGATAAAATGGAGTGAAACCAGGGAACATGCCGAACACATCTGTTTCATAGCTGACTCTGCAATTCTTCCAATAAAGCATGCTTATAGGATAAAAATTTCTTCTGCTATGTCACTGGACCATATGACATCTCAAAATGGCAAAAGGCTTTTTCAGGTACAGTTACGCTGACAGAATTTACCTCAGCAATATGATTTACTTCAAAAGACAGTACATGTATAAAACAGATGGGTAAGGATACACTTTTGCCAACAAAAGCTGCACCTAACTCTAGGAGAACTTGTCCTCAATCAAATTTCCTGTTGTAGAGGAGGCTTATGTTCAAAAGCCACTGGGATTGCAAGTGCTGGTAAAGAGATGTGGAAGAGCAGCAAGTGCATACTCTGCTAAGTCTAAAAATGCTTAATAGGAGAAAACTAAGCTGAAATAAAGATTGAATTCAAGACAGACTCCTTGGAAAGATAACTCAAATTCATACATATGAAGAAAGAGATAACTGATACAATAAACACTAGTATGAGCTCCTGTGTTAGCAAATGCAGGAGCCAAGAACCTCATGCTGTTGGCAAGAAAAAAAAAAGCCCCAACAACAAAACAAAAACAAAACCCAGCCGTACCTGCATGCACACACCCTAGAATGACATTTTAATAAGGCCATCATGTTACTTCTGCTACTTACAGAGTAACTTAATTACTCTGTTGCTCAAAAACTATCTGTAGAACTTTGAAAAAGATACAGACAAATCACACAGAGCACAGTGAGAGTGAACAACAAAAATCCTGTTTGCACAGTTCAGTAAAGTCTGAAATAAAAGGAGACAGAGGAAGAGTCTTCATGTATGCAAACACTTGGTGAAAAGAGCACAGAAATCATTATCCTGCATGAGTAATATGAGTTGGATGAGAATTAACCGGCTTAACTAGCACCAAGACAGAGTTAAGTTAAACGTTAAGAAAAACCTCCTAACAACAATAATAGTCATGTACCAGCTATAAATAGACCAGTGAAGAGGTGTGGTATTCCCCTCTTCTGAGTTTTTTAAGAGAAGATCAGACAAATGTCTGTCACACATGATTTCAGCATATTTCCTTCTGCCTTTGGTGGAGGCCGACCTCATGAAACTCCTTCCCTTCATACACATCCACCATTTCTTCCTTTATCCAAATGAGAAATGTTCATCAGTGCTATCATACCTGAGCTTAAAAACAGCTTCTTTCCAATATAAACATCCGAAGCGTATGAATTTAATCACATTGCTGTTGTCAGATTGCTAGTGTACTTGGCACAAATCACAGCAGGAAAACAAAAGCAGCATCTTTTACTGCTGCAGATAATCCACAAAAATGGACAAATGATGAATGGAAATACAGAAAGAGAAGCAAGTGAGAAAGACATTGTGAAGGATTCAAAGAAAAAAATGGCTGAAAAAGTTACAGCAAAGAAAAAATACTTTAGCCTAAAGAAAATTATTTTCCTCTCATATGAAAAACTGAGTTAAAGTTTGCTCGTATATCTTTAAAAATATGCAATAATTTGAGATACAGAAGCACACATAAGTAAGACTTCACAAACTGATGGGACAAAGACACGTCTCTACAGGCCTCCCTGCATTACCAATTCCCAACTCCCAGTTTTTAAAGGACAGTGCAGATCCTTCTGCTTTGGCCTTGCTCAAGTAAGTCCAACTTCAAATAACCTCATCAAGCTGGGCCCTAAACAATGCCACACGTGTATTTGTGGGTCAAGTATCTCTAGAGCAGTGGTTCCCATTTCATAGGGAAATCCCTGCAATATCACAGTACAGAACTCCATATTTCCTTTTCTTATTGTCACCAATCTTCCTGCAGCTTCTAAAAGATTACATTTAAGGTGAATATATTAAAACATCCCAGAAAAACCTGCAAACACGCATGTTTAGTCTAAGAAAATGGGTTTACATAGAGCCATAAATTGCATTTGTCATGTTATTAAATCAAGATATCATGCCAAGAACTAGAAGTAAGAAATGAATCACAATTAACACACTGCATTCTGAACATGTTTCCAAGTTTCCAATGTTATTCTAGAAGCTGTGTGCAATTATAGCATGCACGATCTATTTTGACCTTAGAACTACAAAATACCAAAATATCCAAATAGCAAAAGTAGTATTTATTCCTAAAGAGATTTTTCTTTCTTCCCACAGAAAAATCAGTGTGTCTAATAGAATTCACAGATTCTTTTTTTTTTTTTTAAATTTAATACTGTGTCAGTTCTACTTCCGAATTTTAAAAGCTTACATTTAGAAATTAAACTTTCAGGACAGCAAACCTAATAGTTTGCTAATTAGATAAACCTAGAGTCACTAGGCAATATACATATTTACATTAGCTTGTCATGCAAAACACATGACATTTTCTGCAAATGTATTTAAGATGTACTTAACTACATCAATCAGTCAAATTTTCATCATTCATTTCTTTTTCTCCCAATAGTCTAAATAAAGGATAATGTTAGTAGCATGAAACATCTAAGATGATGTTACTAGAAAATACGTTCATTACTCCAAACTAAATGGGTACCTCTCCATAGATCAGAATACCCTTGGCTGTGTGTTGTACAAGAGGGGGAACAAATGAAGGAAATCAATCCATGATCATACTCAGGCTGCATTTTATACAAAAACATTACTTTTAAGCTTAGAGGATGCCCAGTTAGAGTGCCACTGAACAACTTGTCACAAAAACAGATTACACGTAACTCATTACTTTCTATTAGTTTACTGAAGTAAAAAGTCAGCCTGCAGTAAAGAGGAAAGAAAAAAATACAAAACTTAAGATTGCCAAGATTGCAAAGCTTTTTCCTCCATAGTTCTAAATAAATACTTCTTATTAATGACAAGGTTTTAAAAAAACAGTAATTCTGATTTATACCTAAATATGAACAACTTCTTTTAGGAAATGATCAGGAAAAAATGTGGAGTAAAAACTGTAACTGTGGACTAAATTTACAGCTTGACCAATTTGATTGCTTTCTCCACAGACAACTTCATAATAAAACAATCTCTCCTGCATTTAGCATCACTAGGCTTTAAATTCCACAAGCCTGCGCAATGACTAGCTTTCCCAACAATCATGGCAAAGAACAACTGACACATCTATGACCAAAATCAAAAGGTTATTAATTTTCACCATAAATTAGTTTTATCAACATAAAGCAAAAACAAAACAAAAAAGCTTGCCTACTGATACTAAACAACATAATGCTCATTTCACCACATTAATAAATTCTGTCACAGCTCTCTACCTAATAACATTTACTATAAAATCTCCTAAGATTACCAAGCTACCTTGAAAAAAAAAAGGTTCCTCTGACAGTTTAGAAATGTCAGCAAGCCAAGGTAGCAATGCAAAAACATCTGTTTTCTTCACCTTAGTCTTCTATTAGTGCCAGGTAAACCACCTGTTCAAACACCAACACAAAGTTCATCAAACCAAACTCTACACAGATTTTTCTTCCCAAGCAATGAGTCAATCTGACAAATGTTATCTTCCTATTCTGCTTTATCAACATAGAAAAAGACCTTGGGAAAAAAAAAAATCAAATTAACCATATACAACTTCACTACCTGAATCAAATCTGGGTTCAATACTTATTGGTGGCAGTCATGAGACAGAACACAAGGTAAAGGAAACAGAAATTAGAGCAAGTTCTGTTTTTCAAACATATTTCTGAGGAAATCAGTTAATTACAGAGTCACTGTAAGGAAAGGAATAGGTAAAAGCAGGAAAAAATAGCAACGAAAAAAAATTATTCTAAGGTTTTTCACTGTGGCATAAATACTAGCTCACCAACGTCCCTCCCCTTAAAAATATCCACAGGGAATTCCATAAGAAAGAACACTTTCTAGGGTATTCCGTTAGTAAGTGCTTTGCCACGAGAGAACCCAAGGATGTTGAGCAAGACAAGCCTGTAGACATTCACTCTGCTAACACGTCTCTGCCATCTACACAGCAATGCAATTCCGAAGGCCTCTAATGCTCTGCAACGTGCTGCATTGTTTAAAGAAAAGAAACGTTGTATTTGAGAGACATTTTCTGCAAGGACTAGAAATCCCCCTTATTTCAAGGCAGGCTTCTATTATCTTTTACCACCTTCTAAAAGGACACTTCATGATACAATACAGCTTAGAAGTGCTCAGCTAATTTAGCGCTTTCATCTTCAGTAATGCCACAGCCAAAAACTAGAACCAGATTTATGAAGCAAGAGAAACCAAGGGGGGGGAAAAAAAACCAAAACAACAAAAAAACCCCCAACCTCGAGAGTGCTGCAATGCACTTCAAAAGCAACACGGGAATAAATAATCCAACATTCACTTTTTCCCCTGACAAAAACATCTCGCACAATCTGACCTACATACCCAATTCACAGCACTACCACTGCAGAGCAATTCAAAGACGAAAAACCACAGCATCAGTGAGCAATCCTGGGAAGGTTTAGGGTGATACAGAAATACTCGTAAGACACTTAAAACGCTTAAGACACTGCAGCGGTAATATAAGTAAGTAACATCAGCGTGTGTCTCCCGGCACCGCAAACAACTACACCGCCGCGTAGCTCCACCTGCACCGGGCCGGGTTCGTGCTACCCCCAGCCCGGGAACCTCCGGGACGGCGGGGCCGCCTCAGGGCCCCCGAGGGCGCCCGGGCAAACCCGCCCCAGGGTTCCCACGCACTCGGGCCGCCCCCCGCCCACCCTCTCCCCGCGCACCGACCTGTGTCGCGGCGGAGGCCGGGCGGCCGCCGGGGACTCCCCGCGCTGCCCGGCGGCGGCGGGCGCAG